>CM024570.1:8691770-9891770 GCA_014182515.1 Eucalyptus microcorys
GCTTAAGCATTTCATGATAATGCTTATCAAGGTGTTTTTTCTGAAGAGAGCAGCATTTTCTTTCGAAAAATTCTCTTCTTTTGAGCTCTATAAGATCAATAGGTTTCCCCACAAAGAAGTGCTATAGAATAGTAATGGCATACTGAAAGTTTGGAGAGAGTAGAAAGTGAAGTTGATCTTGTTCTGACACAAATTGCCACCAAAGTTTAATGTTACCTGTGAACCTTGTGACAAAGTTAAAAAGAACAGCATACTTGTCCTATTAGTAATGGCTTGAGTATTTAGCCAAGTATGAAAGTCTTCAAGTCTTTCTGGCTATTTATGATAAGGAATATCATCAATAGTGAAGAACTGTTTTGATGAAGTAGCCACATTTTGAGAGGGATTATTTGGCTGAACCACTTCTAGTTCAGAAGGATCTGAATCCATGTCATGGTCTAGAGGATCGGCCATGAATATTGATGAAGTTACTGGTGCTATGGGAAAGGAATCAATGGTAGGGATTGAAAAAGATGATGAAGACAAAAGAGATACGGAATATGATTCAGTGTCAAAAATATTTGGAAAGGTTGATTCTGTTGGAAATAGAATCCGGTTTGTCAGAATGACAGGATCAATCTATTGTGGAGGCTGTGGAGTAATAGGATCAGGTTGTGGTTCCTGATTACCCAAATCTCTGAGAAAAGATTCTAATGAATTTGATAGCATTAGTTGACCTGGCCTTTCTCATATAACAAGTGAAGATTCTTCAGACTTCTTCTCTTTTCCATTTTACTTCCTTATCCGATCCAGTTCTCTGAGACGATTTCGCATCTCAGCCACGTCTATCTTATCTTGTATGACAGGAATGTCTGTAAGAGTAGCAAAGATAGACATCTGAGGCGGCGAAGGTGGAGGAGGGAGAGGCTCTATTCTCAAAGTGGTTGGAAATGGATTGAGTCTTCCTTCTTCAAGGATCTAGATCTGCCTTTTGAACTTATCCATTTCAGCCTTAGGAATTTTAAGATAATGATAGCCTAAATGTTGTTCGGATTCCAAGGCATGAGCCTCTTCTGGAAATCCGAAAGCATCTTCTTGGTGGTCTCATCATATCTTCACAAATCTTGTTGCACATTTCCAATCTTGGAATCAATTGCTTTAAATGCATTGTTATGTGCTAGAAGAGTCTTCGATTGCCAATTTAGGGCGGCTTCAACAATAAGAGTTATTTTCTGTCTTCCATGCTCATCCACATCAGTGGAGGCAGGTATCTTAGGGACATGCTTATATCTGCTTTGTGGATCAATAAACTTTTCCGAAGCAAGAAATGAGAGTTTGGAACTTTCCCGAACAAGAGGAGGAAAGTCTAAAACATGGTGATGGAAGAGCTAAATGGTGTTTCTGCTGGAACTTCAAGTGGGTAGGAATGCTTCTTTGCCCACTTTACAATTGGCTTATAAAATGGAGAAATAGCTGGTTTTTTCTAAGGAGGAGATGGAGGAAGTGATGATGGTGGATCTGGTGATACAGAGGGAGGAACATTGAACTCTGGTGGTGGAGTTGGTGCATAGGAAACCATGAACTGGTATTTATCACACTCACCAAGAGCATCAACGGAGGAATCTCTGTTCAAGTACCTTTGGTACATAGGATCCTTTAGCCTTTTATACAATAAGAACATTGACAAAATGGATCCCAAAAACAGTGATCATACTGGTCTTTGTAGTAATGAACAGGATGTCCATCACTTTTGAAATATTTAACAAGCTTTTTTGGATCCGGTTCGGAAATTGACTCGGGAACACATGGTTCAATCATAAAGAGGGTCTGGAAGATAAAAGGACTTTCTTCCTTCTCTTTACCGAATTTGATGGAAACAGTTCCATCTTTCTTTCTAACGAACTTAGAGTCTGAAGATTGGAAAGGCTTGTTGCTTTGATGCAGCTTTTTATAATTGGTAATCCAGGTTTCTAGAATGAGCATGACCAACTTTTCCTTTGGAATCTGTCTAGGAACATGAATACAGGATGCTTAGTCATTCTGCATGGAAATGAACAAAGCATCTTCATTCCCATTGTGGAAATTTAGGTCGAGAGCATGGTTCTATACTCGGTAAACCATTTGATAGTGCAATGTTGCTGCTATAGAATCAATAGTTTCAGGAGCTCCAATGAGCTCAACTTGGACTTTTAGAAAAGAGAGCAACTGGGGGTCTGAAAGAGCAATATTGAAATTTGGATAAAGAGTCACAAAGACTGTTCCAGCATTTAAAGTGGTTTGAACAGTACCAATGCAAGCATGCTGGTATTCTAGGAATTCGGTATCCAGTAAAGCAATTCTTGCCACAACTGGCAAACCTTTTCGACCATGAAGAATAAAAGCAAGACGAACAGCGCCATAATGCACATGAGAATATCCTTGTTGAATCCACTGTCTAGGAAACTCTGGAGAGATTTGAAGAGTAACAAAGTACTTCTTTTCAGTAGCAGGAATAGGATGTTGATCAAACTTGGAGGACTGAACATACTCCTTTACTTCCTTCGGAGTTTGGCGAATGAGTTGACGAATAGAATGGATGGGAGAAAATGATGAAGTGGATTTAGCAAAAGCATAATAAGGGTTCATTAGGGGAAGCTGAGTTTCAGAGATCTTGGTTTCATCACTAAGAGAGACTTCATAGAGATAGTTTATCTTAGAAGCATTTGAAATCCAAAAATCTGAAGAAGTTGAAGAAGATGAAGTCGCAACGAGAGAAACAAGTGCTTCTAGTATTTCTGGTTGATCTGTCATGATGTGAAGAAATATTCTTAGCACTAGATTCACCTACTGAGCACATGGAACAGATATTGTTATAAATGAAACCATGGCTCTGATACCATCAAATGGACCTAGGATTAGAACCAGGGAGGATCAAGTCAGTTTTCTGCAGGTATGCCTTTCCATAGTGGGCGAACAACTCCAGTTTAAGCCCTTCAGGGACAGCCTTTTAGCAGAAAAACTACTCTGCCCTTTAGTTCAGAGCCTAGAGACACCCAAATAAAACTAGAATGGTAACATTTCTAACTATCCGAGCTGCATTTCTCAGATGATCCTACCAGGCTGGAGAAGAAGAGAGGTTTAGAAAGCCATAGAAAGAATTTCACAAAACACTCACTTTACTCAAAGGACTCTGCCCCACACATTACATCCTCCTCGTCTTTTATAGGCAAAAAGAGGTCACACACAAACAAGGACCAAGCTCATGAGTCCTGAAACAAACAGAGGCTTCTGAAAATCTCGGTAGGGAATTATTCGCACGGTATGAACAGTGACAGTGAACAGTGATTTCACTAGCCTACTGCTACAGTAAAAGTGAACATTAACTTGCTACAGTGAAATTGTACGGACAATGGTCTTGTTTGGCGATCTCGTCCGTCACGAACATTGTAATCATAGTCTGAGTCATCTAAGTTGTGTACTGTTGCTAGAAGACATTCATCATACTTTTGCTCAAGTGCTTCAAGATCATCTGGTGAGAGAATTTGGTTCAACTGGTATAATGAGGATGCATCTTCTTGGGGGTATGATGCAGATGCCTCTTCTTGTTCCTAGTATGTAGTATCATCTGTAGTGTCGGCATGAATGCTTGGCTAAGGCCAATTTGATGGTTGTGCATAAAATGATGTGTCCATGCCTTGAGATAAGGACAAAGGTCCTTGGTCATAGGAGTATTGGGAAAGAGGACCTCTCCATTTAGCATAGGGGTCTTGAGAGGACTGTGCAATGTCATCTATATCTGCCATCTCATGCTCTTGTGATGATGCAGCTTGTCTGAATTCTTCGAGTGCTTCCTTGGCTTCTGATACTAAGTCATAATGATCGCATGCAATGGGTACATTATAATTCCATGCATCTTCAGGAATGGTCTTGTTCTCCTGACACAAAATTCTTTGGAGTTCCCGATATTGGTGTTCACAACATCCAACGAATCCTGGATAAGATTTGTGAATCCAAGCTTGTTTGTTGTCCAGTTGAGGCTTATAGGATGTGGTACCTACAATTTGTGAGGCATTAATGATGTTACCATTATTCGTGAAAAAATGCCATGAACATCGAAAGAACAGAATAGTGTACACTTCAGGATTTGGCTGTGTGGTTGTCAACTCCTTCTGCAAGAGATATTTCCAATGGGTGGGAGGATAAAACCAGTTGAGGAAATCTAAGAGATTTTTGTTATTCTCATTTTCAATTTTTCCTCTGCCAAGTGAGAATATTCTGGTGAGGTTGGCACTTCAATAGCTATTAAGTACTTATTGGTTAAGTACCATAATAACCATCTAAGTTGATCAAAGAAATCATCTTCCTTCCAAATTAGAGGATGTATGAACGGATAATCTGTATTTAATCCAAAAGGATAAAGAATCGAACCTCCATTGAGCCTGAACAAATCTGCGTGGCATTGCCACATGAGTTTATCCAGATTTTCAGTAAGACTGTCATTCTAGATTTGTTCAATGATTTCCTGAGGATATCGCCAGCTTGGCCAGTCTTTGATTCTCTCAATCTTATACTTTTCATTGTGATGGAGAGTGTGGAAAGCATGCCTCATGATATACATGTTGATTTCTGCTGGTGCTTTTGGTCTTGACAAGAAGTCAACAAGCACATTCTTTTCTCCAGCTATATGTTTGGTTTCAAAAGAGTATTTTGAAAATCATTCAGCCCATCGAAGCAGTTGGGAATTTGGAACCTGCTTCCATTTGAATTTGGTCATTTAAGGAAAAGATGACATATCCAATTCTACCAGGAAGTGATGGCTAATGAGATTAAATTCGAACTTTTTTATCCCATTTTTCACCGCCAAGATTTCTTTGAAAGTGGAATGATAATGCATTTCAGAAGATGATCGTCGGCGGACATGCAATTATCTTAGAAAATCTTCACTCGCAAAACAAACTTTTTTTTTCTTAATAAATAGAAAGTGCAAAGCTTCGTGTCAAGGGGGGAAAGGGGCCAGAGTTCTTGAGGTTCCATTTAAGGGTTGAAAGAGAAAAAGGTGATGGAAATTGGCAAAGTGCTCATGAGTGACATGGAGGGAGGAACGAGAGAAGGAAGAGAAAAATTATAGGGGAAAATTTCTTGAGAGAGTACTTGTGAGAGAGAAAAGTCATGGAGAAATTTTCTTTTCTTCTATGACTTGCTGTCAGTAGCCATCACACTCTATGATTGTCATTGCGTCTGTGTTACAATGGCACGCTATTCCGAAATAGTTTCCCACATGGTGGGATACTAGCGCTCGACGTCCCTTGTTGCTATTCGGTTTCAGTCCTGCAGCAAACTCCTACACCATCAATATCATGACGAACAAGACATCCCTTTCGGAATCCCGGCGATGAAGTTTGCTGCTCCTTGTAATGATCCAATCCCATTGACGCCAGTAGTTTTCCTCCAAGACACTTGCTGCTTCCCGACGAGTTCTTAGTCAAGCATCACTGTCTTTTATCAGAATATGTCCAGCAATTCCAGTATTGAAGGGTCAACTCCAGAAGACGTTCCAGTAGCAATCGCATCCCCAATGAAGCCTCCAACACGTTTCAGCCAACATCCAATCAACATGGTGTGTTGATTCTTTAATGTGTAGGTTCTTGGTGCATTGGCTAGACCCTAAGGTGGTGTAATCATTGCTAGATTACCAACTTTCGATCACCGAGTACTCATCAACTTTCGATTACCAACTTTCGATCACCGAGTACACCCCATCCGTTGATGTGCAAGCTTCGCTGCCGCCCTCGTAAAAGCTGTGACCTCAATTGGGTAATCTCCACTAAATTCGGTTCATGTATTCGGTTTCCTAGTTTGTGATATATATCAATTTTGACTTGATTTGCTTTGATACATTTGACATTATCCAATTAGGAAGCTTGTCGCATTAAATCATAATAATCAAGAATATTGAACCACGAGACGTCAGATCAGATTTTTGATTATTTTGATTTTCCGTGAAAATTTATGGTTTGTGATGCGTAATTGATTCGCATTAAAATAGTATGTCATTAAATTGTCCTGGTGAATTATCCATAAGACATGTTTCAATGCATCATTTGATATTTAATCATTACATACACATCACATATCATGCATCATATGTCATATCTAGAACTTAGGTCCATAAATATTTCATGTTTAGAGCAACGCATGTTGATTTTAAACATTCCTATGGAATTAGAATAATTTTCCTTCAATAAAACAAAAAAAATTGAAAAAAAAATGTTTTTTTTAGGTCATATAGATTTCATAATATGCATGCCATATATTGTGCATTAGTTAATGAGTCACACATTTTAGGTTCAATGTCTTAGTATTCCCTTCATGCATTTTGACCGTAATTAATAATTGAGTTTTCATGCATCATTTGATTTAGTTAAAAAATTTGCATTGCATCATCAGTCACTTTCTTTTCAATATAAATTATTAAGTCATGTTAGTTTTTATCTATTTAGAAGGAAAACACAGGTCATTAGCTTGATTAATTAATAGGGTTAATTCATAATTAATCCCATTTCATGTCATTGTTATTTCATGTAGGTTGCATATTAAAATAAAAAAAATTATCTGAATTCCATTATTTTAAAGAGAAAAATCATAAAAAGAACATGCATGCACATAGAATTACCACGTCGTTCATTATGTAGTACATGCATATTTAGGATCACGTAAATCAGATTGCACATATGCTATGATGGTTCAAGTCATGTCATATGAATTGCATCTCCCATGTCATTAAAGCAAAAATCACGCATATTAAATTTAGATTAAGATTGCACATAATTAACATTTAAAAAATAAAAATAAAAAATCAGGTGTCATATCATTTAGAAATCATGTTTAGGGCATGCATTTTTAATCAACATTTTGTAAGTTTCTTTAGAGAACAAACCTTAATAAAGTTATCGTTTGTTATGCTTAAGGTTAGTTATAACTTTTTTTTACAATTTATCACTTGGGTTTATTGAATATTATTTTGTTGATTGTGTACCCGCATGAACACCATTTGCATGTTAGTGGCTTAGGTTAAAATTAATCAAGACTGCTTGCAAAAATATTTTTGAAATTAAAATAAAAATGTATTGAAAGGGTGTTAGATTAATCTAGCATAATCATATCTCTAGACCTATTAAATCTCTGGTTTGTAAAAGTAAAGTATTATTCCATACTTTACTTAGGTTTCTAATCCACCTTAATTGATTAGTGGTGGCTCCAAATTGAGTAAAATTGCATGTTTAAATGGATTAATTTTTTAGTGTCAAGTTGCGATTGACAGGACTTGGGAGGGTTCATGCTAAGTCTTCAGACTTAGTAATCCATTAGCTTTTCCCTTGGGTAATTCACCTTTGGGAAGGTTGCGATAGACTTCTTCAATGCAATCCCAACAAATAGTGTCAGAACCAATGGTAAATTAATGGTTCTCAATCTATTACGATGTTTGGTAAATATCCAAAAAAAGGAAAAATTCCTTTAACCAACGCAATTTCCAAGCAATGGATGTTATGTGCATCAACATGGTCCCAATGGCAACCTTCATTGTTTGGTCTAAAGAAAGTGATTAGGGATGAAGGTGGGAGTTGGTTTAAGTTGAGATATGTTGATGAAGAAGGACACCTGAATTTTGGGGGAGTAAACCTAATACTAAGCTCATACATGAGGGGGCTATTGTTGAGGTGCACATGTGAGTTGTATTAAGTCCCACATCGAAGAGTTGATGTGTATGGAACAGTTAATATACCTTAGTTGGCCCATTACTCATTAGTTCAAGTTTTTAAGTGAATGTGGGTTTAACTAAATATGCTGACGGACTCATAATTGGATTTCCTCTTAGCAATCTCCCTAGTGAAGGTATAAGCAATGGTTGGTCCTTCCCAAAGAATGATTCATCAATCCCAATCTCGTCGCTCTCTCCTTTCACTTGGACGAGCCATCTCATTGTCGTTTATCGTCAATGTGAGGGAACTTGCGAACTGAGTAAGACCCCCCCCCCCCCCAATCCCCACCCAAAAATATTCATCAAACTGGGCGAGGGTTGAATCGTGGAACAATTTGAGTAGAGTACTCTATTTGTGTTGTAATACAAAATCCATTTTTGGTGTAAAATTTGTCAACCAAGCCGCATTTCTTAATACATTCATTATGAGCCTTCCTAGGCAAAAAAAAAAAAAAAATGAGTCTATTAGACGTGTGAAAAAAGATTGTGCATATTCAAATTTATATTAATCCAATGGCAATTTTAAAACCTTAATACAAGGTTTATATATTTTTATAGAAAATATCACATGATATCATCCCCCACTTGTATTTTCTTGATTAGCATATGCTCAAAGATATTGAAATATTGTAGAATTGCTTATATACCTGAGATTATTACCATATATTCTTCAAGTGATATTGATAGTCAAGAAATTTTTTGTCATGTATAAAGTTCAACTAGTTAATAATTGGTATAATGATGCACGCTATATGCCCAATGACCCAATACAAAACAACTAGCATCTCTTACACACTCAAGTAAGATTCAGTAATAAGTACACTGAAAGTCCTAAAATTTATCATGAAAGTACAATTAAGTCATAAAACTCTCGAAAAGTATAATCAAGTTCGAAAACTTAGTACAAAGTGCAATCAACTCCTAAAACTTATAAAAAGTGCAATTAAGTTTTCAAGCTTTCAAAAAGTACAATTAACAAAATGACTTGATTTGACCAATTTAATAAGTTATAGACTTAATTGTATTTTTTGAAAGTTTTATGGCTCAATTGCACTTTCATAATAAATTTTAAGACTTCCAATGCACTTATCCCTAAAATTTTAATCCTTTTATTCCGTTCTCTCTTATCTTTTGTGGTATCGTAGGTATGATGAGTAACATATTATGATTCTTACATTGGATAAATTGTACATATTCATCTCCAATTTTTCTTTTTTTGTTGACAAATATTCATCTCCAATTCACCCTATACCTTTTCAAATTCCCCAACATGCAATGCAAGTGAGCCTTTACTAGTTTTCCTTTCATTTCTCCGGTAAGATTGAAGATGAAATTTAGATTGAAAAAAAGGATATGATTATCAAAGAATGTCACTACTAATCCAACTTAAGGTGGATCGTATGCCCTTTATGCATATTGCTTAATCAAGTTGGGGGATCCAACATCCTTTGAATTTTAAGCGATCTCTTCCTCATGGCCTAAAATTGAAGTACTATAGCAATCAACTATTCAAGCGATCTATGTTTTGTCAACTCTAAAAATCAATTCTTAAATGCTCTCTACTATCTCCAAAGTATTATCAGTCAACATAATAACCTCAAGACAATTTTGTCAAGCACCATCAAGTTCTTTCTTGTTTTCTGACACTCAATACAAATCTTGAGATATCCACAAAATTTGATACCGTAACATCTACTAAAGCATAAGTCTAATTCCTCAAATTGTCATTAGCCATCGATTAGTCCTCCAAGATTCCCTTATAGTCGAAGATCATCAATTCATCCGCTTAAAATTTGTGTAAGTCAACTCTCATGTAATCTATAAAAATTGTCAACTATATTTCATGGTCTTACAAACTCCTCAAATAGAGGTCATCAAAAACATCATTTAAATATTATACTTTCTAGGACTACTGAATCATTTGCTCTTAATGCACGTAAAACCAATCTATAAGATTTATATATCAAGATATATTTTGTGGGTACATCCAATAGTAACAATAAGATAGAGATCCGCTCCCTCATATTCCTTAGTGCTTTTTAAGAATAGCGAGGAAAAATATCAGATGTTGCTATTCATTCTTCTACGCGGGTAAGTAGTATCTCGTGTACTCACACCGGATAATTAACCGGTCCAACTATGGCACTTGCAATTCAAAGAAGCTATATTCAGTCGAAATTCACTGAAAAAGTACTTTTAGAAAGGGTTCTTAAAAATCATCACGTATCTATCTGTACTTCATCTGCAAATGGCAAGGATAAATCGATCTAATCAACCATTGATTTTAAAGATCGTTCATTTCAGGCGACGATCATGGAAACAAATCTTTTCACTGGGCAACGAACCAGCTAAAAGCCTATCGTGAAATGGTTTTCGATCAGCCACAGTCATGGGTTCCAACTTACTCTAAACATTCACATCTCTTTTGCTGCTACCATAACAGAACTAAAGCCTCTTTGCTTTGACAACCATTTCTGCACCAGTGCTTTTCATAGGAGAAAATGGAGGTATAATTCAGTATTGATGCACACTCTCAAATCACTACGCTGAACTAGCCCACTTCAAGCATCTCTCTCTCTTTCTTAAGCTATATACACGTCTGGCAACTAGAATTCAAAATCTTACCCGAAATGACAATTTCGGAAGGGAATGAGAGTCACAACTGGAGAAAGCATTGAATTCTTTTCCTTTCGATGATATTCTCGCTCTGATTGAGATCTTATTATCGGTCCACGCCATGTAATTTAACTGGTCCCCATCGAGGTATTTTTGGGAGGGACTGTAACAAACAAATGGAATATCAATTTCAAAGAAAAGGTGCAGATTGAAGCCAAGTGAACAAAGTCAATAGTACTCAAGGATTAAAAACAAAAAACAAAAGAAAAAAAAAAAAAAACAAAGTAAGAAAGAAAGAACCCTATGTTTGGCGGCAGTCATTGACTCTTCCTCAGGAGGGCATCTTTCACAAGTTGATATCTTCCATGGCATCGAGATCCGTACGTGCACACAAAAAGAAAACGAAGAATCGAAGGATTAAGAGGACTAATTAGTCTGCTTGCCAAGGATTCTCTCACTAAAAGAAGGAAGCATAAAATAAAATTCAACTCAACGCTAGTCAAGAATCCAAATTCAAAACAAGAGCCTTTGGTATCAGATATTGTGCTGCTTCTGATGGAGAGAGATCAGAATCATTCCAAGTGGAGGTATCGTGAGGGTCTGGAACAGGGACGCCCATAAACCCATTCTTGAGGATAAGAGTTGTGGGTACAGGAAATTAAATTATCTCTGAATTCAAGCTAAAACCTACATGGCTAGCTTGGCCATCTGGACCCGAATAGTACCATTATTTTGCAAGATTTGTCAATTATGTCTTTTTTCACCACTCATATCTAGTATCGGCTCATTCAAGCGGTTCTGGCAAAGAAGTGAATACTTGGTGCAAAGTCTGGTCATAAAGGACCTCATTAAATTATTTTATTCAGAATTTTATGCCAATAAATAATATGATATAGTTCATTGCCAAGCTGGTTTTTGGTCCATGAAATGCATTGCAATTTGAAAGTTGCACAAGGCTCACTCTTTTGTGAAATGCAACTAAAGCCCAGGAATATTGATTTCAACCCTAGTTGCCTCAAGGAAAATGTCACTCGATGATGCTGATAAATACCAGATTGAGAGACATACATCGATATCTTCTCCTAGGTTTTCGGCAGGCATTTTTGCTCAGTTCAGTGAACATTGCATACTTGTAAGCCTTGCGCTTATAAAAAGAATATATCCTAAGATGGGGAGCTTAATCACATATGAGTGTTAAGAATCATTACATGTTTATGGAAAAAAGGACGCATTAAAATGGGAAAATTTGGATGGCGCAAATTGACTTATGGAAATCTTTCTAAAGTAAAGGTGGGCTTTGGAATCTGATCCCATTTTCAGTTCCATACCCTATGATGGTTTTATGTGATGGGCTTAAGGTCCGTCCGCCCATGTTGGGCCTGAAAGCCCGGCCCACAATATTAGGGCCCATGGATGAAGGGGCACGATTCCTGTTTGGAGGGAATGTATATAAGGGAGGAAAGAGAGGGAGAAGGCACCCTTTGGCATAACGTACGTTCCTCTCCCTCTCTCCCTCCAAAAAGAAATGACAAACGCTTACGACGACGCCATCTTCCCTTCAAGGCCAATCGACGCCATCGGATCGAACAGGATCGGTTTTCTCTTCCTCTTATCGGCATCGGTGTCTAATCTGTGGCTAACAAGGTACGCTCGAATCCGTGGTGTGCTTTAGGATCGGTGATACGTGTTATTCCCGGGCTTCGTCTTCCGCATTGATTTAGAGGTTCGATTTAGTGTCGAATTCGGTTTTCGGGGATCAGTTATTCCCAACATTGGTATCAGAGCCCTAGTTCACGTTTTCCCGACCTGTTTGACGTTTTTTGATTGATTTTTCGCAAAAGCAATTCGGCCGTACGGATCGGGGCGAGAAATCCCAACACCCGAGCGCTGTTCGGCCATTTTTCTGAGTTTTCGTAATTCGAAATCAATTTCTGAAGGCATAGAGTGAAATGGCTCGTCGAAACGAGTCCGGCGACATGTAGTGCGCCGCCGGGAGACGCCGCACGCGCCCACACGCGCGGCCAGAAGGCGCTGCGCGTGGGCGCGACGCGCCCGGAAGCACTGGCTCACCCAGCGCGTGCGGCGCACGCGCCAGTCGGCGAACCGGCATGTGCGCGCCGGCGACCGGCAAACCGGCACGTGCCGGTCGGCGAACCGACGCGTGCTGATGTCACCGTGACGTCACGATAACCGCCGGGATGACGTCATCGATGACGTCATCGCCGACGACCGTTGGACGGCCGATCACCGGCCGGCGACCCGACCCTACGTCGACCCGACCCGACCCGCGGACGCCTGGCACGCGCGCGGACGTGCTGCCGCGACGTCTGCGTGACGTCAGCCCGCGCACGCGCGCGGCACGTGCGGTCGGTTCGTCCGACCCGGCCCGATCGGCCCGATCGGCCCGACCAGCCGACCGGTCCGACGACCTGACCGGTGACCCGTTGACCGACGACCGTTGACCGTTGACCCGAAAAAAAAAAAAAAAAAAAAAAAAAAAAAAAGGAATTTGTTTCTTTTTCAATTATGTTTGTGTGGGTTAGAGGTAATCCATTTTTTTTTTATTCTGCATTTGTTGCTTGAATCATGGAAAATTATGTATTTTCCATTTTGTTTAATTGTGGATTATAAGTGATCCATTTGAGTTCTGCATTCGTTGCAGGAACTATGATGTGTTATGCACGGATACCTGCAATCCCGAGAACGGACGAAGGAAGAGCTAGACTGAAAAGGCTAACGAAAGAGTTAGCTGATTATCGGTGGCTTGATGGTGATTTAGTATCACACATGGTCAAGGTCAATCAGATGATACAGGAAATCATCTGGAATGGTTATCTTATGCCGGATTTTGAGAAGGTGCCGGCTTTGATGAACACTCTTCCACCTGAATGGCAAGCAGTGTTAGATCGGCTATGGGAGGTCAACGTGGTCCCGGATTACGGGGGCTAGTGGAAGCTTTTGTAAGAGAGTACTATAGGATTGAGTTGGCCAAAACTTCAACCCTTAGATTGAGCGCCACATGGCGCAGAGTGAATGCGCCTTGGTGGCGACATGAAAGCTCTCCAAAAGTTTTCCCATGGTTGGCAAATGTGCCTTCAGTTTTCTCGATACTTTGACTGATAGATTAGAAGGGAGTTTCCCTATTTATTTCTTAGATTAATTATGAGATGTTTTGTGGGTGTAAATATCTCTTTCCATGTTGATATTTTTCCCTGTATATATTGCTTAGTGTAATATATAATGTATTATGTGAAAGTATTATTATTCTATTGGATGTTAGATATTAGTTGCTTTCTGTTATTACTGGTTGCTGTGGGTAATTAGCTGTGGGTAGTTTAGAAGTTTTTGTAGCTTCATAGAATTGATTTTGCATATGACAATCATATTAATGATAGTTTTAAGTTAGGATTTTTGGAGGATGATTGGAAACATAGTGACATTTTGATTCTGAAACCTTATTTGAAATTATTCATTAATATGATGGGTCTCAGTGCAAATAGGGATGCATAAATGATAGGCATTAATTATTCGTGCATGTATGTCCGATGTGTTCGGATCGATGTTTTCAGCAACTAAGAACGTAATTGCTGATATGAACGGCAACAATTGTGAAATATTGAATATGAAGATTCAATATGTGCTAGAAAAGCAAGAAGCACTAGAAGCTCTTGACCATGTTATGGAAGATCTTGAGGATGATGTGCGCCACCTTGAGCTGGTAGAGGACCACTTAACAGCATGTGAGCTGAAAATAGAAATTTACAATGCTGGCTCTAGCTCAGAAAGGGCTTTGAGCTCTAAGCGCAAGCGTATTGATTCGTTCAATATGTGGGAATGCAAAGGATCAAGTCCTTATTGCAAGAGATCAAGAGTTAACCAACACAAGAGAGGAAAACGTCCTCAAGTGAAGAAAATATCAAGGGTGAGGTGTTACAATTGTGACAAGAAAGGTCACTATGCTCGCCACATCGTGAGCCAAAGAAGGTAAACACCTCTTGTATATTTGAGAACTTTACTTTTGTGTCAAGTTCTGTATTATTAGCTGAATCCAATCCTTTGTGGACTCAGATTCAGGAGCAACAGACAATGTAGCGAAGGATAGAGGATCCTTCGTGGAATTCCGACGAATACCAACTGAAACTAAGTGGATCTATGTGGGAAACAACTCCAGCTGAAGTTAAAGGGATTGGCACCCGCCAACCGAACATGTGTGGTGGGCGCACCTTATTCCTACATGATGTTCTAAATGCTCTGGAGATTCGTCGAAATTTAAGTGTCTATTTTGATGCTGGTTAAGCTTGGTTTTAGTGTGAACTTCCGTAATAACGGTATAGATTTGTATTTGGATACAAACTACTATGATTATGGTCACTTTCTGGATGGTTTTATTGTACTAAATGTTGACTGTGGTGATGTCAATATATGTTATTCCCTTGTTTCACGTCTTCTACTTCATATGATAATGATGTGAATGTGTGGCATGCTAGACTTGGTCATATTGACCAATAATGTATGAATAGACTAGCCAAAAAGGGCTTATTGGGCAACATTGAAAAAGTCGATTTGTCCATATGTGAGCATTACCTAGTAGGGAAAATGACAAGGAAACCATTTGGAAAAAGTAAAAGAGTTGAATTTCCTCTGCATTTAATCCATTCCGACGTCCGTGGTTAAATGACTGTGAGAAGAAGGCATTGGGCTGTTTATTTCATCACTTTTATAGATGATTATACTCGATTCGGATATGTCTTTTGATTTCTCATAAATCTGAAGCATTATGTTGTTTCAAAAGATTTATGAACTTGGAAGAAAATCAATTAGACAAGAAAATAAAAGTATTGAGATCCGATCGAGGTCGAGAATATTTATCTGATGAGTTCAGAAAATAATGTGATGAAAAGGAATATAAATACAGTTGTCTATTCCATATACTCCTCAAAAAAATGGTGTTGCGAGAGAGAAGAAACAAACCCTGCTGGAAATGGTTAGGTCCATGATGGCGCATGCTAACTTACATATCACTTTTTGGAGTGATGTGTTGTTAACTCTTCTGCCTATATACTTAACCGGGTGCCTTCCAAATCAGTTAGTTCCACTCCATATGAGTTATGGACATGTAGAAAACCGGACTTAAGTTTTCTTAAGCCATGGGGTTGTGCTGCCTATACTCATGAGTCCTCTCACAAGTTTGGGAAATTGGGTCCTAAAGGAACGAAGAGTATTTTAATGAGATACTCCGAACACTCGAAAAGGTATGTGTTCGTAGGTGAGCAGGAAAGTGGGAGTATAATTGAATTTGAATCACGGGATATCATATTCTTAGTGGATGAATTTCCTAAGAAGGGCGAAATAGGGGAAGATTACCCCTATTTGAAACCTTGGATCAAGATAATGATATTAATGGAGTTCATCCAAGTGGGAGTAATATGAGAAGTGATGAATTGAATTCAACTCATTCTCAATTACAACCACATGATGAGATGATATCGTCATTATCTAATCCGAGTGGGAGCATAATGGGAAATGATGTGCTAAGCGTACAATCTCCCATACGGTGAACAAGTCGCCAAAGTATTCCCCGTCGACGTTTTAACATTGAAGGGGAAACTTTTATGATTACTCCACAAGATGAGGATGAGCCAAGAAATATTAATGAGACTCTGAATTGCCCTAATAAGGAAAAATGGATTCATGCAATGGAAGAGGAAATGGAGTCAATGAAATCAAACCAAGTCTAGGAACTGGTTGATCTTCCAAAAGGACACAAAGCTATTGGGAACAAGTGGGTTCTCAAAATAAAGCGAAAGGCTGATGGCTCGATAGAAAGGCATAAGGCTCGCCTTGTGGCGAAGGGGTATAATCAACGGGAAGGAACCGATAATGAAGATACATTTTCTCCTGTAGAGGGATTTACCTCGATTCGCATTATTCGCAATAGTGGCTAGTATGGATCTTGAGTTACATCAAATGGATGTAAAGACTGCTTTCCTCAATGGAGAATTAGAAGAAGGAACATATATGGAACAACCTGCTGGTTTCATAGTGAAAGGCCAAGAAGAAAAGGTATATCGACTTTGGGGGTCGATATATGGTCTTAAGCAGTCGTCAAGATAATGGTATATACGTTTTCATAATGCCATAATGGGATATGACTTTACAATGATAGATAAGGATCATTGTGTATATATCAAAAGATCCTAAGATCAATTTGTGATCATATTATTATATGTTGATGATATACTAATCGCCGGAAACAATATGGAGTTTGTTAATACTGTCAAAGGTTGGTTGTCTTCCAACTTTGAGATGAAAGACATGGGTGATGTAGCTTACATTCTTGGAGTTAAGATTTCAAGATTGTAAACCCATAGATACTCCTATTGCAAAAGGTGAAGGATTGAGCCATAAACTGTGTCCAAGGACTCCACAAGAGAAGGAACAAATGAAACATATTCCTTATGCTAGTGCTGTTGGAAGCTTGATGTACGCTATGATGTGTACAAGACCTGGCATATGTTTTGCAGTTGGAATGATGAGTAGATACCAATCCAATCCAGGTCAAGCACGTTGGAAAGCCGTTAAAAGAATACCGAGGTATCTAAAGGGGACTGCTGATTATACGTTGAGTTATTATGGAAAGGATCTGCAACTCAAAGGCTATTTTGATGCTGATTGGAGAGGAGATTTAGATGAAATAAAATCTACCTCTGGGTTTGTTTTCTTACCGAATAATGGCACCATATGTTGGAGCAAGTAAGAAACAAAAGTGTATAACCTTGTCCACGATGGAAACTGAGTTCGTGGCATTATCAGCAGCAATAAAAGAAAATGTTTGGCTTAAGAGATTATTGGATCATTTAGGTGTTATTTGAAGTGCTGCAGATTCATTATTGGTTAACCGTGATAGCCAAGCAGCAAAACGTACACCAAAGATCCAAAATATCATGGCAAGACCAAACACATAGATACCAAGTATACTTTTGTCAATGATATGATTGCACGAAAAGATGTAAACTTAGAGTACATACTACGCATAGAATGGTAGCAGATCCTATGACAAAGCCAATGCCTAGAGATGTGTTTTGTGGCCATATGAAATCTTTAGGATTGCGTAGAGGCTAATGTACTGAATATTGTAATTTCCCTAAGTGTTCACATTTGATGAATTTGTGTTTTCATCATTAATGCCTATGAATCTTTGTTTGATATTTATGCATCTTAATGCTCAGTGCATTACTTTAGGTTGAGAAAGTATGTCGGACAGATATAAGATTAGCCCACTCACACAGGTAATCGTCTCTATTTACTGTGTGATAAATAGAGATGAGACTGTTTTAAGCTTATTATCTAGGTGATAATCGAGAGCTAAAGCTTAAATACTTATTATGTCCGAAAGTAAAATACCCCACATATTTTACTTTATCTGTCTATGATGCCAGATGTGAGTTCTGATGAATTTTGTGAATGAGTAGATACGTGAACTCAAGTTAGACATTTGGTATGTCTGAACTATCATCTGTACGGTATTGAAAGGTGTAGACATACGCTCCATGGGAAAGGAGTTAATACCGTAATACGTATTTCATACTACGTATGCATGAGACGACCAATAAGAGTGACAAAAGTTTGATCTCAATTTTTGTGTCGTGTGAGACTCTTGAGGAAAAGAGTTCCTCAATTTTTAGTCCCCTCATGACTCTTACTTATTCTCAAGATTTCTATTTAGTGTTTGCTATCTTAGGATGTTGCCAATGGTCATGGTTTGATTCGATCTAATGGGACATTTCTAGAAAAGCAAGCTGAAATGAAATTGAGAGTTTGAAGGAAAGAGGAAGATCGATTTTGGAGAATCACATTGTAGTTTTGTATTCACCGGTTAACCAATTATGACTGTCTTTGGGATAATCATAATTGTGAATACAATATAAATATCATTGTTTAAAAGAGATCAAGAGAGATATAAATGTGATCGATCGATTTAGGGTATTGCATACTAAATCTACTTAGGATGTGATGCCCATTATGAGCTGCTATATATTCCTAATAGATGTATGGCAACGAGCTCTCAAAGTATGCTGGTCGCACGGATTATTCACCGGTATGAATGTTGAAGAGAGGTAAAGAGAATTATGTTCGGCCCACCATGTGCGAGTGGGAGATGATGGTTTTATGTGATGGGCTTAAGGCCCGTCCGCCCATGTTGGGCCTGAAAGCCCGGCCCACAATATTAGGGCCCATGGATGAAGGGGCACGATTCCTGTTTGGAGGGAATGTATATAAGGGAGGAAAGAGAGGGAGAAGGCACCCTTTGGCATAACGTACGTTCCTCTCCCTCTCTCCCTCCAAAAAGAAATGACAAACGCTTACGGCGATGCCATCTTCCCTTCAAGGCCAATCGACGCCATCGGATCGAACAGGATCGGTTTTCTCTTCCTCTTATCGGCATCGGTGTCTAATCTGTGGCTAACAAGGTACGCTCGAATCCGTGGTGTGCTTTAGGATCGGTGATACGTGTTATTCCCGGGCTTCGTCTTCCGCATTGATTTAGAGGTTCGATTTAGTATCGAATTCGGTTTTCGGGGATCAGTTATTCCCAACACCCTATAAATACAGACATGAATGCAAGGGAAAAATTGAAGCATTGGACTTGAGTAGGAGAAGAAGAGAGACTGACATGAAGACAAGAGTCTCATTTGGTAGCCAAGGATGACTTGCCTGCGCCAAACTCGATCTATTCGACCTGAACTACGTGTTTGAGTAGTTCGTGTTGGTTTCAGGCAGTCTCCTTGGCTAATCAGAAAGTCTCTTATCTTTTATGTTAGGCTTCTTCTTTCTTTTAAAGGCAACTAATCCTAGAAGATAAGAATTTGTCAGTTCTTTTTATTCATCACACCTCACACTGATAGGCATTGGAATGTTTTTGTGAGGAAGAGAGGCCTTACACGATATGATGAGTCTTGTTTGTTAGCCAAGGATGACTTGCCTGCTTCTTGCATGAGTGCTTCAATTAGGGTCGACGTTCTTGTTGATCGATGCTTATGATTGCAAGGTGACGAGACAGGTCATCCTGGCTTATCTAACATGCTCTTCATTTTCATGTTAGGCCTTCTCTTCTTCTTTGAAGGCACCTACCTTTCTTGGGCACAGGTGCATGGGAAGTCAGCACAAGAAGGTCTATCAAAGTTGTGGATGGCTTATGTTAACATGAAATATTGAAAAGGAAAGGAAAAATGAAAATTAGTTTTGGAGGTTTTGCTATTTGGAGAAAGAACACTCTATTGTGCAGGTTTATTTATCGAAACCATCTTTCGAGGGATACTTCAGCGCATGGCTAGGTGCAGGTGATGATACCATTGAGAATGTGTAGTTATATGCACTTTCCATGATACATGCAAATCGACAGTATTTCACCGAGGAGTCTAAACATCTGATTACTCTCCGAGTGCTGTATATTCTCCCAGTTTGGATTTTGCAAGCACACACTATACAACCATTCATGATACCAGTTCCTGAAGTTCTCTTAAAGATTGATACCTTGCTTTTACATCAAGTCAGCATTGGCCTAAGTTTCACTTCCTATCATGTTTATGCCTTCTTTTAACAATTCCATAATAAAAAGAATCGCTCGACTTGGGCATGATCTAAATGTTGACAAATATATAAGAACCTTGATCGTATCACTTGTAGTTTTTAAATTAGATGGTTTAGAATAACTCACTCCAATATATATGCCAAACTTGCTAAAGTTTTTCATACTTTCCGATAATGGGAAATCGGGGAAATACCAAAATATACTTCACTTTTAACCAAACAATCACTTACAAACTCATTTAGCATCTCGCTCAAGATTTGTGTGGTGTGGTTTTTGGTTGTTTTGTATGGGTGAGGGAATTATGGATTTGGGAAGGGATATTTTTGGAAAGAAAACACCGTTTCCTAAATAGGGGTATAAAGATAATTAACGTGAAAGTGCCAAGTACTCTCACTAAAGGCAAAACTCATGTATGTATTTAGCATTTTCATAAGAAGAGGAACATGAGTGGTTAATAGGTGAAATTTGAGTAACGATTTTGGCATTTCCATTAGAAAATTTGAAGAAAGAAAAAAAGACACTTACATAAATGAAATGCTTGCTTGCTTACCCAGACTCTGCATTCATTAATTGGTCTCTCTACTCTCTAGATCCTGAATAATTCTTTGAGAAAAGCTTGGACAGTTGAAGTCCCCACACGTAGCAGGAATTCAATCGTTCTTACTAATCATGAGAAATGCTACATACATATAAGTGATGGCTGGTCCTTTCCAAAGAATCGCTCATCAATCCTAATCTCATCGTTCTCTCCTCTCGATCATTGCCATGCGCACTGGATCATGGGGGTGATCCTAGCCGGATTGACCTAATGAGCGATTGATGAGATCCACATGAATCGGATCTATTGATAGTGTGAACAAGAATTTTCTTATGAGATATTGGTCGATCACTTTCATGGCAAGGCATTTGAAGTTAAAACTCCAGAAATAAAACATACGGATAGCGACAATGTCGTTATGTCCATGCAGGAAACAAATGCTCAATTCACTCGAAGAACATGTTCTAGAGTGACATGCTACACCAATTAAGAGCGACATTCATGATATTATCAGGTTAATTTAGTCAAAGTTTGAAGAGATGGAACGAATAGGTAAATAAATTCAATTTGAGTTCAACTTCAAAATTATCTAATTTCTAGCTGTAACATTACTTGAAGCTTAATGGATTTTGTGATTTAGATCACAGACTTCATTCACTTTCTTAATCATCGGTGATATATAAATATCCAATTTAAATGATAGTTTAACACAATCTTTCTGGGTGATTCTTTGCCGGATGGATCTACTGTTTAGAGAGAGAGAGAGAGAGAGAGAGAGAGAGAGAGAGAGAGTGTTTCCTATACTAGTATGTTGTTAACTAAATTTAGGGAGACAACAAGGAGCGCGAAATTGAACTTAAGAACTCCTACTTTAACACCGTGTCAACACCGTGTCAGATTTTATGAAATCTCTATCAATTATTCTAAGAACTTAAGCTGTTAGATAAAACCGTGATTTAATGTTTAAATATTCTAATAGTTGATGAGTGTCAAAAAAAATATATTGGTAAAAAGAATTATTGTCATCTCATTATTAAATAATTTGAAGTATAGAAATTGGATTTCACATTTTGGTAATTGATCAATGTAGACTTAACTCAGCCCCAGAAGAAACCTAGTTGCTTTCTCATTATCATGTTGAAAATATCCGGAAAAGACGTGTTTTGAGGGCCGTGAATCATGAGTGCAGCTTGGGCCTCACCTAGCACATCAGCTCCATGTTAATTGTTCACGTTCTTTGCAATAACAGCAATGAGAACTTTCGAATGGGTATGCGTATCATAATTTGTTCTTTGATTTTTCTCTTGTTCGATTTGATTTTTATGTCACTTGTTTAGAATGTTTATTTATTTCATAGGGTTGAGTTGCTGATCAGTCTAGCATATTAGCCTATGATCGTATTTTTTTTTTTTTTTGGTCGGTCCTATTCTATTCCTACTTTCTTACTCTCAGATTTTTATCCTATCTCCTTACAGAGTGTGGGAGTCGAAACCCACTCCTGAAACAAAATCGTCCCACCTCAACCCCCATGAAAAAGTGGGGATTCAAACCCCTCACCTCCCCTTTCATGTTGAAATGGTGGCCACTGGGGCACCTATGATCGTATTTGATTGAAGCATTTAACATCAATGTGAGGGAAATTGTGAATTGATCATGAGTAAGACCCCTCCCAAAATGCTCAAAATTGAGTTGAGTATACTAATTTGTGTTTTTAACAAAATCTGTTGTTGGTAAAATTGGTCAACCAAGGCCAAGCCACATTTTTGAATATATCTATCCTGGGCTTTCCTGGGCAAAAAAATTGAATCCAATGGCAACTTTAGAAACCTTGATACAAGTTCATATGTTTTCACAAATAATATCATGTGATATCATCTAACACATATATTTTCTCAATTAGCCTATGCTAGTGGTGAGTATGGATCCCAAATACAACTGAAAACCAAAAACTGGGCTGGACTGAACCCGAAAATCAGTCCGGTTCCCAAATTCTGGACTCCTTGATAAGAACCAAACCAAATCAAATCAGACCAATTCCCTCGGATAAGAACCAAATTCTGGAAGAACCAAACCAAATCAAATCAAACCAATTCCCGGATAAGAACCAAACCGAATCAAATTGGACTAGGAAATATGAAACTGAAGACCAAACCAAGAACCAAATAGTCGGACCAAACCAAGTTAACCCTAAAATTGGTTTTATTTATGGATCTTTTCGCCCATTTCCATAATAGTAATATCAAACTTTCAAGAATTTGAGACATCAATTCATTGCTACTGTTATTCAATATGTAATTCCATTACTAGAATTAATTTTAAACTTGCTCTAGTGCGGATGGAGATACGTACCCATTAGAATCCACCTGCAACATACATGCATGACGTATTTAATTTTAAATTTTCTGTTCTATTCTCTCGTTTATCTTTCAAAGTATCATACATATGACCATACATATATTCTGATTCTTACATTGGACTAAATGTATAGGTTCCTCTCCAAATTCCCCAGATGCCTTTTTCAAAGTATCAACACAAGCACTGCAAGTGAGCCTCAACTAGTTTTCCTTCCACATCTACAGAAGACAGAAGATTTTGGTTTTTTGACAAAATTGAATGATTCCAAATCGGATAATGGATCTCCCATATAAAGTACATGGAGAATTTATAGCTTCTCTTGAATGAAACGACATCCAACGCAATGATATCCGTGAAGAACAAAGCTGACTGAATTTGATTTTGGTGTGTATAGATGATCAGAAAGAGATCAGATGAACAGAACATAAGTTTGATAATCGAATTTGGACTTAAACCTCTAATCTTTAAACGCCATCAAATCTATCTCGATTCTTGAAGACTAGCAACATAGGAAAAACATGGAGGTTTTGGTACGTTAAACTAATACTAGTGCCTCTAGTTAAACACTCCCACGCAGAAAATGTCTTCTAACATTTGAGACATAAAGATGGAAGATGCAACAAGTGCAAGACATGTCTTGCACTGTGGAGTTTGCCAAAACAACCTTAATTTGGCTGTAAAAATAAATGACTAAGGAAGCCCAGGTTTATTGCTACAACTAATCACTTGAGCTTTTTCAACACCTACTCAACAAATGGCATTAATCTTGCACCACCCACCAGAAGATGTCAATAAACATTTTGCAGCTCATAAAGTACAACGCCCAAAAGCTCGAGAAAACCCAGAATCAGAATGGCCATGTACTACATTTTACTCTAAAATGATGGCAAAATCAACAGCAAATTACCACCTGGGTAAAATTCTTTCAAAGCCAACATATACAGTGCTGTTTCCCCCTCTTATTAGTAAGAAAAAAGGGACAGTGTGCTTCCACCATAAGCTGTACACGGACCATCAAAGTATACACTTTCCAGGACCCATCTTTTATCTCAATGATAGCTGGCGAACCGATTCCCTGAGAGGTTGTAAAGGAGGGCAAAGACCAATAAAATAGGACATAAAACAACAAAACAGGCCAGAGTGGTTAAATTACCTAATTAGGGATACTAATTCCCCCTTCTCAACTCATATGCCCGTTGCCAAGTCTCTCGTAGAACAAGATGTAACCATGATCTGTATTACTCGAATATTCCTGTGCCGATCCAAAGAATGTCTGCACTGCGGACTCGTCAATCATCTCTACATTTTCGTCATCAAAAAATAACCAGTGGTTGTGGCTCTTCACCAGGCTAACATAGTGGCCATGGTTCGGCCCACTTCCAACATGGACAACCACAGCAAACAAGGAATATTCAGAATCTGCATCTTCTACAGTGTTACTTAGCTTCAGCTCCAGTGGAAACACAACGCGATAAGATAACTTCTTGTACCGACCGAGCTGCTCAATGTACTTAAACCTCTTCAGATGGATGACAAGGATTTGAGGTGGCTTTTTTATCTTCATCCTCTTCTGAGCTTCTTGCAAGCTGCAAGCAATTTGTTTAAGGGTTCAGACAACCAAGAAGCCTCTAAGAAGGGATAGCGATCAGAGAGAAACATAGCATTTTCAGCATCATCCATGCACATTTAAATTAGAATGCAACTGCGATTAAGCAAATTTGCCAGGTGTAAGGGGAAAATCTTGCTAAGAAATATCACCCACTGCAATTCTACATTAAGCCAAAAAAAAGATAAAAAGACAGTCATGTCCTCTATGGTCTCACATATTAGAAAACTCAATCTAGAATGCAAACTATGTCAAGCTAGCAGACAGTTTCCCTCTACCTAACAAGTGCCTTTATCGGCCTCCATGTCACAGATTTTTGCGTCTAAGCTGATACCGCAATTAGCTACTATCAAAATAGCAAGGAGATCTGAAATGCTGTAAACCATATTCTGCAGCCAAATCCCTTAAGAGCTCTCATGATCTATCTATAGGATCGATGAATTAAAGTTTGAATCCCCAAAATTCAAACTTATTAGACCCAGGTACAACTGCTGTCAGAGAAACACAACATATCTTCACAAGGATACATTTCCTTTTTTTCTGAAATCTGCATGAACACTTATTTCAGTTAGCCATGCATAGAACTGATGTGCCACAGAAGTTTATAAGAAACTTCGGAAATTTGAGAAGAAGCATGCTAGACAACCACTGAACATAATATCAATAGAAATATAATATATAAACCAAACTAATGGCTGAAAAATAATTGCTCATTCAGTTTCTAACTGTAAAGTCACCTTCATTTCATGTAAGTTGCTTTCCAGTTAGAAGAGATTTTCCCTGGAAATAATTTTCACCAAAAGCAACTTCAATAATGGTTTCAATGTTTTCCATGCGAAACAAATGATGAAGTTGTACCACACTATCATAAAAATGCCCGTGCCTAGTTAACTGGTGATCGCCAGCCACCATAATTGTGGTGGCAGTGAAGGCAGTCAGCCCTAAGTGGTAGCTGTGGCAGACAAAAGTACTAATGACACTGGCGATAAGTAATATACATAATTTTGAAAGCTATAGGGAGTTTGCCAGAATGAATAGCAGGAAAAAAAAAGCACATGATCTCTCGAAAAAAAAAAATGTGAATTAATCAGCCATATTCTCTGGACAGCTGGTTGGTAAAACATAAAAGGTCTGGTTTATAAATAATTATATCTCATTGTAACTGAGAGCCAAGCTGGAGAAGACAGCTAGCCAGGAACCTTGCTTCTAGTCAAGCAACATAAAAAGGAGAAAACTCACATCATCTTACTAATTCTGGTTCATTTGGAAGGAAATCACATATAAATATTAAAGAGCACCAAACATTCAAGAGAGTATTCTCATTTTTGTGAAGAACTAGACAATAAGCAAACAGGAAGAGAGACTGTAGTATACATCATAGCAGAAATTTGGAGAATTCTCAAAGCCTCAAATTTAAGAGTGAGAAGCCACAAATCTATGACATCTTTCTCCAACCTAAGAATCTTTTAACATTTACCATATTATATCAAGTGATTCCCCACACAAGATAACTCAAGGAAGCAACAGAACGTAACCTCTTCTTATATAAATAACACTTCCCAAAGTAAAAGAATAGTAACTTTGTGTACAAAGAAAATGTACACTGGGAGGTTATAAGAAGAAACAACACATCAAAATAGACAAATTTTATATAAATGACATGCTTAAAGCAAAGCACCAGAGAACCATTGTGAGTACAAATTGCAGTTAACAGCAACTAAGCACCATCTTAATGAAATAACTAAATCCCAAAATGGAAAGAAGACTTAATGCGAGCATTTAACAAATGAAAGAGTTGAAAAATAGAACTAAAAGCAAGCATAAACATAATATCCTTAGACACATGTCATCTAGAAGTACATAGACCTGACATGGTCCTCACACCAAAAAACTCCGACATGATTCACATTAACTCTTTCTTTGCCACTAGATTTGACTATCAACAACTATACATTGCTACCAGAGTCACTTGCTATACAAAGTATAATAATAAAATCAGCACATTATCTTCCTGAAGAAGCCAAACAGAAAATGACGCAAGTTGTATGAGTTTCAGGAAACAACGTTTGTGTTACATCTTCCCTAAACTAGACAGTGTGATGTGAGATATGACTCAATCTATATCGATCTAATTGACATGTCCTTTCATTTTTCCTAATTTAGCAAGGCAAATCTTACATCTCAGAACTGCACGATATTGGGGGAGAAAAAAAAAAGAATGATCTTCTTAATTGGCCATTGATCATGCTACTAGCCAAGAGACTACAAATAAAATCAAGCTTTCAGTACGTTGAAATCTACACATTTCATATGGACTTAAACACCAGAATTAGCAGATTGCTTGAATTGCAACCCATGGCAAAGCAATAAGGAAAGCATAAAGAAACTTGAAAGGCCAAGGCAGGCCATAATGCCAGAAACAAGGAATAGAGACTCCATTGCCCCTCCATTAACAATAAAAAAGTTACAATCCTACTAGAAGTATAATAACGATGGCAAGTACTAAAAGAACTGGTATGAGCCAGTACAGAATACGAACCTGCAGCATTTGTCACAGAAAAATTTGTCCTCAGCATTTAATGTTTCCGTTGAGCTAAAGTTTTTTAAACAGCTTGTTATTGAACTATTCTGTTCAATATCAAGACTCAAGTCAAAGAAAGTTTCATCTCTTGCAGTTACTGTCTCGCACCGCAGACACCTTGTCTCATTTGTAAGTATTCCCTAATTGACAAACACAAGTAAAAGCAAAATTCTTGTATGAGTTTAGCAGAATAATAAATAAATAAAAGTGTAGGCATGATCATGAGCCTCGGCCATCAACAATTATACAAGGATGACCACACAAGTTATTACAGAGAACAAAGCAGTCACTTTCTGAAGTCTAAATCATCCTCATAGAATTTAATGTAAAATAAAAAATCTAAAAGCAAATAAATGAAACCAGCCGAAAGCACCTGAAAATTCTTGTGCACCCAAGTATCTAATTGCTCCTTTGGGCCGCCGTTAGCATGGGCATTCTTAGGCCCATTTGCAGTCTTCTCAGCAGGTGATAATGTTTCTTGATCATTTTTTGCAGCTTGGGCCTCTTTCTCCAAAGTGTCCACAATTTCATTGAGCAGAAAGTTCAAAAACTCATGTGCATCCTGCCAAAAACAGTGACTTTGGCATTTCAGATGAACACGTTTCCAAGAGAATAATGAGATAGTTACAAGGAGTAGCAACATTAAAAGGAAAACAGCATTGCTGACTCATGACTATCTTCAGCAATACTGATAACAAATTGGCATGCACTTAATCAACAGGAATGCTAATTGGCCAAATACTTGCACTACGTTCACAGCATGATGAGGAAATGAAAATAAATCATCTCCAACACAAATTCTAATGCTATGATGAATTGCATATATTAAGCTTCTTCCAGCAATGATTATAATAATGGGTATTTTGGAAGATACACCTGGAACTCCACTAATATGAAAATGGTTGAGGAATTATCAGACACCATACTCCTCTCTCAGATTTTTCCCAAAACCAAACAGAAACACCAGAAATATTTACTCTTGAGAGGAGATATAACCATCGCTGTGTAAAGCTCCACTATCTTGCCTGTCCACAACAATGAAAAGGCAGCAAAAGAATTATTATTAAATGTCTTCTTTTTCCTGAGCATTCATGAAGTTTGTTCCACACGTACAGCTCCTTCCTGATACAACTGGAAAGATTCTACTGAGAACCTATCATCAAATTTAGAAATAGTAAACATTCTCCATCCCACGAAACTGTATAAGATCCCTTTCTTTATGGTCTTTTCTTGCTTTCTTCTTTTGAGGGCCAATGAGAAAGGGATGGCTCCAAGATGCAGTTGATCACATTAGATCTTGTTCGTTTGATGAAATAAATATTTTGTCCTGTAACTGCGCTCTTGCGGTTTTGAGCTCCTTTTTTGCACCCCCACCACCCCCCCCCCAAAAAAAAAAAAAAAAAAAAACTTTTCTGGTGCCCTATAGTAGCGTATCTTTTAGCTACCACCAAAAACGAAAAAGGGATGCAGCCTACCAGTTCAAACTAGTACACATTCATCTTAAATACTGATCATCTCACCTATCTTTCATAAATGAGGACTGTTACATTGACCCCTAGCTCATATAAGAGTCTCAAATCAGATTATGATTCTACTCTTAGTCGGATTAGTACTCTTTATCTATCATGATTTGAGTACTAGTGGGAACTTAATAACTTTCTGTTTCCTTCTAAATAGGATATTGTTTATAGGTACTAGTAGGAAAATCTATAGGCATAGTAAAATTCCTCCAACGGCCTAGGCCAAGACAGTTTCTCCATCCGCAGTCTAGAAACCCCACTATAGCCCATGCTTCCTAAAAATTATTCTTCCCTAACAGTTGGCTCTAAATGCATACTAAATTCCTTATAAAGAGAGAGAGAAAAACCAATGCTAGTTCTTTAGTTATCCTCAAGTAGTTGCACAGAAAGTAGATGAAATACCAATGAAGTCAGCAGCTTTGCCAATAAGAGATGGGCAATCCAGATAAGAATAAATATAATGTTTTCTAAAGCTACACCAATCAATTCTCAAACAGAGGGTACTTTCAAATAATCAACCATCTTTGCCAAACAATCACTCACCTAAAATCCCTTCCGAATGCAGAACAACAACATTGGATTAGCTATTCTTATATCTAACCATTCTGTCAACAAATCTAATAAGCCAGCTATTTCATGGAACTTGTCCGATCAATTACCAACACAATCATTCCATTCAATGGGTTCCATTCCCACTCCTGACCCTGAAGCTTGTGTAAAAGGCATGAAAAATTCAATTCTAACTCCCAAATCCCGGATTAAGTCTCACCCACCTGACCACCTTAGATCTCTAATCAAAGAATATCTACACAGTAATTTCTTTTATTGAAAAACAATCCATTGAGAACTATAGCCCTTCCCTATTAGAATGTGAATTGTTCAGATGTCTGGATTGTTAAGCCAAGGACCTACCGGATTAGATAAAGATTTATCAAAACAGAGCAATCCCTAAGGAGCTTGACAATTGCCATGTATCAAGTAAGTAGCAAGAAAACTTAGTTTAGCTAGAATTTATCATAATATAATCCTCAATGCTCTCTTGTTTCCCATACCAGAAATCACAACCAATGTCTACTATTTTGCCTTCTACACCGACGTGTCCACTGTAGATCAAGAATGGAAAAGATTGAAGATTTAGCTCTGAAATTCCTAACAAGGTGGAACTTTAACGAATGCAGTTTTCCCCAAAGAACATGTTTGGACCAAAAAGAACAAATAAGAAATCACAGCAACCTGGTGCATGTAGCTTCGGAACAGCTCATTTTGTTTCTTTAATCTTTGGACAAAACGTTTCGGAGCAATGACACCAGTTTTCTTCTTTTGTGAACTTATCTGCATATCAGAAGTAATCACCATAAGCTTAGAGCTAGAGTTAGAATAGCTATGAAAACAATGGGAGCCATACTCGGGGAGAATAGGATGCAAAAGAAACATCACGCAAAGCCCTACATAAGCAGAACAAAAATAAAAATAAAAGATATAGTATATAATGTCTTAAGATTAGGAATAACGATAATTTAATGGATAATTAGAAAGATAACGCAGAAGATTTAAAAAAAAAAAAAAAAAAAAAAGCAGAACTTCACGAGGGGAAAATGAACTTGAAAACATCTGTTGACAATTTAAAAGTCACTTCTTCATAGTTCATATGTCCACAATGGAATTAACAAAGATTTTAAGAAAATCATCAAGTACCATCAATGATAACACATGCCACAAAGTAAAACTATATCCATAAGTGATTAGCACATACACAATCGATCACTGTCTGAGCACCAATAGCAACACAGAAGTTTCAAATGGACACCAATAGCAGAACAGACGATTACCCTAATAAAACTACTGCAACGCAGCAGGTAAGAAAATGAAGCTAGGAGAATATCACACCTGCGTAAATAGGTCTGCAAGGCACGCCAACAGGTTATCTTCATCTCCAAGGCTTTTGTTATTTGCATAGTAATCAAGCAGTTGGTCTCGAAAGGGCACACAAAAATAGAGGGCCTGCCCAGGAATCGGAGAAACAACGATGAGCAAAAATTGCTGTAAACGTAAATTTAGAAAATCTAATGATCAAACTCCATAACAAAAGTCTGATGTAATCTAATGAACACCCCCCAAAATCTACTTCCCCACAACAGATAACTTGCGGAATGCACACAGATGACCAAACAGAACAACACGCGGCTGTCTCCTGGAAAATTCCCAATAGGGTGATCATCCAACCATCAGAAGAGCCAAATGATCGGGCGGATTATGTAATACCACCACAAGCACGGCTTCAAAATCCATCCTAACCAGCAATCAACTCTACGACCACCCTTCACATCTCTGCAACACAAAAAGAACCTCCTCGCAAGCAATCGACTTTGCGAACAAAGAAAGTCAAACCAGACCCAAATCAACAAAAACCAAACAAAACCCATTTCATAATCGACCCGAAACAACCCAATTCCGGCATCATCATCATCCGCCGAGGCGGCGGCCATCGGATTGAGGGAGAAGAAAGAAAGAAAGAGGGGGAGGGAAAACACAACCGGACCTGCAAGACGCTGTTGCAGTAGCACGTGTTGCCGAAGTTCTCGAGGCCGAAGTAGCGCTCGCCCTCGGGGAACGAGTCGCCGAGGGCCTTCTCGAGCTTGGACCCCGCCGCACCCATGACCCTCAGACCCCGAATCGAGAGCAGGCGGAGCTGGGAGAGAGGATGAGCCGCCAGGGGTGTTGTCCCTCGATTCCCCGCCGCCCCCCAACAAAATCCGCCGATTCCCTCCACGAATCCCGCCTCGCCGCGACACGGGAGCGCCGCACAAGGAGACAAGCAAACCTTTCTGGGTTTTCTTAATAGGATCGAATCGAATCGAACCCACGAATCAAAATCGCCGCTTGGCTGCTTCCATGGCCGCGGATTCGTCGCCGTTCGTTCTTCCTCGGCTTGCCTGCGTGTCTGGATTTGGGGGTTTTATGTCTCTGTCGTGAGGAGGAGGAGGAGGAGGAGGAGGAGAGGATGAAAGAGAGGAAGAGAGAGAGAGACGGGAGAGAGATTGAGAATTGATAGAGATCTCTCTGTTGTGCTAGCAAGTTGAAGGAAAAAAGATAAAAAAAGATGAAAAAAAGTTGGATTTCTAGAGTGTTGAAAAAAGTTAATTGTGGAATGCTTGAGTAATTAGTATGAAAAATGATATATATCTTGCGATTTGTATTTTTCTTGGGATGGTTGTCGTGTGATGGAAAAGATTTAGATTTTGATACTGATACTATGTGAGAAATGATATAGAATTATTAATCTATACATCTACTTGTGAGTACGATATTTGAAAAAAAAAAAAAAAGTATTAGAGAATACTTGAGAAACGAAAAGAGAAAGATTTGGGATCCTTTAAAAGTAGGAGTACGTGATCACTTTGCAAAGAATTATAAATCAAATATGTTTTTGATAAGTGCTGTTATTAAGCATACTTAATTAAGAATACTTTTTCAACCAAAAAAATTAAGAAATACTTTTAACATAACTTTAAAAAGGCAATACGCTTTTGCCATCAACTCACGAGTCTTGTTAAGATAGGGAGCTTGGAAAAGTATATATGATTCGGAATCAAAAGACCAATTACGTGTAAAATAAAGATAGTCCACCCACGACAATGTGTAAAGTTCAGATAATTGTCTTCTTGGTAGGTGAATGAGAATCCACTATGTCTAGCTTGAAAGGGAAAGAGTAGAAAAGAAAAAGTTAGATGTCTAGTTTGTTTTATAAAAATTGGATAGCATCGAAAAATTCTCTGGATAACATCAAGAAAATGGTTTAACTCTTCCCGAGTTTGATGAATTTTCAAATCAACTCATTTTTCTTTAGAGATTTATCATTGGGGAATTCAAGGCACATTTTTCATTCTGACTTAACAATTGTGCAGCACACAAGCTCTGGACTTCAAACTTGAACCCATGGACTTAGACTTAGGACTTGTCCTTGGAACTCAAGACCAAAGGTGTTTGCATCAAGACTCCGCACTAGAGCTTGGGACCCTAAAAGCTGGGTCTAAGATGTCACCAACTTGACTCGAGAACCCAAGGGAAGGCTCGGACCCAACCATCGAGACCTGGACCCTAAGGTCGAGGCTTGGGACCCTAGGTCAGACATGGAACCCTAGCACTTGGACCAAGGATCTAGGAGCTTGAATAGAGACCCAGCCCTCAAATTCCATCCCAAGTCAAGCCCCTAGGACCAATGTCTAGGTGTTGAGGTCCCATTTTCGACCCCTAAGGGATCGAACCTCGCCACTAGAGTCCTAAGATCTATGGGCAAATTCCTGATTTTGGGTGAGAGATCAATTGATCAGGATAAGTTGGTCCCCTCAAGATCCTTATTCAGCCCCTTGGGTCTTGAGTTCAACCTTCTCACGTATGATGTTTGCAACCCCGAGATTGAACATCAAGTTCAAGAGTTTTGCCCTCAAGATCATAGATTAGGGTGCTTGAATCCCGAGTCTAGGTTCATGAAACACAATACCCAGTTCGGACATTAGAGTCCCAAGTCTGATCTAAATGGACTGTCATGGCGATTGTCAAGATAGAATAAGGAAGACTAACTACACTCTTAAGAAGTGTTAATCAATTTTTTGGAATTTAAGAATGCAATTTTTGTTGATCACGAAAATGTGATGTCTAGACACCTTTTCATATTTTGTATTTGGAGTACTTGACTTAATTTCATCTACAGTATTAGGCTTTGGCAGTATTTTATAATGCACTTCTAGGCCCTGAGACTCCTGAAATTTTTTTTCCATTCTTTGGTTATGTATGGAAAGATAGAAATAAAATGACCACAATTTTGGGTATTCACTTAATCTTGTTAGGTATAGGTGCTCATGCTTTGCTGCCAAAATTGTTATTTTCATGAAGTCACCTTAATATATGTTCTTTTTACAAAGAGGTGTGATTTGTCTTATTGAATAAGATGTCAAATAATTGTTCCTAAAAATTCCATAAGTGGATTTGTCCAATGAAACAACCTCTCTTGTGTTTGATTGTCGAAAGACTTTTTCAAAATTAACATATAGTGATATAGGATGAAATGTTTTATATGATGTGCATTCTTAGGTTTTAAAAAAAAAAAAAACAGATGATAGTATTGGATATAGATCATAGGATAAAAATACATCCCTAGCAATGCGGATTCTTTAAATGAGAAAATCTTTTATGTATATTCTCGGCTCACGTTAACTAACATCACATGAGTTGTAGAGTCATGAAGATCCCATAAAGAGAGTGTTTTTTTTTTTTTTTTGTATAAATGAAAATCATCTATTTATCATAATCAAACATTAGAGGAATATAGAAAACTTTCAAGCAAAACAAATCCTAAACGGGTTGCAAAACAAAACAAAACCCAAAAAACAAAGAGTATGGCTTGCAGCTTTAAACATGTTCTCATCCCAAAGTGCCAGATCTATTATAGTATTTGTTTCGCGGGTTTGATCCCGTGATGAAATATCTTTCAATGAGTGTTATTCTCGGCTTTTATTTAAAAGGTGCTAATTCTGGATAGATGATATCAAATGCAATGTAAAGATTGAATTTCCAATTTCAAACGGCACTGTACAACCCTGATAATTGACTTACAAACTCTAAGACCCAATTTGAACTATGCTAGAATCTAATTAATGACATGGATAATTTCACACGATGCTCGAATTTAATTTATACATCTACCCGTGAGTACAATATTTGAAAAAAAAAAAGTATTAGAGAATAGTTGAGAAACAAAAAGAGAAAGATTTGAGATCCTTTGAAAAAGTAGGAGTATGTGACCACTTTACATAGTATTATAAATCAAATATTTTTTTAGTAAGTGCTGTTATTAAGCATATTTAATTAAGAATACTTTTTCAACCAAAAAAATTAAGAAATACTTTTAACATAACTTTAGAAAGGCAATACGTTTAAAACTCAGTGAGCTTTTGCCATCAACTCACGAGTCTTGTTAAGATAGGGAGCTTGGAAAAGTATATATGATTCAAAATCAAAAGACCAATTGCATGTAAAATAAAGATAGTCCGCCCACGAGAATGTGTAAAGTTCAGATAATTGTCTTCTTGGTAGGTGAATGAGAATCCACTATGTCTAGCTTGAAAGGGAAAGAGTAGAAAAGAAAAAGTTAGATGTCTAGTTTGTTTTGTAAAAATTGGATAGCATCGAAAAATTCTCTAGATAACGTCAAGAAAATGGTTTAACTCTTCCCGAGTTTGATTGGAATTTTCAAATCAACTCATTTTTCTTTAGAGATTTACCATTGGGGAATTCAAGGCACATTTTCATTATGACTTAACATTAGTGCAGCACACAAGCTCTAGACTTCAAACTTGAACCCATGGACTTGGACTTAGGACTTGTCCTTGGAACTCAAGACCAAAGGTGTGACATCAAGACTCCGCACTAGAGCTTGGGACTTGAAAGCTGGGTCCAAGATGTCACCAACTTGACTTGAGAACCCAAGGGAAGGCTCGGACCCAACCATCGAGACCTGGACCCTAAGGTCGAGGCTTAGGACCCTAGGGTCAAACATGGAACCCTAGCACTTGGACCAAGGATCTAGGAGCCTGACTAGAGACCCAGCCCACGGATTTCGTCCCAAGTCAAGCCCCTAGGGACCAGTGTCTAGGTGATGAGGTCCCATTTTTGACCCCTAAGGGATCAAACCTCGCCACTAGAGTCCTAAGACCTATGGGAAAATTCCTAATTTTGGGTGAGAGATTGGTCGGGATAAGTCGGTCCCCTCAAGATCCTTATTTAGCCCCTTGGGTCTTGAGTTCGACCTTCTCACGTATCATGTTTGCGAACCTAAGACTGAACATCAGGTCCAAGGGTTTGCCCTCAAGATCCTAGATTAGGGTGCTTGAATCCCGAATCTAGATTCATGAAACACAATACCCAGTTTGGACATTAGAGTCCCAAGTCTGATCTAAATTGACTGTCATGGCAATTGTCAAGATAGATTAAGGAAGATTGATTGCACTCTTAAGAAGTGTTAATCATTTTTTTGGAATTTAAGAATGCAGTTTTTGTTGATCATGAAAATGTGATGTCTAGACACCTTTCCATATATTTGTATTTGGAGTACTTCACTTAATTTCATCTGCAGTTTTAGGCTTTGGTGGTATTTTATCATGCACTTTTGGGCCCTGAGACTCCTAAAAAATCTTTTCCATTCTTTGGTTTTGTATGGAAATATAGAAATAAAATGACCACAATTTTGGGTATTCACTTAATCTTGTTAGGAATAGGTGCTCATGCTTTGCTGCCAAAATTGTTATTTGCATGGAGTCACCTTAATATATGTTCTATTTACAAAGAGGTGTGATTTGTCTAGTTGAATAAGATGTCAAATAATTGTTCCTAAAAATTCCATGAGTGGATTTGTCCAATGAAACAACCTCTCTTGTGTTTGATTGTCGAAAGACTTTTTCAAAATTAACATGCAGTGATATAGGATAAGAATAGGATGAAATGTAAATATATGATGTGCATTCTTAGGTTTAAAAAAATAAAGAAAAAAGATGATAGTGTTGGATATAGATCATAGGATAAAACTACATCCCTAGTAATGCGGATTCTTTAAACGAGAAAATCTTTTATGTATATTCTCGGCTCACGTTAACTAACATCACATGAGTCGTAGAGTCATGAAGATCCCATAAAGAGAGTTTTTTTTTTTTTTTTGTAAAAAAAAAAATCATTTATTTAGCATAATCAAACATTAGGGGAACATAAAAAGCTTTCAAGCAAAACAAATCCTAAACGGGTTGGAAAACAAAACAAAACCCAAAAAACAAAGAGTATGGCTTGCAACTTTAAACATGTTCTCGTCTCAAAATACCGGATTTATTATAGCATTTTTTTTTTCAGGTTTGATCCCACGATGAAATATCTTTCACTAAGTGTTATTCTCGGCTTTTATCTAAAAGGGACGGATGTTTTATGCTAACTATGGATAGAGAATATCAAATGCAATGTAAAGATTGAATTTCCAATTTCAAACAGCATTGTACAACTCTGATAATTGACTTATGAACTCTGAGACCCAATTTGAACTATGCTAGAATATAATTAATGACATGGATAATTTGACACAATGCTCAAATTTAATCGACGAAAATGCACCTGGATAGAGGACACAATGTTGAAATCTAATCAATAGCGATGGACTAGAGATGCAACGTTAGAATTTAATTAACAACATTGTAGCATAATATAGACACACGCTAAAATCTAATCGGCAATGGGACTTTGAAAGCTACAACTAGGAAAAAGTAAAATATGATAAGGAAAAAACATTTGATGTGTTGTACAAGGATCTCCTTGTTGGATGACTGGTGGTATTTATAGGGAAATTTGGTAACCATTCAGCAGTCATTCATCTTTGGTAATTGCTTCTAACCCTAGACACATTCCTTTCTCTTCATAACTAACCTACCCATTTCCATCATAACTATCTTGATCATGCCCTAATGTTTCTTGTTTTATCGACACCGATTCATAACTGGGTGCCTAGATGTTAATCGCTCTTCAACCACGCATTCCTTTGGCATTTCTTTGAATATTTCAAATGCTCTCATCCAAAACTTGCCGCCAGCATTACTCGGGTAATCATTTAGTATTTGTTGTTATATTTCAACAATTGATCATGTGGAAGCTTCTTGCATCGCTATCGATCATTGAATCATTATCCTTCAGCTTGTTGATAGCTAATTATATACTAATATCCCAATGATGCACATATATGATTTCGCTCGACTTCTATCAATCCTCTTGACCGACACATGATAGTAGGGGTGTGCAAAAGAGCCATTAATTGCCCAAACCACTCAGAACCAAATCGGAAGCGACAGTTCCTAAGAGAACCAATCCGATTCTCGATTCTAGTTTATTGAAACTAGTAGGTACCGATTCGGTTCTCGATTCTAGGCCTACTCACTCGCCTGGATTAGATCAGTAATATGTATATAATTTTTAAGAAAAATTTCCAAACAAAAAAAATTTAAGAAAAATTAAAACCCTAAAATCTCTAATATGAAACTCAACACCCATTAACTAAGTGTTCGTCTTGTCTTGCTCTCACCTCGTTTGAGTTATCTCTCTATCTTTCAGTCACGTGATTTTAACTCTTAAAAGCAATGTCCATTAGCTCACGTCGTCAACTGTCAATTTTCAATATGAGTTCACTCTTTTTACTAATCTTGCAATTAAGAATGGGGAAGTTCTTTGTTTTTTCTTTTCCTTTGGCTTGTTAGAAATGTTGCATTGATTGCGTGAAGCTTGATGGGACCGGTTCCATGAATCCACCCGAGAACTGGATTGGACTGGCAGTTCGATTCTTGAGTGGATCCATGAAACCAATGGGCGATTCCCGATTTCAATTTTTTGGACCGATCTTTAATGGGCGATTATGATTCCAGGGTGGGAACAGTCCACCCAGACCATGCTCATCCCTACAACTCGAATCATGCTCACTCCTACATGATAATATGGTCAACTTTGAGTCTCAACATAAAAAAAAGGGCGGCCAATCACTAGTACCATAGTAATGGGCATACACTGAGATATTTTCCTCTAGAAACTATAGCTTGCAGTGTCACCATACAGAGATAATAGCAATAATAACATATTAAATCACCACAAATTGAACACTTATAAGAAACTCTCAAATTTAGATTTAGATCGAGAGAAGAAAGCTCCCAAATTTAGATTTACACCTAAATCAGGAGAGGAGAGCTTCCGCCAAATTTTGAAGAAGTCATAGAACCACGTCTTGGGTATCTTGCTGGTTGGACTGATGACGACGTTCTCAAAATTTTGCAGTTGCAAATAGAGTTATTTATTCACTATGACGAGCAAAGAAAAGTAACAATGAGTGAAAGGATACACCAAACGAGGTGAAAAAAGACTCCCAGATTAGATTGGACGAGGAAAAAAGGAAAAAGAAAATCAGGTTGGAAAAAGAAAAGCAAAGCAAGCTCTTAGCTTCAATTTCTAAAGTTGAGAACACATGCACGAGAAGTATTCCCATAAAGAGAGATTACTTAGGGTGCGTTTGGTAACATTTTCGTTTAAAAATTGTTCCTCGGGAAAAATAGAAAAAAAGTATTTCGTTTTAGGAACAATTTTTGAACAAAAAAACACGTTTGGTAAATCTGTTTTAAATATAAAAAGAATAGAAACAAGTTTGGTAAATTTGTATAATTTTTTTATTTCTTTTAATTTTTTAATATTTTTATTTTATTTTTTTATTTTTTTCTTATTTTTTTTTTTTTTCTTTTTTTCTTTTTCCTTCTTTTGGCCGGTCGCCGGCCTCGACCATGGCCGGCGACCGGCCGACGAGCCCCGGCCGCCTCGCCCGGCCACGGCGAGGCTCGCCGGCCCCCGCGAGGCCGAGCCTCGCCGTCGTGGGGCGAGGCCGAGCCTCGCCGTCGTGGGGTGAGGGTCGGCCTCGCCTCGGCTAGGCGAGCTCGAGCTCGCCCGATCCGGCGAGGCCGAGCTCGCCCGGCGGCCGGCGAGGCTCGGCGTCGCCGGGCCACCGCTAGGAGGGTGTCGCCCGGCGGTGGCCCGGCGACGCCGAGCCTCGCCGGCCGCCGGGCGAGCTCGGCCTCGCCGGATCCGGGGCGAGCTCGCCCGGCCGAGGCGAGGCCGAGCCTCGCCGGGGCCGGCGAGCCTCGCCGTGGGGCGAGGCGAGCCGCGCCCTCGTCGGCCGGTCGCCGGCCATGGCCATGGGGCCGGCGACCGGCCAAAGAAAAAAAGAAAGAAAAAAAGAAGAAGAAAAGAAGAAGAAAAAGAGAGGAGAGAGAGAAGTTGTTCCAAAAGTTGTTCCGAAACAAGAAACAATTTTTTTTTGTTTCTTGTTTCATTCCAAATGTGTTTCGGGAACAAAAACACTTCCCAACCAAACGCATTTACTTCTTTTTGTTCCTGAACAAAAAAACAGAAAAAGTGTTTAAAAACAAAAAAAAGAAACGAAAACAAACGGGCCCTTATTGACTTTTCCATAACGATTCCCGTGGTTTAGAGGGACTAGCTCCATTTGCTTCCTCGTCCAACATGCCTTTTCCATCTTACTTTATCCTTAATGGTAAGCAAACCTGATTCAATGTAACGTGCCGATTATAAATTTTGTAGGATTGAATAGAAGTAAAAGAAAGGTCAAACTAGTGGTTTCCTCGTGTGCTTTTGCGCAAAAATTAAACCCCCTCTATTTTGTTTTGTTGAAAGCATTCCTCTAGTTTTTAAAATATTTCGCATTAAGGACTTATTTGGTAACATGCTAAATAATGTCTGATTATGTTCTTTTATTCTCCGAAAAAAAAAAAGAATAGAAATCCATTTCATAACTTTTTTTTGTTCCCGGAAACAAATTTGTTCTCGGAAATAGATTTGGAATATAATCAAGAGCAAAAAAAAAAAAAAAAAATGCTTTTTTGTTCTTGAGAACAATTTCAAAATCAAGCGAATTTTTTTTTTCCTTTTTTCCTCTTTTCTTATCTTTCATTTTATCTTCTTTCTCCTCCCAATCGGTCATTGGCGGCTGGGCGAGGTCTGGCGAGTTCACTAGAGCCTCACCTAGCCATCACAAGGCTAGGCCTCACTAGGCCAAGGTGAGGCTGAACTCAAGCTAACTGAGGGAGGTCGAGCCTCGCCAGTGGCCAGGTGAGCCTCGCCCAACCATCGAGGATGCTTGAACTTGCCTAGATCTATTGAGGCCAAGTCTCACCTAGCTAGTCGCCGGCCATCGTGGCCGACGAGTGGTTGGGAGGAAGAAGAAGAGAGAAGAAAAAGAGAAAAGAGAAATAATAATAATAATAATAATAATAATAATAAAAGTATTAAAAAATTAAAAATAAATTTAATTCACAAAAAAATGTAAGGGTCATACTAAATACATCTCTATTCTATAAATAGAAATTTTTGACAATTACCAAATACTTTCAAATGCTAAAAAATTCATCCAGTAAACAAAATAAAAAAAAGAATCATTTCTAAGCAAAAATTATTCTCTAGAACAAAATGATTACCAAGCACACCCTAAACTTCTCGTTGTATATATATATTCCCGATGGTTTTTGCTATTTTGGACCATCAAAACGCCGAGGTTGAAAGCCAAGATATTGAAATGGACAACGACTCTTTTAAAATGAGTGTATGTCGGATGGAAAAACAAATATAAAAATGCGAATAAGTCACAAAAAATGCTAATTATGTAAATTATGAGATATTTATCAAAAACTATTTTTGTGACATCGAAAGTCCAAAACTTATAATTGTGTGATATGTTTACTCTAAACTTTTTTGTAACATAAAAAATTCATAGTTCATATTGATTAGACACATTTATCCTAAATTAATTTCCATGTGATACATTTATCTTCCATCAAAATTCCATTAGCTAATGTCATTGAAAATCTTAGGCGGCATTCATTTGGCAAAAATATGTCAATTCATTGTATTTTTTTCCTCACTTTCTTTCTCCTTTTTTTTTTTTTTTTAAACTTCCTCCTTCATTTTCTTCCTTGGTTTGGGGATCATAAGAGGAATGGCGATGGAGACCATAAGAGTGACGACGGTGGTGAAGACGAAGGAGGAAGGAAAAAAAAAGAAAAATAATTTTGATGGTGGGTGAATATATCACACGGGTTTAAGTTTGGAATTTTTTTATGGCATAAAAAAGAATTTTGAGATAAATGTATCATATGAATACAAATTTTTAGAACTTTTGTGTCACAAAAAAAGTGTGGATAAATGTGCTATGCTGATACAAGTTTAGAGTAAATGTTTCACATGAATATAAGTTTGATGTTATAGGAGTCACAAAAAAAGTTCAGGATAATTGTGTTGCAAAGACATAATTTAAAGTTTTTTTTAATGACTTTTACCTATAAAAATAAAGAAATTGAAAATATTTAAAACAAAGAGATTTGGGTTTCTCCAAACAAGCAAAAAAAAGGAAAAAAACAATTAGGGTTTTCAAATCTGCGCAACTCCAAGGTGAAAATTCCAATGGAAATTGGTGGCATTTTCTTCTTCAAACGTTAGATGGGGTTTCGACCAATCTTCTCCTCCAACAAGACCTTAGTTGCAGTGGCCATGGCCTCGTGCTCAAGCTCGAGTGGCTTGGCAGCCATGGATGCGAAGCTTGAGCTCCTGCGGTCATGAATGTCGCCAGCTCAAGCTTTTCACGGCCAAGGATACAGTAAACTTGAGCTTGACGAGTCAATATTTTATTTATTTATTTATAAAAATGTCGACATGGATAAATGTTTGACGGCGTCAAATCAATGTCCACAAATTTCACATTCAGAATAATTTAGGAATGACTGATGACACTATTAAAATAAAGAGAGATTTTTTGAATAAAATAAATTTAGAGAGATGATTTTGACTCTCACGCAAAAGCATAAAAACTCTTGGTAGCATCCACGCTAAAATTAAAATGGCCTACGTCAATGAACTTGTGACTCTACTCGATAGAGTTGCACGGACACTTGCAATACATTTTTTAGTGTAATTCTAAGTCATGCTCATTGTAATTTGGATGATCCTCTTCGTAAAGATTGTCTTATATTTATAGAACTTGCCATTGATGCAAACTTACTTCAAAATGCTTTTTATATTTTATCATTGTTAAATTAATTGTATGATTATGCCATCTTACATCCCTAATTAACAAATAAGTATTTCACAAACCTAATATATATATTAAACTTAATATGGACCGTCAAATTTGATGGAATTCAAATGAGACCTATCAAATATAATAATTTAGATTTTGTTTAGTGCTCGGCCATTTGTCAACTCTACTCTCTTTGCTCCAACTTTTTTGCTATGTCATCCAAGGGATCTCAACATTTCTAATTGTCATAGATACAATAAACGAGGAGAGACCTTAGATTGCACAAAATTGAGAGACCTTGGGTCTTCACTATACAAAAGTCCGGACCTGAGCAGGTCCTTAAAAAAAGGCTCACGGAGGAAACATGTAGGAGAACCGCCTTGGGGTGAGAGACCCTACGTTATCTTCCTATTCCCTCTCTGTTGGAAAGACAAAGATAGAGAGGGAATTAAGGGGCCTCACGGTAGTAAAGATAGACACCACATCAGGGCTTCGACTCTGGTTACTACTGGGTAGGCAGGTATAGTAGTCTCCCACACTTGAAGTGAGTGAGAGTGGGTTAAATACTCATAGGGTGATACGTTAAATACTTTTCAACCACAGGTTGACTCAGTTCCGGGTTGAGGACAATGCCTTAAAGTAGGAGGATGATATTGAAAATGAGGCAACGACCAAGAGTGGGAAATGTAATTTTCGCAAAGTTTTGGGCCAAAATTATAAATAATCAAAAGTCAAGTAGGAGGATGAAATCGAAAATGGGGCAAGGAATTAAAGAGGAAAATGCAATTGTCGCAAAGTTTGGGACCTAGTGTACAAATAAGCAAAAGAGTGAAAACGGGAACCGAGCCTTATCTTCAATCCATTCCCACGCTCAGAATCCAAAAGCCCAAGCGTCGCTCCAAGCAAAGCCAAACGACCTCGCCGGAAACCGAAGATGCTGAGCCTCGCCGTCGCGTCGCCGGCCGCCTCCACCGCCGCCGTCGCCGCCGCCGTCTTCCCCGCGAAATCTTCTCTCTCCGCGGCGCCGAGGTGGCGGTCGTCGTCGTCGTCCTTCAGCGGCATTCAAATTCAACACAAGTGCCCTCCTCTGGTCGTCCCTCTTGCGGCGGCGGCGGCGTCGTCGTCCTCCGCTCGGAGCCGAGCTTCGAGCATCGTGATGATGGCGAAGAGGCAGGAGGAGCTGACGGAGATAAGGGCCAAGACCATCGAGGAGATCAACGACGAGGTCGTCGACTTGAAGGGGGAGCTCTTGATGCTCAGGCTGCAGAAATCGGCCCGGAACGAGTTCAAGTCCAGCGATTTCCGCCGCATGCGCAAGAGGGTACTCTCGCTTTTGCCGGAATTTCTATTATCTGATGTTCTTTAGAAGGTTTTTCACGTTGATGAGATTGTCCTCACTCTGATTCGCTGTATTTATGTCACTCTGCTCGGTGAAGTTTAATTCTTTCATCTTGCAATGTTGTAGCTGTGCAGTTTTTTCTGTTTTTACTTTTGTTGTATGGAAATGGTACGTGGGAGGTTATGTTGGTAGGGAGAGGACGCCTTTTCTATGGCAAAGTGCAGTATAATTTGAATGGGATTTTGAATTGATAGGGTAGAGAACTTAATGGGCCTATTCTTCCGTGCTTTTGGAATGTTCTGCTAGAAGAGGACCGTGTGCTCAGTTGTTTTTGCTAGACTAGCAAGCTGAACTGACCAGTTTCCAAGTTAAAGTTGCTGGTTTATCTTGTCAAAAACAAAACTTCTCTGAAAGAAGATGTCTGTTTACTGTGTTGAGTCCATGCGCAGGATTTTGTCTTCTAATTTAAGTAGAGAGGTTCTTGGAGTCCTGGTTTTGACAACATGAGTTGCTAAAGGGATTAAAGAGCCTTTTGTTTCCCTTATTTGCTAGAAAATAAGAGAGTGAGACCCTGCATTGATGATTAGTTAAGTATTATCTTGAACTTTAAACCTGAGTACGGTTTGGACTAGTGAGCCGTTGTAGCTTCTTTTTTCGGATTGAGCATTTGGACAAGGTGGGATTATGATGGAAGATGATCGACGTGGAAGTTAGGCATTTCTGAGGCCATTTTAGATGGGATTTAAGGATTGTAATCAGTTTGACTGACCTAAGTTGATTGGAACAGGATGAATGGCCTAGATTAGTTGGTGTTCCTTCTCTTAAGTCCTCTTAAGAGTCTTTTCTTTTTCAACCTTTTATGTTTTTTTTTTTTTTTTTTTTTCTTTGGGGGGGGGGTCATTAAAGGATTTCTGCAAGCATGCTTTAAACATATTTTGACAAGTGTTTGATGCTCATAAAGACATCCATATATATAGTTAACCATATTTGTTTGGTCCTTTTTTAACTAAAGTAAATAAAAATTCTGTTTTGGTACTTTTTTCACTTTGCTTATGAGATATTTTCTGACTCACTTGAATTACTTCACCTTGCTTAATGAGTTTTGGTCTTTTATTTTGCATTATGTAGCTGTTGTGGGTAATTTGTGGCAGAAGATTTGAGTATCATATTAAATTGAAAAAACCACATGGACTGGCATATTGGTAAAGTGCAATTTATATAAGTTTATCCATGGTGAGAATGTCAATGTAAGGGGTGAATCATTTCTTTTCAAGTCTAGTGTAATTTGAAATGGATTTGACATCTCCCCCAGAACACAATGAGATTTTTTGCTTTTGAGAAGAAATGCTTTTCATTGTATTTTGTGGTGAAAGGCTTGGACTTTTGTGATGGATTGGACTAATTGCGTATTATGTGGAATGGAGGCTGTCCTTGAGTGAGAAAGGAATTAGTCAGCTTCACTTTCCTTTTAACATTTAGATGCTGTATCAGCTTCTCCTTTTCAATTTATTATGCTTGACTAATAAAAGGCCCTTTGAACTCAAGATGAATCAACTGAAAATGGTTTTTCTCTTTGGTACTTTGAGATCTTCCTTTTTCGGCTTCCTTTTTCTCCCTCTTTGAATCTTTTGTGAATCGCTTCTTGATGTGTCTTCATATACAGTTTTCAAGGTAGTCATGACAGTTCCATCTGTTGTAGCGGAAGGGCAGTCCTGGACTGTTGGGAATTCATTTCCAATTTCATCTTATTAAGGCTGCTTCTTTCTTCACTATCCCCAAGAGCAAATTGACTGTGGATCTTAGCAGCATTGCCTGTTCCTCTAATCTCTTCTTCATTGTCGTCTTCTTAAATAGCAGTCATTACAGTTATACTTTAATAAGTTGAAGATGTCATGTAATTTGGAGCTTTGGGTTTAAAGATATACAAAAGAGTATTAGCTGTAGGTGATTTCTTCATCCAGAGGCTTGGTGTCTGCAAAATCAGTTGATGTACCTGAGCATTTATTCTTGCTTTGAAGAACAATAGGTTTCAACCCTTGTTTTGGTGACTGCATCAGTAAGCATGAATATGGAATGTCTAACGAAATGGTAAAGTGGGCTATAGAAGCATTTCTTTTCAGCAGTGGAAGATATTTGCTGGTATAAAGACATTATAATCATAAAAAGTATCAATTAGATCGATCAAGTACTTTATATACAATGGAACTATTTATGCGTTTCTCACCTGTTGGCTACTGGAAACTCCACTTTTCATTGGTTTTTGGAATAGATTCGTAAGCCAGGAGGGATAAAAAGAGAGGTTTATATTGGCAATGCAGGAGGTGATGTTTATGTTTTCTTAATAACTACTTAATGACATGATAGTTTCCACTAGTAGGAAAACCTTTTACTAAATCTTTTTTAGAAGAGCTTTCTCCTCCCCCTTCTGCGCTACCTAGGGAAGAGGGCATGTGCTGTGGAATTAAAGGTTTGTTCTTGTGTAAAGTACTTTTAATTGTGCTCAAACGCACCTACAATGGAACCCCGGGCTTGCCTGATATAGCTATTTGGAGGACCGAGAAGTCACTCACGTCCGAAGCCGGAGGTTCGTGCTCAGTCTCATAATATCGTTCAGCACACTGGAACCAGGGACACCACCTTAGGGAGCTTCTTTGGCTGGCCATGCTTGGCCGACTCCCTACTTTCTTATCCCATCCACCGCCCTTCATCTAACTGCTTTAGTCAAGCAGTCACGTGCCTCTTCCTTAATTCCATCAAGCCTTCTGCTACTCGAATTGCTGAGGCCAGGTCCTGCAGATTTCGTTTTTGCAGCTCTTTCCGTGCCCACTCCTGGAGACCCATCTCAAACCTAAACACCTTGTCTTATTCTGCCATGTTCCCGATCTACAGCATCAATAACTGCAACTGCCTAACAAGCGAACACTACCTATATATCATGTTCCAGTTTACTTCCTGACTATTCAAAGCATCGAGAAAGAAATGGTTTCATAAAAGTTATCTCCTCGACCGAAAGCAGCTCTTCCACTCATCTCATTAGCAAGAAAACCTCTTCCTTGCAAGGAGACAGATGCCTTATCATCCCTATACCCTATATTCTACCTGAGAACTAGGGCTATGTCTTCAATGTCGGCCTGACGAGTGATAGAAATACCTTACGAGGGCGAATTTCCACTATTAATGGTCAATCAATTGACTTCCGACTGCACTCTACACTCTAGCTTTCTTTAATTCCGTTGGATTGCTTTGGATGCTTCCTGCTTTCATTGAATTTATCTTGTGATTTAGATCTGAAGGATTTAGGGATGCATGCACAGTTAAGTTGGTCTTTACATTGTTTCTGTTCTCTGCTAATTCATTCATCAATATCGGAGAGAGCATACAGTTTCAAACCCTTGTCCTGTATGACTTGCATTTGCAACTGTTGAGATTCAATAAATTGAACAGCAAACATCTCTTACTGAATAGCGTCAGCTAGTATCAATGGGGACCATAATCCAGTTATATGCCTTAATATATTGCAAACAACCTGAGTCTTTAGTGTCACTAGGTTACACAAAATGTCCTTTAGATGAATGGAATTTTAGGGTGCCCTTCGATGTCCTGCCGGTATAGAGACATTGCCCTATGTCCTGATTCCAGGGTTCAGGGACTTGCTGCTCAAATCCTTGACATGACCTGCCTTTGCCTCTTATGACGTTTCTCACTCTCTCACATGTTGAAAGAAAGCCTTCTCCTCTCATGTTATACATTGTCCGACTGTCCAAACCATTAATCGGACCCGAAGAAGTGGAAAATGCTGAGAATTACTAATCTCTTTTTGACTTTATAGCAAGATTTTTGGAATGGGAGTGACCTGGTATAAGTCATTATCCTGGCACCACAAATTATGTATTCATTCGCAGAAGAACTGTTAGTTGGGTTCCCTAGTTTCTGTGTAGGGCCTCCTTGGAGGTAGTTGAGCTGTTTTAATGCACTAGGTGTGCCTGTTTACATGTGATGTCTAATGATATGTTTCTTTTTGCTTTTATGTTACATGCTACCTCGGACAGTGATAGATATAAGTTCTTACAGCTTGTCCTCTTTATATGTTCCATATTCCTTGTGCAATTTGATTCTAAAACTTCATCTGGGTTCACCTTTTGATGTAAAACTTCCCCAAACAGATACATGCATGCATGAAAATGACATTTGTGGTTACCGAACAGTTATATTCCACTCCTTCCAGAACCAAGTTTAATTGCTATAGAAAACTACAATTTGGGCTTTATTTTAGCATTCTGATGATGATTATCTTGTAAATGGCAGATTGCTCGGTTGTTAACCGTGAAACGAGAAAGAGAAATTGAGGAAGGAATTAAAAAGAGGTTATCAAGAAAGCTTGACCGTCAATGGAAAAGAAGCATTGTTGTCAGACCACCTCCGTCTCTAAAGAAGTTGCAGGAGGAAGAGGCAGCTGCAGAAGCAGCAGAGAAGTCTGCTTGAGCCAATCTAGATATTTTTTTCTCCATCAATGTATGAATTTGTGTTCAAGAGAAGGTTATTCATCTGATGCTTAATTTATTATTCTGAATAATTTTGTCCACATATTCTCTCTGTAAATGCTGGTTATTTCTTAAATCGACATGTGGTTTCCCCTTCAGGGGAAAACTTGACGCATCACAAAACTTGAAATGTGTTTAACAACGTTGACATTCCCATGTTGACTTGTGATGCATTAGGGTCAGAGGAATGAGTTGATATGTTGATCAACATGCCTGCATTTTGCTATAATGTCAGTCTAAATGCGCTTCTAAAAGTTTCCCACAAAGTCTTTCAACCGGGTGTACTGGGTTGACAAGTTGGTCGAAAGATTTTGTGCAAAAGCACATTTCAATCCAGTAGGAACCCCTGTGAGTTTGTCCTCTTGCCCCAGGTGCGGGTGGCTAGTCCTTTTTCGAAGAAAAGGACAGGGAGTCCACCTCCCCCCTAAGGATCCCCATGTTTCCTATATGTACATTTTTCTTATCCTCGGAGGAGGGAATAGCTCCTACGTTTTACATTGCAATGTTCAAAAAGTAGTTTAAATATTTAGTTAAGTCCATAATGTCAGTCTAAGTGGACTTGTAAAAGTTCGCTCTGCATATGAGAAAGTTTTGTTCACCTGCCTGCCTCTCACGGAGCACTTTCAGACCTTACAATCGAAGTATGTTATATTTTACTTGCATCTTCTCCTCAGCTTGTTACGGAATCCACGTTTTCCTCATTTTCATGGTATATCCTTTACCAGATTGCATCTTGTGGTAACACCCATACAAGAGACAGGATTTTGATGCTATGAGTTTACTAATTTACTTATCATCCATGATGCATTTCATAGTTGGAATAGTATGTTCTCTTCTTCATTACGAGTCCAATATGGTTCATAAAGATTGCACTGGTTTACCTAGATAATATTCTGGTTTCTTATTTTTGCTATGTGAGGAGGATACTTCTGTGAGTGATTGAGAACCTCAAGTCTTTAGCATGAATTCTATTAAAAAAACGGGTGGTTGGTCATAACCGAGAATTGATGGACTCCTATTACCTTCCATAGGAAAATCGATTCCTAATGGGTTGACTATTGACAATGGCTATGACTATGTTGTTTATGACGTTTAGTCTTGTGCTTGGTGGGTGAGAATCTTGCCCACTTCACCATGATTATGAACTTCAACCACCTTAATATCCGCTAGAACTAAGGTACGTGCCCTCAATTAGTTGCCTAATTGTGGCTTTTTAAGGATGGTAAAATCAAAGATTCTGTTCATCTGATGAGTGATATGTTGTTGTGTGAATTCATACTTCACTTTGAACCTTCATAGCGGGCATGTGCTGTATGAATACATTCGTGATTTGATCCTCAAAGGAGGTCTCCAGCTCATAGAAAGGAGCTACAATGTTCAACTTCTTAAACCTATGTCTCTTCAATCTCATTCAGTATGTGGGGATGGGATGGCTAATACGCCCTCAAAAGACTTTTCCTTACTTGCGAACTTGTGTAGTCAATAAATTGCAAATTCGAAAATTTGAATTTCAACTAATACATTGACTCGTAGAATGCATGAGGTGAGACTTTAATGATCAGCTTTAACCTATTGATTGTAAATTGATCAACCAGTTAGCCAGGAGTCTGAATCATGTGGAAATAACTTGAGATTGCTGGTGGCTTATTGCCATGTTCCGTAAGACTTTATTGGGTTAGTAATGTTCTTGTTTCACCATGCATATCTCTGTTCTTCTGTTGAATCATTTGACTAAAGATCCATGGACTGATCAATAATCATTAGAGCATCTTTCCCCTGAGCAATCAGAGTCGATCAGGCGTACATCTGTCAACTAGCATTTGAAGCTCTTTTCCGATTGGTCGCTTCTCCTTCCATACCCTCTCTAGTCTAATTCAGTACCGAGTTCTTCTAGATCAATTAGAAAACCTAACGCTAACCTTCGACGAAGACCGAGGCCTACATATTTCTCGGTTATGGTGTCAATCGTTCTGATGCTGATTGGCGGGTCGCACTGAGGTGCCTAGGAAAATACTGCCTTAATCATATGATTAGTTGAGATGCAACAACTTATTTGGCATTATTACGGGCTAATTCCTCCATATGGAACGGTGTGTTCCCATAAAGGTACATACAAGGACTTGGCTAAGATACTGCAACATGCACGTGGAAGTTGGACTGATTGCCTACTCTCGGGGTGGGGCTAGCAAGTGGAAAAGCGGGATCTCTTCATAGCAATGCTCGCTCACATACTTGGTCAATCATGGGATTCTGGTTTCGGGATTAGTTATGGATTATATTAATCAGGGGTTGATCTCCTGTCGTCAGTCCCTCACCAACTAACGCCATGTGAAACGGAGGCTCGATGCTGTTGATTTTCTTTGAGGTTTCTTGGTCCACGTGGGGCCGGTTTCTTTGAACACAAGGAAAGACTGAATAGGCTGGCGATTCCGTTCTCTTTTCTCTCCATGTGAATTCCTCCATCTTGGTCCTTCTCTTTCTATATGTGGGCTCATAACTGAGATCTGAAGAGCAACCAGGGTCTCTCTCTCTCTCTCTCTCTCTCTCTCTCTCTCTCTCTTAATCTTGACCTCCTCTCCGTCGTGAGGTTTTATGTTTCCCAATCTGCAGCATGTGTGGTACATGCAAGTGCAGTCACACCTCCATCAGCATTACCAAGAGGTACGGATTGTTCCCTCCTCCATTCCTTTCTCGATGAATAATCTTCCACATTGCTCCCTCCCTCCCTCCCTCTCTCTCTCTCTCTCTCTCTCTCTCTCTCTCTCTCTCCCCCTCCTCCCCCTCCCCAACTTCATGTCATACGTTCCGGAACTTCCAAATGAAGACTTCACCGGCTATGTCCTGTTAACACACAACATTGACGACACAAGAAAATTTTACGCGACAGTTTCTGAGTGGTAGATGCATTTAAGGTGGATGATAGAGACAACATCACATTCACATAGCTCTCTGTGCTCGATAGAACCTTTCCGAGCGTCTCTAGTCAACTTTCACAGCCCCGGAGCATAATTAGCTATAGTACATACCGCTTAGATCAGACAGATTTGACACTTCATTTGCTCCATGTGTGATTCTTTTGAGTGACTTGATTTATAACCGCAAATAAAAATGTCAAGTGAAAACCATGTTAGTTTCCTTAATGCATCTTTCTGTCTGAAGCTCCTAATGTTGCTCTAAGGACCGCCAAGGGAGAATCTACCAACCGTGCTTCGATAACCATTGTGTTACCTTGATCGTCCACCAATTAACTAGGAAACCTAGTTCTATAACGCATTGATTGAATGTGCACTAATGCCTCAAATGTAGCCGTAGGCGAACACCAACTACCTTTTAAATAACTTTAGAAACTTTAGTTGATTGATAAAGACCCCGAGTTGAGCACTAATCTTTGAGGGCCAGCAGTTGGGCCAGTTCAAAAAATAGGGGACGGGCCTTGACTGGTTTGGGAACCAGGATTTAGCTTCTTCTTTTTTCTTTTTTGTTTTCCTTGGACCTTCTTTAAGATTAGATAAATATGTTGGAGATAGGCTTCCAATTTAGAATGTCCAGAAAATTAATTAATGGTTTTTTTTTTTACAAAATAATAGTTATGTCATTTAAAGTTATGCCCAACTCTTGGGTTGACTCTAGAATCGACCTAGAATCAACTTGTTGAATTCCAGGTTGGTTCCCAAGGGACTCGACTATGATAGGATAGATTTGGAATTCTTGGTTTGAAAGCTACTCACCCTAATAATCACCTTGACTAGTCTTTAGGAAAAAAATTTTTTTTTGACTAATGCCCAAAGGGATGCCAATCAAAGCATGAAATCAGGTAGGAATCCTGCATATAAAAAGGAGGCCCTGACCGAGTTTTAGATCTGAATCAACTCTCTGATTCCAAGTTAGCCTAGAGGGTGGTGGTAGCAAAGGGGAAGCTTAAGGGTACATTTGTTTCACGGAAATTGAGTGATTTGGAGAATATTTTCCTAAAAATTTACTATATTGTTTAGAAAATTAGTTAACGATTTTTTTTTTATTATCGATAACAATCTATGCCTAACTCTTTTTGTGGGCGATGAAATTTTTTTACATTAATTTATTTTTTTAAGCAATATAAGAAATTATTTTTTGAAAAATATTTTTCAATTGATTCATTTTTGTGAAATAAATCATCGTGAAAGACATTATCTTAGACAAAACATAAGTTGGGGGTATAAGCTACAAATAGGAAGGCAAATAAGACAAGTCCAATCCCTACATCGTTATATGCGGGCTTGGGCTTTTTCAAGTCAGTTTTCAAGATGAAACCCTCTCTGCTTTGTGGGCCTGACTTCTTGTACCTGCCCCTGAACTTTTGTGCTTTTGCTGAATCCAGTCAATCTGGACCTATAATGGGCTACATTCCACTATTGATGGTTTCGATTGGGATTTCTTTTTGTGTAAAAAGAAAAAAAAAAAAAAGCCTTTTTTTCTCTGAAGTTTTAGGCAAATTATAGTTTTGATTTTTATTCGTTTTCATTTTACTCTCGCTTTCCTTAGTGATCGAACCCAAGACCTAGACCTACATGCATCGAACCCCTGAGACACTATGGAATTTCTGACATGAACTCACAACCGTTAATTTTGTGGGACTAGACAAGAATTTGCCCAATATCAATGCTGCAAGGCCGGACTGAAAGAAAATGTGCATTGGGGAGAGCTGAAAATCGGGACCTATATGAATCGTCCTTCAAGTATCGCCCTACCAAATCACATCCATGATTAAGGAGGAAGTGAAACTGAATGTACCTCAAAATTTGATAGTATCCAAATTACAGTACTTAGATATATGTATTTTTTGAAATTGTTCTTAAGATTATTTATACTATGTAGATGCATGCTTTGTGGTTGGGTTAACCCGCATTTGATAATTTCGTTTAAATGAAATTTGTCACTTATCCATAGAAATACATCAGTAACAAATTGAAAACACAGTCTTTCCATAGAATTTTCCGTGAAAATAAATTGTGCAAAACCGTCATTCGAATCAGATATAAACTTTCCTTTTGAATTTCCTTTTCTCGACGAAAGAGAAACCATTTTAGGTAACTTAACTTGATCCCGTGAAGGCTCTCTTACTTCATGGGTCAGGTGATAGACAGGCCAAAATTCATGGTGTGTGGAAATCAAGCCTGCATCATGCACCTAAGACACATAGCTATTTTACAGAATGACCTGCTTACTTTTCTATTTCATAGTTTCGCTTAACCGATTTCTTCCATGCAACCTAAGTACAAACCAAATTGCCTCCTCCTTTCAAGATCCCACCTTCCTTTGTTAAGTTCAAATTCCCATTAAAACCAAAAGATCTGTTGGCCTCTCAATTTACTACTTGGATTAGACCCATTACCTCACATTTTCCTCAAGCCCCAAAAGCAATAGGCCCATTAATCTCAAATTCTCAAATGTACAGTCCCATGTTTAAATGAAACTGCTCGTGATGATGTGCATCTCAACTATCAATTCATATTGAAACCTTTAGAATGATACTAGCAGGTAACATAGTAGATAATCACCACTATAATTAACGCAGCTACATGTTCCGACCTTAATCTTGACATCTATCGTATGTGTTAGATCATATAGTAGCCCAAGTTTTGGTGGCTAATCGTAGTTTCATTTCTATCATAGGGAAAAGGTTTGTGTCCATGAAGGAGGATTTGAAGACAATATTGTGAGAAGATACAGAGTGCAGAATGTGCTTAATTCAAGGTTTTTTAGCTAAAATACGTGAGGTATGTTGATTATTTCATTCAAGAAATGTGTTCTATTTAATCGAAAGGATCTTCTAATCAATCCAGCTATCCTTTTGATTCCATTAGTTTTCAGGGATTCAAAATATCACAAATCTTTATATTTTTTCTATAGAAAAGATTGACGAAAAATGGCAATAAATTAATAAAATTAAAGGATAGTTTTAGTTTACTAGAGACATTGACATTCAAGAAAATGCTAAACATAATTACAAGTTCCTTTAAATTCTTGTTACTTTATGAGATGACAATTATTACATTGGGTAGTTTTCCTATGGTTACATGGATTAAATAGAGATGAAACTTCATGGAAACTACCACAATGTGTATTGTCATGTTCTGTGCTATTAATTTACACGAATATTTAATTTAACACATGTGGCATCCTTCACTTAACATATATTTAATTGCATGATTTGGAATCCTGTCACCTACGGTCAAAGTAGTTCTGTTGACCAGAGTATTCTCTCGTCTTTGTAATATTTTTAGAATAATTTACAAACATGTACTATAATTGAAGCTCATTGTACTATAATTAATAAGCAAGGGTAGCATTAAGATAAAGAATAGGTGAAGGACAATCACATCTAAATAAATGTCTTGATTCAACTCAAGAAACGTTAACAACTGGCCTGATAGTTGAGCATGTCCATTGATTTATTAGGGTTTCATTGATATATTCGTGGTCAATGTACCTCCTTGAGACACCCACTAGACGCAATATGCTTGTTAAATAATCAGAAAAAAAAAAATCCATAGCACAATCCCAATTGGTGTATCAATTAAAAAGGACAGTCGACCTACTTCTATGGATAACTATAGGATTAGTGCACGAGTATACTATAAGGTACGTATGAAAGATTCATCTAGCATTTAGTTGTAATGGGTGGCAGCCTTCCGTGACTAACTACAATAATTGTGGCTTCTTATAATTGTATTATATTGTGAGACCTTAACATATTCTTGGCACGTTAATCACCAAGTCGATGATTGGACCCTCTAGGGTTTTACCAAGTATCGGTCACTTAGTAAGTTTATTAATTTCGTGGAAACTTCGTTACCGAAACTCTCGAGATGCTTAGTAAGTATTAATGAATATATATAGATATTTATGAATAAACTTGACTTTCCTTATCTATTCTAGTAGTCTTCTAAACGCTTTTCCACCCCAATATTTTTTTTTTCTAAATAACATAAAAAAAAAAAAAAAGCTCTAATAAAATTAGATGTTTATCTCAAACAAAGATTTGAATTTTACCGAATTGAAAATGAAAATTAATAATTCACCTCTAGAATTAACTAAAGGGTTTAGAAAAGATATGGTTCAGGGAGAAGGGTATATGTTTCCATCTGATAAGTTTTTGAAATTTAATAGAAATGAGAAAGACAACAATCACTTATATGTTCTAAATTAATCATTTCAAATTTTGGATCTTCTCTTTATAAATATGTAATGAGTTGAATACATAAACACCAACCTGTGCTTCCGCATATGGGCATGTGATTTGAGTAAAAGAGAGATCAAGTGTGTTTGAGCCTCTTTGTCGATCTCTAATCTGCCTCTCCAATCATGACTAACTTTCCCGACCAAAAGAAAAAAAAAATCATGACTAACTTTCACGTTCTTAGTCTTGGACAAAATCTCAAACATCCTACGTATATGTAGGAGACATTGAGTGACACTTTCATTTAGCCACTTTAATTCTTTAAGATAAATTTCATAGTGATTTCTGACTTCTACACGATATGAAGGTGGAGATCTCAACTTTGTTTGCTAACACTTCCCTTTAACCAAATTTATATCCGCCTTCTTTATGCGGATTCAATCCTTCTTTCATTTGAACCATACTTACATGTCTCCTTTATTTTTTTGGTTGGAACATGTCTCTAGTTTAGTGAGATGAATTGTACAACTTCCCTACATGACGTGGGGCTAACGTTGGTCCGATCTCATCCAGTGAGGCATGTGAGCTAGGCTCACATATGAATCCAGAGCAGACAAGTATTTTTCTGTTCATTCATATGTACTGAGATCTAAAATATCTTATAACCCCATGTACCCCCTGCCCCCCCCCCCCCCCTCTCCCCCAACCAGCGGCCCCTTTCTATATATATATATATATATGGGGGTCAACGACGGCAATTAACCCACAAAAGGTCAACAATAGTTGATGTCGACCTCGAATTGAGATTGATTCAAGCCCTAGACCATGGATCAACCTTTTTATGAGGTCGCATCAACCCGATCCTTGGATCTTGGCTTGTTGTCGCCTCATCCTCGTCGATAGTAGTGACGTTAAGGCAGGTGTGCGACTCGGAATGGAGGTGCAAGCATGGAGAGAGGGAGAGAGAGAGAGAGAGAGAGAGTGGGGGTAACATTAGCGGCTTAGGCCGGAGGGGGGAACAGCAACAGCGAATGAAGGCCGGCAACATGGCTTGCATGAGCGACTGTGCCATGTGCAATGGGGCTGTGGATGCCGCAGTTATACAATTTGATGTACGGACAACGATTAAATAAGTTGACAGTTGTTAAAATGTGTACGGATGAACAATATAAATATAAACTTGGAGGGACAATACTACCAAAAAAACTTAAAGTGGTATACCTGTGATACATTTATCGCAAATCAATATCATGCCACAACTAATCCCAAATTGTTAGACTAATTAATTTTCGTATCACAAAAATCCTAAATTAGTCTACCGTGAATATATTTATCCTCCATTTGTTTCTATCAAATATCCTTCATAAATTGCTGACATGGAAACACATGTTGCGAGTAATTTGTCTAAGAGAATCCAACATGAAAATGCAGCATAAATGACTCTTAAAAACAATGTCATCTCAGAAATTCAAGCTCATTTGATGGATCCCAATTTTTCAAGAATAGAAGATCTTAGAAAGAGTCATGAAACTTCAGCCATCTTAGGGCCAGCATTCGGATTGATGGCGAAGTATCTTTTTGCAAGCTTTGCCATGGAAAGTGCCGACTTCAGAGGATACTCAATTTTGGAGCAAAGAATCAAAGCATCTATGCAGTCTCGTAGATTTTCCCTGATCTTATCTCCGTCAAACACCCTTTTGATGGTCGTGGATAACAACTGCTCTCCATGCTTGCCATCTTTAGTAGCTTTGTTCCAAGCAAGAGCTCCCACATGTTTTAGAAATCTGCTAAAATTCCTAATTTTTCTCTAAAATTTTTTTGGTAATTTGGGAGAGAGAGAAGAAGCATATTCAATTATAATGTAATTCGCAATCTCAATTTATTTTCTTCAGATTTGATGTCCCACAACAATGTCATTTATAAAGCCATTTATAATGAATTTTCACATTAAACAAATTGCTTGCCACGTGTGTTTTCATGTTAGCAATTTAATGGAGATATTGGGTGAAAGTTTACAATGGTAGATTTGTCATCTTACTAGTTTAAGATTTTCTAGTGAAATGAAAAAAAAATGTTGGAGAAAATGTGTTATAAACGTATCAATTTTAGATTTTTAGTAGTATCATCCTTAAACTTGAATGATTATAGTGTCACTTAAATTGTCCAAAACTATAATTAGAAGACTAAAAAATTTATACGTAGTGCTCAATTAATGCCACAGGACAATTTGGGGAAACGATCTAAAAGCCAATGTGTACAGAGTCGTGATTTGACAATGTTAGTTAGGAGGCACAAGAAATGGTGCAGAGGCATTTGGTCTGGTGGGGGCATGGATGACAGTCGAGAGTGAGTAGATCCCCACTTTCTGCAGGTGGTTTAAACACGTGCCAGTTACTGTTCAGAAAAATCTGATGATGAGGATTGCATTCTGTTGGATCATCTGTTGTTGATCCATCTAGAAGGGAAGGAACAGTATGGTCTTCAATGGGATGAAGCCTGAGCAATTTAGGTGTTGATGCAGATAAAGACTGCCTTCACTTCGCGAGCTTGTCGGGCACAGAAGAGGATAGGGAAACAAAATGTGATTGGGAATTTGTGATAGTGAATTGGTACTAGGGAGAAGAGTGCCAGTTAGCGCACAATCCCCTACGGTGGTGGAAGATTTGGCAGTGTGGAATGCTGCGCAACTAGCAAAAGAGAGAGCACGAAGCAAGCTCTGCACGGAAATGGACTTATTGATCTTATACCAAGACCTCGTCAGGGTGATGAGGGAAGCCTGAACTGGAACACTGCTTCGGTTTTTGAGAGCATAAAGCAGCAGACCACTTCTTTTGGAAGGGTTGATTTATCCCTTGCTTCCGGCGAATGTTAACAAGCTTGCCCATTGGATAGCAACTTTTTCACAGATAGAAGATGTGTCCTATAGACTGGGATCTAAATCCCCATCTTCTTTCAAACTACATAACCCCCCTTGAGTTGTAGGGTTATATGTTTTGAACTTCTGAGTCAATAAAATTTCCAACTTTGAATTTGGCAAAAGACAAGCGCATGTGTGTATATAGACAACAAATTCTGGATCTGTATCAAATATTACCTATCAATGTTCGCATTAAAATGACAAAAATAGCCATATCCTTTTAGAGTACAAATGAAGAAATGATCATACATTGTCGATGTAGAGAAAATTTTATACTAACGATTTTATCCGTTCTTGATTTGAGGGTTATATCTACTCCTTTGCTCAGGTCAATGACGTGTAAGGCCGCCTACGCAAAACTCTGTTTACACGAGCGGCGTATTCTTCCGTAACTCATGTATCACACGGACACTTTTGCATAGCTACGTGTCCGTGTCTGGATATGTTGTGTTCTCGAATGGTGTGGTGGTGGCCTACTAAGATTTTGTCCTGGCTTCTAGGGCAAAAGCCAAGGGATCCGGAGCTGTTCCTGCGACTAGACGAGATAGACCAGATAAAATAATCTGCTTAAATTAGCAAAGGAAAAAAAAGCATAGAATAATCAACTGTCCATATCGCCACCTTTCAATGTCTCTTAGCTGTTACTCTGATGTCACCCTCCTATAGAATAGTGAAAAACGGGACAAACCAGACGTAGTAGTTGATCTTAAAAGAAATGATTTCGAAGAGGACGATTTGATCGCATATTAAAAAAAATCTAAGTACGTAGGTTTGGAAGCAAATAGGCACGGAATCACTCAATATAATATCACGAGCTTGCATGGAATTCAATCCCCACTTCATATTCTTATCCTCTCGCGCGGTCATAACGGTTGAGAAAAACGCAGACCTGCCCTAAGAATTGCGAACGGGGATTCATGAGGAAGATTCGTCTGTCCCTTTGATTAATGTTTTTATTCTCACGACATCGTTCATGGTCTCGTCTAAGAAGAAACCCTTATTCTAAAAATTTAAACTATTAAAATAAAGCCTTCCCTAATTTAGTCCTCGACCGCGTGCATCCTTTGTTAGGATTCGATGCACAAACATAACGAAATAGAAACACAAGGTTTATCTTAATTTACTTTTAAATTAGAGTTACATCCAGTAGAGAATTCTATTATAATTGGTATCTCCCACAACCATAATAAGTGAAATCTCCGTGTCTTCTTGTTGATGGAGAGTATGGATCACGCCTCAGAATCATCGAATGATGCCACGAGAGGAAGTGAACCTTTCCATACGTTACTTTCATTTTGAAACCGGTAAAGATATGATGAAATTAGCATTGATTTTCAAGACCCCACTTTTTTTCATTTTTTTTATGAAATATCCTCGTTTCATTATTATTATCATTTTTTATATAGAGGGCATTCAATTAGGGTTGTTAGGGCAGTGACCAGTTGAATAAGGAGAAGTAGGTGTTTGATGGGTGTTCACAAATACTATTCACGTGTAATGGACGTAATACAAGCTTTCTGATTTGTCTTTTCTTTTCTATAGCTTCTCTCTGTTTGTTTAATCCATCGGCTTAACGATGTTCAGGGCGACTGTCACTGTCCTAGATGCAGAAAGACAAACTCGCCACTCCATGGCAACGCCACGATCTAATTTGTTTATCAGTACATGCACGCCCAACGGATACAGAAGACGATCGTGGGAATACTCCAATTTTTATCATTTCTTCTTTACCCAATAATAAATATATGAAGATTTGTGTGGAAGCTTAGTTCGATTGGACTCATTCCCCTATAAGCGGGGCCCCTGTTAAAAGGTGACCGACGTTTGATTATTGAACGTTTTTACATCATTTAAATGTCGAAAGGCTAATTCATGTAATAATTTGAGCTTTTAGGACAATCGGTAGTCGTTCGGCGAAACTTCACCAGCGTCAAGTTTCTTTTTCAGTTGATTTTTTTCAAGGAGTATCATAGAAGTCTACTAAATTAGCCAAAATACAAGTAACAAGGAGGTCGGGACAAAAGTAGTGCAACAGTCAGCCCTAGTTTGGTTATCGAATTACATGGAGTGAACAAGAAGAAAATAACTAAACGAGTTGAAAAAGAGGGAAGAAGCGTTTCTCAAGCAACGCACTCACTCCCCTTCCCATGATCTCGATCTTTCCAAGAGTCAATATATATTCATCACGCACCAGCATATAATAAGGGCTATATTCAAATCGTTAAAAATCAATCATTTATGTATTGAGTACGAAGGGCTCGGGGAGTTTTCTATTTGCATGGGGGAAGGGAAGGGACAAAAACATCGTATACGTGGCACGGGGAAGCACGCAAAGTCCGAGTTTAGATGTGTGTTGGGTAATTACTTGATGCAACAAGCAAATCAATTAAACAATCATTAATATCTTTCTTTAATTTGCTAAGAGTTTTAAGGTGACATCACTTGACCCCCTTGATTATTTTTTGATTGAATCCTTCTACTTTTGATGTGAAATTGTGGTCCATCCGACAAGGAACCTAAGGAGAAGAAGCTAGCTATGGACCCATCACTCTCTCTCTCTCTCTCTCTCTCTCTCTCTCTCTCTCTCTCTCTCTTGTGGGTTCTTGTCTGTAAAACTTTCAATGGGGATTTCGTAATGAAGGTACTTAAGATATTCATTTAACCCTAACCCTTAACCTAAAGCATGAGAGGAGCAATGTAGCGTTTGCTTTTGGTTGCAAAATTCATGCCGACAGGAAAAGAAGAACAAGGTTATTAATTATGCAGAAATGGTGGGGTTTCCATTTGAGTTTTCTTCGCTAGGTTGACTCTATGGTGGGCCTTTGTTGTGATGCTTTCGTTTGGAGTTTAGGTTAGAAAAGAAAAAGCAAGCTTGCTTATGAATCCTTCTTTCTGCGAAATTGGCCATGATGATGACAATTAAGCGCGCACTAAACGACTCAAGAAACTCGCGCAAGCGCAACAATATCTAGACTCGTTTTATTAAAGTTGGCCAATTATGCATCAAAAAATAGTATAAAGATATTGCATTTTGCACGCTAAAACTGGATGTATCCATCTGAATACCATAGTTCTATACAATTTAAATTTTCGAAAGTACCCTTGTATGTTTTTCGGAAAAAAAAGGAATATTTGATAAGTGAGCTCAATCCATATCACACTTATGACATAGTTATATTATAAACATTCTGCATTTAACATTTGTTGATATTATATGCGCTTAATGAACCTAGTTAAACTAAATCCAATTCAAAAAAGAGAAGATTATACATACGCATGTCTCCAAGTATATTGTGTACTGATTGTGATTTTGTCCACCACATCATGCTTTTACAGCATGAGTCTGTATGATGTTTTGTCTTGGGATATTTACGCAACATTGATAATAACTTTGCACTAAAGAGAGCTGTTCACACAAACGAAGCCATTTGGGTCGGGAAGTATCTGTACTTTAAGCTTCTGTACCTTATCAACTGGTGGATGTTTTGGAAGAGCTCGGTGTCTTTGCGTGTACTCCCTTTTGGTTGAGCTGCTCTAACGGTGTTCTCTTTTTTCAATTTCTAATGACCTGATCATTACTGCAAAGAAGGCCTTCGTGTCTTTCATGCAGATTTTTAGTGGACGTGGTGATATGTAAGCCTAGCTTTGTCTGGTTCTTGCTTTCTAGGTTTTGATGTTTGGAAGAGAACCTTTTCTTGATTTTTTGGCTCGTGCTTCATTGCAAGACAAAAAAGAAGAAACAAGTTTAGACACAATCGTTCACAGAGTTAATGGATGCCACCTTCAACCTGCGCATTGCTTGTAAATTATTTCTCTTGCTAGTGAATTTTCTGAAAAACCTCTCTCTCTGTCTCTCTCCTGCTCTCAACCCTCGCACTCAACGCGTCTGTCCTGTTGGTTTTCATCGTCCTTTTCCTCTTGTCCTCGGATAAGCATGTGAGAGAGAGAGAGAGAGAAAGAGAGAGAGAGAGAGAGATTGCGTTTCAAAAAGAGGAAGGGAGGGGAGGGTGATCAGAGAGACTTGCCCTGCACCAACTTTTGCCCTAACAATCTCCCCCCATGGTCAAACGAGTCACGTCCTCACGGGTCCCCATCGTTGATTATCGAAGCAATCTTTTCTTGTCGAATGGGATGCTGCTCTCCACGTTATTAAAAGTCCTCTCATCACTTGATCTTTGATCTTTCACGTATGCGATCAGATTTTTCAGGGGCTCATTGACTGTAGGATTCGATGGAGGTAAGACTTTCACAGGCTTAATGTATTTCCAACAAAGAGCAAAAGTCAAGATTTTTTTTGTTTATGATTTCTCTTTTTTCTAGAAAACTCGCCTTAGCTAGGTAAAACCGGATCATAAAATACTCCACTAACATCATGGACCATATAAGACACAAGCTAAAACCCGGATAGGTGACTCAAATAAAAAAATTCTTACAATGACAGCGTGAGAAATTAGACTTGTGTCATGCGTCTAATTCATATAAATAAGTCTGCTCTTCAACCATTGAACCAACCCCATTTATTATTGATGAATTTCATCTGCTAAACTGATAGTTGAGAGCACTAGGGCTCTTGCAAAGGAAAAACAAAGGCCTCCGGAAGGTCAGGTAGGAGGACGGCCGCCGATAAATTTCTGTTGGAATTCGACACACGTGGAAAGAGACTCTACTCTTGTCTACGCTTACAAAGGGACCAAACGTATAGGCGGCCACAAAAATATATTAGGCCGTGCAAAAGGAAGAACCTCCATTATTATAAATAGCTAGTGAACTAACAAATATTCCAATAAACAAGTAAAAGAAAAAAATGAAGTAAATAGGTTGAGGAGAAACCGATTATCACCTTAGATAAAGAGGAAATCATCATTGGTACAATATAATTCACAAAGAGCATATGCATTACGCGTTTATCTTTATATAGAAGCTTGAATTGGATTGGACCTTTGTAAATTGTTGGTCCGTAGCGGTGGTAGCGCCCTCCTTTCAGTTGTCTTAGAAAGCACAATCGCTTACTTAGCGCAAAAAAGAAAAGAAAAACTCATATTTTCTTATACATTATTGGGATGTAATCATACTTCTCGCCTCCCGAATTCATGATATATAGAAGTAACTAAATATGGTGAACATCAACACAATTTCTCAAATTTCTATGCGAATATAAGCAATTCTCATATCATTGTCATGTCGTGTAAATTGTTATCCATACGTATCTTGCAAAGGCCAACTTTGATTGTATGCACGATTAATAACGAGCTTAATTTACTTTTCTTTCACAATAACTATATCTTTCATTTATATTTACCCACTACATCGTTTCAAATTTTAGGTCAATTTTCTTTATGGATCAAATTAGATTTTCAGTTCATTATTATATTCATGATGGAGTGCCATTACTTTCTTATGACGCTCACATAAATATCATAATTTTACAATCAATCACTTGAGTACTGTGCTTTTAAATAACGTTCACTCAAGTATAATGACTTTTCAGTTAATCACTTTAGTATCACAATTTTAAAAATACATCGCCACAAGTACCATGCTACATTGGACTTTTGGCATTTTTGGTGAACATTTCTAAAATATAATGCAATCGATTAAAAAGTTATAGCACTGAGTTGAAAGCTATACGAGAAATTACAACTCTTGTGGAGTTCTTTTTCCTTTGTCCATGCATGCACCTTAATTAATTAGTTCACTAATAAATTGGCCTAGCATTTTCTTCACGAAGACGTGGAGAATCTTACACTTCCATTAGTTTTTTTTATTGTCGATGCAAAAATAAATTTCGCATAAACCTATTTCCCAACTTGCTAAGTGAATCAAAAGCTGGTAATCATTTAATAAAAGGAGGCATTAAATAACAACAAAAATACTAATATTATTACTAATAATAATAATGATAATAATAACAACAACAACGTGAGCCTATAAAGTCCATGCAGTGAATGACGAAAGAAAAACTTTTATGTTGCGTGCATGGCGGGCGGTCCTCTGACCATGGAGGACGTGCCATCTGTTTCATGGATGTTGACCTTTTAGTCTCATTTCTCTCTCTCGGCAGATAATTATCTAACTGCACATGCATCATCACATCCCTCTTTTGCCCCTCCTCTGCCCATTTGCTACATATTGGAGTCATCGAACTTCATTTGACTATTATACTCCGTTTGTTTCTCCAAAATCAATGATTTGAAAAATATTTTCTTAAAAAAAAAATTGAAATTATGTGAATGATGAAAGTAATTTTTGTTCATTTTTTTTTTTTGGTAAGTGATACAAATGGTTATTTTTTAGAAAAATAATTTTCAAATCATTCATCTTCCGTGAAATAAATAGAGCCTTAAACTCAAATATTGCATATATAAGCTAAGATTTTTTTTTTCCCATAGTCTTTATGGATGTGCGTAAACATATATAATTCATAGGCATTGGATAAGATTTCGAATATAGGTCCGGCATATATATTTGCAGACGACATTTGACCATACGACCAACATCTCGGGGATTAGAGCATTTTTAGGCTAAGATTGGATCAGAGTTCTAAAATATAGTGTTATTTTTTTCTCTTCAAAATATATATGGTTTTGAATAATGCAAACTAATGACCAACCGATCCAAATCTTAAGCGATCATAATTTAGACATTTGAATGTATCATAATCCAGCGATGCCCTTTGTTTTATTTGTTCTGGGGATTTTCCATGTATGCTATGTAACTATATGACTAATTAGACAATTTGGGGCATATTGTTCTTTAGCCATGGTTGGAGAAAATTTCCTCTAATAAATCTTTGGTAGGTCGTGAACATGGACATCATCTATATTTACTAGTTAATAGCTTGTACAGGGGTGATGTTTAATGTTCATAATGCACCAATCAAAAGCTTGATTTGAAAGAAAATTGAAGATCTAATATCGCACTTTTCTGCTTTGTAATCGGTTTGTTAAATAATCTTAGGTCTATCTTAGGAACTTCCACTCGTGCATTAGTCACATAAATGACATTAACTACTGTTAAAGAATTTAACTATTGATTAAATAATAAGAATTTATTAGCCATTCGATCTTGGCATTTTTAAAGTTTCCCTTCGTTATGTCATCATCTTTTTGGTAGGTTTGGGGTGAGACAACCCCCAAAACGTGTACCTATATTATATATAGCAATAGGGAACTATGATTTTTATATTGCATTATCTAATTTCATTGCAAAAGTTCATTGATTACCCTCATTAGTTTCGGAAATTTCGTTTGTGTCATTCAATAAATTCTCAGAGGATCATAATTGCCATGTCCTTCCTCACGCTTCTCTGGTTCATTTTCAATCAAAGGACAATAATGTCTACTCTTACGCTAAGAAGACATCAATTTGAAGTTGTCATCTCATGACAAAGATTCAATCAAGATTTGTATGGTTTAAATACACACGAAAGGAAAGGCATTGTTAGTTATGCACAACTCTTTTTTAAAGCATTGAGAACCAACTGATAGACATCGTATATTTTTTCCTCAATAATATGGCATACACTCAATTAATTTTTATTTTTAAAACAAATGCGTCCCACCAAATTTAACTTGGGATTGATTATAATCAACGGTGCAGATGTATTTAGTTCAACTGAGCTCATAATATAATTACAAAATAAACCCTAACTAATAACATATGGACCATGTAGTCATAGAAACAATAAATTTGGCTGGGGTACAATTGACTAGTGAAGAAATATCTTTATTTTTATATTTTTTAATGGGCAACCATTGAAGAAAATGAGGAAGGGGCTTGAAGCCATCCATGGGGCAGGACATGTTTCAACGCAACCAATGAGGGGACGCCAAGGTGGCTGCCGTCTTCTACTTTGGTCGAGGGTGACACTGCTAATTGGTCTGGTTGTGTATATAAATAGGGAAGCTGCAGTTAAGGTTAGATTGCAGGGGGACCAAATTCTCGTAGAGAGAGACACAAGAGCACAAAATCCATATAAGGAAGAAGAAACAGCAAAGAGAAATAGAGCTAAAAGTGATGGGGAGGTCTCCTTGCTGTGATGAGAGTGGCCTTAAGAAAGGTCCCTGGACTCCTGAGGAAGATCAGAAGCTCATCAAGCACATCCAGAAGCATGGCCATGGCAGCTGGAGAGCTCTCCCCAAGCTTGCTGGTACTCTCTCTCTCTCTCTCTCTCTCTCTCTCTCTCTCATGGAAGTTTGGTTCCGAAAGCTACAAGAAAGTATTCTGTGTATTGGCCGGACAGCATGCTGTGGTGACGCGCAGACCGATCACTTGTCGGTAGAGCGATCATATGGATCTTGTATAATTGATGCATCTGATATATGAGATGCTTTCTTGGAGATTAAAATAAGAGAATGGATGAGTCTCTATTAGTCTGTCCCTTCGATTTTGTGAAGTTTCAAGCCATCACAATTCATATTGAAGTGGTTTATATTTTTCTTGGCAGGTCTCAACAGATGTGGGAAGAGTTGCAGACTGAGATGGACAAACTATCTGAGGCCTGACATCAAGAGAGGCAAATTTTCCCCTGAAGAAGAGCAAACCATCCTCAATCTCCACTCTATCCTCGGCAACAAGTAATAATCTACTGATTCCCATAACACTTTTGGGGTTTTTTTTTTTTTTTTTTAAAGGTTATTTCTCCTCTATCATTTTACAGTTCAATTTGGATAAATTCCTAATTCTGTTCCTTTCTTCAACGTGAGAAGGTGGTCAGCTATTGCGGGTCACCTACCAGGTCGGACGGATAACGAAATAAAGAACTTCTGGAACACCCATCTCAAAAAGAAGCTGATCCAGATGGGCTTCGATCCGATGACCCACCGGCCCCGAACTGACATATTCTCGAGCCTCCCTCACCTCCTTGCCCTGGTCAACTTGAAGGAGCTCATCGACCACCACTCACTCGAGGAGCAGGCGAGGCTCCAAGCCGAGGCCATCAACAAGTTCCAGTACCTGCAATACCTTCTTCAGGCACCCACACCACCGGTCTCTCTCACTCCCACCACCTCAAACAATGTCGTCACAGATGATGTGGAGACCATGAAGCTCTTGAATGCTTTTGCCTCGATCAAAGAGAACCAAATGATGGCCTTATCATCATCACCATCACCTTCTCAGTTAGAAGCAACCGCTCACTCACTATTTGGGAATGCCCCAGTTAGTCCTGTCCATGATAGTTACCCTTTTGCCCACTTGCCTGAGCTACAAAACCCATGCAGCTTCCAGACAAACTTGAGCAAGGATCATGACAACAACAACAATAACACTATGGTCCAAGCTAGCGAGTTCACAATATTCAGCCAAGGAGAGAACTCAGCAAATTCTCCTTGGCTTCCTTCTTCTTCAACGCCGTCTCCTCCTGCTGAGACTTCTTTCACCAACACTTTCAATGGCGATGGCGGGGCTGTCTCCTCCATCTGGCCCGACCACCTCCTCGATGATTTCAATTTTTCGTGAGATTGCTTAGTTAGCTCTTTAGAGACATGTTACATGTTTGTATGATAAATGTCTTAGTACAGTGTTTCACATCCTGATTAAGTATACTACAGCGTATATTACTAAGAAAAAACGCGTTTCCATGAGCCGTGCTGATGCAACGCAAATTGATGGCGACTTTTCGAATTTTCTTTAAAAGGACGTAGCGATCTTGGATCAGAAATTAACCAGTCGTTGACGTTTTGCATGCAGTGTAATATGTTTTATGCCATCTTGACATAGTTTAATGGAAATTGCCTCTCGTATGCGGGTTTGTTGATCTTGAATCGCCGGACTGAGAAACAAATTTCGGGATTATCGTGAAACCAATGTGAAAATATCAATTGTAAACGTGAAAATAATATGATATCACTTGGTGCCTATTCTCATACTTCATTGTATGGCAAATAATTGCGATATCTATATTCCCTCATTAGAACCCCGCACACACGTAGTAAATAGAACAGATCGTGACATACACGACGTGTAGGTTGCAGCTCGATAGATAAGAGAAGATTAGAAGAATCCAAGAAGAAGATGAATCCAATTCATGTGTTCACACATAGGAAACCGGGTTTTCCTATCACATCTCTGCTTTTTTCAAATTTCTGGCCTATTTTATGTGGAATTATTATCACTAATTAAGCTTTTATTATCTGTAATATAAGTTAAGATCAAGGTTCCACCGAATCTTCCACCTGCAACACATCTAACCACTCTGTTTCTCTGGACGAAGTGTGTATGTGTGCGGCTCCTCCCAAAACTCCATTTTCATGTGATAGTGATCTTTACTTGACATTGCCCTTTAGCAGAGAGAACGATAATCTTTCTTTGTGTTCTAGACTTATAGAGCCCTAAAAACTCAGAGGGGCGAGAGAGAGAGAGAGAGTTGACCGATTTATAGATGTCAAAAGCAATGACGTAGAAACGATTCTCAAATTTCTCAATGATAAGAGGGACCCCATAAGTAGGTAGGAATCAAGAAAGGGTGACAAAGTTTTCTGAACAGCTCAAAGACATTGGTCATCTTCCTACCACTTTTGTTTTTTAGTCCTAGTTTAGATCGAAGAAAAAGTACTTTTGATTTCTATTATTTAAATGATCACATCTAGAGTCGAAAATTAGTCTGTTTTGGGTAAATATATAAATAATTTACACAGCTTGTAAGCAAGAAATTAGGAGGGAAATGTTATATCATTTCTTGCCCCGAAAATTCATGATTGACCCAAAAATAAATGGTGTAGAATAACATAGAACTTTGTATTTGAGTTTGTGTAATTTCTTAAAATTTATATAACGCTGTAAGGGTTATATGTAAAATATACACTACATGTTATCATACTACGATTCACCAAATCTATTGAGGAGTGACAAAGCATGAATAAGTCAAAGCATCTTTTTTAAGTACGAAAGTTCACTGTTTATCAACATTACATAGGGACCGGTCTATGCCTAAATGGAAGACCCTCTTGTGCTCTGGCCCCTAAGAAATTTTGTCAATTGAGTGGGATTAGATATGGGACCGGGCAAGCTTTTTGAGGCACAAAGAGAAGCTACATTATAGAGATGTCAAGTTGAGTGCTTCTATGAGAGTTTGAGTAGTTTTGTGAAAAAGAATCTGCGAGAGTTCAGATTCTAAGAGATTAATGTTTGCAATTTAGGGCTGAAAAACTCAAACAATTAACAACTCAAATTGCGCTTACCCGATTGATTCTAGATTGGTTTACATGGGGACATTAGGTTATTGGGAGAAATATTTGGAAACCAGTTTTGACCGGTTCAGCTCCCAATTTTTATACCTAGAACCATCATTCTAATCGAGACCTGGTTTTAGCTTCTTCTTCTTTTTTCTTTTTTCGAAAAACAAATATATATGTTGGAGATGGGTTTTGAACAGAGGAAGCTTAGACAATCTATCAATGCCTTAACCATTATGCCACATAATTTTCATAATATTCTCCTATAATTATAGTTATATTACTTAAAATTAAGCCTTTTTGGTCCCAAGCTTTTCGTAAGGAAAGTGGTTCACATCTAAGTTCCAAATATCGAAAATTGACTATGATAGGGTAGATTTCCAGTTCATTTGGAGTCTACTCACCTTGAACCGATAACATATCTCAAGATTAGGAAATCTCCTCTTTCCTTATGTTTCTCAAATTGAGTTTGAACTCAACACACAAAACCTAATAGAGATATTTTTCTTAAAAAAACATGAAGGTTTCTTTTACACAATTTATAGATATATTGAATGGTTACATAGCCTTAGAAGATTAATAACTTTCTTTTTAGAAGATTAAAAACAAAAACACATCATTGGATGAAATTACGCTCTGTTCCCTCTCGATTGACTATCACACAACAAGAAGTAAAACATCAGGAAAAAGTAAAGAAGAAAGGGAACAATCTCCTCAATCACTTGATTCAATGTATCTTCTTGACAGTATGAACAATCTCTGGACTTTCTAATTCAACATGGATTTGGAATGTGTCGTCTTTTCAAAGAGTAAATTGAGCTAACAGTAATTTCCTCATTAACTAAGATCTCAGCTCTCTAAGGTCTCTGACATTGCCTTTATTCCATGTGAGGCTCAAGCTCCAAGAAGAAAAAGTGAGCACTGACGGGTCAACCTTGATATATATACATATATCTATGGTCTCTAATTCCAAGGATTTAACGAGGAAACAAGCGAGCAGTGACGGGTCAACTTGGTATATGTACAGATGGCTAAGGAGCCACCACTCCCGAGGATTTACCGAACTCCTCTTAGCCTCCAGAAATAAAAGAATTATTGCATTGATTTGACACGTGACCTCCCCATGTTAGACTCGACGGACTGTAAACGACAAAAGATTTAATGGAGCTGATGGTCCCGATGTATTTGGATAAAAGCACAGGATGCATCCATGTTGTTTCCTAAATATGAAGGAAGATGATACCAGCGCGGATATCACTCGACTAACATTAACAATAATACGTACACATTCTATTATTATGAGAGAAAATTATCCAAAAGATCTTAAAGTAATTGTAGGACATTTAATTCAGTCATAAATATTTTAATTTTGCCCTTCAAAAAGTTTAAAACTAATTTGACATAACTGAAATATTTAGACTTATTTGACAAATTATCAAAAGATTTAGAACTAAGTTGACATAATTAAAAAGTTGAAGGAGGTTAAATTGGTTGCCATATAATTGGTTTAGGGCTTTTTGGATAATTTACCAAATGTTAAAGATTACGTTTAATAGATCAATAGATGCACTGTAGCATTATACTTTTTCGCTAGATTTAGTAGTTTGTACATGTACTTTCCCTTTCATTTTTCAAAGCACTAGTAAAATGTCATGCGCTTGCTTAGACATGGTTTCAATGCTATTTGATAAACTATATTTACTTAATTTAGAAGAGAACCACATAAAAGAAGAAAAGATGAGATCTTCATGAAATCAATGGTGTTATACCTCTCATGAAATCAATGGTCTTTTTCTAGGTATAACGAGAAATGCTCATAGAAGAAGAGAGAAGATTAACCAAAAGTTAGGTCATCAAGAAGAGATAGCACTTGCGTGAACATGTTTGGGCATGACTTATTTGATTTTAACACATGCAATTGACTTTGCAGTTCTTTTGTTTTTAATTGTCATGGACATACACATCAGACATGTCCATGTTGGTGGAGACAACAGTTCCTATGGTAAGTCAGAAAAGTAAACACATTTGGCACACCTTATTGTATTAAATTGAATTTCACCAAATAATTGGTTTTGGTTTTAGCTTTTAAAACCCAGATAGTCACAAAAGTCAACCTCTAATAGGTGTTGCCCTTCTCTTAGTCTTGCCGTCCTTTTACTCAAGAGACGGCGGATCCGATGACTTTGAGAGATTCATGTCATTGACATTAGTACTCTAATAAACTAGAGAAACCCGTTAATTAAATCAAACATGTTTTTCCCAAGGGGAGAAAAGTATGCAGAATTGAATGCCTATTTGATGTTTATTATGAAGAACTTAAGTAATTTCATAAACAATGTGCAAGAGGGTAAACATTGTTGGTGGGAGAGAGTGATATTGAGCAAACGTGGATGCACACAATAACATATGCTATGCGATGAAAGGAAAGGACGAAAAGAACTCCTAAGGATGGTGCCACTATTTTCTAGGTCATTCACTAATTAGGTGGGATTTTATTGCTTTGCTTTTCTAGCAAGGGATTGACCGTGAAGATCTTGCAATTAAGAAAAAGCAAGACCCGGATAATCTTATCGCGGACGGCCAATATTTGATTAAAAAAGGGTGGGCTATATACAATTCCAACATGGCTCAATCTGCCCATTTTCAACAAAGGGACAAAATTGTCCTTGATTATTTAAATGAAATTTAAAATGGTGGACCCCAAATTTATCTACTTTCCATTTTTTTCTATTTTTCTTTTTGCATGTAGTATCTAGTTTTCATCATTAGGAATATCCAATTTTTCTTTTTGTTCATTTGTTAAGTGGGCATTGGGTAAGTGAAGGCATTTTTCACGTTGTTAAGCAAAATTATGGGTTAATTCTCACATAAAATTTAGAAAAAAAAATTAATATAAGCAATTTTTTAATGCAATCTCATATTTATAAACTTTTGTATTTGTTGTGCCTATTGTTAAAATATCTCATATCACTTTTCTACAGGATTTATATACTTCTTATATACATATGATCTCCCTCTACTTATTAATTTAAATTTTTAGGTTATACATTCTAATATTTATCACTATAAAAAATTTTATTATCGGTTGTCTTTTATATATGATTATTAGGATGATTGGATGAAAAAAAAATTACCTTCTTCAAATATTTGCCAAAAAAAAATCACAAGTATATTTTTAAATGGGAAAATCTAAAAGATGAGATTTAATTAAATCAAAACTTCGCACAGAGTAAAAAATAAACAAAATGACACCTAAATTTAATTTATTATGGACTGACAAACACTATCATTGATGGTGTGTTTAGCTAAAAATCATCGAGATGCTTTGATGTGCATAACTTTTTTCGTCGTATTTTTTTTTTTTTTTTTTGGTGTTCTTCTACATAAACCTATGATGTCTTGGATGGTTCTGTGTAATCGTGTCTCGCCGGTGTTAGGAAAAAACACCAATTCTTTGATGCGGTAAACAAAAAGATTTGATATTAATTTCAGACTACTCAAATAAAAGATAACAAGTTCACCACAAAAATAAGTTTTGAGGGTAGGAGTGACATTTGTTATAATAGCAATGATAAAGAGGAGACTAGGTTTTATTTTCTAAATAGCAATAAACTTAAATTCGAAGGACAACCATAATAAGAAAATACTTCTTTAGGGGCAACTTTATCTATATTGTGAAAAAGAGTAGATTTAATCATAACGGTAGATAGCCGTATAATGAGCTCATGGATGCATTCATGAAGCCTGGGAGGGGCAAAAAGGCCAATTATTTAAGCTTCATTAGAGCTAAAAATACCTGGGAGCTCATAGTGCTCCAAGTTTCTTGCCTATTTCTTACATTTCACATTGACATGCGGCCGTTTACGTTTTTATTTTTCAACTATTTTGTATTTTATTGTTTCCTACAAGTATATACATATATCATATATATGTTCAATAGAAAATCCATCAACTTACTTTTTCTATTAATGAGAAGTGCAAATTGCTTGTTTTTTCAACATAATCATCTCTAATGTACGCAACTTAAAAACTCACGATCTGTGATAAAATTCAGTTTTTTTAACTTAATTAAAATACTCACGCTTAGTATCTGCGATAGATGACTCCACTGAATAAATTTGAAGTACTCTACTTATAATTTTTCTTCAAAACAAGACCTTTTATTACTTTTATCTCAATAAAAAAATTTAGAAAAAAAATGTCAATAGAACCATCTGTTATGCAAATGTTCTTTTACACATGTAGTAAAATCAAATATCAGTTAAGCCTTTAAGGTGAGTACATATAGATTTTCGCCAAATATATACATGTATCACCCTCTAAACTTGGTCTAATTTAATAATTTTTTCCTCCTATAAAAGAATTAGATTTTGTTTTGTCAAAAGCATATGCCGTGTGCATCTTGGATTCGATTCCTTTTCCTGAAATGATGCTCCTCTTTATCTCAAATGTGAATGACTAAGAAAAAAGATTTTTCTCCTTTCTTATTTAATCAATTTAGATTAAGAGATTCCGTGTCCCATAATTGAACTCAAAAGGTTCATGACTGGTTATCTTAGTCAACTTTTAGCACATCTATATGTCGACGTGTTGCGGAAAAGAGTTAAAAAAAGAAAAGAAAAAAGAAGGTGAAAACTTGTTCAAAAGTCAATATGGTCAATCTTGTCAAGGCAATAAGATAAAAGTACAACAGTAACAATATCTCAGCATTTATAAATTCAGCCATTCACAATTCATACGATTAATATTCTTACAATAAAGGCTAAACGTAGAACCAACCCTCCATGTTGAATGACAACCATAGCCACAGAAATTAACTCCCGATCTGTCAACACCCACAAGTCACCAACATTTATTATCAACGGGCAGTAAGCTCGATTGATGAGAGCGAAATTTGATACAAACAGAACGTCATCGGTGAATACAATCGACAAACTACAAGCTTGTCAACAGCGAAGAAAATTGACAACACAGAGCGAAAGTCATGATGAGAGCCTTCTCCATCCATTATTGGAGTCTAGAGAGTCTGAGAGTATATTTTGGGTCAAGCTTCCAATGGTAGACCAATTGACATAGCAAGACCCACCCATTTAATTGATGGATCTTCATGACTTGGTACCTCTATAAAAGTAAAGAGAGGATTTTCCTTTTTGTGGGTCACAAAAGATAAAAGGGAGATTGACCAAGCACATATGATTTGATCATTATGGCATTCTCTAATCAAAAGCTGACCAGAAGTTTTAAAGTCATTCGTTTGAATACAAAGATGATTTGATTGGTGTGGCTCCCAAGACTTTCGTCTTTGCTGTAGAAAGGATGGAAGTTTTTTGGTGGAAGTTCCATGAGAAAGAAGTAGCCAGAAAAGAACAAAAAACTGGTTCACAAAAGTTAGGCTACGCTTTGACCATAGGATTAGACATAGGCAAAGCAACGACGAATTTTGATTAGTGATGGTGATATGATGAGGTCCAGCTGGAAGTCCCGCTCAGAAGAGTCAAAAAGATTCCATTTTTGGGAGGAAAAGTTTGATTTGAGTCGAGCCAGCTAGAGATATGGAGGATGAAGCAACGTGGGTTTTATACGAGGTGAATAGAGAAGGTATCAAAGAACTTGAAAAAGCATCCTTGTAGAAAAGGAGAAAATGCCACTTACTTGAGATGCACTAGCTCCTCAAGATCAATCGTTGAGCTCAAACACCATTCAATTTCTCCAATCTTGTAATGGTGATAAGTGGGCCAGCAGCCCACACGATGTGCTGTCATAGTACTATGGTTAAAAGAAAGCAATAGAAACACGAGAAATGGAGTCCAATTTCAAGTACTGAAAAGTTTCAGGGCTGTCTTCGTTACAACATTTAGGACAGAGAGAGTCATGGGAAGTCAATAACCTGAAGTAGCTGATACCGCTCCAAAAATAGGTGCTGCGGTAGACAGCAGAACTCCCTCGTAACCAGACCACAGCAACTTGGCAAGTTCTGTGCAAACACCAAATCAGCTCTGATCATTAACAACAGGAATAGAAGAGAAAAGAGGGGACAAAGTGCACTACTTGCAAGCAACAGAACCGGATTAATCTGACACATCAGTCAAATACAATGCAGTAAATGAACCTTGAAAGATTTCTTCTTGTGTGAAAATGAGATTAGGGCGAGACATTGAATGCGGAAAATACAAGTCGGCATTAATGTATTATTTAATCAAAAGAAGCCCTTTCATCACGTATCGTGTAGAATATATATATATTTTGAACCGGGCTAGCGAAGACGGCACAGAAACAATATGAATATCCAGAGCAAGATTATATTGAGTTATTGACTAGAGATGCAGAAACAAACTATATTGCACAAGACTGCAGATTCTTAACCTTTTTCTTGCGCCTAATTCACAGTTGTACCCTCATTTTCAGTGTTGCTAATTCATAATCATAAATTGCTTGAATCATACCTATTTAGTATGGTTGCAAGAGCAACAGAATTGCTTATAATCTATTCATCACCAACCAAGAAAGTTGTTTACCATTAATTGATTCATGCTCATTGAATGAACTGGAAAAGAAGGCCCCAAAGGCCTGTAATGAGTAAAAAAACTCATCAAAGACTACATTTGTTCAAGTTGAAGGGCATAATACATGAAGTTCAGTAACATAAGCAGTCATAACTCTGGGAGCTGAACGGTTTCGCTAATGGAAAGATGCAACAGAAAGTATGATCAACTGTCCTCATTTTTCATTAATGCCACAATTTGAAAGTAAAGAGGACCATAGGAGAAAAGAAGAGCGCTGACAATGCCTAAAGGACCCTCACTGACCTAAGAAACATATTGTACAACCTTTTGTGCCATGGTCAGAACTGACAATTGAAACTTAAAATAACAAAAACAAGCAAAAGCTTTTGAGATTGGAACTTAATAATTTGACAATTGAACAACTAGAAAATGATTTTAGCATTATACATACCACAATGCTGCATTCAAGGAAAGAACAAACACTACACATAGCTGTAGACATGTATGCCCACTTAATAATAGATATGCTTGTACATAACCACAAATAGATGTCTTGCATATTTGAGACATGCAGATATGCACAGGCCTCACCTGAGATTCTAGAATTTGATTGCTTGAACTGACACAGAGGCCCAGATTGTACATCATCAGCAAGAAGGTACTCCAGATGAATCTAGACCGTATATGATAGGGCACCGGAATTGAATGGAGTTTATCAGGCCAAATCCAGAAATGCCCAAATATCTTAATCTCTGAAACTTAATGTGGACAAAACCACCTCTTAGACAACCCTCATCGGCTGGCCATTTTTCCATAGTTCATAGATTATCTTATTCACCTTTCTATCTTTCTAAACTTAGAACCAGGAAAACAAAAGGATGAGAACAAGGCAGCTCATCCTTGAGAGGATCTATCAAAAGTACAGCAAAACTTGTGTTTCTTTAGTCTCATCCTTTTCCTAGAAACTCATCCACTTTGCTCTGATCAGAATCCCTTATCATTGGACTACTAGAAAAAAATGCACGATGTCCCAGCAGAACTAAATTAAGGAGCTTTCTCCTTGCCTCATAAACAGGATTGGGGTTGATTAAACATCCTCTCTCATAAGCTTCTCTGAGGAACACGGTGTTTGTTTCCGCCTTGGTTGAGAGATAAAATATCCCAGGATGATCCAAGAACAAGTCCTTGATATTCATATATATTTCGAACCAATTTCTAAAATGACTAATCTTCTCCACTTCAACCATCTTTTCCACGGTGAGACTCAAGAATTCATGAACAATAGCAACTGCTCGTTTTTCCAATACCATGATTGCAGCCTTAGACTTTCTCTTTTCCCTTATCCCTTCATATGGCCCCACATAGGGCAATCTCTGCCATTCCTTAACCTTAGCATTCAAGTCCTTGCTCAATCTCATTCCCGGAGGAAAACCATGCTTGAAACTGAACCTAATTTTTGTTCTATCAACATGACTGTCTTCCCTACAACACTCAGTAACCCTCCAATTCTCTCAACTGCTGCTGTGAGATGACTTTTTTGGAACAACATCAGCCAACTTCAAGATATGAGTATTTGATTCATGACCATCACAAAGTCTAAAGAGATTGGAATTTCGAGAAATAACAGAATCCTCAAAGTCATCTGGGAGACCAAGGTCCTCCAGACCTTGAAAGCAGCACGGAGTGGCAAAGACTTTTTAGGAGTAATTAATAAAAGGCGAACTAATCAGTCTACAACAAGGGGCATTGATGCTTTGATTGCCTGACTCTCTTCCAAGGCAATTTCAATGGCAGCATTGGTTAATTTGCAAAAGGGTTGAGACTTATTAGTATCATAAAATATTTGGAAGATGTGGGGATATTTGCAGAGGAAGGAGGCAGCACCATGATTCAAGCAGAGCTTCTAGGAGAGGCTATGGAGGAAGTCCAATGAAATTGATGATGAAGGGTTGCTCGAAGCAAGGATGAGGTCTTGAATTGCAACCACTTTAAGAAGGTTTTTGTACTTCTCTATGAGTTTTTCGAATGTTGGGTCTCTAGCCCTGGAGGCTACATACTGTGCAGAGGTTGTTTTGGTTCTAGTAGTTATTACCACAGAAGAGCAGCATCTGGAGGGTTTAAAAATGAATCTCCAATTCATCCTGACAAGGAAAGTTCAAGGTTTGTCGGACCTACTTATTCATCCCATTAAGCATGCCAGTCCTTTATTTTGAAAAGCTCATGAAGAAAGCTTTGAGCTTTACACCAGCAATTGCACCACAGAAACACAAATCCACAAGGACATGAAGAGCTGACTAAGAGTGTTCCCCGATAATTTCAGATGATAATATGGCGATTGCTGAGTCCTAGAGAAACCCCCGTTCTTCTCCTCTTTATCTCTAGAAGCCTGCACTCAGAAACAATCTTGAAAATATTATTGCAAGTAAACGTTTGGACACAGAGCTGCTCATCAGCTACATCATTGGGCACTCAAAGCAAACCACAAAAAAGATGTAGATCAACCAGATATAAGCTAATTATAGACCACATAGAAGTGAACAGAAAGACAAAACAAAAAACTAAACTACTCAAATACTAAAGCAAAAGACTTACCCAATGTATCCACAAGACAACCAATTTTCCAAGTGATTGATGACTACTTGAAAACATTTATTCATGGCTGAGCACTTGCATCAGGAACATTGTTATCTACAAATAATTTAAACTTGAGAATCTTATTGATGCAGGCAACTGGTTTTACTTGCTTGCTGGGACACTGATTTGGATCCATATTAGATTTGCCAGAGATTTTGTTCGCTTCAGATGGTCCTGTCTCTTCAGGAACAATGGGGGAAGTACCTGCATTGAACGTACATGTCCTTTCTTACATGCTTCCTAGGAAGATACGGATGACTGCTATTCCTTATAAAGAAAATCTAGAGCAATATGACATTGTCACAAACAGTCAACAGCCTTTCTTTATCTTTAGAGAGGAATCAATTAAATTCAAGGATAAGATGAGAAGCTTGTCTAAGGTGTTTCTGAGCCAAACAAGAAGATGTAACTTTGTGATGATAATATAATATAGATCAAGAGGCTAGGGAAAGTCAAGATCTATAGAGAATGAAAGAAAAGTTCAAGATAAACCATAGGAAGTAGTCCTTGTCAAGTACTTTATAAGAAACAGAGAGCACATGTACATTGTCCCACTTACTGCAAAAGAGGCTTTATCATCCTGGATTCCTAAATTTTTTCAGTAATAGCTAAGCAGGTATTATAGAGGTGCAAGAAACGAAGATATGAAAATGAAAAGCATAAAGCATGACAATTAAATGGGAAAGATGATTATTTGACATATAGGTAGTGGAGACTGGAGAGAATGGTAGCTATTGACATACGAGCCACACAAAGCCTACAGAAAATGAGTTCAATTTCTTTAAAATGAAGCACAATGGCAGAAATTAAACTTCCTTTTCTTTTCCCATGATAAGAAAGTAAATTTCCTTGATCATACGTCATCGCTAAAATTCAGAGCATGTCTGGATTAACTTTTCCTTTTTAATTTAATCTAACTCTCATTGGGCACGTACTGTTGTCTTTTTTAAACCTCAACACCTAAAACTTTTGCATCATATAAATATTGACACATAGATTTGTATATATATATACTTTTGTAAAATATTTTACATTTTGGCTAGAAAGCAAAAATGGTACTTTTTCACTTATGCAGAATGCAAGACAAAGAAGCTCTTATTCCTCTTAATTGCCTAAAAGTTCGTAACTCTTGATCAAACAATGATGCATAGGCTGCCCATGATGCAAGAATTAAATGTAGAATTTCAATAAACAAATCTTTTGACATTCTGTTCTAGTTTGCAATGGACACTACTTTAATAAATTAGCAACAGAACAGTAATTCCCCAACTCCCCTTGCCTCTAAAAAGACAGTAAATTTGCTTTCACAGCTCCTTTTATACCATAATTGGCTTTTTAAAATATGGAAAAAGATGTCAGTATGCCAAACTTCCTGAAAGCCAGGAAACTAAAGTGAATGGAACCCTGGAACCCTCATAGAAATAAGATTTTTTAATCAAATTAAAGGTCGTTCAATGCTGCCATGATCCACAGATATGTAAACAATTTAAATCAAAGGAGACTCACCCTCTTCAGTAAGAGCAATACATGTTCCTATTGTTTCCTCGTAATGCCCAATCTGCACCAAAGGAAATCATAAGTTAAGAGTGACTAAATCCAAGTCCACATAAAATCTCACAATTACATATATTCATGGAAATACTTATGGAAGTAAAGTCACATAAATTTTGCATTTCACACAGTACTCCACACATAGTGGATTTAGAGCAAAAGCAATGTAAAAATTCACTCAGTAATAGAGCAAAAGAAGACTTCGAGAGAGGGGCAAATAAAAACAAAGTAGTGAAATCAACAAAGCTGAATGTTTTTCAATAAGACTTTCAATCGTGAATCTTCAATATATTTATGGCTGTGAGACCAAGGTAATACTGACACTAAGTCCAACTCTTCACTGAGGTCATATAACCATGTAATAAGGATATGACAGGACATGGGTGTGGTTGCAAACAAGAGTCTCTTCATCTCAAGAAGAAACATGCCACATGTGTGCCTTAAAACAAAACTGATGTAAAATAAAATCTAGAAGAAAAGGTAACAATTTAAGTACAACAACTGAACACCATAGAAAATAAAAGATATTTTAAGCAAACATTGCATTCTACAAAGTGAGAATGTACTTTCACATCTGCAAGTTCCACTAAAGAAATATATGCACGTATAAACTTTACATTGCACACATTTATGTAGATGAAGAGACTGGCACATCCGCATCCACATCCAAATTCCATTATCATAATACTAGCATGTTATATGAAAGAGGAAACCCATGCACTACAATCACATGCAAAAGACAACATGACATCCTCATAATTCACAACTCTAGGTCTGTCTCTTGGCTTCGGACACACTTCAGCACAAAATTAGACACATAAATCACTAAACAAAAAGAGTCAGTGCTTAGATTCTTTTTTTTTTTTTCTTAATTAAAATTAATTGCTATTTTTTAGATTATTGGTAAACTACGATGATGATGTTTCGTTACACCAATTAATACATGTTTGCATAGGATCATTCCAATTTACAATTTTCAAATGCTAATTGGTTTTTTTTTTTTTTTTTTTTTTCATTTCCATGGTAAACTATCTTTTGTAGGTAATCTAACCAAGTTATATCAGCTACAATTAAGGAAAAGTTATTCACCTGTTTCAGGATAACATCACAAGATGATTACTTATGCTTTCTAAATGGAAGCATGCTGAAATTAGAAAAGATAATTGAAATGAAAGCAAAACATTTTCTATGGGAACAGTGTTTTTACACCTGGACCACTCAAAGAACTGGCATGGGTTCCAGTTCACCTTTCAACCAATTGGACCCCTGGGTCAATGAAGTTCAAGAATTTACTAATACATTTATACAAACACAAATAATTGAGAAGAACGTTTGAACTAGGTAAACACTGGGTTTGACCAGTTGAACCGGTGGCCAATGCAGGGGTTCGAATGTTTGAACCAGGTAAACACCAGGTTTGACCAGTACAACTAATTGAGAAGAACAAGACAGGATCATGGTCTGGCTCCCGATCCAACCAGTTGAACCTGCTGGTCTGGCCCTGGTTTGAAATCATTGCTATGAAGACATATGTTCCCCCTTTTCCCTCTGTGATTTGAGAATTCATCACATATAATTTCTTGATTCTAAAAGGCAAAAGTCTTTGATTTCAATAATGAACCATTTTAGGTTTTTATTTGTGAAACAAACAAACTTATCCAAGGGCATGCTAACGTTGTTTTCATGTAAACGCTAATCTTATAAAATTATTTACAAGACATAATCGTGTCCTCCAGATGAAACCAAACAGGCCTTAACTTTCCTAGAGCTTTTCAATAGTTCCAGTATCAACTCATTTTCAATCATACTCAGGGTCAATCATCAACATGCTGGCAATGGCCATTAAAAGGTCAAATCAAGCGATTATAAATTAATAACAAGCCTCATAGAGACAAATTTTTCGATAATAATGCCAGTTTATGGCACAAGGCAATATAGCATACAAGCATTATGTCCGATTGTAACCACTTCACCCAAAATATACATGTTTTGAATTATTAACATCTGATCGATCGACCTTAATTGTCTACATACATAACTGAGTCTGCTGTTAAAAAATCTATTGATAAGAAAAGGTACAGAACTGAACCAATTTGACTACTACAATCCATACAACTATGTTCCGCACTGCCACGTGATAATAAATTAATGACAAAGACACGAATTTTGGAGTATACAGACAGATTCTGAATGATTAATCACATTTAACCATGTTATTCTGCTTTTAACATATTGAGGTGTGTTAACTTACAACACCTAATATGAAGGAATGACAAATGAAACATATGTTGAACAATGTACTAAGTTTCTTGACACAGTTAGCTACTGTTAGATGTTTACATCAGGTTCAGGTCTACTTGATAAACTAAACAGACAAGCACCATTGCTCATGAGATGATGCTACAGATTCAGGGCCTCATATTCTAGTGCTGCAAAAATTTAGGGTTAATACCATGAAAAACCCCAAACTGGTACACTTATGACAAATTTACGTCTCATTAGTTTACGTTAAATCTTATTGTCAAATTGTTGTGTTGGATGACACGTGGAGTTGATAGGTAAATCGGTTCAGGATTTTACTTTCTGATTGTCACACGTGCACCAGTTTGTAGTTTTTTGTGGTATTAATCCAATTTAAAAGAAAGTAACAGAGGATAATAAATTTATTACAAATGTCCCAGTTTGGGATTTTTAATGGTTAGTTTGGGATAAATTTGTCCAATGCATACCAATACGGGCTTTTTGGTGGTAAAAGAATTAGTTTGGGCATAAATCCGTCAGAGGTATACTGATTTGGCGTTTTTCATGATATTAACCCAAAAATTTAACGTATCAATGGTTACATCATTATTTATTGTTGCATATATGGTCATGCTGGATAAATTTAAGGAAGAGATGGAAGAATGGAGGAGGAGGCAGCATGTTATGCAATAGTTATGACAAATACAAAACCCGACCTTATGCCAAGACACTCAAATACTAGAAAGAAAAAACTCTCGGAAGAAACTATACAATACAAAATTTCCTATCTCAATTCTCCCCCACCAAAAAAAAACATGTAAATTAGATAAAGAGCTTACCAGCTTCAATTTGTTATCAATGACTAATATGGGATTCAACGTATCCAAACCCTGCAGTACAGAAAATATTCGCTGATAAACAATTTGACTCGATGAACGGCAATGTACATAATTGAGGAACTAAAAAGGGCGCAGATGGTCAAGGGAAAAATTTTTCTCACTCAAAAGGAGACAGCCAATCTATGACTACGAGACAGTGTTTAAAGACAACTGAACCTGATAGTGTGTTTGGTGGTTGGATAGTGTTTCAAGTCTTAATCAAATGATTTTTAAGATAGTAGAACATCAACAGTGGAAACGACATACGGATGCCAAGTAATAGCATGTTCCATCTATTGCAGGTTTAAGCACATTGACTATCCAATGATTATTGTACCATAGACCACGGGCCTCGCAGTTTTTGGTTAAGCACTCAATAAAGCTGTAGGTGAAAACCAAATACCCGATCGCTATGAGATGATTACAAATAACAAATACAAGACCAGAGAATTGCTAAAACAACATAATAAGTAAGCAAGCCTGAACACATACAGACAAGACGTAAGGCGCATTCAGCGGGATGTCGAACTGCTCAGGGACGGAGTCGAGATCAAGCAGGACGTATTCTTCTTCAATCTCTACATCATCATGATGCGCCATATTTGCCTCCATGCTTTCATCACCTGCAAAGATTACAGAATTCAATGCTTTTGAGATGTGTGAAAAGGCAGGCTTATTAAAAATTGAGACCGTTACAGGAAAGGAATGAAAAAATATACGATTGATCCGATCGCGATCTTCGCCATTTACATTGCTCCTTTCTCGCCAAATATCTATCGATAATTACGCAAGAGAGAAAGAAACATCGAAAGGAAAGTAGCGAGAAGAGTTCTCCCGGAGCAGCCAAGTCGTCGGAGCGGAGCTCCGAGCTGCCGGAGAAAGCAAAAACCTCACGGAGATTCGTGACGGACCTGGTCGCCGCGAGGAATCGAGCGAGTTCGGCGCGGAGCGCTCCGCGAGTCGGGACAGAGGCGCCGTTCGTCGACGCGGGAGGGCGCGACGGGATCAATCTATCGGCCGTGAAGCGTGGAGGGAGCGAGCGAGCGGGAGACCTCGGTGCCGGCCGCGACTCGCCGGGCCTCCTGCTCGTGCGGCGGCCGGCGGCGAGGCGGACTGGGGCGCGGCGGCGGGACTGCGGCGTCGGTCGCGGTCTGCAGGGAGGAAGAAGCTGCACAGCGACAGTCGAGGTCGCGAAATCGCAAGAAAATTATTTTTCTAAATTGGCAAAAAGAGGAACCAGGGGGCTTCGCAGGACTAGAGCGAAATTCCCAATATGCCCCGCCAATTTTTGGGGCATCGCCAAATTGTTCCCTTGTAGTTTAAGGGCATGTTTGTCCACACAACAACAAATTCTTTTAGGGTGCATTTGATAATCTGAATTTCTAATAGGAAATGAAATTTATGATTTTGCTATATCTTTTCTAATATTTATTTAGTGAATCGCAATAATAAAATTAAGTATTTTCATATCGTATCATTCCGTTGTTTGGTATTGAAGATAAATTAGTATAACTTAAGTTGAAAATTGCATGAATGGAAATAGTAAAAATCTTTCACGATGTTTTTACCTCCTTTATTTTTATTTACTTTTTCTACTTATTTTTCAATCTCATTTTTTATTTTCTTTTTTTCCTTTCCATTGTTCTCTAATAAAATTATATTAAATAGATTGTACTTTATAAATTGGATACGGATTAGAATGTTTATATACACAAGTCAAAACATCATTTTCTTTCACTTTTAGATTTCCTATTACCCTACCTTTCCTTCTCTCATACCCACCCATTTAATAAAGTTCGATCTACTTTTTTAATAAAGCACCTTGGGTAAGGCTTGACCTCGTGTAGATCTGTCAAGGTGGAGCCTCGTTCGAGATTGATGAGCCTCAAGCTCTCCGAGATTTGGCGAGGTGAAGCCTCACTAGCCTCAAGCAAGACTCACCCTTACCAGATCTGGCAAGAGTGGCTCTCACTGTTAGGCGACTGCCAGCCATGGTGGTCGGCAAAGGAAGAAGAAAAAGGAAACATGTATTAAAAATATAATTTTTTTTTACATAGCAAAAATTATCCATGTCAATAACGACTGAACCATGTAAAGCATCCACCATCCACATTAGTAATTTTTGGTTAAAATTAGCTAGATGGACTTAATTGACAAAACGTAAAAAGTTTTAGGACTCAATTAGCACAATTAAAAGGTTTTTGATTAAATTAACACAAATATAATAAGTTTATGATTTTTTTGGTAATTTTTCTAAAAAAGATCGCAACTAAAATCTTTTGACCCAACTTGTCCGATTAGTATTTTAGGTGAGTTAACGTAATTTTTCTTATTGATACTCTTGGATTGACATCTCTACCGTTCTCGACGAATCCTCTTGGACCATTTACAAAAATTAAGGAACATGACTAGATAGTAAGTGCACGAATTCCATTATCTTTCGCATCTTGCAGAAAAAGCATAAAACCACTATTGAGATCATTAGACATAAAGTGACGTCGCACTTAATATATTCATGCTTAATGATCTCATAAAAATTGCATTTATTTAATAATTGAAAATTTCTAGATTTAAAGATTTTTTCACATGTTAATTTTACCCACTAAAAGAGGTTTTATAAGTTAAGACTCCTCCTCCTCCTCCTCCTCCTCCTCCTCAATACCGGCCTACTATGCATGCCAGCCCCGCTTGCCACTTCTCATCCCTATGGCAGGCTCTCGCCGATGACCACATTGCTGCCATTGTCACCATCATTGTGGCCCCTCTCGCTTTTGCATCTCTCTCTCTACATATATAAGTGAGAAGTGTCTCCAACCTTACTGGTCGTTGCAACAAAATCATGTGTTTATAAACCCTTATTAAATTAGCTCTCGAGGTCACCGGTTCGAGTGATTGTGTATTGGGTGTGATTGTCAAGGACTAGGAATCAACGACATGTATAGCTAATGAGGATCGGGGACCGTCATGGGGGAACGACCGAGCTCGACCGCTGGGCCTGGCCCAAGTAATATTTGGATACTTCAGCCTCGCCAACGGTGGCGATTGAGGCGAACCTAGCCGCACTTCTTGCTATCAAAGAGCATAGGATGAAAAAAAGTGGTTGGCTTTTGATAGTGACTTTTCCCATCCTCCGGCTTTAGAGTGTGCTAAACTAGATATTTCTCTCGGTCCGAACCAAAGCTGGGATAGTTTCCTAATGATGCAAATTTAGATTTACACCAGCATTACACCTAAATCTAATTTCATTATCCTTGGAGTTTATTATTACTTAATTTAGATTTTAGAGAATGCGTTCATTTTTTAAAATTTATTTGATTGGGGAAGTACTTACCGAGTACCTCATAATTATGAAAACCGATGATGTTGTTTTATTCTTTACTTTTTCATAATTCAGAGGCAAAAGCGCAGAGGCTAGTTATCTAGAGGCCCATGCTATGCCTTGCAGCCCTAAAAGTTGTAATTGTCCGCAATTCGGCCCATTCTCCATGTTTCCAGTTAGCCTATGAATATAATTGATGCTGAGATTATTGGTTTGTTGCTAAGAGTTAAAGTCCCCTCTTCCTTTCCTCTTTTCATTTTTCATGATTGTCTTCCCCTTCGTCATCTCGATTCTTCCTCTTTTAGGATTCCCAACTATTTTTGCTGTGTGCTTTTTGTTCTACTTAAGTCTGGTATCAAAGCTAAATCTGTGCCATATCATTTCATCTCGCCACATACTACTTTCGAATCACAATCTAATTGAATTAGGTCTCTCATAAGATAACCTTCTATGGTTATACTACACAAAGGAGCATAAACCTATAGCCTACTTTATACTAGCTAAGTTCTTAATCTTCCTCTAGAAAAAATGTGCTTAAAGTATTGAAAAAATTGAAGATCGTGACACCAAATGCAACATTATGAGTCTGATATTAAGATACGGATTAGAAATATCTATATAAACAAGTCAAAACATCATTTTCTCTCACATTTAGTAAAGTATGCCTACTTTTTTTAGTAAAGTATGCCCTCCCTCTTTCTCACATTTAAACTTCTAAAATCACCATTACTTTCTTTATCTCTATTTCATACATAATTACTCCTTTTTTCCCATGAATAATTACCTGATTATGCATGCACGCATAGCGTGTGCCTTAAACCTATTTTTGTATATGAAAGATTTTGTAAAACCCCTATTTTTTGCAAGTTAAATCAAGACTAATAGATTTAACAATAAGGTTTTAAACTTAATATATATCTACCATTTAAATTTGTTACATACAAGTAATACTTGTCAGCAGACCATGCCCAGAATATAGTGATTGATCCCATTATTAATGAAACAAGTCATTCAATTCTACCAACATAATAACCATTTTGCTTTCAAAGTTCATTTACATGAGCACAATCTAACACCAGGCAAATTTAAGAAAAGGATAAAGATGGCGATTCCAACATAAGCCTTTCAAAAAAAAAACTTAAGCCTGCAAAAGCATAGGACTAAATGTACAGCACGGTAGTATTACATGGCGATACGAACCCGTGAAGAAACCCTCGAAATAATCTAAAGAGGGACACAAAATCTTTATCTAACCCGACCCTCTTTCCTTTTGAGCTCGAGTGCATTTTCATGCATGGAAGCGACATGTTTGGCCCATCCGAGCATCTTCAATTTCATCCGCCTATCTTCATCGATCCCAAAACTCCTCCTCCGGCGATACTCCCGTGCGTCGACGCCGGAGTTCGATGCATCCTCTTCATCCAGCAGATGCGGAGGAGGCGGCTCAGGTTTCGTCCCGAAATCCTGCCATTTGATGCCGCATTTTGCGTGGTCGACGCCTGCCATCGCCAGTGCTTCGATCGACATATGGCTTCTTTGATATCTCTGACCTGCAAAGCGTTTCTTTTCCTTTGGGTGATGTTGAGCAAGAGACTGAATCACCAATGGTGTAGAGATATTTGATGAGGGGAACGCACTTTATATGCGAAATGGCTGATCGACTTTTTGGGCGTTTGAGTTCGTGAGGGAGTGGGGAGGTCACGGCCTCACGGGTGTTGCATTTTCAGGCGTTCAATTAACGTCACTATGAACGTCACTTCCCTACGGTACACGCACGGATTGCAGAGAACTAGAGAGGGACAATTTGGAATAAGCTTCTTAGCAAACTGACTCTTGGAAAAGTGTTTCAGCCAATTTGGTTGCAACAACGTGATAAGGCTGCAATTCGATAGCTATTACTCGGTTTGGTTTTAGGAACGTAATGCTAGTACATTACATTATCCGGTCTCATGAATGACATAAGTTTTTTTTTTTTTTTTTTTTTTTTTTTTTTTTTTTTTTTGTAGCTGTAATTGTTTTTCAGACAAAATCAGCCGGGTAGAATTAGGGTTTAGGGGCAGCTACCAAAGGAGGTAGGGAAGGCTCTCGAGCGAGAGAGAGGACTCCTTTGTAGCTGTAATTACAAAGGCTGATAGGTCGATATTGCTCTAGACTTTCTAGTTGAGCAATCTTTGGAACCAGGGTAATGAGAGTCGTATTTAGGGCTGAAGGCATTATGAATGAAATACGTAATGAGCGGGGAAAGTATCAAAATTCTCAAAATACTCCTAATATTCAAATTAGATGGAATACAACAATTAATACCTTAAAAAAGAAAGACGAGTGGAGTGAGAAATCATAGCTCGGTGAGTAGTACATATATTCTAAGTAAATCGAGCAACTACTATGCATGTATACAAAGCAATACCAAAACTTCATAACTCAAACTCAAAGTATAAGATACATATCGAATCATAGATGAATTGTTTCTTATCAATAAGACTTCATACTAATTACAAAACCCATTTAAACCATCACCACAACTCAAACATCAATGGTAAAGTCCATTGATTAATCTTTATCAATAACCACGCATCAATGGTCCATCAATAGTTTATCAATTGATCAATCTATTGCTCAATATCCTACTATTATTATGACATAATGTTTGGTAACAAGGTGATCAAAATTCCCCACTTGGCGATATCTCCACCTACAAAAGCCTATGACTTTGCCTAGAAGGATATTCTAAAACGGTATGCATACCTACAAATCCCTCACCGGGTTCACAGTTATATTGAGCATAAACAACCATCCTTTAATACTAGAAATCTAATCCAAAAATCAATCTAATTAACCAAGAAAATAACGTTTCACAATATAACCATCTGCCATTTCTTAACTATTTCTCAAATCATTCATAAACCCTTTCACAAAGTAGTACGTTTACGTAAACTGTCACAACACATTTCATAATATGTTTCTCAAATTGCTCTCAAATAATCGAAAGGTAGTGAATACGCGATTCCATTTTATGCAACAACAATGCTCTTTTTAGTTCAATATATATACTTCAAGATATGATTTTACAAAATCAAAGAAGATATAGTACCACTCACTTTGTTGCTTATGACCAAACAATAAATATTACTTGTATTATCGAACTCGTGATCCTATCAAACAAATGAGAAATAGCGTTAAAATTGAGTAACAGGCTACCGTAACTATGATGCAACTAAACTACACATTATGCTAGCAAAATGACTTCCACTTGCTAATAAATCACTCACCCGAAGCGATTACTCAAACCTCAACGCAATGCGAAACTCGGCCTCAATACCCTACAATTTCACTCTAACCAAACTATTGTGTCAAAAGACCGACAAAAAAAAAAAAAAAACTATTTTGTCAAAATGACTCCCTTCAAAACCTATAGCACTACAATGCCATAAACCTCAATTTCCATGAAATCCTAAAGCTTCACAACTCAAAAATCAGATTACGTGGCTTAAATTTCCCAAAATTATGAATTTAAGCTCTAAATCCAAAAACAGATAGTAAGTGCACGAATTCCATTATCTTTCGCATCTTGCAGAAAAAGCATAAAACCACTATTGAGATCATTAGACATTAAAGTGACGTCGTACTTAATATATTCACGCTTAAATGATCTCATAAAAGTTGCATTTATTTAGTAATTAAAAATTTCTAGATTTAAAGATTTTTTCACATGTTAAATTTACCCACTAAAAGAGGTTTTATAAGTTAAGACTCCTCCTCCTCCTCAATACCGGCCTACTATGCATGCCGGCCCCGCTTGCCACTTCTCATCCCTACGGCCGGCCCTCGCCGACGACCACATTGCTGCCATTGTCACCATCATTGTGGCCCCTTTCGCTTTTGCATCTCTCTCTCTACATATATAAGTGAGAAGTGTCTCCAACCTTACTGGTCGTTGCAACAAAATCATGTGTTTATAAACCCTTATTAAATTAGCTCTCGAGGTCACCAATTCGAGTGATTGTGTATTTGGTGTGATTGTCAAGGACTAGGAATCAGCGACATGTATAGCTAATGAGGATCGGGCCTGTCATGGGGGAACGATCGAGCTCAACCACGGGGCCTAGCCCAGGTATTATTTGGATACTTCAGCCCCACCAACGGTGGCGATTGAGGCAAACCTAGCCGCACTTCTTGCTATCAAAGAGCATATGATGAAAAAAAGTGGTTGGCTTTTGATAGTGGCTTTTCCCATCCTCTGGCTTTAGAGTGTGGTAAACTAGATATTTCTCTCAGTTCGAGCCAAAGCTGGGATAGTTTCCTAATGATACAAATTTAGATTTACACCAGCATCACACTTTAATCTAATTTCATTATCCTTGGAGTTTATTATTAATTTAGATTTTAGAGATTGCGTTCACTTTTTAAATTTATCTGATTAGGGAAGTACTTACCGAGTACCTCATAATTATGAAAACCGATGGTGTTGTTTTATTCTTTACTTTTTCATAATTCAGAGGCAAAAGCGCAGAGGCTAGTTATCTAGAGGCACATGCTATGCCTTGCAGCCCTAAAAGTTGTAATTGTCCGCAATTAGGCCCATTCTCCATGTTTCCAGTTAGCCTATGAATATAATTGATGCTGAGATTATTGGTTTGTTGCTAAGAGTTGGAGTCCCCTCTTCCTCTTTTAGGATTCCCAACTATTTTTTGCTGTGCGCTTTTTGTTCTACTTAAGTTTGGTATCAAAGCTAAATCCGTGCCATATCATTTCATCTCGCCACATACTACTTTCGAATCACAACCTAATTGGATTAGGTCTCTCATAAGAAAACCTTCTACGGTTATACTACACAAAGGAACATAAAACCTATAGCCTACTTTATACTAGCTAAGTTCTTAATCTTCCTCTAGAAAAAATGTGCTTAAAGTATTGAAAAAATTGAAGATTGTGACACCAAATGCAACATTATGAGTCTGACATTAAGATACAGATTAGAAATATCTATATAAACAAGTCAAAACATCATTTTCTCTCACATTTAGTAAAGTATGCCTACTTTTTTTAGTAAAGTATGCCTCTCTTCTCACATTTAAACTTCTAAAATCACCATTACTTTCTTTATCTCTATTTCATGCATAATTACTCCTTTTTTCCCATGAATGATTACCTGATTATGCGTGCACGCATAGTGTGTGCCTTAAACCTATTTTTGTATATGAAAGATTCTGTAAAACCCCTATTTTTTGCAAGTTAAATCAAGACTAATAGATTTAACAATACGGTTTTAAACTTAATCTATATCTACCATTTAAATTTGTTACATACAAGTAATACTTGTCAGCAGACCATGCCCAGAATATAGTGATTGATCCCAATATTAATGAAACAAGTCATTCAATTCTACCAACATAATAACCATTTTGCTTTCAAAGTTCATTTATATGAGCACAATCTAACACCAGGCAAATTTAAGAAAAGGATAAAGATGGCGATTCCAACATAAGCCTTAAAAAAAAAAAGCTTGAGCCTTCAAAAGCATAGGACTAAATGTACAGCACGGTAGTATTACATGGCGATACGAACCCGTGAAGAAACCCTCCGAAATAATCTAAAGAGGGACACAAATCTTTATCTAACCCGACCCTCTTTCCTTTTGAGCTCGAGTGCATTTTCATGCATGGAAGCGACATGTTTGGCCCATCCGAGCATCTTCAATTTCATCCGCCTATCTTCATCGATCCCAAAACTCCTCCTCCGGCGATACTCCCTGCGTCGACGCCGGAGTTCGATGCATCCTCTTCATCCAGCAGATGCGGAGGAGGCGGCTCAGGTTTCGTCCCGAAATCCTGCCATTTGATGCCGCATTTTGCGTGGTCGACGCCCGCCATCGCCAGTGCTTCGATCGACATATGGCTTCTTCGATTATCTCTGGACCTGCAAAGCGTTTCTTTTCCTTTGGGTGATGTTGAGCAAGAGACTGAATCACCAATGGTGTAGAGATATTTGATGAGGGGAATGCACTTTATATGCGAAATGGCTGATCGACTTTTTGGGCGTTTGAGTTCGTGAGGGAGTGGGGAGGTCACGGCCTCACGGGTGTTGCATTTTCAGGCGTTCAATTAACGTCACTATGAACGTCACTTCCCTACGGTACACGCACGGATTGCAGAGAACTAGAGAGGGACAATTTGGAATAAGCTTCTTAGCAAACTGACTCTTGGAAAAGTGTTTCAGCCAATTTGGTTGCAACAACGTGATAAGGCTGCAATTCGATAGCTATTACTCGGTTTGGTTTTAGGAACGTAATGCTAGTACATTACATTATCCGGTCTCATGAATGACATAAGTTTTTTTTTTTTTTTTTTTTTTTTTTTTTTTTTGTAGCTGTAATTGTTTTTCAGACAAAATCAGCCGGGTAGAATTAGGGTTTAGGGGCAGCTACCAAAGGAGGTAGGGAAGGCTCTCGAGCGAGAGAGAGACTCCTTTGTAGCTTTAATTACAAAGGCTGATAGGTCAATATTGGTCTAGACTTTCTAGTTGAGCAATCTTTGGAACCAGGGTAATGAGAGTCGTATTTAGGGCTGAAGGCATTATGAATGAAATACGTAATGAGCGGGAAAGTATCAAAATTCTCAAAATACTCCTAATATTCAAATTAGATGGAATACAACAATTAATACCTTAAAAAAGAAAGACGAGTGGAGTGAGAAATCATAGCTCGGTGAGTAGTACATATCTTCTAAGTAAATCGAGCAACTACTATGCATGTATACAAAGCAATACCAAAACTTCATAACTCAAACTCAAAGTATAAGATACATATCGAATCATAGATGAATTGTTTCTTATCAATAAGACTTCATACTAATTAGAAATCTAATCCAAAAATCAATCTAATTAACCAAGAAAATAATGTTTCACAATATAACCATCTTCCATTTCTTAACTATTTCTCAAATCATTCATAAACCCTTTCACAAAGTAGTACGTTTACGTAAACTGTCACAACACATTTCATAATATGTTTCTCAAATTGCTCTCAAATAATCGAAAGGTAGTGAATACGCGATTCCGTTTTATGCAACAACAATGCTCTTTTTAGTTCAATATATATACTTCAAGATATGATTTTACAAAATCAAAGAAGATATAGTACCACTCACTTTGTTTCTTACGACCAAACAATAAATATTACTTGTATTATCAAACTCGTGATCCTATCAAACAAATGAGAAATAGCGTTAAAATTGAGTAACAGGCTACCGTAACTATGATGCAACTAAACTACACATTATGCTAACAAAATGACTTCCACTTGCTAATAAATCACTCACCCGAAGCGATTACTCAAACCTCAACGCAATGCGAAACTCGGCCTCAATACCCTACAATTTCACTCTAACCAAACTATTGTGTCAAAAGACCGACAAAAAAAAAAAAAAAAACTATTGTGTCAAAATGACTCCCTTCAAAACCTATAGCACTACAATGCCATAAACCTCAATTTCCATGAAATCCTAAAGCTTCACAACTCAAAAATCAGATTACGTGGCTTAAATTTCCCAAAATTATGAATTTAAGCTCTAAATCCAAAAACTACTCCGATTGAATGAACGAGGGACACGGGCGCTTACTGTTATTGCATTACAAATTTGAATCGGTTCGGTTTGGCGTCCGTGGAGAGCACACGCGAAACCACGTGTGAAACCCCACTTTTCTTCTTCCTCTTACTTTTCTTCGTCTTCTTCTTTTTATTTCCTCTCTCTTCTTTTGCGGTCCTTTAAATTAGCAAGTTGTGTTTACTTCTTTTTCCCCTTTATTTTGACTTTTCAACGCTTTTTTATTTTTATTTTTCAAAAGAAAAATGGACAATGATATTTTAGGGATAGCTACAGTAATAGCCCATGTAATAACTGTTACAGCTTCGACTTTTGCACTATAATAGCTATTACTGCAAGCAAACACTTTAATAGGTAATGAACCTGTAATAGAACTCTAAATTTGTAGCAATTACTACAATCAAAGGCGCAGTTATATTTATTTTCCCTAACAAAATAGTGAACATCTTAGTATTTGCGGTTGATTTCCAAAAGCCAATGTTTCTATAGCCATATCCATCAATGTTTGGGGAAATTTTTCGTCCAATTATCTTCTCGTTGATTAGTTATAAACATGGCTATCATCCCCATCTATGTTTAGATAAGTATGCATATGAGTTACTGTATCCATAACTTGCATGTGAGTTACTGTATCCATAACTTGTAATCATCAATCTAAAACATAAATAGAGAAAAATTTAAACCTATTTCATTAACATGATTTAATGGGTAAGTTTCGGCTATAATTGCATGTGGGATCATTCTTTCCTTTTCTTTCTTCCTTGTGATAATGATGAGGAAACCATCTTAGTAGGTATGCCATGAGGTTTTGAAATGTTTGCTTACCCCACGAAACAAATGAGATGTTATGCAAATTGGGATATTGATGTGTTTGATGGAAGTTATCTCCATTCGTGCAATTGTGATTTCTTTAGCAATGAATCATAGAAATTCTTATTATTTCCATTTGTACATTTCCAGATTCATTTACCTCGATATGCCGTTGTACCAAATAATTAATAAAATTCGATATGAAAATATATAGCTTTATCACTACGATTTACCAAATAGTGGTTAGAATATAATAAAATCTCTAGATTCCATATCCAATCTAATCCTATTCTAACTAGAAATCTAGACAACCAAATGCAACCTAAGTTCCATAAGAGGTTTGCCCCATGGGGGGGTTGTTTCCGTTTTTTGCCAATCCATCAAAGGAGGTTAAGAGAGAGATATAGAGCATATGGACCATTTTAGCTGTCCAACATTTTTATGCTGATGTGGATATCAAGAGGCCACGTCAGATATCAATATGAACAATTAACACAATTACTAAATGGCGCTTGTGCCCATAATAGAATCTTCCGTCCGTGACTTTAAGGGAATCTTGCATTGGTCCGCATTCTAAAATTCAAGGAATTTGATTGAAAAAACAAATTAGCCTAATTAGGTACTTGATTGAACAGAGGATAAAACATAAATAATGGCTGCAATACATGGTAATAATCTGTGGCTATTGGTAATTTCTCTTATATTCACCTATATATTCTTGGCTTTCTGTAAATAGGAGATGATGATAGGGTCGTATATATTTGTAGTATATACTTAATTATATTTTCCTTTCTGAGGTGAGAATTCAATATTAATGTGCAAGTAGAACTTTGTAGTCGAACATGATCCATAAAATAAACGTGCTATAGAGGTGGTTGACAAGCAACCCGACGGCATGAGGATTTGAATCAGGTGGTAATGATCGCGTGCATGGAGAACAAAAGAGAGACTCGAGGCGGATGCATATGTCACGAAGAGCATGTTATAAAATGAATCTACAGTACAACGAGTACTGTTTTCTTTTAAGGATCCGGACATTCTCGTGATACAGCTGAAAAGTGAATTAGCCAAACAAAGAAGCACAAGAAAAGTACCATTCAACCTTTGAACTAAAAGCGAAAAAGTACCATTTAACCAAAAAGCGAAAAAGGAAAGTGATAAGAGCACGGTACCGATTATCTCACGGGAAAAATTATCAAAAAAATCATAATAGATTATATTTATGTCAATTTAGTCCTTAATATTTTAACTATTCACCAATTTACTTTTATATCTTTTGATGATCGCAGCTAGCATTGATGTAGATAATTTTTGCATTTTTGAATAAAATTATTATTTTATTTTATTTTATTTCGGGCTTTTTTTCTTTTTCCCAACCTTGGGTTGGTGCTCCTTGCTTGGTCTGAGTGAGAGTGTCACTGACCCTTGCCTAGGCAAGGGTGTGGAGGCCTTCATTGTGCCTAGCAAAGGCTGCAACACCCTCACCCCGATTAAGCAAGGGTTGATGGCACAAGGTTGGAAAAGGAAAAGAAAAGAAAAGAAAAGTAGAGAAGTAAAAAATTAAAAGATAGAATATTTAAAAAATTGCAAAAATTGTCTATGTGAATTGCCCATGTCACGTAAAATAACCAGCATTGACTAGATCGCAATGTCAATGATTTTCAGCCAAAATTGGCTAGAATGATTAAATTGGAAAATTGTGAAAATGTTTAGAACTAAATTGACAAATTGTCAAATTTACATAACTAAATTGATACAATTGAAATATTTTTAACTAATTTGGCACGAGTATAATAAGTTTAGGACTTTTTTTGGTAATTTTCCCTATCTCATACTCACCAATTTCATACGTTAACTAGTCATTCTTTTTCCTTGGATAATATTACTAATTCATGAGCATAGGCATAGCGAGTGCCTTAACCTTTTTTTTTTTAAAATTTTCAGTCGAAGCCTTAACCCTAGTTTAGTACATCAAAGAGTTTGTAAACTTTGGGTTTGGATGATAACTTAATAATAATATAAATATATGAACTTTTGGTATATCAATAATTTACCTTGCGGTTGACCACCCCTATTTTTTGCAAGTTAAATGAAAGACTAATAGATCTAACAATAAGATTTCAAACTTAAATACATATCTACAATTTGTCTCACACAAGTAATTTGTGTCATGTTACCTATATTATAATCATTTCGCTTTCAAATTGCAGTTATATCAGCACAATCTAACGCCAAGCAAATTCAAAAGCATAATGATGGCGATTACAACATGAGCCTTCAAAAGCTTAGGACTAAAAGTCAAACACAGAGGTATTACATAGCGATACGAGTCCGTGAGGAAACCCTCCAAAATTGTCTAAAGAGAGAACACATTTTATCTTCCCACGATGCCTCATCCCCGTGAAATACCGGGTCAAGGTACAGGAAATGAAAGGGGCTCCCCCGATACGAGTCCGTGAGGAAACCCTCCAAAATTGTCTAAAGAGAGAACACATTTTATCTAGGTCGACCCTCTTTCCTCTTGAGTGCAATTCCATACACGAAAGCAACATATTTGGCCCATCCGAGCATCTTCAACTTCATCCGGCGATCTTCATCGATCCCCAAACTTTGTCGATTTCCTTGTGCATCGGCGATGGAGTTTGATGCATCATTCTCTTCATCCAGCAGATGCAGAGGAGGCGGGTCAGCATCTGCATCGAAATCCTGCCGTTTGATGCCGCATTTCGCGTGGTCGACACCCGCCATTGCCAGCGCTTCAATCGACATTGCTGTCCCGCGACCTACAGAGTGTTTCTTTTCCTTTGGGTGATGTTGAGCAAGAGACAGAATCACCAATGTGTAGAGAGTTATGTCGTGTAGCGAGAGATATTTTGATGTGAGGAATGCGCTCCTTATATGCGAAATGGCTCATCGACTTTTGGGTGTGAGTTCGTGAGGAAGTGGGGAAAGGTCACGGCCTCACGGGTGTTGCATTTTCGGGTGTTCAATGCACGTCACCTCCCCTAACGTCACTATGGACGTCATCAAGAGCTAGAGATGGACCATTTTGAATAAGCTTCATGGCAAATCGACTCTCGGTGACCTATTTCGGCGCGTTTCATGCAGTAATATAATAAGGCCGTAATTTCATAGCTATTATGTCGTTTGGTTTAAGTAAGGCGATTTGCTTATACTGTTTCATTTCATGAATGACATACTTAATGAGCGAGGGTAGTATCAAAATTCTCAAAATACTCCTAAAATTTGAATTAGATGGAAGATGAATTTTATCACTTTGATAGTCAATTATGATTCATGAGCCTAGACCCCATTTGACTTACAAGATATATAATTTTTGCTGCATCAAATATTCATTGCTAGTTTAGAAGTTCACATATATTTTAAATAGAATTTAAGCACGTAACATGTGATATATTAGATAAAATATCATCTTCTGGTAAGTATTACTTCAACAACCAATCATGAGGGTAATATCGTGATATTTTATCATCATATTACAATTTGATACATAGGTAATTATCTGTTATTTAAAAGTCAAGTTATGATTGAAATTTGAGTTCAATTGATACAACAATTGAAATAATAATTTAGAACAATTTGAGCATTAATCAATATATCTAGTAATCGAGATAATCAATGTATTATGAATATACGAAAACTTATATTATTGTACCTAATAGTGAGAAAATTATATTATGCTAGTATATCATGAATGTTTTCTTAATAAAATAAATAAATATGTATTATCAAGATAACATACTTATTATTACACCAAATTTTTACCTATTATTTTTCTTGTATATTGTTACTCATTTTATACATGTAATAATTGCTATATATATAAGTAATATGAATAAACTTAGTTACAATTAATATAAATTATACTTAAGTTAATAATCAAACATTGGTAGAGTGTGTGGAAAAAAAGTGACTAGGGTGTATTGGGAAACTATAACACCAATCACATGGGAGTCCCTATAATAACTATTACGGCTTTGACTCTAATAACGATTACGCTAGAGTAGCTATAATTGCAAGCAAGTACTATGAAAGGCGATCAATGTAATAGAACTATAATGTCATAGTTGTTGCGACATCCAAACGATGTTTTTATAGTGTTTCTTGAGTCATGTACATCCATGTTTGAGGATAATTTTCCTCCAACCATTCTTCTTCTTCATTGTTATAAACATAGATATTAACTCTATCTATATTTAGTAAAAATTGTATGTGAGCTATTATATTCATAACTTATAGTCCATCAATCAAAATCATTATTAAAGGAAAATGTAGCAATCTTTCACTGTCATATTTTAATGGGTAAATTTTAGCTATAATCATGTATGAGCGCATTTCTTTCTTTCTTTCTTTCTTATCTTTTCTTCTTCTCATGCGATAACGATAAGGGGACCTTGGGATTTTGAAATCTTTTGGTAACCTCACGAAACAGATGAGGTATGCGATGACGATGAGAAGGGTAGTTGATTATTTCTATGGGGACACTGATGGGACATGATTACAACAAGGCTATATGGACGCACTGTAGGGGAATTTGCAAAACATCAAGTTCCTGTTTGAAGGAGAGTTTATCAAGTAAATTCCTATACTGAAACAACCCGTAAGGTCTTTTTCTCTTCATTATTTTTCCCCTCCTTTCTCCCTGGTTCACATCTAGCCATCACCACATTTGTCCCCTGTTATTGTTGTCCTTGCCCTTGTCACCATCTCTCTCTCTCTCTCTCTCTCTCTCTCTCTCTCCCCCCCCCAACCCCCTTTTGATGGATGGTCACGACTCCTCGGCAAGGTTGTGCGGCCTCCACGACCTGAATTTGGAGGTCGCGAGCATGGATTTGAGGTATGACTCTAAATCTGTTGTCGTGTGACTTTTGCACGCCTTGACTCATAGGGGTGATCTTCTATTGGAGGTAGACCTGAGACAGAGATAGAGTAGGTTTGCCGTGGAAAGCCGAGGGTGGTGGTGGTTAGACCAGTTAAATGGGTGGGTTGGGTTGGGTTTGAGTTGGGTCATAAATGGCCCGACTCAAATCGACCCATTTAACCCGTTTATAATCCATTTATTGTGGTACAAAATTTTTGACCCATACCTGACCTGACCTATACCAAACCCATACCCAACCCATTTAATGAAACCTGAAAAAGCTTTTATATAAATATAAATATATATATTTAAAAATGGCATTGCTAACATTGTTTTATACAACACAAATTTAATGGAAAATTTTTATAATTTTTAAAATAATTATTTTTAAAAATCGAATTTTAATTATTTTAATTATTTTAAAATTAAAATTTTAAAATTTACTTTTTAATAATTTAATTTTTAATTTAATTTTTAATTTTTAATTTTTCTTTGGCCGGCCGCCGGCCACGACGACGACTAGCGATTGGCCACGGGCGAGTTGGCTCACCTAGCTCGTCGACGGTGGCGAGCTTAAGGCTTGCTAGATCGACGAGGCTCGAGCCTCTCGCCCGACACTAGCAAGCTCGAGCTCGCCCCTCACCGGATCTGGCGAGGCTCGAGCCTTGCTTAACGCCGGCGAGTTTAAGTCTCGCTCGATTGGCGAGGCTCGGCCTCGCCGGACGTCGCAAGGCCTCCGTCTCACTAGATCTGGCGAGCTCGAGTCTCGCCCGATCGGCGAGGCTCGAGCCTCTCCCGACATTGGCGAGGCCTCCACCTCGCCGGATCCGGTGAGCTCGCTCGCCCGACGTCGCAAGCTCGAGTCTCGCCCAGATTGGCGAGGCTCGAGCCTCGCCCGATGCCGGCGAGTTCAAGTCTCGCCCGATCAGCGAGGCTTAGGCCTCCCCAGACGTCGGCAAGGCCTCTGCCTTGCCAGATTGGCGAGGCTCGAGCCTCACCCGACGCCGGCGAGTTCGAGTCTCGCTAGATCGGTGAGGCTCGAGCATCGCCAGACGTCGTGAGGCCATGCCGGCCACTGGAAGAAGGAAGAAGAAAGAAAAAAAAAAAAAAAGGAAAGAAAAGGAAATTAAAATAAAAAAATAATTATAATTTTGATTTTTATAAACATATATTTTTGTAAAGTTAAAGAGGGAAGAGAGAGATTGTGTGGTTTGGCTTGAAAATGGGTTCTAAATCTAACCCATTTAAGACCCACTTAATGCCCACATATCTTAAGTTTTTAATTGTTAAACCCATTTAATTAGTTCCTTCAAAAAACAAGTGACCCATTTTGCCACCTCTAGTGGTGGTGGTGGTGAGTTGGTGCTGGCGACTAATAAAGTTGGGAGTGGTGATCATACGTGACTGAGCTGCTGATTATAGTGGCGGACAATGAACCAATTGGTTTAAGAGTCCACATCGGGCATCAGTATGAACAACGCATACAGCTACTAAATGGGGCTAACGTTCATGTCAGAATTTTTCGTGTGTGATTTTAAGAGAGCTCTCGTATTGATCGGCATTTGAAAATTAAAGACATTTAATTATACAAAAAAAGATTTTAAATATTCAATTGAATGAAGGATATAAGATAAACAGCGTGTCATGCCTTGATCCTTGAGCGTGTGCTCACCCCTCGGTGGTCGATTAAATTGCGACGTCCCAAGACGCGTCACCGACCCATTCATTTTAATGCGCATCGGAAGCGAATAAATAAATCCACTGACAAGAAAAGCATGATCACAATTTCACAACCAAAACACACCTTTATACACAGCCGACTAGTTTAAATACAACAGTATACAAAAGATTGACTCTCAAAAGAAACTGTCCTTTGACTAACTAGTTTGACACATTCGCTGATCCTTTGGTCTCCACAGGCTCCAGGGGCGTCGAGTCCTCCACCACACCATCAGGAGGGTCAGTTGCACTCTCATCTAGAGTGGCATTGACAATCACAGTGGGGATTTCAAAATCCCAGAGGGGACCCACCTTGAATCCATTAGGTCCATAGAGAAACCACGCTTTGAATCGATGAGGCACCCTCTGGGGTAAGCCCTCTTCGACCCAGACGGTGGTCACCACAAGTTCATAGACCCAGTGACTTCCGGGATTGGGATAGTTAAAAACCCGCTCGGTGACCCTCATGGGCTAGCCAAAATGTTCTAGAGGAACTGCCATTTAAGGACCTGAAAAGGTTGAACCCACGACGGGGTGAGACAATGTCTTAACAAATTCACCCCCTAAACTCCGACTAGGAAGGAAATACGCCTAAAGACAGTCTATATACGCACAAGACATAGGACTTACCTTGCCTCAGTTCCTCCTTGCACGTCAGTATAATTCATATACTCAACCAATCAGTGCAATTCAAACCATCAATCAATCGATCCACTCAATTCGATACAACCAATACCATCTATTAATTTAGTACCATCTATCAATTCAATACCATATATTAATTCAGTCGATATGATCACTGCTCACACAAGCTGAAATAGATAGTAATAGCTCTCATAAGCTGATATAGATGGTTATGACTCTCACAAGTTGATATATAGATGCTAGCTCGTACAAACTGATATATATATAGATGGTAGCTCGCACAAGCTGATATATATTATAGCTCACACAAGTTGATACAATAATGCTCACACAAGCTGATGATTTAATGATGCTCACACAAGTTGACGATTTACCGTGTTAAAAATACCCGATAAAAGTAATAGTGTGTGGTTACATGGTCGGCCTGAGCCAAAAATGCAATATCTTTCTTTTAAAAAATCCTACCATATAATATAGTGCTTAAAAAAGATTTTGGCGTTAAAAACCAACGCCCCAGTATTTTCTGATTAAATACCGAAATTACACAATTTTGGGATAAATACCCAAAATTACAATTATCACTCAATTTGCATAATTTAACACTTAATTAAATAAACCAAGCACACTATTGCAATCGGCACAAAATTCCGGTCACCGGCTATCCTGGTATAATTTCCGAAAAATAATAAATAATTAAATAAATGCAATTAATTACTAAAAATAGAGACTTAGGCCGGAAATGTCTAATTAAACACCAAAATGGGCCCGGAAAATTTCTGAACCTATCTAGATAAATAGTACAACTTATCTAGTCTCTAATTAAGCCGTTCTAACTACCTAACATGTAAAATCGAATAATTAAATCGCTAATCTGTTCTAACTAACCACCTAAACCTTAATTTGCCTAAACTAATCAACCCTTAACTCCCTAAGCAGAGTTTAGCTAGTAAACTCATCGGTTTTGCAATCCGGTGAGTCCACAACAACGGCGATGCGGAGACGGGCGATAAACCTCCTAGCGGTGACACCCGACAAGGCCCGGAAGAGGCCTAGAATGGGCCCAACAGCTCACGGCTGGGCTGAGGGCTCGGCTTTTGCTCCTTGGGCCAAGAGAGCTAGAACGGTGATGGGAAAGGTTGAAATGGCGAGGACAGGTGCACGGGGCTACAACGGCGAGCAGGGGTGACGGCAGCTGCTGGAAGGCGGCCAGGGGGCTCCGACAGTGGCCTGGGCAGCTTAGGGAACGGCGAGGTGGCTTAGGATAGGCGGGACGGGTGCATGGGACTCGCGGAGTAGCGTGAGAGTGGGGGTGGCAGCGACGGGCTTGGGCAGCGGTCCGGCAGCTTGGCGGGCGTGCGACGAGCTAGGGGGGAGCTTGGCTGGTTTCTCTGCAACTTTGGAGCTTCAAAAGTGGCAACCATGGAGAAAGGTGGCTTGCTGAAGAAGAAAGAGACAACTGAAGACTTGGAGGGTCCCTCTTGCCTCCAAAGTCCACCTTTCTATCTCTTTGGTCTCTTGGCAAGGCCCCACCAGCCTTGGCTGTCTTCCATGGCCCTTTGGCATCCCTCAAACTTCCCTAGCAAGCCAACCAAGTGGTCCAAATGTTCCCTCTCCCATGGCCTACGAATTTTGTAAAATTTTCCCCCAAATTGAACCCAATTCCTCTCCAATTGAGCCTAATTTGGTCCCCAAAAATCCAACCAAGATATTCTTGATCAAATTAACATTTTTCCTTGCCAATAGAACCAACTTGAATCCCAAAAATGTGACAAAAAATGACCCTATGATTTTTCCGATAAAAAACGGCTATACTTTGAATTTTCACCAAAAATCTCGGTTTGTAGAAAAATCTTCGGAGGATGAGTCAACGGTCCTAAAATGAATTGTGACATGACAGAACTTTCAATTTCTGAAATCGGGTTCAAATTCGTAGTTAATTTCAATCTGGCGCGATTTTAGCGTGATCTAGTCTACCGGGTAGCTTTTAGAAATTTTTGGTGCAATTGACTCATGATCGATTATTTTCGAGTCACAATGTACATTTTCGACACATTAGTGACTCTCAGTTGTCGTGAAAATTTCGAGATTTCAAATACGGGCACATGGTACCAAAACGACAGAAAAATCGGTCTAGTGCCAATTGACGATAATTTTGCAATCAGATGGAATCACCTACACTTTAATCACAGATCTCAGTTGAATTGACCTATCTCTGATCTCTGATCGATTTTTAACTGTGTCGTAATGATCATTGCAGACTAGCACGGTCGAGCAGTCGATTTTTGGTCGAATTCTCAAATCTATTGCGTTATAATCCCTTAATGGCTTCACCAGATAAACTAGTTATCTCGTGAGTGATAAACTTAGAGAATAGAACTATAGGCGCGTCGATGGAAAGCCCGATTCATTCAATTGAAAACAGAACCTGAAATTCAGGATGTCACACAGTGGTTGCAATTTTTTAACATATAGTGATAATCTATGTTTCTAATTTCTATTATATTCGGGAAAAATTATCAAAAAAAGTTCTAAAATTATTGCTTTTATATCAATTTAGTTATATATCTTTCAATTGTCGATTGAGATTTAAACATTTCGACAATTTGTTAATTTGTTCTTTTTGATTAACTTTGGCTATAAATTATTGACTCAGACGTTAGTCACCTTAAGTAGTACAGCTGATGTTGATGTAGACTCTTTTCAAAAAAAAAAAAAAAATTTCGATTTTATAATTTTTTTAAATTTTTCTTCTCTCTCTTTTTTTTTATCTTTTCTTTCTTTTTTTTTTTCCCATCTTCCTCTACCAGTCGTCAAGCCTCGATGATGGCTGACGACTGGCCATAACAGAGGGCTGGTGGGCCAGCCCTAGGTGAGGCTCAAGCTCGTTAGATCCCGACGAGGCTTGAGCTTGCTTGAGGTCAAGTCGAGGTTGGGCTCGCTTGAAGCTAGCAAGGTTGGCATTGGCCATTGTTGAGTTCCAATGACCAACATGAGGAAGAAGGAAAAAGAAAGAAAAGAATAACATAAAATAAAATGAAAATATTAAAAAATTAGAATTTTTAGAAAAATTGTAAAAATTAATCATATCGGCATTGACTATGCCACGTTGGACAGCCGGCATCCATATTAGCAATTTCCAGCTAAATTTAGCTAGAATGACTAAATTGATAGATTGTCAAAATGTTTAGATTTAATTGGAACGATTAAAATGTTTAGAATTGAATTGATACAAATATAATAAAATTGAACTTTTTTGATAATTTTACCCTTATATTCATCTATCTATTATTGGGTTTTTGATAACCTGTAGCATTTCCCTATATTTTTTGTTCTTTTCTAGTTAAAATCCAATTGAGAAAAGTCTGGCTGCTTTTAAATTAAAATTTTTACGTTGACCATGATCCATATGATTTTTCTTTTTATGGTCGAAACCACGATCCATATGATAAAACGTGCAATAAATGTGCTCGACTAGAGGTCCGACGACACGAGGATTTGAACTGAAAAGTCTAAGGATCGTATGCATGGATCAGAAAAGAAAGATTAGGACGTGGATGCGTATGTCATGAAGAACAACATCATCAAATGAATTGACAATACAACGAGCACTTTTCTCCTTCACGGATCTCGACATTCTCGTGATACAATTGAAAAGTGCCGAAGCCCAAAAAGGCCAAAAAAAAAAAAAGAAGAAGAAGAAGAAAAAGAAACAAAAAAGATTAAAGAAAAGTACCATTCGACCAAAAAGTAAAAAACCCCTAATGACTTGGGTTGGGATGACAACGGATCGGGTTAAATCGATTGCCGGTGTCTGAATTCCAGAGGACTCTGTGAATGGATTAGGTCTCCCCGGCCTATTATGGGCCGGTCGACACGGCCCACAAGTCCACACATCGTGTATTTTCGAATTAAGTGCAAAAGAGAGGAATACATGCAAGCATGGTTTGATTCCCTATATTACATCAAGTGCAGACAATTTCATTTTCGCGATACATACATGACTATATTTTAACTTATATTTTTCTTAATTAATGAAATTAGTAAAGATTTCTCATGGGTCTCCAATTCACCTATTATGAGTTAACCTCATCGTAAAAATGGATTTTAGTCGACTCATATATTCTCAACTTCCAATTTAGTAGTTCTAAATACGAATTATCAAATCATAGCATCACTTAGGTTGTGGAAATAATAATAATGTGGACGATGTGGACGATTTAGCTGTCCAGCAATTTTCTTTGGATATGGCATCAACAACAAATACAGCTACTAAACGACAGTTCCTGCCCGCAATAGCATCTTCCGTTCGTGATTTTAAGAGAGCACCCCCCCCCCCCAATTGGTCTACATTTTGAAAAGTTAAGCTATTTGATTGAGGGGAAAAAAGAAGAAGGAAAAGTGTAGTGAAAGTGTTGGAAAAGTTCTAAACCTATTACATTGATGCTAATTTAATTATAAATTTTTTATTGTGTCAATTTAGTTCTAAATCATTTGACTTAGTGCCAATTCAGTCATTTTGCCCAATTTTGGTCAAATAATACTGATGTGAACACTGGTCAGCCCATGTGACACCATCGACATTGACGTGGATAATTTTTAATAATATTTTAATATTTTTTATGATTTTTTCTTTCTTTTTTCTTTTTCCTCCCTTTAGGCGGTGACCAACCACCAGCCATGGTTGGGAGAGGGAAGCCATGGCCGGGGCTCGCCCTTGCCCAGGTGAGGCTCCGCAGTGGTCGAACTTACAGAGGCTAGAATGGCCAAGGGCCGACCCTCGCCCAAGCTAAGGCGACCTTGCCGATGTCACCTTTGCCTAGGCGACAAATGATGAGGCTGCCCTAGCCTAAGCGAGAGTCGACTTCGCTAAATTTGGTAAGGGGACCCTTCACCAGGGCCTGCCCTTGCTAGGCTGGGGCCTCGCTTGTGGCGGGCGATGACAAGTCTTGCCCAAGCGAGGCCAACCTAGCCATGGCTAGTGGCCAATGGCCGACCATCACTTGTGGTCGGTGGCCGATCACTGGCTAAAGGAAGGAAGAAGAAGAAGGAAAAACTAAAAGAAAGAAGAAAGAAAAAAATAGAAAAAAATAAAAAATCGAAAAAATATTAACATATCATTAAAAATTATCCATGTCCATGCCGGCGGTGCCATGCAGGCCGGCTGCTACTGTCCAGCATCCATGTTAATAATATTCAGTTAAAATTAACCGGAAGGATTGAATTAGTATTAGGTCAAAAGGTTTATGACTAAATTGACACTAATAAAAGGTTTATAATTAAATTGGCACAAATGCAATAGATTTAGGGCTTTTCTAACACTTCCCTAGAAAAAAAGGTTAGGTACTCGAGGATAAAAGATAAACAGTAGTAGCAATTTTAAAAATATATGGCTATTAGTAATTTCTCTGAAATTCATTTGATTATCCTTGTCTCTCCGGTAACATGAGAAGATGGTAATGTCGTATTTTCAAGAATATGTAGTATTTCCCAAATTTTTTTCTTTTATAATAAAAATCCAATTGAATGAGCAAGTAGAACTTGGTCTGTGGAAACCTCATATGTGCTCTGGAGAAACGATGTAGTGTGATGGACATTTTAATCGCCAACTAGATGACTAAGTAGAATCATGGAAGATTGATAGAAGCTATTGCTTATAGTAAGCTGAGAAGATCGTTTTTGACCACGGGGCATAATAAACGGAGACTCAAATATTCCTTCGACTTTTATTACGCATTTAAAGGAATTTGACAGTGAATTATAAGTCTGGAATTGCAGATTTATTCGCTCTAAGAAGAATTCAATCTATCGTCCATTATATTGATGAACAAGGATTATTTCCTAATATGGAGACTCTATTTTTCAAAGCAGTAAGATTATTGGGAGATTTGTTTATATGGGTGAACGGATCTACTACAACTAAATTGATTATGTCGAAGATCATTCAACAGTCAACTCGAAGATTGACCACTAGAGATGAGTTGCAAGAATTACAAGAATGCTTTACATATTTTGTGATCAATTGAGTCACTTAATATGAGTTATACACTAATTGTAAATCTTTTGAGAAGTCTACAAGTGATGTAGTGCGTGTAACTTGGTGGTGTGATCTACCAACTTTGGGTAAAAGCAGCATAAGCTGTAAATGTAATGATTCCAAGAGCCACTAGTGAAAATCTAGTCTTGTTGGTGGCTGTTAATTTAGGAGAGTTGATGCAGGTTTGACCTAAGCTAAATCACTATAAATTTATTTGCATTTATGTCTGTCCCTCTATATATTGTTTAATCAGGCTCCTTAGACCTTCAACTATCAAGTCCTAAATGAACTAAAAACATTGAACTGAGCATTAGTTGGAAATAGAGATGAACTAGACTGACTAGGAGAGCAAACATAGTGGAGTGGTTGGGCTTTGATTGAGCTGCTCAGCAGATTTTGAGGGGAAGTGGAGTGCAAGGACAGGGACGCGAGTGATGGGGACTAAATTTAACACGATTAAATTGACAAAAGTGAGAGGAAAATGAGCTCTCACCAGCTAGGAAATCTTGAGAAAAACTCACTCATAAATAGGTTGGTGGACGCGAGTTTGACGGGACTTCTTGGCCATTTCTCTATATCAAAAGAGTGGGGTTTTTCGGTGGGAATTTGAGAGTATGATAACTATTTTATTTTTTCATTTTTTAATTTTTTTTCTAGAACATGTTTAGAACAAAAATCCATTTAATAACATAATTTTATTTTTCCACTTCCAGCATAAATTTTAAGCCCAAAAATAGTTTTAAAATAGAAATAAGAAGTAGAAATTATTTACCTTTTTATTTTTGAACTAAAATAGAAATAAAAACTCTTCTCATCGTTCGCTCTTGCCTTTGCCCCTGTGGCCATTGCCCGCCTGCAAGTTGACCACCACCCAATGGCCATCGATGTACAATTTCTACATCAATGCTTTCAATTTAATTGATTTGATTCTATCAGTTCACTTAGCTCGATTGGACATTCGAGCGCATGGTATAGTTCTCAAGCTATGGTTTAGTTCTCGAGAGTAAGGTCTTCCTATTTTTTCGCTCAAGGAAAATTTGGTGCTCTTTGGTTGATCTAAGGGTCACCTTCTTGACAGTCATTTGAATTTATTTTAGAGTTTTACCAGTGTGTCTTATATTAAAATATGTCTCGAATTTGATCCGTGAATGAAACCCGACTCAAAATAAATTATTATTATTTTGTTGATGCTCAAATATATGTCACTAAAATTCAAATTCTTTATTTCGGGTGTTAAAGAATCGACGCTGGACAAGGATTCCAAGACAAAACAAAGAAAGGAAATATACGGACGTCAATATTATCAATAAGCGTTGGAGATGTTGGGCTGAATTGGAAAGTCAATCTGGGATGTTGAATCCAACAATGACACGGTCAGTGTCAGAGAAAGTGATAAGAAGAAATTAAAGATAAGGAAATCTTTCCCTGCAGAAGTCGGTTTGGGAGATTTGTTTTTATATCTTTATATATTCTTGGATTTTAGTTTAAGCCGTTGTTGATCAAACTGTAGCTAATTTTTGTGCCGCGCGTGTCTAGAGAAACAAAGCGGTGCAATTATTCAAATGAGTGCTTGGCATTGGTTTTATTCATGAATTGTATCCACAAAGATTTAGTGTTTAAGCTAATTAAATCTTGCGAGTTTGAAATTTGTTAATTCTTTAATGAGATTGAGAGATTATTTCGCTAGGAATTGTGGGATTAAACACTGCGTGAGTTATTGGGTGTAATTGAAGCTTGCGAAACATCAAGAGCATTTGAGTGACTCAATGTGGTTGTAATCTCCGTGTATTGTTTGATCTATAGTGAAATTTATTGTTACCTTCCTCATGGACATAGATCTTTACTACCAAACCATGTAAATCCAGTGTCCAATTAATTTTCTTGGGGATCTATGCTTAGAACTAGAGAAGATTAGGCCAGTTGCAGCAGGTATGCTATTCCAAAATAGGTGAAGCTTTGTTCAAGTCTTCCAGGAATTGCCTTTTAGTTGTGAACTACTCGGAAATTTGGACTAGAGCATAGAGACGCTCAAAGATGCCGAAATAGTAATATCTCTAATTTAGTTGAGTAGTATTTCTTAGAGGATCTTATTAGGCTGGAAAAGAAGAAGTGTTTGGAGAGATATTGAGAGAATTTGCTTAACTACACACTTTACTTCAAGGGACTTTGTCCAAAACATTAATCATCTTTGCTTTTTATAGGTATTAAGAGGTCACAAAAAACAAAGATAAGCTCACGAGTCTTGAAACATACAAAGGTTCCGAGATTCCCAGTTGGTAATTACTCTAGGTCATATGAACAATGATTTCCTTAGCCTATTGCTACAGTATTTTGCTATAGTGACTTATGCTATAATAATTTTCTCTGCCCATCTATCTGCCATCTCAAGAGTTATAGTCATTGTCTAAATTATCAAAGTTATGTATTGCAAACAGTGATTTTCACTTTTGTAAGCGCAAAATTTTCGCTTACCTTCAATTTTTTCAAATAGTATGATTGCACAGTATTCGTCACTAGCATTAGGTTAGAGAGTTCTCTTCCCAATAGATGGTATTTGCAATGGGGGAAGATTTTGCGTAACTTCTTTTAGCTCTACAACTACTTTGGTTTGAACTTTACTCCAAAGCAAAGGATTCCTTTTCAGCATCAATTGTAATATAAGTAGTAATTTGGCAATGTTGGGAACAAAATCTCAGAGATAATTGATTATCCCAAAAATTACTGAATTTGCTTTGTCGTGAAATTTTCTTTTGGGATTTTAAACAATTTTTGAGCAATATACGGCCCTGGTTATATGTACCTTTGTTGAAGTGCATACCAAGAAATTCAATTTTTGTCTAGGCAATGTTCATCTTTCTCTAAGAAAGTATAATTCCATATTTTTTCACGGTATCTGCAAATTGATTGAGAAGTTGATAGTGGGATATCTCATCAAGACTATAAAGCAAGATATTTTAAGCAAACATTGCATTCTACAAAGTGAGAATGTACTTTCACATCTGCAAGTTCCACTAAAGAAATATATGCACCTATAAACTTTACATTGCACACATTTATGTAGATGAAGAGACTGGCACATCCGCATCCACATCCAAATTCCATTACCATAATACTAGCATGTTATATGAAAGAGGAAACCCATGCACTACAATCACATTCAAAAGACAACGTGACATCCTCATAATTCACAACTCTAGGTCTGTCTCTTGGCTTCGGACACACTTCAGCACAAAATTAGACACATAAATCACTAAACAAAAAGAGTCAGTGCTTAGATTCTTTTTTTTTTCTTAATTAAAATTAATTGCTATTTTTTAGATTATTGGTAAACTATGATGATGATGTTTCGTTACACCAATTAAAACATGTTTGCATAGGATCATTCCAATTTACAATTTTCAAATGCTAATTGGTTTTTTTTTTTCATTTCCATGGTAAACTATCTTTTGTGGGTAGTCTAACCAAGTTATATCAGCTACAATTAAGGAAAAGTTATTCACCTGTTTCAGGATAACATCACAAGATGATTACTTATGCTTTCTAAATGGAAGCATACTGAAATTAGAAAAGATAATTGAAATGAAAGCAAAACATTATCTATGGGAACAGTGTTTTTACACCTGGACCAGTCAAAGAACTGGCATGGGTTCCAGTTCGCCTTTCAACCAATTGGACCCCTGGGTCAATGAAGTTCAAGAATTTACTAATACATTTATACAAACACAAATAATTGAGAAGAACGTTTGACTAGGTAAAACTGGGTTTGACCAGTTGAACCGGTGGCCAATGCAGGGGTTCGAATGTTTGAACCAGGTAAACACCAGGTTTGACCAGTACAACTAATTGAGAAGAACAAGACAGGATCATGGTCTGGCTCCCGATCCAACCAGTTGAACCTGCTGGTCTGGCCCTGGTTTGAAATCATTGCTATGAAGACATATGTTCCCCCTTTTCCCTCTGTGATTTGAGAATTCATCACATATAATTTCTTGATTCTAAAAGGCAAAAGTCTCTGATTTCAATAATGAACCATTTTAGGTTTTTATTTGTGAAACAAACAAACTTATCCAAGGGCATGCTAACGTTGTTTTCATGTAAACGCTAATCTTATAAAATTATTTACAAGACATAATCGTGTCCTCCAAATGAAACCAAACAGGCCTTAACTTTCCTAGAGCTTTTCAATAGTTCCATTATCAACTCATTTTCAATCATACTCAGGGTCAATCATCAACATGCCGGCAATGGCCTTTAAAAGGTCAAATCAAGCGATTAGAAATTAATAACAAGCCTCATAGAGACAAAATTTTCGATAATAATGCCAGTTTATGGCACAAGGCAATATAGCATACAAGCATTATGTCCGATTGTAACCACTTCACCCAAAATATACATGTTTTGAATTATTAACATCTGATCGATCGACCTTAATTGTCTACATACATAACTGAGTCTGCTGTTAAAAAATCTATTGATAAGAAAAGGTACAGAACTGAACAAATTTGACTACTACAATCCATACAACTATGTTCCGCACTGCCACGTGATAATAAATTAATGACAAAGACACGAATTTTGGAGTATACAGACAGATTCTGAATGATTAGTCACATTTAACCATGTTATTCTGCTTTTAACATATTGAGGTGTGTTAACTTACAACACCTAATATGAAGGAATGACAAATGAAACATATGTTGAACAATGTACTAAGTTTCTTGACACAGTTAGCTACTGTTAGATGTTTACATCAGGTTCAGGTCTACTTGATAAACTAAACAGACAAGCACCATTGCTCATGAGATGATGCTACAGATTCAGGGCCTCATATTCTAGTGCTGCAAAAAATTTAGGGTTAATACCATGAAAAACCCCAAACTGGTACACTTATGACAAATTTACGTCTCATTAGTTTACGTTAAATCTTATTGTCAAATTGTTGTGTTGGATGACACGTGGAGTTGATAGGTAAATCGGTTCAGGATTTTACTTTCTGATTGTCACACGTGCACCAGTTTGTAGTTTTTGTGGTATTAATCCAATTTAAAAGAAAGTAACAGAGGATAATAAATTTATTACAAATGTCCCAGTTTGGGATTTTTAATGGTTAGTTTGGGATAAATTTGTCCAATGCATACCAATACGGGCTTTTTGGTGGTAAAAGAATTAGTTTGGGCGTAAATCCGTCAAAGGTATACTGATTTGGCGTTTTTCATGATATTAACCCAAAAATTTAACGTATCAATGGTTACATCATTATTTATTGTTGCATATATGGTCATGCTGGATAAATTTAAGGAAGAGATGGAAGAATGGAGGAGGAGGCAGCACGTTATGCAATAGTTATGACAAATACAAAACCCGACCTTATGCCAAGACACTCAAATACTAGAAAGAAAAAACTCTCGGAAGAAACTATACAATACAAAATTTCCTATCTCAATTCTCCCCACCAAAAAAAAAACATGTAAATTAGATAAAGAGCTTACCAGCTTCAATTTGTTATCAATGACTAATATGGGATTCAACGTATCCAAACCCTGCAGTACAGAAAATATTCGCTGATAAACAATTTGACTCGATGAACAGCAATGTACATAATTGAGGAACTAAAAAGGGCGCAGATGGTCAAGGGAAAAATTTTTCTCACTCAAAAGGAGACAGCCAATCTATGACTACGAGACAGTGTTTAAAGACAACTGAACCTGCTAGTGTGTTTGGTGGTTGGATAGTGTTTCAAGTCTTAATCAAATGATTTTTAAGATAGTAGAACATCAACAGTGGAAACGACATACGGATGCCAAGTAATAGCATGTTCCATCTATTGCAGGTTCAAGCACATTGACTATCCAATGATTATTGTACCATAGACCACGGGCCTCGCAGTATTTTGGTTAAGCACTCAATAAAGCTGTAGGTGAAAACCAAATACCCTATCGCTATGAGATGATTTACAAACAACAAATACAAGACCAGAGAATTGCTAAAACAACATAATAAGTAAGCAAGCCTGAACACATACAGACAAGACGTAAGGCGCATTCAGCGGGATGTCGAACTGCTCAGGGACGGAGTCGAGATCAAGCAGGACGTATTCTTCTTCAATCTCTACATCATCATGATGCGCCACATTTGCCTCCATGCTTTCATCACCTGCAAAGATTACAGAATTCAATGCTTTTGAGATGTGTGAAAAGGCAGGCATATTAAAAATTGAGACCGTTACAGGAAAGGAATGAAAAAATATACGATTGAGCCGATCGCGATCTTCGCCATTTACATTGCTCCTTTCTCGCCAAATATCTATCGATAATTACGCAAGAGAGAAAGAAACATCGAAAGGAGCGTAGCGAGAAGAGTTCTCCCGGAGCAGCCGAGTCGTCGGAGCGGAGCTCCGAGCTGCCGGAGAAAGCAAAAACCTCACGGAGATTCGTGACGGACCTGGTCGCCGCGAGGAATCGAGCGAGTTCGGCGCGGAGCGCTCCGCGAGTCGGGACAGAGGCGCCGTTCGTCGGCGCGGGCGGGCGCGACGGAGATCAATCTATCGGCCGTGAAGCGTGGAGGGAGCGAGCGAGCGGGAGACCTCGGTGCCGGCCGCGACTCGCCGCGCCTCCTGCTCGTGCGGCGGCCGGTGGCGAGGCGGACTGAGGCGCGGCGGCGGGGCTGCGGCGTCGGTCGCGGTATGCAGGGAGGAAGAAGCTGCGCAGCGACAGTCGAGGTCGCAAAATCGCAAGAAAAATTGTTTTTCTAAATTGGCAAGAAGAGGAATCAGGGGCTTCGCAGGACGAGAGCGAAATTCCCAATATAACCCGCCAATTTTTGGGGCATCGCCAAATTGTTCCCTTGTAGTTTAAGGGCATGTTTGTCCACACAACAACAAATTCTTTTAGGGTGCATTTGATAATCTGAATTTCTAATAGGAAATAAAATTTATGATTTTGCTATATCTTTTCTAATATTTTGTTTAGTGAATCGCAATAATAAAATTGAGTATTTTCATATCGTATCATTCCACTCTTTGGTATTGACGATAAATTAGTATAACTGAAGTTGAAAATTGCATGAATGGAAATAGTAAAAATCTTTCACGATGTTTTTACCTCCTTTATTTTTATTTAATTCTTTCTACTTATTTTTCCATCTCATTTTTTTATTTTCTTTTTTCCTTTCCATTGTTCTCTAATAAAATTTTATTAAATAGATTGTACTTTATTAATTGGATACGGATTAGAAATGTTTATATACACAAGTCAAAACACCATTTTCTTTCACTTTTAGATTTCCTATTACCCTACCTTTCCTTCTCTCATACCCACCAATTTAATAAAGCACGATCTACTTTTTTTAATAAAGTACCTTGGGTAAGGCTTGATCTCGTGTAGATCTATCAAGGTGGAGCCTTGTTCGAGATTGATGAGGCTCAAGCTCTCCGAGATTTGGCGAGGTGAAGCCTCACCAGCCTCGAGCAAGACTCACCCTTACCAGACCTGGCAAGAGTGGCTCTCACTGTTAGGCGACTACCAGCCATGGTGGTCGGCAAAGGAAGAAGAAAAAGGAAACATGTATTAGAATAGAAATATCATTTTTTTTTTACATAGCAAAAATTATCCATGTCAATAACGACTGAACCATGTAAAGCATTCACCGTCCACATCAGTAATTTTTGGTTAAAATTAGCTAGATGGACTTAATTGACAAAACGTAAAAAAGTTTTAGGACTCAATTAGCACAATTAAAAGGTTTTTGATTAAATTAGCACAAATATAATAAGTTTACGATTTTTTTGGTAATTTTTCTAAAAAAGATTGCAACTAAAATCTTTTGACCCAACTCGTCCGATTAGTATTTTAGGTGAGTTAATGTAATTTTTCTTATTGATACTCTTGGATTGACATCTCTTCCGTTCTGGACGAATCCTCTTGGACCATTTACAAAAATTAAGGAACATGACTAGATAGTAAGTGCACGAATTCCATTATCTTTCGCATCTTGCAGAAAAAGCATAAAACCACTATTGAGATCATTAGACATTAAGTGACGTCGTACTTAATATATTCATGCTTAAATGATCTCATAAAAGTTGCATTTATTTAGTAATTAAAAATTTCTAGATTTAAAGATTTTTCACATGTTAATTTTACCCACTAAAAGAGGTTTTATAAGTTAAGACTCCTCCTCCTCCTCAATACCGGCCTACTATGCATGCCGGCCCCGCTTGCCACTTCTCATCCCTACGGCCGGCCCTCGCCGACGACCACTTTGCTGCCATTGTCACCATCATTGTGGCCCCTCTCGCTTTTGCATCTCTCTCTCTACATATATAAGTGAGAAGTGTCTCCAACCTTACTGGTCGTTGCAACAAAATCATGTGTTTATAAACCCTTATTAAATTAGCTCTCGAGGTCACCAGTTCGAGTGATTGTGTATTTGGTGTGATTGTCAAGGACTAGGAATCAGCGACATGTATAGCTAATGAGGATCGGGCCCGTCATGGGGGAACGATCGAGCTCAACTACGGGGCCTAGCCCAGGTAATATTTGGATACTTCAGCCCCACCAACGGTGGCGATTGAGGCAAACCTAGCCGCACTTCTTGCTATCAAAGAGCATAGGATGAAAAAAAGTGGTTGGCTTTTGATAGTGACTTTTCCCATCCTCCTGCTTTAGAGTGTGGTAAACTAGATATTTCTCTCGGTCCAAACCAAAGCTTAGAGAATTTCCTAATGATACAAAATTAGATTTACACCAGCATCACACTTTAATCTAATTTCATTATCCTTGGAGTTTATTATTATTTAATTTAGATGCACTTTTTAAAATTTATCTGATTAGGGAAGTACTTACCGAGTGCCTCATAATTATGAATACCGATGGTGTTGTTTTATTCTTTACTTTTTCATAATTCAGAGGCAAAAGCGCAGAGGCTAGTTATCTAGAGGCCCATGCTATGCCTTGCAGCCCTAAAAGTTGTAATTGTCCGCAATTAGGCCCATTCTCCATGTTTCCAGTTAGCCTATGAATATAATTGATGTTGAGATTATTGGTTTGTTGCTAAGAGTTGGAGTCCCCTCTTCCTCTTTTAGGATTCCCAACTATTTTTGCTGTGCGCTTTTTGTTCTACTTAAGTTTGGTATCAAAGCTAAATCCGTGCCATATCATTTCATCTCGCCACATACTACTTTCGAATCACAATCTAATTGAATTAGGTCTCTCATAAGATAACCTTCTATGGTTATACTACACAAAGGAACATAAAACCTATAGCCTACTTTATACTAGCTAAAAATGTGCTTAAAGTATTGAAAAAATTGAAGATTGTGACACCAAATGCAACATTATGAGTCTGATATTAAGATACGGATTAGAAATATCTATATAGACATGTCAAAACATCATTTTCTCTCACTTTTAGGTACCTTAAATTGCCTTGCCTTTCGGTCTCTCATACCCACCCATTTAGTAAAGTATGCCTACTTTTTTTTTTTCCCTCTCTTCTCACATTTAAACTTCTAAAATCACCATTACTTTCTTTATCTCTATTTCATACATAATTACTCCTTTTTTCCCATGAATAATTACCTGATTATGCATGCACGCATAGTGTGTGCCTTAAACCTATTTTTGTATATGAAAGATTTTGTAAAACCCCTATTTTTTGCATGTTAAATCAGGACTAATAGATTTAACAATAAGGTTTTAAACTTAATCTATATCTACCATTTAAATTCGTTACATACAAGTAATACTTGTCAGCAGACCATGCCCAGAGTATAGTGATTGATCCCATTATTAATGAAACAAGTCATTCAATTCTACCAACATAATAACCATTTTGCTTTCAAAGTTCATTTACATGAGCACAATCTAACACCAGGCAAATTTAAGAAAAGGATAAAGATGGCGATTCCAACATAAGCCTTAAAACAAAAAACTTAAGCCTTCAAAAGCATAGGACTAAATGTACAGCACGGTAGTATTACATGGCGATACGAACCCGTGAAGAAACCCTCCGAAATAATCTAAAGAGGGACACAAAATCTTTATCTAACCCGACCCTCTTTCCTTTTGAGCTCGAGTGCATTTTCGTGCATGGAAGCGACATGTTTGGCCCATCCGAGCATCTTCAATTTCATCCGCCTATCTTCATCGATCCCAAAACTCCTCCTCCGGCGATAATCCCGTGCGTCGACGCCGGAGTTCGATGCATCCTCTTCATCCAGCAGATGCGGAGGAGGCGGCTCCGGTTTCGTCCCGAAATCCTGCCATTTGATGCCGCATTTTGCGTGGTCGACGCCCGCCATCACCAGTGCTTCGATCGACATATGGCTTCTTCGATTATCTCTGGACCTGCAAAGCGTTTCTTTTCCTTTGGGTGATGTTGAGCAAAAGAGACTGAATCACCAATGGTGTAGAGATATTTGATGAGGGGAATGCACTTTATATGCGAAATGGCTGATCGACTTTTTGGGCGTTTGAGTTCGTGAGGGAGTGGGGGAGGTCACGGCCTCACGGGTGTTGCATTTTCAGGCGTTCAATTAACGTCACTATGAACGTCACTTCCCTACGGTACACGCACGGATTGCAGAGAACTAGAGAGGGACAATTTGGAATAAGCTTCTTAGCAAACTGACTCTTGGAAAAGTGTTTCAGCCAATTTGGTTGCAACAACGTGATAAGGCTGCAATTCGATAGCTATTACTCGGTTTGGTTTTAGGAACGTAATGCTAGTACATTACATTATCCGGTCTCATGAATGACATAAGTTTTTTTTTTTTTTTTTGTAGCTGTAATTGTTTTTCAGACAAAATCAGCCGGGTAGAATTAGGGTTTAGGGGCAGCTACCAAAGGAGGTAGGGAAGGCTCTCAAGCAAGAGAGAGGACTCCTTTGTAGCTGTAATTACAAAGGCTGATAGGTCGATATTGGTCTAGACTTTCTAGTTGAGCAATCTTTGGAACCAGGGTAATGAGAGTCGTATTTAGGGCTGAAGGCATTATGAATGAAATACGTAATGAGCGGGAAAGTATCAAAATTCTCAAAATACTCCTAATATTCAAATTAGATGGAATACAACAATTAATACCTTAAAAAGAAAGACGAGTGGAGTGAGAAATCATAGCTCGGTGAGTAGTACATATCTTCTAAGTAAATCGAGCAACTACTATGCATGTATACAAAGCAATACCAAAACTTCATAACTCAAACTCAAAGTATAAGATACATATTGAATCATAGATGAATTGTTTCTTATCAATAAGACTTCATACTAATTAGAAAACCCATTTAAACCATCACCACAACTCAAACATCAATGGTAAAGTCCATTGATTAATCTTTATCAATAACCACGCATCAATGGTCCATCAATAGTTTATCAATTGATCAATCTATTGCTCAATATCCTACTATTATTACGACATAATGTTTGGTAACAAGGTGATCAAAATTCCCCACTTGGCGATATCTCCACCTACAAAGCCTATGACTTTGCCTAGAAGGATATTCTAAAACGGTATGCATACCTACAAATCCCTCACCGGGTTCACAGTTATATTGAGCATAAACAACCATCCTTTAATACTAGAAATCTAATCCAAAAATCAATCTAATTAACCAAGAAAATAACGTTTCACAATAGAACCATCTGCCATTTCTTAACTATTTCTCAAATCATTCATAAACCCTTTCACAAAGTAGTACGTTTACGTAAACTGTCACAACACATTTCATAATATGTTTCTCAAATTGCTCTCAAATAATCGAAAGGTAGTGAATACGCGATTCCGTTTTATGCAACAACAATGCTCTTTTTAGTTCAATATATATACTTCAAGATATGATTTTACAAAATCAAAGAAGATATAGTACCACTCACTTTGTTGCTTACGACCAAACAATAAATATTACTTGTATTATCGAACTCGTGATCCTATCAAACAAATGAGAAATAGCGTTAAAATTGAGTAACAGGCTACCGTAACTATGATGCAACTAAACTACACATTATGCTAACAAAATGACTTCCACTTGCTAATAAATCACTCACCCGAAGCGATTACTCAAACCTCAACGCAATGCGAAACTCGGCCTCAATACCCTACAATTTCACTCTAACCAAACTATTGTGTCAAAAGACCGACAAAAAAAAAAAAAAAAAAAAAAAAAACTATTGTGTCAAAATGACTCCCTTCAAAACCTATAGCACTACAATGCCATAAACCTCAATTTCCATGAAATCCTAAAGCTTCACAACTCAAAAATCAGATTACGTGGCTTAAATTTCCCAAAATTATGAATTTAAGCTCTAAATCCAAAAACAGATAGGAAGTGCACGAATTCCATTATCTTTCGCATCTTGCAGAAAAAGCATAAAACCACTATTGAGATCATTAGACATTAAGTGACGTCGTACTTAATATATTCACGCTTAAATGATCTCATAAAAGTTGCATTTATTTAGTAATTAAAAATTTCTAGATTTAAAGATTTCTTCACATGTTAAATTTACCCACTAAAAGAGGTTTTATAAGTTAAGACTCCTCCTCCTCCTCAATACCGGCCTACTATGCATGCCGGCCCCGCTTGCCACTTCTCATCCCTACGGCCGGCCCTCGCCGACGACCACATTGCTGCCATTGTCACCATCATTGTGGCCCCTCTCGCTTTTGCATCTCTCTCTCTACATATATAAGTGAGAAGTGTCTCCAACCTTACTGGTCGTTGCAACAAAATCATGTGTTTATAAACCCTTATTAAATTAGCTCTCAAGGTCACCAGTTCGAGTGATTGTGTATTTGGTGTGATTGTCAAGGACTAGGAATCAGCGACATGTATAGCTAATGAGGATTGGGCCCGTCATGGGGGAACGATCGAGCTCAACCACGGGGCCTAGCCCAGGTAATATTTGGATACTTCAGCCCCACCAACGGTGGCGATTGAGGCAAACCTAGCCGCACTTCTTGCTATCAAAGAGCATATGATGAAAAAAAGTGGTTGGCTTTTGATAGTGGCTTTTCCCATCCTCCGGCTTTAGAGTGTGGTAAACTAGATATTTCTCTCAGTCCGAGCCAAAGCTGGGATAGTTTCCTAATGATACAAATTTAGATTTACACCAGCATCACACTTTAATCTAATTTCATTATCCTTGGAGTTTATTATTAATTTAGATTTTAGGAGATTGCGTTCACTTTTTAAAATTTATCTGATTAGGGAAGTACTTACCGAGTACCTCATAATTATGAATACCGATGGTGTTGTTTTATTCTTTACTTTTTCATAATTCAGAGGCAAAAGCGCAGAGGCTAGTTATCTAGAGGCACATGCTATGCCTTGCAGCCCTAAAAGTTGTAATTGTCCGCAATTAGGCCCATTCTCCATGTTTCCAGTTAGCCTATGAATATAATTGATGCTGAGATTATTGGTTTGTTGCTAAGAGTTGGAGTCCCCTCTTCCTCTTTTAGGATTCCCAACTATTTTTTGCTGTGCGCTTTTTGTTCTACTTAAGTTTGGTATCAAAGCTAAATCCGTGCCGTATCATTTCATCTCGCCACATACTACTTTCGAATCACAACCTAATTGGATTAGGTCTCTCATAAGAAAACCTTCTATGGTTATACTACACAAAGGAACATAAAACCTATAGCCTACTTTATACTAGCTAAGTTCTTAATCTTCCTCTAGAAAAAATGTGCTTAAAGTATTGAAAAAATTGAAGATTATGACACCAAATGCAACATTATGAGTCTGACATTAAGATACAGATTAGAAATATCTATATAAACAAGTCAAAACATCATTTTCTCTCACATTTAGTAAAGTATGCCTACTTTTTTTTCCCCTCTCTTCTCACATTTAAACTTCTAAAATCACCATTACTTTCTTTATCTCTATTTCATGCATAATTACTCCTTTTTTCCCATGAATAATGACCTGATTATGCGTGCACGCATAGTGTGTGCCTTAAACCTATTTTTGTATATGAAAGATTCTGTAAAACCCCTATTTTTTGCAAGTTAAATCAAGACTAATAGATTTAACAATACGGTTTTAAACTTAATCTATATCTACCATTTAAATTTGTTACATACAAGTAATACTTGTCAGCAGACCATGCCCAGAATATAGTGATTGATCCCAATATTAATGAAACAAGTCATTCAATTCTACCAACATAATAACCATTTTGCTTTCAAAGTTCATTTATATGAGCACAATCTAACACCAGGCAAATTTAAGAAAAGGATAAAGATGGCGATTCCAACATAAGCCTTAAAAAAAAAAAAAAAGCTTGAGCCTTCAAAAGCATAGGACTAAATGTACAGCACGGTAGTATTACATGGCGATACGAACCCGTGAAGAAACCCTCCGAAATAATCTAAAGAGGGACACAAATCTTTATCTAACCCGACCCTCTTTCCTTTTGAGCTCGAGTGCATTTTCGTGCATGGAAGCGACATGTTTGGCCCATCCGAGCATCTTCAATTTCATCCGCCTATCTTCATCGATCCCAAAACTCCTCCTCCGGCGATACTCCCATGCGTCGACGCCGGAGTTCGATGCATCCTCTTCATCCAGCAGATGCGGAGGAGGCGGCTCAGGTTTCGTCCCGAAATCCTGCCATTTGATGCCGCATTTTGCGTGGTCGACGCCCGCCATCGCCAGTGCTTCGATCGACATATGGCTTCTTCGATTATCTCTGGACCTGCAAAGCGTTTCTTTTCCTTTGGGTGATGTTGAGCAAGAGACTGAATCACCAATGGTGTAGAGATATTTGATGAGGGGAATGCACTTTATATGCGAAATGGCTGATCGACTTTTTGGGCGTTTGAGTTCGTGAGGGAGTGGGGGAGTTCACGGCCTCACGGGTGTTGCATTTTCAGGCGTTCAATTAACGTCACTATGAACGTCACTTCCCTACGGTACACGCACGGATTGCAGAGAACTAGAGAGGGACAATTTGGAATAAGCTTCTTAGCAAACTGACTCTTGGAAAAGTGTTTCAGCCAATTTGGTTGCAACAACGTGATAAGGCTGCAATTCGATAGCTATTACTCGGTTTGGTTTTAGGAACGTAATGCTAGTACATTACATTATCCGGTCTCATGAATGACATAAGTTTTTTTTTTTTTTTTTTTGTAGCTGTAATTGTTTTTCAGACAAAATCAGCCGGGTAGAATTAGGGTTTAGGGGCAGCTACCAAAGGAGGTAGGGAAGGCTCTCGAGCGAGAGAGAGGACTCCTTTGTAGCTGTAATTACAAAGGCTGATAGGTCGATATTGGTCTAGACTTTCTAGTTGAGCAATCTTTGGAACCAGGGTAATGAGAGTCGTATTTAGGGCTGAAGGCATTATGAATGAAATACGTAATGAGCGGGGAAAGTATCAAAATTCTCAAAATACTCCTAATATTCAAATTAGATGGAATACAACAATTAATACCTTAAAAAGAAAGACGAGTGGAGTGAGAAATCATAGCTCGGTGAGTAGTACATATCTTCTAAGTAAATCGAGCAACTACTATGCATGTATACAAAGCAATACCAAAACTTCATAACTCAAACTCAAAGTATAAGATACATATCGAATCATAGATGAATTGTTTCTTATCAATAAGACTTCATACTAATTAGAAATCTAATCCAAAAATCAATCTAATTAACCAAGAAAATAACGTTTCACAATATAACCATCTTCCATTTCTTAACTATTTCTCAAATCATTCATAAACCCTTTCACAAAGTAGTACGTTTACGTAAACTGTCACAACACATTTCATAATATGTTTCTCAAATTGCTCTCAAATAATCGAAAGGTAGTGAATACGCGATTCCGTTTTATGCAACAACAATGCTCTTTTTAGTTCAATATATATACTTCAAGATATGATTTTACAAAATCAAAGAAGATATAGTACCACTCACTTTGTTGCTTACGACCAAACAATAAATATTACTTGTATTATCGAACTCGTGATCCTATCAAACAAATGAGAAATAGCGTTAAAATTGAGTAACAGGCTACCGTAACTATGATGCAACTAAACTACACATTATGCTAACAAAATGACTTCCACTTGCTAATAAATCACTCACCCGAAGCGATTTCTCAAACCTCAACGCAATGCGAAACTCGGCCTCAATACCCTACAATTTCACTCTATCCAAACTATTGTGTCAAAAGACCGACAAAAAAAAAAAAAAAAAACTATTGTGTCAAAATGACTCCCTTCAAAACCTATAGCACTACAATGCCATAAACTTCAATTTCCATGAAATCCTAAAGCTTCACAACTCAAAAATCAGATTACGTGGCTTAAATTTCCCAAAATTATGAATTTAAGCTCTAAATCCAAAAACTACTCCGATTGAATGAACGAGGGACACGGGCGCTTACTGTTATTGCATTACAAATTTGAATCGGTTCGGTTTGGCGTCCGTGGAGAGCACACGCGAAACCACATGTGAAACCCCACTTTTCTTCTTCCTCTTACTTTTCTTCGTCTTCTTCTTTTTATTTCCTCTCTCTTCTTTTGCGGTCCTTTAAATTAGCAAGTTGTTTTTACTTCTTTTTTCCCTTTATTTTGACTTTTCAACGCTTTTTTATTTTTATTTTTCAAAAGTAAAATGGACAATGATATTTTAGGGATAGCTACAGTAATAGCCCATGTAATAACTGTTACAGCTTCGACTTTTGCACTATAATAGCTATTACTGCAAGCAAACACTTTAATAGGTAATGAACCTGTAATAGAACTCTAAATTTGTAGCAATTACTACAATCAAAGGCGCAGTTATATTTATTTCCCTAACAAAATAGTGAACATCTTAGTATTTGCGGTTGATTTCCAAAAGCCAATGTTTCTATAGCCATATCCATCAATGTTTGGGGAAATTTTTCGTCCAATTATCTTCTCGTTGATTAGTTATAAACATGGCTATCATCCCCATCTATGTTTAGATAAGTATGCATATGAGTTACTGTATCCATAACTTGTAATCATCAATCTAAAACATAAATAGAGAAAAACTTAAACCTATTTCATTATCATGATTTAATGGGTAAGTTTCGGCTATAATTGCATGTGGGATCATTCTTTCCTTTTCTTTCTTCCTTGTGATAATGATGAGGAAACTATCTTAGTAGGAATACCATGAGGTTTCGAAATGTTTGCTTACCCCACGAAACAAATGAGATGTTATGCAAATTGGGATATTGATGTGTTTGATGGAAGTTATCTCCATTCGTGCAATTGTGATTTCTTTAGCAATGAATCATATAAATTCTTATTATTTCCATTTGTACATTTCCAGATTCATTTACCTCGATATGCCGTTCGTACCAAATAATTAATAAAATTCGATATGAAAATATACGGCTTTATCACTACGATTTACCAAATAGTGGTTAGAATATAATAAAATCTCTAGATTCCATATCCAATCTAATCCTATTCTAACTAGAAATCTAGACAACCAAATGCAACCTAAGTTCCATAAGAGGTTTGCCCCATGGGGGGGGGTTGTTTCCATTTTTTGCCAATCCATCAAAGGAGGTTAAGAGAGAGATATAGAGCATATGGACCATTTTAGCTGTCCAACATTTTTATGCTGATGTGGATATCAAGAGGCCACGTCAGATATCAATATGAACAATTAACACAATTACTAAATGGCGCTTGTGCCCATAATAGAATCTTCCGTCCGTGACTTTAAGGGAATCTTGCATTGGTCCGCATTCTAAAATTCAAGGAATTTGATTGAAAAAACAAATTAGCCTAATTAGGTACTTGATTGAACAAAGGATAAAACATAAACAATGGCTGCAATACATGGTAATAATCTGTGGCTATTGGTAATTTCTCTTATATTCACCTATATATTCTTGGCTTTCCGTAAACAGGAGATGATGATAGGGTCGTATATATTTGTAGTATATACTTAATTATAATTTCCTTTCTGAGGTGAGAATTCAATATTAATGTGCAAGTAGAACTTTGTAGTCGAACATGATCCATAAAATAAACGTGCTATAGAGGTGGTTGACAAGCAACCCGACGGCATGAGGATTTGAATCCGGTGGTAATGATCGCGTGCATGGAGAACAAAAGAGAGACTCGAGGCAGATGCGTATGTCACGAAGAGCATGTTATCAAATGAATCTACAGTACAACGAGTACTGTTTTCTTTTAAGGATCCGGACATTCTCGTGATACAGCTGAAAAGTGAATTAGCCAAACAAAGAAGCACAAGAAAAGTACCATTCAACCTTCGAACTAAAAGTGACCAAAAAGCGGAAAAGGAAAGTGATCAGAGCACGGTACCGGTTATCTCGTGAGGGAAAATTACCAAAAAAATCATATTATATTACATTTATGTTAATTTAGTCCTTAACATTTTAACTATTCACTAATTTACTTTTATATCTTTTGATAATCGCAGCTAGCATTGATGTAGATAATTTTTGCATTTTTGAATAAAATTATTATTTTATTTTATTTTATTTCAGGCTTTTTTCTTTTTCCCAACCTTGGGTAAGGTAATCCTTGCTTGGTCTGAGTGAGAGCGTCATGACCCTTGCCTAGGCAAGGGTGTGGAGGCCTTCGTTGTGCCTAGCAAAGGCTGCAACACCCTCACCCCGATTAAGCAAGGGTTGATGGCACAAGGTTGGAAAAGGAAAAGAAAAGAAAAGAAAAGTAGAGAAGTAAAATATTAAAAAATAGAATATTTAAAAAATTGCAAAAATTGTCTATGTGAATTGCCTATGTCACGTAAAATAACCAGCATTGACTAGATCGCAATGTCAATGATTTTCAGCCAAAATTGGCTAGAATGATTAAATTGGAAAATTGTGAAAATGTTTAGAACTAAATTGACAAATTGTCAAAATTACATAACTAAATTGATACAATTGAAATATTTTTAACTAATTTGGCACGAGTATAATAAGTTTAGGACTTTTTTTGGTAATTTTCCCTATCTCATACTCACCAATTTCATACGTTAACTAGTCATTCTTTTTCCATGGATAATATCACTAATTCATGAGCATAGGCATAGCGAGTGCCTTAACCTTTTTTTTTTAAATTTTCGGTCGAAGCCTTAACCCTAGTTTACTACATCAAAGAGTTTGTAAACTTTGGGTTTGGATGATAACTTAATAATAATATAAATATATGAACTTTTGGTATATCAATAATTTACCTTGCGGTTGACCACCCCTATTTTTTGCAAGTTAAATGAAAGACTAATAGATCTAACAATAAGATTTCAAACTTAAATATATATCTACAATTTGTCTCATACAAGTAATTTGTGTCATGTTACCTATATTATAATCATTTCGCTTTCAAATTGAGTTATATCAGCACAATCTAACGCCAAGCAAATTAAAAAGCATAATGATGGCGATTACAACATGAGCCTTCAGAAGCTTAGGACTAAAAGTCAAACACAGAGGTATTACATAGCGATACGAGTCCGTGAGGAAACCCTCCAAAATTGTCTAAAGAGAGAACACATTTTATCTAGGTCGACCCTCTTTCCTCTTGAGTGCAATTCCATACATGAAAGCAACATATTTGGCCCATCCGAGCATCTTCAACTTCATCCGCCGATCTTCATCAATCCCCAAACTTTGTCGATTTCCTTGTGCATCGGCGATGGAGTTTGATGCATCATTCTCTTCATCCAGCAGATGCAGAGGAGGCGGGTCAGCATCTGCATCGAAATCCTGACGTTTGATGCCGCATTTCGCGTGGTCGACACCCGCCATTGCCAGCGCTTCAATCGACATTGCTGTCCCTCGACCTACAAAGTGTTTCTTTTCCTTTGGGTGATGTTGAGCAAGAGACAGAATCACCAATGTGTAGAGAGTTATGTCGTGTAGCGAGAGATATTTTGATGTGAGGAATGCGCTCCTTATATGCGAAATGGCTCATCGACTTTTTGGGTGTGAGTTCGTGAGGAAGTGGGGAAAGGTCACGGCCTCACGGGTGTTGCATTTTCGGGTGTTCAATGCACGTCACCTCCCCTAACGTCACTATGGACGTCATCAAGAGCTAGAGATGGACCATTTTGAATAAGCTTCATGGCAAATCGACTCTCGGTGACCTATTTCGGCGCGTTTCATGCAGTAATATAATAAGGCCGTAATTTCATAGCTATTATGTCGTTTGGTTTAAGTAAGGCGATTTGCTTATACTGTTTCATTTCATGAATGACATACTTAATGAGCGAGGGTAGTATCAAAATTCTCAAAATACTCCTAAAATTTGAATTAGATGGAAGATGAATTTTATCACTTTGATAGTCAATTATGATTCATGAGCCTAGACCCCATTTGACTTACAAGATATATAATTTTTGCTGCATCAAATATTCATTGCTAGTTTAGAAGTTCACATATATTTTAAATAGAATTTAAGCACGTAACATGTGATATATTAGAGAAAATATCATCTTCTGGTAAGTATTACTTCAACAACCAATCATGAGGGTAATATCGTGATATATTATCATCATATTACAATTTGATAGATAGATAATTATCTGTTATTTAAAAGTCAAGTTATGATTGAAATTTGAGTTCAATTGATACAACAATTGAGATAATAATTTAGAACAATTTGAGCATTAATCAATATATCTAGTAATCGAGATAATCAATGTATTATGAATATACGAAAACTTATATTATTGTACCTAATAGTGAGAAAATTATATTATGCTAGTATATCATGAATGTTTTCTTAATAAAATAAATAAATATGTATTATCAAGATAACATACTTATTATTACACCAAATTTTTACCTATAATTTTTTTCTTGTATATTGTTACTCATTTTATACATGTAATAATTGCTATTTATATAAGTAATATGAATAAACTTAGTTACAATTAATATAAATTATACTTAAGTTAATAATCAAACATTGGTAGAGTGTGTGGAAAAAAAGTGACTAGGGTGTATTGGGAAACTATAACACCAATCACATGGGAGTCCCTATAATAACTATTACGGCTTTGACTCTAATAACGATTACGCTAGAGTAGCTATAATTGCAAGCAAGTACTATGAAAGGCGATCAATGTAATAGAACTATAATGTCATAGTTGTTGCGACATCCAAACGATGTTTTTATAGTGTTTCTTGAGTCATGTACATCCATGTTTGAGGATAATTTTCCTCCAACCATTCTTCTTCTTGATTGTTATAAACATAGATATTAACTCTATCTATATTTAGTAAAAATTGTATGTGAGCTATTATATTCATAACTTGTAGTCCATCAATCAAAATCATTATTAAAGGAAAATGTAGCAATCTTTCACTGTCATATTTTAATGGGTAAATTTTAGCTATAATCATGTATGAGCGCATTTCTTTCTTTCTTTCTTTCTTATCTTTTCTTCTTCTCATGCGATAACGATAAGGGGACCTTGGGATTTTGAAATCTTTTGGTAAACTCACGAAACAGATGAGGTATGCGATGACGATGAGAAGGGTAGTTGATTATTTCTATGGGGACACTGATGGGACATGATTACAACAAGGCTATATGGACGCACTGTAGGGGAATTTGCAAAACATCAAGTTCCTGTTTGAAGAGAGAGTTTATCAAGTAATTTCCTATATTGAAACAACCCGTAAGGTCTTTTTCTCTTCATTATTTTTTCCCCTCCTTTCTCCCTGGTTCACATCTAGCCATCACCACATTTGTCCCCTGTTATTGATGGTCACGACTCCTCGGCAAGGTTGTGCGGCCTCCAAGACCTGAATTTGGAGGTCGCGAGCATGGATTTGAGGTGTGACTCTAAATCTGTTGTCGTGTGACTTTTGCACGCCTTGACTCATAGGGGTGATCTTCTATTGGAGGTAGACCTGAGACAGAGATAATAGAGAGTAGGTTCGCCGTGGAAAGCAGAGGGTGGTGGTGGTGGTGGTGGTGGTGGTGAGTTGGTGCCGGCGACTGATAAAGTTGGGAGTGGTGGTCGTACGTGACTGAGCTGATGATTATAGAAGCGGACAATGAACCAATTGATTTAAGAGTCCACATCGGGTATCAGTATGAACATTGAACAATGCATACAGCTACTAAACGGGGCTAGTGTTCACGTCAGAATTTTTCGTGTGTGATTTTAAGAGAGCTCTCGTATTGATCGGCATTTGAAAATTTAAGACATTTAATTATGCAAAAAAAGATTTGAAATATAAACAGCGGTTGCAATTTTTTAACATATAGTGATAATCTATGTTTCCAATTTCTATTATATTTGGGAAAAATAATCAAAAAAAGTTCTAAAACTATTGTTCTAAAGTCAATTCAGTTATATATCTTTCAATTTTCTATTGAGATTTAAACATTTTGACAATTTATTAATTTAGTCTTTTCGATTAACTTCTGCTAGAAATTATTGACTCGGACGTCGGTCACGTTACGTAGTATGACTGATGTTAATGTAAACTCCCTTTTTTTTTTTTTTTAATAAAAAAATCGAATTTATAAATTTTTTAAATTTTTCTTCTCTCTCTTTTGTTTTATCTTTTCTTTCTTTTTTTCTTTTCCCATCTTCCTCTACCAGTTGTCGAGCCTCGACAATGGCTAACGACCGGCCACAACGGAGGGCTGGTGATACAGCCCTAGGTGAGGCTCAAGCTTGTTAGATCCCGACAAGGCTTGAGCTTGCTTGAGGTTGGCGAGGTCGAGGCTCGCCCGAAGCTAGCAACGTTGGCATTGGCCATAGTTGAGTTCCAACGACCAACATGAGGAAGAAGGAAAAAGAAAGAAACGAATAAAATAAAATAAAATAAAATAAAATAAAAATTTAAAAAATTAGAATTTTTAAAAAATTGTAAAAATTAATCATATCGGCATTGACTATGCCACGTTGGACAACCGGCATCCATATTAGCAATTTCCAGCTAAATTTAGCTAGAATGACTAAATTGATAGATTGTCAAAATGTTTAGATTTAATTGGAACGATTAAAATGTTTAGAATTGAATTGATACAAATATAATAAAATTGAACTTTTTTGATAATTTTACCCTTATATTCATCTATCTATTATTGGGTTTCTGATAACCTATAGCATTTCCCTATATTTTTTTGTTCTTTTCTAGTTAAAATCCAATTGAGAAAAGTCTGGCTGCTTTTGAATTAAAATTTTTACGTTGACCATGATCCATATGATTTTTCTTTTTATGGTCGAAACCATGATCCATATGATAAAACGTGCAATGAATGTGCTCGACTAGAGGTCCGACGACACGAGGATTTGAACTGAAAAGTCTAAGGATCGTATGCATGGATCAGAAAAGAAAGATTAGGACGTGGATGCGTATGTCATGAAGAACAACATCATCAAATGAATTGACAATACAACGAGCACTTTTCTCCTTCACGGATCTCGACATTCTCGTGATACAATTGAAAAGTGCCGAAGCCCAAAAAGGCAAAAAAAAAAAAAAAAAAAAAAAAAAAAAAAACAAAAAAGATTAAAGAAAAGTACCGTTCGACCAAAAAGTAAAAAACCCCTAATGACTTGGGTTGGGATGACAACGGATCGGGTTAAATCGATTGCCGGTGTCTGAATTCCAGAGGACTCTGTGAATGGATTAGGTCTCCCCGGCCTATTATGGGCCGGCCGACACGGCCCACAAGTCCACACATCGTGTATTTTCGAATTAAGTGCAAAAGAGAGGAATACATGCAAGCATGGTTTGATTCCCTATATTACATCAAGTGCAGACAATTTCATTTTCGCGATACATACATGACTATATTTTAACTTATATTTTTCTTAATTAATGAAATTAGTAAAGATTTCTCATGGGTCTCCAATTCACCTATTATGAGTTAACCTCATCGTAAAAATGAATTTTAGTCGACTCATATATTCTCAACTTCCAATTTAGTAGTTCTAAATACGAATTATCAAATCATAGCATCACTTAGGTTGTGGAAATAATAATAATGTGGACGATTTAGCTGTCCAGCAATTTTCTTTGGATATGGCATCAACAACAAATACAGCTACTAAACGCTGCAAGAGACAGATTTTGGCTCTCTCGAACTTGCTCACTCAACAAATTCTCTGCAATGGAGATTTCTCTCTACCGACTGAGTAGTCCCCTCCTACCTTACGGGTAGGTTTTCCCAGTTCTAAATCAACTCCCTGCTACCCATCACTACTGCATTCCACCATCATATTTCCCAGTCCCACAGAATCGCATTTTAAAGAGGATGGGTCGAAAAACCCTAAGTTCATTCCTCTTCCGTCTACACCAAAACCTATCCTCATCTCATCTTAGTTTCTCTTCTACGCGCTTCATCTCGATCTTCAGGCAAATCTCTTCCAGCTGGTGCTGATTTCTAGTTCTCCCGGTCGATCGAGCCAGAACTCCCTTCAATCGCAAAGGATTCATCGTCTCGTTCTTGGTGGTTTCGCTACTCCATCAGGTCAGTTCTGAAACCCTATTGTGACCCTGTTCCTGCAATCGAGAAATGGCCAATCCATATGAGGAAGAAAGGCGAGTGGCTGCCCTCTGTAAGAGTCTGGGCAATCTTTGGTCAGATGAAGATGCAGTAGAAATCACGGGTGATGTTCCTGAAGAAAACTTGCAGACTTGCCGAAAAACTCTGTTTGGAAAGTTTTTCAATAAGACCAACATCAACTTCAATGGTTTTATGGGCACAATGCAAAAAGCCTGGCGAAATGAAACTTTCACTTGTGCTGCTATTGAACCGGGTTATTTCCAATTTTCGTTCCAATCAGAGGATGAAAAACAGCGAGTGCTTGATTCAGGGCCGTGGTCTTTTGGGCACAACCTTCTAGTCTTAAAGCAATGTGATCCCGACACCCCTGATATTTGTTATGATTTTAACAAGTGTGATTTCTGGGTAAATTTATTTGGTCTGCCCATCGGGAGAGTAACAGATGCAGTCGTCAGAGAAATAGCATCAAAAATTGGAGATGTAGTAGATGTCAAATTAGTAGCTAAAGGGAATAGTAACTACAAAGTGGGCAGGGCTAGAGTAAAATTGAATCTGAAACCCCTCTCAAAACAAGTGTACTGGTGAATTTTGACAGAAAAAGACTGTGGGTTGAATTTAAGTACGAAAGACTCCCGAGTTATTGTTATTCATGTGGGAAGATCGGGCACTATGCAACTAACTGTCCAGAAATTCCACATGAGGAAACAGGGCTAGCAAAGAACTTACCAGGCAGGTTTGGGCACTGGCTTCGCGCAGAGGTACGCGAGCTGAGTCCATATGGCAAAATTTTCTATGGCAAGCAAGAAATACAGCTAGAGGAGGAGGAAAGTGTGCCTGAGACTCCCATTCAGCCAACCCCGAACTGAACAGCATCGAAATGTAATGCAGCAAACCCAACCACTTGGCAATTTGAGCAATAATGAAACCTTCAACTTACAGGAATACCACCACACTATCTCTTCACAGGAATTAGTACTCTTTGCAGAGAAGGGCCCCCAGAAGCGAGGTTGTAGCTGCCTTGATGATGAATCTGTCATGGTAATATATCAGGAACAGTTAAAAGAGGCTGAAGCAGAAATGGTGGAGAAGATAGCTGAGGAAAAAAGCCAAACAAGGGAGAAAGCAATAAGTACTAAGCTGTCCTCCTCAAAAAAAAGGGAAAAGATTCTGTCCCTATGGTGCTCAATCATCAAAATCAGTAATGGTCGACACTACCCAGCTGGTTGAAACTCCTATTCGTGTGGCAAAAAAGTCTGCTCAATGGGATCTGGTGGCTAGCCCTAATAAGCCACCAACTCATCCATGAAGATTCTGAGCTGGAACTGTCAAGGGCTGGGCACCCCCTTGATAGTTCAAGCGTTAAGGGTCTTATCGACTCAAGAAAGGCCCAATATTATCTTTATTATGGAAACTAAAAATCAGGAGCAGAAGGTGTTAAATTTGAGGCGGAGACTCCGTTTTCAGCATTGTTTTATAGTAAATCCAGAGGGAACAGCAGGGGTTTAGCAATATTTTGGGATGAAGAGGTAATCCTAACCATAGATTCCTTCATAGAACATGTTATTTTCACCCAATGCCATCTGCCCACTAGCAACCAGCGCATGCATATCTCTTTTATACATGCACTGAATGACTTTAAGGAGCAAATACTGCTATGGGAGCATATTAATAGAGAGAGTAATCATTATCATCTGCCATGGTTGTGTATCGGGGACTTCAACGAACTTCTATATCAATGGGAAAAAGTGGGCAAGAAAAGAGTTGAAAATTACCGGATTGCAGCTTTCAGGGATTTCCTCAACCACTGTTCTTTGCTGGATATGGAATGCAAAGGGTGTGCATACACTGGACAAACAAGAGACAGGGGAGAAAATCGATCAAGGAACGTCTCGACGAGTATTATGCAACTCAGTTGGCGAATTAAATATCCCAATGCAGAATGTATAGCCATACCAGCAATTGGCTCTGATCACACTCCAATTATTCTATCCACTTGTCCACCAAAAAAACGGAAGAGGAAGATTTTCAAGTATGAAGCCTTTTGGGCAGAGGAGGAATGTAAGAGCCTTGTCAGAAACACCTGGGCTGATCCTGCTTCCCATTAGCTCAATGTGGCTGAGAAACTGCAGAATGTGGCAAAAAAGTTGGTCAAATGGAGCCAAGGAAAATTTACTAATGCAAAGAAGAGGCTAACTTGGCTGAATAGTGAACTACAAAAACTGATGAATGGTGCAGGGGTCCCTCAAGAAAGCAAGGCAGCTAAGGAACTAACAAAAGAAATCGAATAGTTGTGGCGACAAGAAGAAATGTCTTGGGAATGCGTTCTAGAATTAAGTGGTTAGCTTGGGGAGATAAAAACACTAAATTCTTCCATGCTACAACCATTCAAAGACGAACCGAAACCAGATTGCGCTGCTGAAAAATTCAGAAGACGAATGGGTGCGAAATGAACAGCAACTGAAAGAGATGACAAACACATATTTCAAAAAGTTGTATGAATCAGCAGGACCACGCAACTTCCAGCCCCTTCTACAACAAATACCAGCCTCGGTGAATGCGGGAATGAACCAACGACTAGTAGAACCTATTTCGTTGGAAGAGATAACGCAAGCTATGCAACAATTAGGAGCCCATAAAGCTCTAGGACCGGATGGTATGCACGGTTTCTTCTTCAAAACTCACTGGCCAGACATCTCTCAGGATATTTATACAGAGATACAGGGTTTTTTTAACACGGGCTATCTCAATCCAGCTATGAACAACACGCTTATCACCCTTATTCCCAAAGTTCCAAATCCAAAAAGTTGGAACACTTTCGCCCCATTAGTCTGTAATTTCATTTACAAAATTATCTCAAAAGTGCTGACAAATAGATTAAAACCCCTGCTACCAACTCTAATTGCTGAGGAGCAGAGTGCATTTGTGGAAGGAAGGCTGATACAAGATAATATATTGCTGGTACAGGAAGTTCTTCACAGATTACGAACCCGGGAGAGAAAAAAGAAGTTTCAAGCACTCTTAAAGATAGATATGTAGAAGGCGTACGACAGGATCAAATGGGATTTTCTTAGTGCATGCCTAACCAAAATGGGCTTCTGCGCACAGTGGGTACAATGGGTGATGCAATGCGTCTCAACTGTTACTTTTAGTGTGAATTTTAATGGGGAGCCTCTACCATCTTTCAAGCCTACACGTGGAATCCGACAAGGTGATCCTCTCTCCCCATATCTATTCATATTAGTAGCCAATGTACTATCCTATATGATGGGTAAAGCTGTTGAAGATGGCACTATTAGAGGAATTCAGCTGAATAGTAGATGTCCCACCCTCTCACATTTACTATTTGTAGACGACTCAATTTTTTTCCTCCATGGTTCAATCCTAGAGTGTCAAAACCTGGCTATGATTCTACATGAATATTGTTATGCTTCTGGCTAGGCCATCAATTTAAACAAATCTGGTATATTCTTCAGTAAATGCTGTCCACCAACCTTGAGGCGCAATATGGCCAATGAACTGAGAGTTCCAGAAATTGAAAAAACAGGGAAATATCTAGGGATCCTGACGGATTGGGGCTGCTCAAAAAAAGACATGTTTGCGTGGATACTTGCAAGGATAAATAGAAAGCTAGAAAGCTGGAAGAAACATTTGTTATCAAAAGCAGGGAAGGAAATTTTGATAAAATCAGTTGTTCAGCCATCCCTCAATATGCCATGGCCATATTCAAGATCCCTGTTTCTATATGCAAAGCTATTGAGAGGAGGATTGCAAGCTTTTGGTGGAAAATAAACAATAAAAACGCTGGAATTCACTGGAAGAGTTGGGAAGCTTTGAAAATCAGAAAGAAGGAGGGAGGCCTAAGTTTCAAAGACCTAATTGCTTTCAACACAGCTATGTTGGGCAAATAAGCATGGCGCATCTCACAAAATCCTCAATCTTTATTTAGCAGAGTGATGAAAGGCCTCTATTACCCTCATGGAGACTTCTGGAAAGCTGGCCACGGATTCCGACCTTCATGGGGTTGGCAAAGTATAACTCGAGGTAGGGATTCTATCAAGCCACACATTATGTACTCAGTTGGGAACGGCAAAAATCTATCAATCAGAACGGATAAATGGATAACAAGTGGTCCAATTGGAGGCCCGGCAACAAAAAACGAACCAGAACATGTGGCGGCTCTAATTGAACCTGGAAACAGCAAATGGAATACCCAGCTGGTGGAGTCGATGTTCGATGACAGAATCGCTAAGGAAATACTTGCTACACCTATTGGAGGGCCAGACTCAATAGACAAACTAGTATGGATACATAACAACTCTGGTATCTACTCAGTGAAGAGTGGCTATCACACAGTTAGAGAACATCCAGCAAGTATAGGCCAAACAGCAACCTCATCGCATCACATTAATCCAGATTTATGGAAACCGATTTGGCAAGTAAAAACCCTCCCAAAAATCAGGTTTTTCTCTCCGGCAAGCTTCCCATAATGCTCTATCTACACAGGAAAATTTATATAGAAGAAAGATCGTACCGGATCCCATTTGCCCCATCTCGCAAAGAAAAGAGGCTGAAACCATTGAACATCTTCTCCTACTCGTCCATGGACAACCCTGATTTGGAGTTCCGCACCTCTGCAGATCAAGATATCAAGATATGGGTTAACTCACCTTGATGATTGGCTCGTTAAATGTAAAACCAACCCTCACCTTGCGAAGAAGTTCAAACTGGTAGTGGCTGTCCTCTGGAGCATCTGGAAGGGGCGAAATCTGTTCCTCTTCGAGTGGCGTCCCCTGCACCCGCAGCAGGTTGTGTTTCAGGCGCAAATCCTCCACGAGACTCTCAGTTCCACGACCCAACAACAGGAGAAAGAAAGGAGGCTTACCGCCAGACCTGATCGATGGCTACCACCGCCCCCTCATATGCTGAAAGTTAACATAGACGCCTCCTTCGCCGAGCCCAATGCCGCGGAAACATAGACCGGAGGAAAATCACAAAACAGAGCTGCTGTTGCGTGCATCTGCAGGGATTACCGAGGATGTTTGGTGGATGGGTTCGCGAAAGTGGTGGAGGCGACATCGGCGGAATAGGCAGAAGCTTTGGCTCTGCTCGAAACCCTAGATCTACTTGCAACCCGTGTGGAACTCTCTCTAGAAGTACAAACTGACTGCTCTTCACTCGTGCAAGGACTTACTACTTCGATGGAAGTGAACTGGCGAATTCAACCTCTCTGGACCGGGCCCGAGCGAAACTGCAGACATTCAGGGACATTTCTCTGGCCCACTGTGGTCGAACAACAAACCGGCCCGCTGATTGGCTTGCAAAGGCCTGCCGGTGTAATTTTCTTCCCCCAATTGGTTGTTCCACCCCCGCCTGCTTTTCTAGACTTATTATGCACGATGCTCTTGATGTAATTGTCTCAAACAGTGACTAAGTAATCAATCGTATAACGTATTTCTCGATCAAAAAAAAAAAAAACGATAGTTCCTGCCGCAATAGCATCTTCCGTTCGTGATTTTAAGAGAGCACCCCCCCCAATTGGTCTACATTTGAAAAGTTAAGCTATTTGATTGAAGGGAAAAAAGAAGAAGGAAAAGTGTAGTGAAAGTGTTGGAAAAGTTCTAAACCTATTACATTGATGCTAATTTAATTATAAATTTTTTATTGTGTCAATTTAGTTCTAAATCATTTGACTTAGTGCAAATTCAGTCATTCTGCCCAATTTTGGTCAAATAATACTGATGTGAACACTGGTCAGCCTATGTGACACCGTCGACATTGACGTGGATAATTTTTAATAATATTTTAATATTTTTTATGATTTTTTCTTTCTTTTTTCTTTTTCCTCCCTTTAGGCGGTGACCAACCACCAGCCATGGCTGGGAGAGGGAAACCATGGCCGGGGCTCGCCCTTGCCCAGGCGAGGCTCCGTAGTGGTCGAACTTACAGAGGCTAGAATGGCGAAGGGCCAACCTTCGCCCAAGCTAAGGCGACCTTGCCGGTGTCACCTTTGCCTAGGCGACAAATGATGAGGCTGCCCTAGCCTAAGCGAGAGTCGACTTAGCCAAATTTAGTAAGGGGACCCTTCACCAGGGCCTGCCCTTGCTAGGCTGGGGCCTCGCTTGTGGCAGGTGATGACAAGTCTTGCCCAAGCGAGGCCAACCTAGCCATGGCTAGTGGCCAATGGCTGACCATCACTTGTGGTCGGTGGCCGATCACTGGCTAAAGGAAGGAAGAAGAAGAAGGAAAAACTAAAAGAAAGAAGAAAGAAGAAAGAAGAAAGAAGAAAGAAGAAAGAAAAAGAACAAAAATAGAACAAAAATAAAAAATCAAAAAAATATTAACATATCATTAAAAATTATCCATGTCCATGCCGGCGGTGCCATGCAGGCCGGCCGCTGCTGTCCAGCATCCATGTTAATAATATTTAGTTAAAATTAACCGGAAGGATTGAATTAGTATTAGGTCAAAAGGTTTATGACTAAATTGACACTAATAAAAGGTTTATAATTAAATTGGCACAAATGCAATAGATTTAGGGCTTTTCTAACATTTCCCTAGAAAAAAAGGTTAGGTACTCGAGGATAAAAGATAAACAGTAGTAGCAATTTAAAAATTATATGGCTATTAGTAATTTCTCTTAAATTCATTTGATTATCCTTGTCTCTCCGGTAACATGAGAAGATGGTAATGTCGTATTTTCAAGAATCTGTAGTATTTCCAAAATTTTTTTCTTTTATAATAAAAATCCAATTGAATGAGCAAGTAGAACTTGGTTTGTGGAAGCCTCATATGTGCTCTGGAGAAACGATGTAGTGTGATGGACATTTTAATCGCCAACTAGATGACTAAGTAGAATCATGGAAGATTGATAGAAGCTATTGCTTATAGTAAGCTGAGAAGATCGTTTTTGACCACGGGGCATAATAAACGGAGACTCAAATATTCCTTCGACTTTTATTACGCATTTAAAGGAATTTGACAGTGAATTATAAGTCTGGAATTGCAGATTTATTCGCTCTAAGAAGAATTCAATCTATTGTCCATTATATTGATGAACAAGGATTATTTCCTAATATGGAGACTCTATTTTTCAAAGCAGTAAGATTATTGGGAGATTTGTTTATATGGGTGAACGGATCTACTACAACTAAATTGATTATGTCGAAGATCATTCAACAGTCAACTTGAAGATTGACCACTAGAGATGAGTTGCAAGAATTACAAGAATGCTTTACATATTTTGTGATCAATTGAGTCACTTAATATGAGTTATACACTAATTGTAAATCTTTTGAGAAGTCTACAAGTGATGTAGTGCGTGTAACTTGGTGGTGTGATCTACCAACTTTGGGTAAAAGCAGCATAAGCTGTAAATGTAATGATTCCAAGAGCTACTAGTGAAAATCTAGTCTTGTTGGTGGCTATTAATTTAGGAGAGTGGATGCAGGTTTGATCTAAGCTAAATCACTATAAATCTATGTGCATTTATGTCTGTCCCTCTATATATTGTTTAATCAGGCTCCTTAGACCTTCAACTATCAAGTCCTAAATGAACTAGAAACATTGAACTGAGCATTAGTTGGAAATAGAGATGAACTAGACTGACTAGGAGAGCAAACATAGTGGAGTGGTTGGGCTTTGATTGAGCTGTTCAGCAGATTTTGAGGGGAAGTGGAGTGCAAGGACAGGGACGCGAGCGACTAGACTTGAGTGGTGGGGACTAAATTTAACACGATTAAAGTGACAAAAGTGAGAGGAAAATGAGCTCTCACCAGCTAGGAAATCTTGAGAAAAACTCACTCATAAATAGGTTGGTGGACGCGAGTTTGACGGGACTTCTTGGCCATTTCTCTATATCAAAAGAGTGGGGTTCTTCGGTGGGAATTTGAGAGTATGATAACTATTTTATTTTTTCACTTTTTAATTTTTTTTCTAGAACATGTTTAGAACAAAAATCCATTTAATAACATAATTTTATTTTTCCACTTCCAGCATAAATTTTAAGCCCAAAAATAGTTTTAAAATAGAAATGAGAAGTAGAAATTATTTACCTTTTTATTTTTGAACTAAAATAGAAATAAAAACTCTTCTCATCGTTCGCTCTTGCCGCCTGTGGCCATTGCCCGCCTGCAAGTTGACCACCACCCAATGGCCATCGATGTACAATTTCTACATCAATGCTTTCAATTCAATTGATTTGATTCTATCAGTTCACTTAGCTCGATTGGACATTCGAGCACATGGTATAGTTCTCAAGCTATGGTTTAGTTCTCGAGAGTAAGGTCTTCCTATTTTTTCGCTCAAGGAAAATTTGGTGCTCTTTGGTTGATCTAAGGGTCACCTTCTTGACAGTCATTTGAATTTATTTTAGAGTTTTACCGGTGTGTCTTATATTAAAATATGTCTCGAATTTGATCCGTGAATGAAACCCGACTCAAAATAAATTATTATTATTTTGTTGATGCTCAAATATATGTCACTAAAATTCAAATTCTTTATTTCGGGTGTTAAAGAATCGACGCTGGACAAGGATTCCAAGAAAAAACAAAGAAAGGAAATATACGGACGTCAATATTATCAATAAGCGTTGGAGATGTTGGGCTGAATTGGAAAGTCAATCTGGGATGTTGAATCCAACAATGACTCGGTCAATGTCAGAGAAAGGGATAAGAAGAAATTAAAGATAAGGAAATCTTTCCCTGCAGAAGTCGGTTTGGGAGATTTGTTTTTATATCTTTATATATTCTTGGATTTTAGTTTAAGCCGTTGTTGATCAAAATGTAGCTAATTTTTGTGCCGCGCGTGTCTAGAGAAACAAAGCGGTGCATTTATTCAAATGAATACTTGGCATTGGTTTTATTCATGAATTGTATCCACAAAGATTTAGTGTTCAAGCTAATTAAATCTTGCGAGTTTGAGATTTGTTAATTCTTTAATGAGATCGAGAGATTATTTCGCTAGGAATTGTGGGATTAAACACTGCGTGAGTTATTAGGTGTAATTGAAGCTTGCGAAACATCAAGAGCATTTGAGTGACTCAATGTGGTTGTAATATCCGTGTATTGTTTGATCTATAGTGAAATTTGTTGTTACCTTCCTCATGGACATAGATCTTAACTACCAAACCACGTAAATCCAGTATACAATTAATTTTCTTGGGGATCTATGCTTAGAACTAGAGAAGATTAGGCCAGTTGCAGCAGGTATGCTATTCCAAAATAGGTGAAGCTTTATTCAAGTCTTCCAGGAATTGCATTTTAGTTGTGAACTACTCGGAAATTTGGACTAGAGCATAGAGACGCTCAAAGATGCCGAAATAGTAATATCTCTAATTTAGTTGAGTAGTATTTCTTAGAGGATCTTATTAGGCTGGAAAAGAAGAAGTGTTTGGAAAGATATTGAGAGAATTTGCTTAACTACACACTTTACTTCAAGGGACTCTGTCCAAAACATTAATCATCTTTGCTTTTTATAGGTATTAAGAGGTCACAAAAAACAAAGATAAGCTCACGGGTCTTGAAACATACAAAGGTTCCGAGATTCCCAGTTGGTAATTACTCTAGGTCATATGAACAATGATTTCCTTAGCCTATTGCTACAGTATTTTGCTATAGTGACTTATGCTATAATAATTTTCTCTACCCATCTATCTGCCATCTCAAGAGTTATAGTCATTGTCTAAATTATCAAAGTTATGTATTGCAAACAGTGATTTCCACTTTTGTAAGCGCAAAATTTTCGCTTACCTTCAATTTTTTCAAATAGTATGATTGCGCAGTATTCGTCACTAGCATTAGGTTAGAGAGTTCTCTTCCCAATAGATGGTATTTGCAATGGGGGAAGATTTTGCGTAACTTCTTTTAGCTCTACAACTACTTTGGTTTGAACTTTACTCCAAAGCAAAGGATTGCTTTTCAGCATCAATTGTAATATAAGTAGTAATTTGGCAATGTTGGGAACAAAATCTCAGAGATAATTGATTATCCCAAAAAATTACTGAATTTGCTTTGTCGTGAAATTTTCTTTTGGGATTTTTAACAATTTTTGAGCAATATATGGCCCTGGTTATATGTACCTTTGTTGAAGTGCATACCAAGAAATTCAATTTTTGTCTAGGCAATGTTCATCTTTCTCTAAGAAAGTATAATTCCATATTTTTTCACGGTATCTGCAAATTGATTGAGAAGTTGATAGTGGGATATTTCATCAAGACTATAAAGCAAGATATTATCAATGTAGACTGTTGTACTTGACAAGATTGATTGAAAAATATGGCACATGGCCTTTTGGAATAAGGATTGGACTACTTTAAGGCTAAAATGGATAATTTTTCATTGAAAATATTGATTTGGAATACAAAACTCTATCTTGAGTTTGTCTTCAAGATGAAAGCCCAGTTGCCAAAATCTAGCTTTGAGGTCGAATTTGGAGTAAATGTGGGCTTTAGATAATCCAACAAAAAGGGAATTTCAAGAAGGCAAAGTGAACTTGTCATCTTGGAGGAAGAGGTTGAGGGGCTGGTAATTGATTACTAGTTGCATCTTTCCTCGATTTTGCTCGGCTCATTTATTGGCATAAAAAGCTTCGCAAGCCCATTGAAAATTTGAGATTTCAATAAGGTCTTGCTGTTGTGGCTCTAAGCACTCCTTCTAAGTAACATCAAGATTTTATAGGTTCATTCCCATGAGACTCGCTTTGATGAAATTTATGTCTTCATTTTTTTTTAAAAAGAAAGGTGAATAAAGAAATCTAGATTTTTCCACAAAGGATAGGGACACTTTTGAGAGAAGTTAAAGTGAGATTCCGAATAGGATTTTAACAATTTTTGCATGATTGATCCAATAAACTCATTTGGATGGAAAAGAGTAATTGGATATTGACAAATTTAGAGAATTGATCTTTATACTTAAGCTTTTCTAAGAATGATTTGGAGTTGAGGAATTTGAGTCATAACATCCCAATAATAATCAAATCTTTATTGGGGAAACTAGATCCAAATATTTTAGTGGTTATAGAACATTGAGAGAAGAACTAGATAGTTACTGGTGTAGTTTGTACAGTTGTAAAAAAAGTATCTCTTGAGGCATAATTGAAATACTGAACATAGAATTAGTTTTTATAAGAGCAATGATTGTAATTGGTTTAATAAACTTTGAGGTGAGGATTTTTACAGGAAATGAGGACAATTGACTTGACTAGAATATATACTAGGGTCTTGTTTTGAAGAGGTGAGGGATATATGGAAAAAATCTTTAGAGTCTGAATCAGAATCAGTTTCACTAGGGGTTTAATAATAAGGAATGACATAAAGAGTTTGCTTAGATGAGTCTTCATCAACGAAAAACAATGATTCAACATCATCATTTTCAAGTGAAAGACCAATTTCAATTTCAATATAGTGTACCAAGTGGTTCTGACCTTTTTTTTTTTTTTTTTTTGGAAGCAATTTTTGGCAAAATGACCCTTTTTGTTACAGATGTAACATTAAGTTAGTTTCTTGCGACTTGAGTGATCTTTCCTTCTTAGCAGAAATGACCATTTTTTTCTTTCTTCGGAAATGCTTAGATCAATGTTTGGACCTCTTCACCCAGTATAAAATTCTTTCTCTTTTTGGAAGGTTTTTCCTAAGAACTATTGCAATATTTTTTAGAACATTTGATCTTCAAATGCTAGTGTGAGCAAAAACCACCAAACTCTCAATTGTCTCTAACATAGGTTTTCATCATCTCGCGTCTGAGGCATAAATCATCGAGGTAGAGATGGATTTCTTGCTATATTTCTCCAAAGGAAATATCCATAATTCTTTATTTGTTGGAAAAGTATCTCTTAACTTGCTGGGAAAGCTCTCTAGGAATAGAGCCTAGGAAAACCTATTTTAGATTTGCATTAGCTCCAAGGCCATACAAGCATTTGAGCATTTCTCAATGATGCTTATCCATATGTCTTTTCTGGAGAGAACAACATTTTCTTTCGAAATATTATCTTCTTTTGAGCTCAATAAGATTGGCGAGTTTTCTATGAAAAAGTAGTAGATGGTTGTGACATCCTAAATTTCCAGTTCTATTTTCAATCGAATGAATCGGGCTTTTCATCAATGCACCTATAGTTCTATTCTTTGAGTTGATCACTCACGAGATAATTAGTCTATCTGGTGAAGCCGTTAAGGGATTTTAACGCAATAGATTTGAGAATTCGACCAGAAATCGACTGCTGGACTGTGCTAGTCTACAAGGGTCATTACGACATAGTTAAAATTGATTAGAGACCAGAGATAGGTCGACTCGACTGAGCCATGTGATTAAGTGTGGGTGATTCCACCTAATTGCAAAATTCTCGTCGATCGGCATTCGACTGATTTTACTGTCATTTTGGTACCCTATGTCTGATTTGAAATCTCGAGATTTTCATGACAACCAAGAGTTGCCAAAGTGTCGAAGATGTACAATGTGGCTCGAAAATAATTGACCATGGGTCATTTGCACTAAAAATTCCTAAAAGTTACCCAGTAGGTTAGGTTATGCTAAAATCGCACCAGATTGAAATTAACCGCGAATTTAAACCCGATTTAAAAAATTGAAAGTTCTGTCATGTTATGATTCATTTTAGGACCGTTGACTCATTATTCAAATATTTTTTGCAAATCGAGATTTTTGGCAAAATTTCAAAGTAGGGTCGTTTTTGACCGGGAAAATCAGAGGGCCGTTTTCGGTAGCATTTTTGGGATTCAAATTGATTCAATTGGTGAGGAAAAATGTTGTTTGGGATGATGACACATTGGTTGATTTTATGGACATCAAATTGGGCTCAATTTGAAGGGAATTGAATTCAATTTGCGGGAAAATGTTTCAAACTTTGTAGGCCATGGGGGAGAGAACATTTGGACCACTTGGTTGGCTTGCTAGGGAAGTTTAAGGGCTACCAAGGGGCCATGGATGACAGCCATGGCTGGTGAGACCTTGCCAAGGGACCAAGGGGATAGAATAGAAGACTTTTGGGCCAAGCAGGACCCTCCTCTATCTTCAATAGCTTATTCTTCCTCTCAAGGTCCACTTTATCCATTATTGGAGCCTTAGAAAGCTTGAGAGAACTAGAGAGTGACCAAGCAGCACCCCTCTGCCTGTCGACGACTACCCGAGCCCCCTTCGTCGCCGGTGCACCACTCGCGAGCCCACGCACGCCGCTCAGTCGTCCTCACGCCCGTTTGCCTACATCGAGCCTCCTCGTCATCCCCCAAGCCCCTGGTCGTCGTAGGAGCTCAGTTGGAGCTCCACCGTTGCCATCTAGCAGTCTTGAGCTGCTGTCCAAGCTGCCATAGCTCTACCTGCCCGCCGAGTCTCCCGCCTTGCCATTTCCGTGCCAACTAGCCACTAGTTCCAGCTTGCTCGGCCTAAAGCAGAAGCCAAAGCCAACAAGGGTTTGTGGACTTCAATGCCCGCTTTCAGGCCCGTCTGGTCTCCATTTGGTGTCGTTGCAAGGTGGTTTGTCACTCGTCTCCACGTCGCCGTCGCTGTGGACTCATTGAGTCGCTAAACTGGTGAGTTTACTTGCTAAACTTTGCTTAGGGAGTTAATGAAGTTTAAGTGGTGATTAGTATATACTAAATATGGATTGTGTGGTTAGTTAGAATTGATTAGTGATTTAATTATTCGTTCGTGCATGTTAGATGGTTAGAATGGATATATTAGAGACTAGATAAGTTGTGCTATTTATTTAGATAGGTTTGGAAATTTTCTCGGCCCGTTCAGGTGGTTAATTAAGCATTTCCGGCCTAAGTTTGCATTTTAGGCAATTAATTATATTTATTTAATTATTTTTGGTATTTATTTAATTATTTATTATTTTTCAGAAATTATACCTAGATAGCCGGTGACCGGAATTTCGTGCTGATTGTAGTGGTATGCTTAGTTTCTGCAATTGAATGTTATTTTGTGCAAATTGAGTGGTGATTGTAATTTTAGGTATTTATCCCAAAATTGTGTAATTTTGGTATTTAATCAGAAAATACCAGGGTGTCGATTTTTAATGCCAAAAATATTTTTAGGCACTATATTAAATAGTGGGATTTTTTAAAAGAAAGATATAGCATCTTAGTTCAGACCGACCGTGTACCTATACACGATTATTTTTATCAGGTGTTTTTAACACAATGATATTAGGCCAAGTTCATTATTTTAATTGAGGAATTGGTGTGCAAAGCATAAGGTCCTTGGTCGGGATTGATTTATCGTGTGTCAGCTTGTGTGAGCATTATTGAATTGTCAGCTTGTGAGAGCAGTATACTATATCAGCCTATATGAGCATTGATACGTTAGCGTGTGAGAGCAGTATACTATATCAGCTTGGGTGAACTATAATATATATCGGCTTGTAAGAGCTATAATCATCTATTTCAGCTTGTGTGAGCAGTAATAGTATTGATTGAATTAATAGATGGGATTGATTGATAGATGGTATTGATCGTATCGATTGTATCGAATTGAATGGCTTGAATGATCGATTGGATTGAGTTGATTGGTTGAGATTATGAACTGTACCGACGTGCATGAGGGAACTGAGGCAAGGTAAGTCTTTTGACTTGTGTGCGTAGCTGCCTCTATATGTATTTCTTTCCTAGTCAGAGTTTAGGGGGTGAACTTGCTGAGATATTATCTCACCCTATTATGGGCTCAACCTTTTCAGGTCCTTAGATGGCGGTTCCTCCGGAACGTTTTGGTCGGCCGATGAGGGTTACTGAGCCGAGTTTTGATTACCATGCCCCAGGGGGTCAATGGGTCTACGAACTTGTGGTGACCATCGTTTGGGTCGATGAGGGCCTACCTCAGAGGGTACCTCATCGGTTCAGAACGTGGTTTCGCTACGGTTTTAATGGATTCCTTGTGAGTGCCCTCCAGGGTTTTGAAATTCACATTGTGGTAGTTGATGCCACTCTAGGTGAGAGTGCAGTTGACCCTCCTAATGGTGTTATGAAGGACTTGACGCCCCCGGAGCTTGTGGAGACCGAAGGATCGGCGAATGTGTTCGGCTAGCTAGTCATAGGATAGCTTCGTTTTGAGAATAGATCTTTTGTAGACTCTTGACTTTAGTCTAGTATTGTATATAAACCAGGGTGTTTATAAAAGTGTTTTGGTTATGGATATGTTTCTTGCTTTTCTATCCCATGTTGGTTGTTGTTAAGGGTAATTGTTTCGCTTCCGCATGCGCATTAAAATGATTGGGTTGGTGATGCGCCTTGGGACGTTACAATTTAATCGACCACTGAGGGATGGGCACACGCTTAAGGATCGGGTCGTGACAATGGTGGTCATGGCTTGGCCAAAATCTGTGAAAAGTAGGAATTGAACTTGGTCATTTTCTAGGATGGATTGCCATCAATGTTTAAGGCTTCCAGTAAATCTTGCAATGAATTGAGGAGGACTCATACTTTTCATGATTTGTGAGATTTTGAGTCTTTAGCCAAGAATGAAATTCTTCAAATCTTTCTAGCCATTTCGAATGAGGAATATCATCAACAGTAAAAAATTGTTTGAAAGAAAAAGTTGGATTATGAGATGGGTTATTTGGTTGGATAACCTTTAGCTTAGAGAGGATTTGAATCCACCTCATGATCTGGAGGATTAGCCATGAATATTGAAGAGATGATTGGTATAATAGGAAATGATTCAACGACAATGATTGAAAAAGAGGATGAGGATGAAAGAGATATCGAATCTAGTTCTAAATCTAAATTGATTGGAAGAATCGATGCTGGAGGAGGCTGAATCTAGTCTTTCAAGACAATAGGATCAAGCTTTTTTTCCTCCTTATTGCTAAGATCTCTTAGGAATGATTCTAACATGTTGGATAGTATCATTTGGTCTAGCTTCTCCTTTATGGAAGTCGAAGATTCTTCAAATATCTTTTCTTTCCCCTTTTCTTTTCTTAATCGGTCTATTTCTCTAAGTTGGTTTTGCATTTCTACCACATTGGTTTTGTGTCTTCTAGTAGAGGTTTCTATAAGAGCAACAAAAATCAAAGTACTTTGTGGTGGTGGAAGAGAATACTCTATTTGTGACAAGGTTGGGAATCGATCAAAAGGTTTGAATTTCCCTTCTCCAAGAAGTTGGTCTGCCTTTTGAGTTTCTCTATTTCAATTTTTGGTCTTTCAAGAAAATGATATCCTAAATGCTGTCTTGATTCCAAGGCATGAAGCCATTTTTGGAAGTCCACAAGCATCTTTTTGGTAGTCTCATCATATCTTTTTAGATCTTTCTGTACTTCAACTATTTTGGAGTCAATTATTTTGAAAGCATTGTTATGCACCAAAAGAGTCTCCAATTGCGAATTTAGTACAATTTCAGCAATATGAGGTTTCTTCTACCTTCCATGATCATTCATATTAGTTGGCGCGAGCATTTTTGGGAAGTGACGGTAGCTTCCTAGTGGATCAACAAATTCTTCGGCAACAAGAAAAGAAAGCTCAAAGCCTTTTTGATTAAGAAGGGGAAAGTCTATATCATCGAACATGGAGATAGAAGGATTATATTTCTTTTGCTCTTCTTGGTTGAGTGGTGTCTCATTTGAGGGTTCTAGTGGGAATGAATGCTTTTTTGCCTACTTTAGGATTGACTTGTAGAACGGGGAAATGGCTGATTTTTTATGAGGGGGAGAAAGAGGAGGTGAAGGTAGCAAAGTCGGTAATGATGAAGCATATGAAATTAGTGGAGATAGAGCATAAGAAACCATGAACTAAAATTTATCACTTTCTCCAAGGGTGTCAATTGAGAGATCTCCATTCAAATACCTTTGGTAGATACCGTCTTTTGGTTTTCAGGGTTTTCGCTTGGGCTTTGTAGTTGGGTCCACTTCATGAGGAGAGTTTGTATAGTATGAACACTAACAAAAAGGATCCCAAAAGCAATTACCATAACGGTCTTTGTAGTAATGGACAAGATTTCCATTACTTTGGAAGTATTTATTTTGGATCTGACTCAAAGATTGGTTCTGGATTGCAAGATTCAATCATAAACAGAGTTTAGAAGATATAAGGGCTTTCTTCCTTTTCTTTGTTGAATTTGATAGTGACAATGCTATCCATTTTCCTCATAAATTCAGAATCTGAGGATTGAAGAGGCTTGTGACATCTTGAATTTCCAATTCTGTTTTCAATTGAATGAATCGGGCGTTTCATCGACGCGCCTATATTTCTATTCTTTGAGCTGATCACTCACGAGATAACTAGTTTATTTGGTGAAGCCGTTAAGGGATTTTAACGCAATAAATTTGAGAATTCGACTAGAAATCGACTGCTTGACTGTGTTAGTCTGTAAGAGTCATTACGGCATAATTAAAAATCAATTAGAGACCGAAGATAGGTCAACTCGACTGAGCCATGTGATTAAGTGTGGGTGATTCCGCCTAATTGCAAAATTCTCGTCAATCGTTTTTCTATCATTTTGGTACCCTGTGTTCATATTTGAAATTTTGAGATTTTCACGACAACCGAGAGTCGAAAATATACAATGTGGCTTGAAAATAATCGACCACTGGTCAATTGCAGTAAAAATTTCTAAAAGCTACCTAGTAGATTAGATCACGTTAAAATCGTGCCAGATTGAAATTAACAGTGAATTTAAAGTCGATTTCATAAATTGAAAGTTTTGTCATGTTACGATTTATTTTAGGACCGTTGAATTACCCTCAAAAGATTTTTTTTGCAAACCGAGATTTTTGGCAAAATTTCAAAGTAGGGCTATTTTTTATTGCGTTTTTGGGATTCTAGTTGGACGAATTGATAAGGAAAATGTTGAATGGGATGATGGCACCTTGATTGAATTTATGGGGGCCGATTTAGATCTAATTGAAGGAGAATTGAAGTGGATTTGGGGGAATTTGGTGTAAAATTCGTTGGCCATGGGGGAGGGAACATTTTGGACCACTTGGGATTTCTTTTAGGGGGAATTTTGTGCACCAAATTGGCCTTGGATGATAGCCAATTGTGGTGGGGCCTTGCCAATGGAGATTGAGATAGAAATGAAGACTTTGGAGGCTGGGAGGGACCCTCCACTCTTCAGCTGGCTTCTTCTTATTTCAGCAAGTCACCTTTCTCCATTTTCAGACTTGTTGAAGCTCCAAAGAACCAAAGAAACCTAGTAGCACCTCTCCCCTAGCTCGTCGCACACCGCCTGAGCTCCTTGCCACCACTGCACGCTGCTCGCGAGCCCAGCTCAGCGTTCCGCTCGTCCGCTGTCGTCCTTGTCCTGGTCGTCCCTTGAGCCATCGTGGTCGCTGCCGAGCTCCCCAGACCACTGTGCAGGTTGCCGGAACAACCGCCGTCGCCCACCGTCGCCCGCAGCAACCTCCGCCAGCCCGTCTCGCCGTTTCCAGCCCAAGTCGAGCCCGCGCGAGCTTTCTTGGCCCAGCAACCATAACCAAAAGCCAACAAGGGCTTTGTGACTTCAAGGCCCATTTTAGGCCTCTTCTAGGCCTTGTTTGGCGTCGCCGCTAGGAGGTTTATCACCCATCTTCGCGTCACCGTCGCCGTGGACTCACTGGATCGCTAAACTGGTGAGTTTACTCGCTAAACTCTGGTTAGTGAGTTAATGATGTTTAAGTGGTGATTAGTTTAGGCTAACTATGGTTTAGGTGGTTAGTTAGAACGGATTAGTGATTTAATTATTCATTTGTGTATGTTAGGTGGTTAGAATAGATAGATTAGAGTCTAGATAAGTTGTGCTATTTATCTAGATAGGTTCAAAAATTTTCCCGCCCGTTCGGGTGGTTAATTAAGCATTTTCAGCCTAAGTTTGCATTTTTGGTAATTAATTGTATTTATTTAATTATTTATTATTTTTCGAAAATTATACCGGGATAGTTGATGACCGGAATTTCGTGCTAATTGTAATGGTGTGCTTGATTTTTATAATTGAATGCTATGTTGTGCAAATTGAGTAATTTCGGTATTTAATCAGAAAATACCGGGGCGTTGGTTTTTCATGCCAAAAATGTTTTTAAGCACTATATTAAATAGTGAGATTTTTGAAAATAAAGATATAGCATTTTGGCTTAGATTGATTATGTACTTACACACGATTATTTTATCAGGTATATTTTAACACGATGATATTAGGCCAAGTTCATTATTTTATTTGAGGAATTGGTGTGCAAAGCACAAGGTCCTTGGCTAGGATTGATTTATCGTGTGTCAGCTTGTGTGAGCATAATCGTCAGCTTGTGTGAGCATAATCATTAGCTTGTGTGAGAATTATTGAATTGTCAGCTTGTGTGAGCTATGATTGTTTATCAGCTTGTGAGAGCAACGATCTATATCAGCTTGTGTGAGTAATGATCATTTATTAGCTTGTGAGAGCAACAATCTATATATCAGCTTGTGAAAGCTATAACCTTCTATTTTAGCTTGTGTGAGCAGTGATGATGTCGATTGATTGATAGATGGTATCGATGGTATTGAATCGATGGGACTGATTTGATTGATTGAGATTATGAATTGTACTGACGTGCAGGAGGAAACCGAGGCAAGGTAAGTCTTTTGACTTGTGTGTATAGCTGCCTCTAGGTGTATTTCCTTCCTAGTCGGAGTTTAGGGGGTGAATTTGCTGAGATATTGTCTCACCTCGTCGTGGGCTCAACCTTTTAAGGTCATAGATGGCAGTTCCTCCGGAACATTTTGGTCGGCCTATGAGGGTTACCGAGTGGAGTTTTGATTACCACGCCCCATGGGTCAATGAGTTTATGAACTCGTGGTGACTACCGTCTGGGTCAATGAGGGTCTACCTCAGAGGCTTCCTCATCGATTTAGAGCGTGGTTTCGCTACGGTTTCAATGGATTCCGTGTGAGTCCCCTCCAGAGTTTCGAAATTCCCGCTGTGGTAGTGTATGCCACTTTAGGTGAGAGTGCTGTTAACCCTCATGATGGAGCTGCGGAGGACCAGACACCCCTAGAGCTTGTGGAGATCGAAGAATTGGTGAACATGTCTAGCTAACTGATCACAGGATAGCTTTGTTTTGAGGATCGGTCTTTTGTAGACTCTTTTGTTGTATATAAACTGGGGTGTTTATAAAAGTGTTTTGGTTGTGAATGTGTTTCCTGCTTTTTTATCTCATGTTGGTTTTTGTCAGGGGTATCGTTTCGCTTCCACATGTGCATTAAAATCAATGGGTCGGCGATGTGTTCTAAGACATCGCAAATTTATTGACCACTGAGGGATGGGCACACGCTCAAGGATCGGGGCGTGACAAGGCTTATTCTTCTTGTATAGCTTTTCATAGTTGATAATCCTAGTCTCTAGAAGGAGTTTGGCCAACTTCTCTTTGGAAAATTTGCCTAAGGACATGGATGTAGGATGCCTGGTCATTTTGCATGGAGATAAACAAAGCGTCTTCATTTCCATTTTGGAAATTTAGATCAGGGGCGTGATTCTACACACAATAGACCATCTGGTAGTATAGTGTCACCGCAATGGAAAGTAGGGTGCTTTAGTACGTTGGATTTGAACCTTCAAGAATGAAAGTAGCTAATGACCTGAAAGAGCAACATTAAAGTTTGGATATAGGGTGTAAAGACTGTCCTAGCATTCAAAATTGTTTGGACAATGCCAAAACAAGCATGTTGGTATTCTAGGAACTAAGTGTCTAATAGGGTCATCCTAGCCATAATTGGCAAGCCTTTTCAGCCATGGAAAGTGAGTGCAAGATGGACAACTCCATAGTGGATATGATAGTATCCCTGTTTGGTCCACTATTGGGAGATTCTATAGGGATTTGGAGAGTAACAAAATACTCCTTTTTAATGGCTCAAATATGATACTAATCAAACTTGGAGGACTGCATGTACTCTTTCACTTCTTTAGGAGTTTGACGAATAAGATGTTGGATAGAATGGATGGAGGAAAATGATGAAAAGGGTTTAGCAAAAGCAGAATATGGGTTCATAAGAGGAAGTTGAGTTTTAGATTTCTTTGTGTCATTACTAAAAGAGATATCATAAAAATAGTCAATTTTGAAAGAGAAGAGGAAGATGTAGATGAAGTAAGAGTAACATGTGCATTACGAGTTTCAGGGTCGGTCATGATGATGAGAAGACCTTCTCAGCATTGGATTCATAATCTAAGCGCATGGAACTAACCAAGTTGTAGATGAAACCATGGCTCTAATACCAATGAGGGGATCTATGTTTAGAACCAGGGAAGACCAGGTCAGTTGTAGCAGGTATGCTATCCCACAATAGGCAAACCTCTATTCAAGCCTTCTAGAGATTGCCTTTTAGCTGTGAACTACTCAAAAATTTGGATCAGAGCATAAAGATGCTTAAAAATGTCACGATAGTAACGTCTCTAACTTAGCCGAGTTGCATTTCTTAGAGGATCTTATCAGGCTGGAGAAAAAGAAGTGTTTAGAGAGACATTGAGAGAATTTGCTTAAGCACGCACTTTACTTCAAGGGACTCTGCCTAAAACATTACTTCCTCTTTGCTTTTTATGGGCATTAAGAGGTTACAAAAAACAAAGATCATGCTCATGGGTCTTAAAACACATAAAGTCTCTAGGATTCCCAGTTGGGAATTATTCTAGATAATATGAACAGTAATTTTCCTAGCCTATTGTCCAATCACTTGCAATCTGTAACAATTATATCAAAGCTAGGCTTGGCTAAGTTGAAGCAAATAAATGATAACTGAAGAAGGAAAAGTAAGAATTGATAGATTTGAATGGAAGAATTTTGGTTTTTAGAAGATACAAATTGAAGATTATCTCTATTAGATGAAATTGCACTTGCTCGTGTGTGACATCTTGAATTTCAGGTTTTGTTTTCAATTGAATAAGTTGGACTTTTCATCGATGCGCCTATAGTTCTTTTCTCTCACTTGGTCACTCACGAGATAACTAGTCTATTAGGTGAAGCCATTAAGGAATTTAAACACAATAGACTTGAGAATTCGATAAGGAATCGACTGCTCGACCGTGCTAATCTACAAGGGTTATTGTGGCACTGTCAAAATCAATTAGAGACCGGAGATAGATCGATTCGAAAGAGGTGTGTGATTAGTGTGTGGGTGATTCCACCTAATTGCAAAATTCTCGTCGAACAACACTAGACCGATTTATTTGTCATTTTTGTACCTTGTGCCAATATTTGAAATCTCAAGATTTTCACGATAACCGAGAGTCGCTAATGTGTCGAAGATGTACATTGTGGCTAAAAAATAATCGACCACCAGTCAATTGCACCAAAAATTTATAAAAGCTACCCGGTAAATTAGGTTATGCTAAAATCGCACTAGATTGAAAATTAACTGCAAATTTGCACCCGGATTTAGAAATTGAAAGCTTTGTCATGTCATAATTCATTTTAGGAACGTCGACTCACCTTCCGAAGATTTTTCTGCAAACCGAGATTTTTGGCAAAAATTCAAAGTAGGACTGTTTTTGATTGCGAAAATCAGAGGACCATTTTTGGTCGCGTTTTTGGGATTCAAGTTGGATAAATTGACGAGGAAAAATGTGAATTCAAGTTTCAGCATCTTGGTTGAATTTATAGTGACCGAATTGAGCTCAATTGGAGGGGTATTGAATGAGAATTGAACCAAATTGGATGGCCAATGGTCCAAATTCGTAGGCCAAGGGGAGACAACCTTTTGGACCCATTGGAAAGCTTGTTTGGGAAGCTTAAGGGCTACAAATTAGCTAAGGATGCCAGCCAAGGTGGTAGGGCCAAGCATTCAAGCGATTTGGATATTTTGGTGGCTCCCTCTACCTTCAGCAGCTTCTTCTTCCTTTAGCAGCCTACTTTCCCCATTGTTGCAGCATTTTGAGAGCTTAGAACACTAGAGAAACCAAGCCAAGAATTCCCCCTTCACCGTCGACCACTGCCGGAGCTCCCTTGCCGCTTGTCGCGTGCCTACACGCCAGTCGCGAGCCCGAGCTAGCACCGTCAATTGTCTGCTTGTCCTTGCCATCTCGCGGTCTAGCAATGTCGTTCGCCGTCTCTGAGCCGCCTAGCTCATCGTCGTAGCTCACTAGGCCATTGTCCAACCGTTCGGAATCGCCGCCGTTGCCTGCCAGACTTTGCTACAGCCACCGCCTCCCTTTTCCGAGCTGTTTCAGCCGCTCGAGTAGCCTAGCAACCCAAGGAGCAGAACTAAACCCCTCAACTCAGTAAGAGCTTTATGTGGATTTTCCGAGCCCTTCCGGGCCTTGGTTGGTGTTGTCGTGGGCTTGTTTATCGCCCGCCTTCGCGTCGCCGTTATCGTGAACTCATTAGAACGCTAAATCGGTGAGTTTACTTGCTAAACTCTGCTTAGGGAGTTAATAATGCTTAAGGGATGATTAGTTTAGGCTAATTAAGGTTTATGTGGTAAGTTAGATTAGATTAGTGATTTACCTATTCAATTGTGCATGTTTAGGTGGCTAGAATAGCCAAATTAAGGACTAGATAAGTCGTACTATTTATCTAGATATGTTCGGAAATTTTCTAGGCCTGTTTAAGTGGTTAGATTAGCATTTCCGGCCTAAGTGAGCATTTATGGTATTTAATTTGCATTATTTAATTAATTATGGTATTTATTTAATTCTTTAATATTTTTCGGAAATTATACTGGGATAGTCGGTGACCGGAATTTCATATTGATTTCAATGGTGTGGTTAATTTATGCAATTGAGTGTTAAATTGTGCAAATTGAGTGGTAATTGTAATTTTGAGTATTTAATTCAAAATTTGGAAATTTTGATAATTATTTAGAAATTACTGGGTGTCGAGTTTTGACATCGAAAATGGTTTTAAAGACTATATCAAATAGTGTGATTTTAAAAAGAAGGGTATCAGTTTTTCTGGTTCAAATTGACCGTGTACCCACACAAGATTATTTTTACCTTGTGTTTTTAATACGAAGAAAATGAGCCAAGTACGTTATTTTAATTGGGACATTTAAGTGCAAAGCATGATGTCTTGGCCGATATTGGAAGGTTGCATGAATGGTTATGAGAACCCGTCCCAAGCTGTTAAGTTGGATGTTGCCTCTATATTGGATACCCTACCAATGGATGCCGGTCGCAGTAGTGGTTGGACTGATGCTCTTTTATGAAATGCCATTGATGTAGTGATGTTGCCGTGCTCGATGGGGCGAGACGATGCCTGGCTATGCTAGAAGACTGCCGGACTTTGAGTAGGCCGTGCCTGTGTGTGGCTGTGATTAACAATTAGAACGCATGCTGAGTGAAATTGACGTAGCAGATTATGAGACAAAATTGTGTGGCACGGAATGCGACGTGTCATAATGATTTGGCCCTATATTCGGGACCCCTTGTATTTATTGAGATGAAAGTGATGGCATTCCAATTGTTTGAGTATGAATATTGTTATGTCTATGATAAGAACTGTACTAACATGCAGGAAAGATCTGAGACGAGGTAAGTCTCTGTGATTGTGTGACTGTGTGGTTAGGATGCTCTTAGGCGTATTTCCAACCTAGTCGGAGTTTAGGGAGTGAACTTGCTGAGACATTGTCTCACCCCGTCTTGGACTCAATATTTTCAGGTCCTTAGATGGCAGTTTCTCCGGAACATTTTGGATATCCGTGGGCTATTACTAAACAGGGGATAGATGTTTGGATCCTCGGTAGTCATTGGGTCTATGAGTTGATCGTGACCACCATCTAGGTCGACGAGGGCCTACCCGAGTGGGCACCTCATCAATTCAAGGCGTGACTCTGTCATGGACTCAATGGGTACAGGGTGGGTCCCCTCCAGGGTTTTGAGATCCCTGCGGTGTTGTCGATGCTGCTTTTGGTGAGGGTGTAGCTAACCCTCCTGATGGAGCTGTAAAGGACTCGGTGCCCTCGGAGCCGGTGGAGTCCGAAGGATTGGTGAACGTGTCCGACTAGTAGGTCGTAGGATAGTTGTTTTTTGAAAGCTGATCTTTTGTAGACCTTTATTTATAAACTCAGTTTGTTTATAAAAGGTGTTTGATTTGATGTGATTGTCCTGCTTTCCTATCTCATGCCATTTGTTGTCAGGTATGTTTAATTCGCTTCCACATGTGCAATAAAATGAATGTGTCGGCGACGTGTTTTGGGACGTCGCAAATTTTATCGACCACCGAGGGATGGGCACGCGCTTGAGGATCGAGGCGTGACATCCCCGTCCGAGTGGTATTAGAGCTGGTCGATAGTTGGAGTGATAAGGTGCAAGGATTCATGTGATAGTTAGTAGAAATGGTCTTTATTTGGTGCTGATATATGTGGTTGATAGTTAGTTGGTAGATTATTTTGTGGAGATCACTCAGTTTCTAATTTTGTATGGAATTGGGAACAGGTTTTGTAGAAAGTCTACAAAATGAGTGATCAAGAGCAGATGACTCCTAGGAAGAGAACCATTGGACCTGCGACTCGGGGGTAGGACGCCAACCAGGGTCGGTACTCGAAGGGGTCATGGCAGAGCGCCGATTCAGGCCAACACTAGTGGAGTATCACCGCCTCCAGTTGGTGCTTGGGTATTAGCCCTTGGTGCTCCAAGGTTTGATGGGATCATGCATACATTAGAGACGCTTGGAAATGTGGTTGGGCAGCAAGCCCAGAATTAAGCTGTTGTTGCCATCGCTTCAGCCGCTGCTACCGCAGCCGTTACTACTGCCGTCAATTTCGCCACTGATGCGGCTGTTGTTGTCACAGCCGTTGCCGCACTTGCTGTCGCACTTGCCGAAGTTCTACCAGGGAACGTGGTTGTGGAGAGAGAGAGAGAGAGAGAGAGAGAGAGAGAGAGAGAGAGATTGATGCATAAACTTGTTGAACAATTTCTGAAATTGAACCCGTCGAGGTTCATTGGTGCAAGAGACCCCGAAGCTGCAGCCCTCTGGATCCAGGATTTGGAAAAGGCATTTGCACTACTAAGGTGCATAGAAGAGGAGAAGGTCGTCCATGCAGTCTATCAACTACAGGGTAACGCAAGTACTTGGTGGAAAGCCACTCGAGGAGTAGTGTTCCTAGAAGGTGTGATTTTGGAGTGGAATGCCTTCGTTGAAGTTTTTAATGGCAAGTATTTTTCTGACAGTGCTAGGGAACTGAAGATGACGGAATTCCAGCGTCTTCACCAAGGTACGTTGATAGTAGATTAATACGAAGCGAAGTTTGCCAAGTTGTCGCAGTACGCCCCCAGACTGATTGAGGATCCGATAGATCGAGCTAAAAGTTTCAGAGATGGGTTCAGATTGAAATTGAGGAGTTCGCTGGTGCCATTCAATTTGAAGGACAATAATGACCTGTATGAACGGGCCTAGTTGATAGAGAGAGACCAGAACGAACAAGCCGCTACATTTGGGTCGCGGTTTGGTTCGAATAGGGATGGAAATAGGTTTGGGAAGAAACCTATGACTGGACAAAGGTATCCTGTTCCGCCCAACATGAAGGGTAGGATAAGAAAGTTAGCGCCAAGACAGAATGGTGTATGTCATTTCTGCGGAAGATGACATTGATCAGCCTTGTGCCATTCTAGGTTGGGTGCTTGTTATGAGTGTGGCCAGCAGGGTCACATAGCTAGGAATTGTCTCAGAAGATCGATGGGACCACAATAGTTGTCGCCACCGCCACCGATGAGTCAGAATCGAGGGTCCGCGCCCCCAAATGCACAGCAGGGTGGATTGAACAGACCTCCAGCTCAAGGAAGGACGTACGCTCTCACTAGAGGACATGCTAAGGACTCGCCTGATGTGATTACAGGTACTGTTTCACTGAATGACCATGCTGCTTATGCTTTATTTGAACCTGGTGCAACTCATTCGTTTATAGCCGAGCAATTTGTTAAGCTAGTAGGATTGATTCCTGAATTATTGGAGTCAATGGTCAGCATATTTACACCATTAAAAGATAAGGTGCTAGCTACAATGAGTTGTCCTGGTTGCAAGTTAGTGATTGATGAGCGAGAGGGGAGGATATATTTGATAGTCCTAGCCATGTATGCTTTTGATGTGATAATTAGCATGGACTGGCTCACCAAGCAACGAGCTAAGATGGACTGCTATCATATAATGATTCAATTTAACTCGTTAGCAGGTGAAAGTTTCAAGTTTATTGGGAGTCAAGGAGGACCCTCAATCACCTTAATCTCATTGCTTGAGACAACTCGTTTGTTAGATGGGGGTTGTCAAGATTACCTAGCGACTGTCGTGGATATGACAGTTATGGAGCTGAAGATCGAAGATATCGTAGTGGTACAAGAATTTCCAGACGTGTTTCTTACCAGGTTTGCCGCTAGAGAGGGAGATTGAGTTTGTGATCGAGTTAGCACCTGGGACAGAACCAATCTCTAAGACTCCTTACCGGATGGCGTTGTCTGAGTTGAAAGAACTGAAGGTGTATATGCAAGAGTTGTTGGATAAGGGATTCATACGTCCTATTGGATAAGGGATTCATACATCCTAGTGCATCACCTTGGAGAGCACTAGTTCTGTTCATGAAGAAGAATGATGGTTCGTTGTGCCTGTGCATTGACTATCGCCAACTCAATTAGGTGACAATTAAGAACAAGTACCCACTCCCGATGATCGATGACTTGTTTGACCAACTGCAAGGAGTGTCGATATTTTCTAAAATTGACTTAAGGACGAGTTATCATCAGCTAAGGATTAGGAAGGAGGACATACCAAAGTCAGCGTTTCGTACTCGATACGGCCATTATGAGTTCACTGTAATGCCATTTGGTTTGATGAACGCCCCAGCTGCTTTTATGGATCTGATGAATCGAGTGTTCAAGGAATACCTGGATCAGTTTGTGATTGTGTTCATTGACAATATCCTTATGTACTTGAGAAGTCCTGAGGAGCACGAGAGGCATTTGAGGATGGTTCTTCAGACACTAAGGAATCATGAGCTATACGCCAAGTTCAATAAGTGCAAGTTTTGGTTGACTCGTGTAGCGTTCCTAGGTCACGTGATTTCAGGCGAAGAAATCTCTGTGGACCCGACCAAGATCGAATCAGTTGTCAACTGGCTAAGATTGACAACAGTGATAGAGATCAGAAGCTTTTTGGGTTTAGCAGGGTACTATAGAAGGTTCGTGGAAGGATTTTCAGCGTTAGCGTCACCATTGACTTGACTACTGAAGAAGGAAGAGAAATTTGTGTTGACAGACAAGTGCGAGCGTAGTTTTCATGAGCTTAAGCAGAAACTGACTACTGCACCCGTGTTGACAATTTCATCTGGTCCTGGAGGATACAGGATCTATAGTGATGCGTTGTTTAGAGCACTGGGTTGCGTGTAAATGCAGCATGGCAGAGTCGTTGCATACGCGTCCTATCAGTTGAGACCTCACGAGCTGAACTACCTAACGCATGACTTAGAACTCGTAGTGATTATTTTTGCTTTGAAGATTTGGAGACATTTTATGTGTGGACAAAGATTTTAGATCTTTACTTACCATCAAAGTTTTAAATATCTATTCTCTCAGAAGGAATTGAATATGAGATAACGTCGCTGGATGGAATTCCTGAAGGACTATGATTGTGATATTTTGTATCATCCGGGAAAGGCTAATAAGGTCATAGATGTGCTGAGTCGAAAGTCTTCAGTTGCGCATATGATGGTCAAAGAATGGATTTTACTCGAGAGCTTGAGATTTGGTTTTCAAATTTGAGGTAGACCACCTTTCAAATCTAATGGCCACCATTATAATTGAGCTGGAAGTGTAAATAAGGATCAAGATGCTTCAGTTGACAAACCCAGAAATTTAGAAAATCTTGCAAGAGGATACCAAAAAGAGGAAAGCTGACTTTCGGATTTCTAAAGATGGAACACTAAGGTTCTGAGGACATTTGTGTGTACCTGACAATGTAGAGCTTAAAGATGAGATCTCGTCAGAAGCTTATCATAGCAGTTACAGCATTCATCCAAGCAGTACAAAAATATATCAGAATCTGAGTCAACACTATTGGTGGTCCAGTATGAAGGCAAATATCGCCAAGCATGTCGCCAAGTGTTTGATGTGTCAGTAAGTGAAGGCACAGCATTGTAAGCCGGGAGGACTTCTGTAACCTCCTGAGATTCCCGAGTGGAAATGGGAACATATCACAATGGATTTTGTGATGGGCTTACCTTGGAGTTAGAGGGGTAATAATTCCATTTGGGTAGTGGTCGACAAACTGACAAAGTCGGCTCACTTCATTGCCGTACAAAAGGATCTTGATTTGGACAGACATGCAGAGTTGTATGTGCGTCAGATTGTTCGTCTGCATGGAGTGCCGTTGACGATTACATTAGATCGAGACCCGAGGTTTACAGCTGCCTTATGGAAAAGTTTACAGATTGCTTTAGGAACGAAGCTATAGTACAACATGGCTTATCATCCTCAGACGGATCGCCAGTCTGAGAGGATGATTCAAATCCTCGAAGACATGCCATGAGCTTGCATGTTGGATTTCAAGAGAAGCTAGGAGGAATAGTTTCATCTTGTCGAGTTCGCCTACAATAACAACTATCAGCAGAGTATTCAAATGGCTCCTTTTGAAGCGTTGTATGGCAGAATGTGTAGAATGCTAGTGTGTTGGGATGAGGTCGGAGAACGAAAGATTAAAGACCATTCAAAGCTGCCAAAAAAGTTATGCTGATAAGCGTCGAAGACCATTGGAATTCCAAGTTGGTGAGCACGTCTTTTTGAAGGTGTCACCAATGAGGGGTACTTCTATGGCACCCCTCGACGGCCCCCGAATCATTAGGGTCGCCACAGTCCGCTTACCTTTCATTTGACCTGATAATATAATACTCTTATACCAAGGAATTTCATTATAATTCATAAATCCTGGGGCTTTACATCTTTTAGATCGGTCCCTACGCAATTTGTATGGCGGAAGCACATCCATCAACTCCCTTCCCTATATTCAGAAAATAGTGCACACCAACTAAACATTTTATATAAGTTAAAGCTGAACACCTTTATTTACATAACTTGATGGACATCATTCATCAGTACATCAAAATGCCGTAGTCTTCTATACTCGGCTATACTTCAAGAGATGACTGACATCTCCTCCAACAGTCGTATACTTAAAGTCCATCGATCAGTGTCGGCGTCCAAAAGTTCCTTCCTTTGCTATCCTTCTCCTCACGGTCATATCCAACCACTTGATCCATCTACTGGTGGCAGTGGCAGTAGAGGTATCTTATCTAGTCTGAAATGTTAGTCCCCAAACGGGGTGAGTACAACCACTCAGCAGTGGAGATCTATCAAACTACACAATGCAACAAGCAAGACATCCACAATTTCATGTGAAATGCACATATCATCCATGTAATCATGCTTTTATCTCCTTGAGATGCATTCAGTGCCTTCATGATCGCATTCTCAATGTCATATAGTATCGATTCAATTTCATAGGCAATTTTATCCAAAGCCATATGCACATACATGCGCATGATCCATATCACCCATACAATCATATATATATATATATATTCTCATGAGATCCATTCAAAGCCTTCATGATCGCATTCTCAATGCCATATAGTATCAACTCAATTTCATAGGCAATTATATCCCATGCCATATGCATACACATACGTGCATCATTCAATTCCCATTTTGATATTCAAAAGGATCTCATCTTTCTCCCAAGGACCAGTGTTTGCATCCTTTATATATTGCTCGCACCCAACCTGGCATCGCGAGGAACCTTCGGCACACACCTCCGGGCATCTCGCACCCCACTTGGCATCACGAGGAATCGCCGAGGCTCACCATGAAAATGGTTACCCCTGCCTTCCGAAATTACGTACCGACATACCATTAGACATCCCTTGGAATTACATACTGATATACCATCGGGCATCCCAAAACTCCTGAGGACATCTGGCACACACCTCCGGGCATCCGGCACACACACTCCGGGTATCCTGACACTCTCGGGGCATCGTCGGCTCACACCTCCGACGGTATCATCATCATCATAATACATACATACATACAAACATACATATATATATATATATATATATCTCATCTTTGGAAAATGCCATTTAATGCAATGATGCCAAAAGTTTCATGGAGTTTATAAAATCTCATCAATTTGATGTCATATGAAATGCACAATTATTACCACATATGCAGCACAAATAACACCCAAGATATCACATCTCATAAGACAATTCATTTGTTCTTGAAAATAAGACAAATTTTCAAATAAAACAGAATGCATTCCTTTAATTAAAATTCTGGAAAAATTAGAAATTGATATTAATAAATTCTGAAAATTTAACATAATGTAGAAAAGACCTATAGAAATAGGTTTCATGAAGAACACTATGTCAAGAAAGTTTCATATCAATCACATAGGTCCATACTTCACAGCAAAAGAAATTCCAGCACCATTTTTGCACAGTTTTGGAAATAATTTCGATTAAGCCCTTAAATGAATTCTGAAAATTCTGAGATTTTAATATATTATATCTGAGACCTAGAGGTAAAAGTCCCATCAAGAAATTGAAGTCTAATTCATTCTGTATTAAAAGATATGATTATTACAACTCACCCTAACCCTCGGCTCAATCTCCAGATTTAATCCCTTTCAAAGAAAAATTATTTCCCGAATCAATACTTGTTCGTTTATTCTGAAATTTCAATATGTTATTTATAAAGGTATCATCTAAAATTATTATCAAGGACATGAGATTAAATTCGGACTGGATAATTTTACAAAATTCACAGAATCGCAAGGGATCAACATAGCAGTTTTCCAGATCTAGTATCTTTGAAGAAAAATGGTTTCACCATCCAATACTTGTCCGTTTCATCTCAAATTTTAGTATGTTAATCTTAAAGATGTCTTCTACAACTTTCATCAAGAAGTCGAAGTGAGATTCCAGCTAGCAAATTGCACGCAGCTCACGAAATCACCAAAGGTCGGACTGTTTTTCCAGAAAACAGATTCCTAGACTAAGACACTACTCCCATAACTTCGAAAATTCTCACCTCCACCACCTCCGAAATTCACCATACAACACTCACAATCACAACAAGCAAAGTGTAGATCAATGGATTCTACTTGCCTCAAATCCAAAGAAAATCACAGCAAGCACAACGGCAGGGCAAGGCGGGCTCGACGGCGGCAGCTAGGTGGATGCACGGCAGCCGGTCTTCTTCCTACTCTTTCGACTTCACTCTCTCTCTCTCTCTCTCTCTCTCTCTCTCTCTCTCTCGTTGCATTGCTCAATCCACCCCCTCCCCTTTTCCTTTTTGGTTGTTTAATTACTTGCCTTTGATTAATTTTGCATGGAAGGACACTTGTCTCCATGGGAAGGACACTTGGTAAGTTGCTCTTGCCACTTGTTATTTTTTTCATGCAAGATGATGGGCTTTCTTTGGGCTGGATTTGGGCCAGCTTTTTGGCCAACCAAATGGGGAGAAACGGTAGGGGATTCGGTGGGGCTGTGGGCTGGTTTTTGGGCTGGTTTGGCCTTAAGAAAATTAGCCCACTCCTTCTCCAATTTTTCCTATTTAATCCCCACTTATATAAATATCTAATTACACTTCAATATGGCCATAAAACTTTGTAACATAAATCAATAAAAATCCAACTTATAAGGTACATGGCCAAGAATAAAAATTTTCCATCCTTTAATACAAATCCTTAATCACTCATGGACGTAGGATATATTTCCAACCAAATAATTGTCCATTAAAATGCTCGGCCTTAATCTATTGTAATTTATTTGTCTAATGACCATAACATAGTCCGATGGTGCTTCCATCACCTATTCATAGTTCATGGTATATCTAGGGGTTGTTATGAAATTTTAGCATGCCACAACTTCGCACTTTGGTAAAAAAGGAAAGCTGAGTCTGAGATACGTAGGTTCCTTCGAGATTTTGAAAAGAATAGAGACTTTAGCGTATCGTCTTACATTGCCACTGAGGTTGGCGCAAGTGCATGACATCTTTCACATGTCGATGTAGAGGAAGTATGAATTTGATCCGACTCACGTGCTAAATTTTGAAGAATTAGACGTGACGACAAGGTATTGTACGTGGAAAGATCGGTTTAGATTGGAGATTGCAAGGAACAGGTTCGACACACCAAGACAATCTTGATGGTTAAAGTGGTCTGGCAACACCATGGCACTGAAGGAGCAACCTGGGAAAGTGAAAATTCGATGAGACAACAATACCCCCATCTTTTTGTTTAAAAATTTGTAATGATTTAAATTTTGAGGACGAAATTTTTTATAAGAGGGGAAGAGTTGTGACATCTTGAATTTCGGGTTATGTTTTTAATTAAATAAGTTAGGCTTTTCATCGATGCGCTTATAGTTCTTTTTTCTGAGTTGGCCACTCACGAGATAACTAGTCTATCAGGTGAAGCCGTTAAGGAATCTAAACGCAATAGACTTGAGAATTCGACTAGGAATCGGCTGCTCGACCGTGCTAATCTACAAAGGTCATTGCGGCACTGTTAAAATCAATTAGAAATCAGAGATAGGTTGATTCAATAGAGGTATGTGATTAGTGTGTGGGTGATTCCACCTAATTACAAAATTCTCGTCAAACGGCATTAGACTGATTTTTCTGTTATTTCTGTACCTTGTGCTTGTATTTGAAACCTCGAGATTTTCACGACAATCGAGAGTCGACAATGTGTCAAAGATGTACAATGTGGCTCGAAAATAATCGACCATGGGTCAAATGCACCAAAAATTCCTAAAAGCTACTCGATATAGGTCACGCTAAAATCGCACTAGAATTGAAATTAACCGCGAATTTGAACCCGAATTCATAAATTGAAAGTTCTATCATGTCACAATTCATTTTAGGAATGTCGACTCACCTTCCAAAGATTTTTTTGCAAACCGAGATTTTTGGCAAAAATTCAAAGTAGGGTTGTTTTTTACTGGGAAAATCAGAGGACCGTTTTTGGTCACATTTTTGGGATTCAAGTTGGATAAATTGACGAGGAAAAATGTGAATTCAAGTGTGAGCATCTTGGTTGAATTTATAGGGACCGAATTGAGCTCAATTGGAGGGGTATTAAAGGAGAATTAAACCAACTTGGATGGCCAATGGTCCAAATTCGTAGGCCAAGAGGAGACAACCTTTTGGACCTATTGGGAAGCTTGTTTGGGAAGCTTAAGGGCTGCAAATTGGCTAAGGATGCCAGCCAAGGTGGTAGGGCCAAGCACTCAAGCAATTTGGATATTTTGGTGGCCCCCTCAACCTTTAGCAACTTCTTCATCCTTTAGTAGCCTGCTTTCCCCATTGTTGCAGCACTTTGAGAGCTTAGAAAACCAAAGAAACTGAGCCAAGAATTCCCCCTTCACCGTCGACCACCGTCGATCACCGTCGAAGCTCCCTCGTCGCTCGTTGCGTGCTCGCACGCCAGCTATAAGCTTGAGCTAGCATCGTCAGCCATCCCCTCATCCTCGCCATCCCACGGTCCAGCAGCATTGTTTGCCGTCTTTGAGCTACCCAGCTCATCGTCGCAACTCACTAGGCCACCGTCCAACCGTCCGGAACTGTCACTGTCGCCCACCAGACCTTGCTGCAGCCACTGCCTCCCTTTTCAACGCTGTTTCGACCACTCGAGTAGTCCAGCAACCCAAGGAGTAGAACCGAACCCCTCAGCTCAGTTGAGAGCTTCATGTGGCTTTTCCGAGCCCTTTTGGACCTTGGTTGGTGTCACCTTGGGCTTGTTTGTTGCTTGCCTTCGCGTCGCCGTTGTCGTGAACTCGTTAGAATGCTAAACCGGTGAGTTTACTTGCTAAACTGCTTAGGAAGTTAATGATGCTTAAAGGATGATTAGTTTAGGCTAATTAAGGTTTATGTGGTTAGTTATATTATATTAGTGATTTAATTATTCAATTATGTATGTTTAGGTGGTTTGAATAGCCAAATTAATGACTAGATAAGTCGTACTATTTATCTAGATATGTTCAAAAATTTTCTAGGCCCGTTTAGGTGGTTAGATTAGCATTTCCGGCCTAAGTGAGCATTTATGGTATTTAATTTGCATTATTTAATTATTTTTGGTATTTATTTAATTATTTAATATTTTCCAGAAATTATACCGGGATAGCTAGTGATCGAAATTTCGTGCTGATTTCAATGGTGTTGTTAATTTCTGCAATTGAGTGTTAAATTATGCAAATTGAGTTGTGATTGTAATTTTGAGTATTTAATTCAAAATTTGGAAAATGGTTTTAAAGACTATATTAAAAAGTGGGATTTTAAAAAGAAGGGTATCAGTTTTTCTGGTTCAAATTGACCGTGTACCTACACATGATTATTTTTACCGTGTATTTTTAATACAAATAAAATGGGCCAAGTACATTATTTTAATTGGGATATTTGAGTGCAAAGCACGATGTCTTGGCCAAGAATTGGATGGGTGTATGAATGGTTATGAGAACCCATCTCGGACTATTAAGCTGGACGTTGCCCCTATATGAGATGCCCTACCAATGGATGTCGGTCGTAGTAGAGGCTGGACCGATACTCCTTTGTGGAATGTCGTCAACGTAGTGACATTGCCATGCTCAATGGGGCGAGATGATGCCTGGCTACACCAGAAGACCGCCGAACTTCGAGTAGGCTGTGCTTGTGTGTGACCGTGATTAACAATTGGAACACATGTTGAGTAAAATTGATGTGCCAAATTACGGGACAAAATTGTGTGGCATAAAATGGGACGTGTCATAACGATTTGGGCCTATAATTGGGACCATTTGTATTTATTGAGATGAAAGTGATGGCGTTCCAATTGTTTGAGCATGAATACTGTTATGTCTGTGATATGAACTGTACTGACATGTAGGAAGGATCTGAGACGAGGTAAGTTTCTGTGATTGTGTGGCTGTGTGGTTAGGATGCCCTTAGGCGTATTTCCTTCCTAGTTGAAGTTGAAGGGGTGAATTTGTTAAGACATTGTCTCACCCCGCTGTGGGCTTAATATTTTCAGGTTCTTAGATGGCAATTCCTCCGGAACGTTTTGGATAGCCGTAGGCTATTATTGAAGGAGGGGATAGATGTTTGGATCCCCGGTAGTCATTGGGTCTATGAGTTGATCGTGACCACCATTTGGGTCGACAAGGGCTTACCCAAGAGGGTACCTCATCAATTCAGTGTGTGGTTCTGCCATGGACTCAATGGGTATGGGGTAGGTCCCCTCAAAGGTTTTGAGATCCCCGTGGTGGTTGTTGATGTTGCTTTTGGTGAGGGTGTAATTGACCCTCCTGATGGAGCTGTAGAGGACTTGGTGCCCTCGGAGCCGGTGGAGTCCGAAGGATCGGTGAACGTGTCCGACTAGTAGATTGAAGGATAGTTCCATTTTGAAAGCCCGATATTTTGTAGACCTTTGTTTATAAACTAAGTTTGTTTATAAAAGGTGTTTGGTTTGATGTGATTGCCCTGCTTTCATATATCATGCCGTTTGTTGTTAGGGGTGTTTAATTCACTTTCGCATGTGCAATAAATGAATGGGTCAGCGACGCATCCTAGGACGTTGCAAATTTTATCAACCACTGAATGATGGGTTTGTGCTTGAGGATTGGGGCGTGACATCATGTCTAGGGAGAAGCTAGAGATGATGATACAAGCTGACTATGAATTGATAGATATACTAGCCATGGGTGTTACTAAATTGATATTGGCTTGTAACGTTGCGTTTAAAATCATGAAGGAGAAGACTATTGTTGATTTGATGAAGGCCCTATTGGATATGTACGAGAAGCCATCTGCGATCAATAAGGTCTATTTGATGCAATGCCTATTTAACTTGAAGATGCATAGGTGCGTCAATTACAGATCATATCAATGAATTCAATGTGATTGCCAATTAATTGAGTTTAGTTAATGTTGACTTTGAAGATGAGATATGTGTTTTGATTCTATTATCCCTATTGCTTGATAGTTTAAATACTGCTATTACTACCGTTAGTAATTCTTTTAGGTCAACAAGCTTGACGTTTGATGGGGTTTGAGATTTAATTCAGAGTGAGGGCATCCATAGAAGAGAATTTGGCCACATTGTATTTGCTGCTTTAGTAGGTGAAATTAGAGGAAGAACTAGTACACATGTTAGCAGTAGTTGTATACGATGTAGTTAGTCTAGGATTGGTGGTGTTGTTTATTGGAGTGATGGCAAGAGGGGGCATCTGAGACGGAATTGCCTAAGCTGAAGAACGAGAAGGGCAAATGAATTACAATTGATTTTGCAGATGTTGTCGTAGTTCAAGTTGAAGGTAATTCATATGATGCCAATTTGGTCTTGTCTGTCACTAATGATTCATCGTTTGATGGATGGTTGTTCTTTTCAAGCTACACCAAATAAAAACTGGTTTACTACTTTTGAATGCATGTATAGTAGTAAAGTGTAGCTAGGAAACAACATTAAAGGCGATGTTGTTGGTGTTGGTAATGTTAGAATTAGAATACATTATGGTATTGTAAGGACATTGACTAGAGTGAGGCATGTTCTAAAATTGAAGAAGAACTTGATTTTAATTTCCTTGAGTGCCCTAAATTTAGGTGGGTCTCGATATATATAATGAAAGGAATCAAGCACAAAGGCTTGTATGAATTTCAAGGTGAGACGGTGACAGGATGCACATTGAAGACGTTAGATGCATTTGTTCAAGAGTCTGAATTGTGACATATGTATTTGTGACACATTGACAAGAGAAGCTTGAAGATTTTAAGTGAAAGAAATATGTTATGTGTTTATATTACTAATGAACTGAATGTATATAAGTGTTATAATTTAGATCAAGGACAGAAAGTGCAATTCAATATGACTGTCAAATAAACCATGGAAACATTTGTAGGTTGTCGCAGTTTCTTTTGAAGAAGAGTGTTAGATTTATGCTAATAATTGTTGATGACTACTCAATGAAGACATGGATATTTGTGGTTAGGCATGAGTTTGATGCTATTGTTAGGATTAGGTAATTGAGAGCTTTGATCGAAAATGAGACTGGTAAAATTATCAAGCAAGTGCGGATAGATAGTAGCATGGAGTTTTGCTCGAAATTGTTAAAACGAATTCTGCATGGAGGAAAGCATAGTGAAACACGATTCTATTGTTAATGAACCACAGCATGTTACGAAATTGATAAGCAAAACACTACTAAAGACAGCCATAAAATACTTTCTAATACTAGTATGACTAAGATATTCCTTGTGGATGCGGTTAGTACAACGAGTTATTTGATAATTAGGTCTTATTGATTGCGATTGGATGTTGGACTCCTGAAGAAGTGTGGTCATGTAACATTACCAATTATTCTGATGAAATGATAAGAAAGTGTATGTTCTTAGGTTATGCACAAGGTGAGTGGGGCTATCAATTGTGGTGCCTGGAATTAAATTCACCTGTTATAAATAGAGAAGTCACATTTGATGAGTTTCCAGTACTTATGCCTAGGAATAATTTTAGCAATGTTCATACAAATTTGAACGGTGTTTAGCTGGAGATGGAGTTGTAATTAGAAATTCCTGAGGTGGCGAGTACTGGCATGGTAATCGACACAGATGGTGCTCATGGAGAGGTGGAGCATATATAACCAACAGTTGCTGTAATTACTAATATTAACAAAGTACGTGTTCGATCTCCTGATATGTATACATGCAACAATGGTTTTGCTTTATCTATGGTTGAGGAGGTTGTGTAAGAAAATCCTTGTGGAATAGTTAAAGGTGCATGTGAAGTTGGTGTTCTGATGAGATCCTCAGTTATGGCGAAGTTCAAGCAAGGTTTGGATTTGGATAAAATCTGTGGTGGTTGAGCCCATTGGGGGCTATGGGAGAGTAGCAGTAGAGTTCAATTTTTGGCAAAATGATTGTGACTTGGCTCAAACATTAAGTCAATGTAGAGATTATTAAATTATGTTTCGAATTTAATTCCATGAATGAAACCCGACTCAAGATAAATTATTATTATTTTGTGGACGCTCAAATATGTCACTAAAATTCAAATTCTTTATTTCGGGTGTTAAAGAATCCACGTTGGACAAGGATTCCAAGATAAAATAGAGAAAGGAAATATACGGACATCAATATTACCAATAAGCGTTGGAGATGTTGGGCTGAATTGGAAAATCAATCTGGGATTTGAATTCGACTTTGACTCGGTCAATGTCAGAGAAAGGGATAAGAAGAAATTAAAGATACGGAAATCTTTCCCTGCAGAAGTCGGTTCGGGAGATTTGTTTTTATATCTTTATATATTCTTGGATTTTAGTTTAAGCCGTTGTTGATCAAAGTGCGGATCTTTGTGCCGTATGTGTCCAAGAAAAAACAAAGAAGGGGGTTATTCAAGCGGATGCTTGGCGTTGGTTTTGTTTATTAATTACATCCAAAACGATTTAGTGTTCAAGCCGATTAAATTTTGTGAGTTCAAGATTTGTTAATTTTTTTTCATAAAATTGAGGGATTATTTTCTTGTGAATTCAAGATTTGTTAATTTTTTTCGTAAAATTGAGAGATTATTTTGCAAGAAATTGTGATGCTAAACATTACGTGAGTTATTTGGTGTGATTAGGGCTTAGAAAATATTGAGAGTATTTGAATGACTCGAGTATGGTTGTAAGCTCCATGTGTCACTTGATTTATAGTGAAATTCGTTACTGTTATCTTGTGGACGTAGGGAACCACGTAAATTTGGTATTCGATATATTTTCTTGTTATGTTTATTTTATTATTCGATCGCTCATTTTGCACAACATCTTAAGTTGAATCCATTCGCATCACCTAGCCACAACCTTTGTGCTTCATTTAGATGTTTCTCTCGCCGCCTTGTTTATGTTTATGCTAAGGTGGAGTCGCCCATCTCAATATGCTCAACGCGTTCAATTTTCTTACAGAGTAATGACCGGAGGAGGGATTAACAAAAGCTAAAAAGGAAAACTGTGGACAGCACTTGACCGAGTCTCCTCTTCACTGACCGCACACTTCCCCCTGTTTCAAAATTCCCAACCTTTCGTGTCATTGCGTGAGTGAATTGCATGGTGTTTGTGTCGGCCGAATCCACTTCAGCAGCCAAGCGTCTTCTTGTTTTTGATCCCGTGTGTTGCGTTTCCTAGTGTCATTTGTCTGAACGTGTACTCTTGCTGTAATTTCGTTTGAACTGTGGGCTCTAATCAAGTGAGGATTGGTCATCACGTTTAATTTTATTACATATAATTTACATGTCGCATTGTTTAAAGAAATCCTTCATGACATATCGTACACATTCATCAGATTTCGTAGTTGCATATTAGGAGAACAGTCACCAAAATCTCATGGTAAACTCAATTCGGTATCCTGCATTTAGGAAAATTTGCATCATTCGGTTTAGAGTAGTCACGTGTTTAGTTTTGGGTCAAGCTCAAGAGGGATCATGTCTCGGGGCTCATGACATGGTGGTGAATGTTTTTTGCTTGACTCGTATTGGGTTACTTTCTGCATTTTATTTTTTCTAACCCTTTTTGATGCATGACTCTGATTTACTTCAACATAAAAATATCACATGGACACTTAATGGACAATAACTTTAGGACTCATATTTGGATAAAATACCCACATGTGACACTTATTAACAATCAATCAAGTTATACCGAAATGGCATTTTTATAATCAAGTTCCTGGATTTAGATCTCTAGTTGCATAATAAGTGAGATACCATCTCATATTTTACTTGATTTCCAACTAGCTAGGGGTGAGCATGATCAGGGTTGGGTTAGTCCAGCACCTAATCGAGGGATCGACTACACAGTTTTTGGGATCGAGGATTGACCTTATTGATCTTGGAATTGAGGATATAGGTGAACCAACCGATCAGTTTTTTGTTTCAATTTTTATATTCCTTAAAAAGACAAACATACTAATTCAAAAATGTGATACTACGCAACCAAAATATGAACATTAATACATATCAAATATAAACAAGATAAGGTAACAACATAAATTTACACTTGCTAAAAGTAACAAACTGTAAAAACGAACATTTGAGGCGAGGAAAAAAAAGGCAAGCAACAGGGTAAGTGAACAAAGGTGATTGGCCACACGAGTAGGCGAGCGAGGCCAAGGCAGGCAAGTGAGGTTCACTCAAGAGGGTTCCCTTTTTTTTTTTTTTTTTTTGGGTCAAATTACCACTAGGTTTCTTTCTGTTTTCTAATTATACGATAACTCGAACTGCATAGAGAACATAGGAGGAAGCACTAGAATTTAAAGTAGACAAAATCATATAATATATAACATATTAGATATATAATACATATAAATTATTAAGTATAGGGTTGCTTCGGATTGGACCAATCCTAAAATTCTAAGATCAAGGACCAACCCACATAGTGTAGGATCTAGGGGTCCTAGGACTCCAATCCCCTTGGGAACTGGATTGGGATCGGCTGGGTTGGGCTAGCCTATGGTTGGTTTGGCATTGACCTTGGATTGATACTCACCCCAACAACCAGCCCCACAAGTTAGTGGTGACTCCCCCACAAGTTAGAAGTCTCATAGATTAATACTTTAAAATGAACCTCCCGACATAATGTAAGATTATAGTTTGGGAGAAACCGCATCATATGAGAACCATTGGTCCCAATTCAACATTACCTTTAACCCTATATCCTATTTCGAGAAGATCACGACAAATGTAAAAACCCAAACCAAATTGTGTCTAAGAATAGCTTACCCCAAAAAAGATAAGATGCCATTAGTGTCATAACTATTGTAAAATGCTCACTTTGGTGCCAAGACTTTTGAAAAGATCATTCAAGTGTCACAATAATCACTTAAGTGATTCTAGAGACGAAAAAGTTGGTACGACAGACCAAATAGTTTGGGCACTAAATTGTTCATATAAAGTTTTGCCATTAAAATGATCGTTTTTGAAATTTTCACACAATATTTTTGAAAATAGTGTGGTGCATAATTTATGTACTGAACAACGTCATGAAATCTATTGAATTTTCAATGATGAACTTGGAGTTAAATTGGCTCCCAAATGTTCCCTTGCATTAATCCTCATAGTTGATCAAAGAGAAGCAGTCCATTTTCCCAAGTCCTTAGCTCTATTGTTCAATCTCAAAATAGAGCAAGGTCAAAGAAGATACAAATGCGAAATTACGAGAGGTGGAGAAAATTTCACTTCTCATGTTTTTGAGGAAAATAAATAGATTTTTATGATTTTAATGAGACTATTTGGAGAGAATGCTTTCTCCACAATTTTGCTCCTCAGATCTGCCAATATATATATATAAATATAATTAATGGCAGAGTTAGAATATTTGCTTTATGATTTTTGCTTCTGGTTCGTGTTGCCCTTTTTGTCAATTTCTAATTTTATAAATTATAGGGAATTTATTTTATAAATAACCAATTTAATAGCAAAATTTTATAAATGACGTCTTTAGTACAAAAACTTCTTAAAAATGCCCATTTAAGTGACTCTGGTGAGCCGTATCAAATTTTTTGGCAAATTAAAATCATTGGAGTCATTTAAATGACCAGTTTTCAAAGTTTGCAGCACATATATAATCGTTTGAAAAATTTCATCTTTAAAATGAGCATCATATAATAATTGGGGCATTGACGCCGTGTTTTTCCCGCTGCAGTTGGATGGAGACAAAAAAATGTTTCAAGCTTCATTGACCATATATTAGGTATACAAAGAAAGAAGTACATCCTAAGTGCAAAAACTTAGCATAGGTAGATATATAAGTGTTGAAACTTCCAAAATGTATACTTAAGTGCCAATGGCAAGAATTTTTGGCCAAATAGTTGATGTGGCTTTTTTCGGCGAAATGTTTAACTAAGTGTGTCAAATCTTATAAAAAAAATTATCTATGTGACGTTGATGTAGCTAGATAAGCTCAAAACAACGTTGTTTTAGTCAAAATTGGATTTTTTTATATAAATATTAATTAAACTAACTTTAAAAAACTAAATAAAAAAGGGAATCACATTCGGGGCCATGAAGGACCTCGCTGCTACCACTCCACTAACACTAGAAAGGGCTGGTGATGGTGGGGCGAGGGTCGGTTGGAGTTGTCAATGTGACATCCCAAATTTTTATTCTTTTTCAATTGAATAAGTTGGGCTTTTCATTAATGCGCCTATAGTTCTTTTTTCTGAGCTGATCACTCATGAGATAATTAGTTTATCTGGTGAAGCCATTAAGAGATTTTAACATAATAGACTTGAAAATTTGACTAGAAATCGATTGTTCGACTGTGCTAATCTGCAAGGGTCAATACGGCATTGTCAAAATCAATCAAAGATTAGAGATAGATCGGTTTGACTGAGGTATGTGATTAAAGTGTGGGTGATTCCACCTAATTGTAAAATTCTCGTCGAACGGCACTAAATTGATTTTTTTGTCATTTCTGTATCTTGTACTCGTATTTGAAATCTTGAGATTTTCACGACAACCAAGAGTCACCAATGTGTTGAAGATGCACAATGTGGCTTGAAAATAATCGATCATGGGTTAATTGCACTAAAAATTCCTAAAAGCTACCCGGTAGGTTAGGTTAAGCTAAAATCGCGCTCGGTTGAAATTAACCGTGAATTTAAACCCGATTTTAGAAATTGAAAATTCTGTCATGTCACGATTCATTTTAAAAACGTCGACTCATCCTCCAAAGATTTTTTTGCAAACCCAAAATTTCGGCGAAAAATCAAATTTAGGCATTTTTGGACTGGGAAAATTATAGGGTCATTTTTGGTTGCATTTTTGGCCGTCAAGTTGGTTCAATTGACGAGGAAAAATCATGAGATGGACGATGGCACCTTGGCTGAATTTTTGGACTCCAATTTGAGCTTAATTGGAGAATGATTGAAGTGGATTTGGAGGGAAATGGTCCAAAATTCGTAGGCCAAGGGGGGAGCAACATTTTGGACCTCTTCAATGGCTTCTAGGGGAAGTTTCAGTGTGCAAATGGCTGAGGATTGAGGGCTGGACATGGTGGGACATGTTTGATGATGGTTTGAAGATATTTGTGTGGACTTTGAAGGCTTTTGGGCCCCTCTTGCTGCAACTGTCTTCTTCTTCTACCTCGAGCTTGCTTTATCCATTGTTGAGAGTTTTAAGAGCTCAAAAATTCTAGAGGAAACCGAGTTGAGCAGCCCCTGCCCGTCGACCATCGCTTGAAGCTGCTGGACCCGACGCACGTCACCCGCAAGTCATCTGCGCGTCCCTCGTGCCCATGTGCTCATCTTGCCTCCTGCTCGCGCCCAGCTATCATCTTGAGCTGCCCTGGTCGCCGTCCAGCCGCCGTCCGCCACCGTCGAGCATCACCATTGCCCACCTGGAGTCGCTGCAGTCACCGCCTCCCGTCCTGTGCTGTTTCAGCCGCTCAGCCCAGCTTTCTTGGCCTAAAGTAGAAGCCGAACCTAGCTATGGGCTGAGACTTCTAGGCCCGTTTTTAGGCCTGTCCGAATCTCCGTTGGTGTCGCCACAGGCTTGAGTGTTGCTCACCTCCGCGTCATCGTCGCCATGGACTCACCGGCCCGCTAAATCGGTGAGTTTACTTGCTAAACTCTTCTTAGGGAGTTAATGACGCTTAGTGGATAATTAGTTTAGGCTAACTAGGGATTAGGTGGTTAGTTAATTTAGATTAGTGATTTTATCGATTAATTATGCATGTTAGGTGGTTAGAATAGATTGATTATGGGATAAAGATGTTGTGCTATTTATCTAGATAGGTGCAATAATTTTCTAGGCCCGTTTAGGTGGTTGGATTAGCATTTCCGGCCTAAGTTAGTATTTATTGAATTTAATTTGCATTATTTAATTATTTTGCTATTTATTTAATTATTTAATATTTTTCGAAAATTATACTGGGATAGCCGGTGACCGGAATTTCGCGCTGATTGCCGTGGTGTGCTTAATTTATGCAATTGAGTGTTAATTTGTGCAAATTGAGTGGTGATTGTGATTTTGGGTATTTATTTCAAAATTTGGAAATTTCGGTATTTAATTAGAAAATCTCGGGTGTCGGGTTTTGACACAAAAAATGGTTTTAAATACTATATCAAATAATGAGATTTTAAAAAAAAAAGATATTAATTTTTCTGGTTCGAATTGATCGTGTATCCACACACGATTATTTTCATCGTGTATTTTTTATACGAGAAAAATAGGCCAAGTCATTATTTTAATTGAGGCATTTGAGTGCAAAACACAATGTCCTTGGCCGAGATTGATTGATTGTGAGATGGCTAAGTGAACCCATCCCCGATGTGCCTCGGTAGGACGTTGTCTCTATATGGGATGCCCCTAGACAATGGAAGTTGGTCGCAGTAGATTCTGGACCAATGCTCCTTTGGGAATGCTATCCTTGATGTGCGTTGGTGGATGTTGCCGTGCTCAAAGGAGTGAGATGAAGCTTGGCTACGCTAGAAGATCGATGTGCGTTGGTATATTGTGCCTGTGCGGGCAGTAATCAAGTTGGAATGTGTATTTGATTGAAATTAATGCTCTCCCAACAGAACAATCTCACCACTCCATTGCTTGCTTCCCTCGATCAAAGCTGTTCACGAATCTTTAGTCACTTGTGCTTCTCGACAAGTGTGGCACCACTAGCCAACTGCACCTATGGCAGCACCTTCTTTCACTACTAAGCTCTTCATGATCTTAGCAAGCCAACAGAAGGTCCCCTTGGTGAAAACGTGATCACAGACCTCTTCTTAAGAATTACCCATTGATCCAGGAACATTATCCCCATTTAGCGAGCAATTAAGTTCCTTCTTATGCTCCTATTGCCATCCTAGAAGCTAGACAAGAGTTGCACGTTGTTCGAGCCCCCTGGCCTCGGCAATCACTCTCCGCCCTCATAGGATCGAGAAGACCATAGGTTTTTCCCCGAATTACCCATTTACTGGAGCGATCCCCGCTCTGATACCATTTGTCACAGGTCGATAGATTCCTTGGCCGCGGATCAACCCGTGCGGCGCTTGGCGAGCGGAACTCGCTAGGCCAGCCTTTCTTCTATAGTTGTTCTATTGAACAATATAGCGAATACCCCTTTTATACGAGATCGTACCATGTCAGCTTTGCTCAAGCGTTTAGTCTACGAGCGAGACAGCAACCCTCGTTAGGCTCAACAACTGGTTTCGGCCTGCCCTGACCTCGTCAGGAGAGTGGCATCAACTCCCAACCAATTTGTGCACGGGAGGCCAACCCCGCCTTTAGAGCTCCTAAGTGATATAATCTTTCAATCTTAAAACTCCTAGTACCAACCGTCCTAACACCCCTCCCACAGACCAGTTATGTTCGTCCCCTCTGCCTCCTCATTCTTCACTTGATAACCCCAAGCTTCACTCCCAAGGGTCCACAGGTACGGGAGGATTCATAGACCGTGACATAAGAGTGTCTCATATTGACTAGAAGACATATATGTTCGACTGATCTATTTCTTATACCCTCCAAATCTAGACTCAATTTTTTGTTCTCTCTTGCGATCCCGAAATTCTTGGCATACTCAGAATCTGGCCAACCATTTAAATCAGGATTTCTACAAGACATCTAAAGCATGGAAGAGATCAAACTTGTCCTTATTTGATCACCCTCTTCTTTATTCTCAAAACCCCTCCTTATAAATTTGTCCTCGGTTTTGACCAAGGTCTTTCAAAAGTCAACAGCATCACATCCAAAGCTTTCTTGTGCTTCACCTTCATCATTCGTGAATACATTATCGACAAAGAATAGATGCTATTTGAACGATAGAAGTCTTGTTCTAGCAGTCTATGCAAATGAATGTAAAAACCCAAGACAATCTATAGATGAGAATAGCTTACCTTGCAAGCAGGATAAGACGGCATTAATGTTATGATTATTATAAGATATTCTATTTGGTACCAAAACTTTTAAAATTATTATTTAAGTGTCTTAGCAATAAATTAAGTAACTCTATCAACGAAAAATTTAACGTGACTTGTCAAATAGTTTTGGCACTAAATTAGACTCATAAAGTTTTGGCACCAAAATGATCGGTTTTGAAAATTTCACACAAAATATTTGAAAATAGTGTAGTGTGTAATTTATGTACCATAAAACATCACGGAATCCATCAATTTTCGACTGGAAAACTTGGAGTTAAATTGGTTCCCAAAAGTTCTCCATTTGCAAAACTGCAAAGTACTGTTTAAGAGATACTCCAATATTTTCCAAAAACTCAAAATCTACAGTTCTGTGATTCATAATAGCTCTATTTAACATCGAGGGATAGCACTCTTGATGATCCTTAGTTTGTCCTAAACAACTTTCCTTTAGGCTTTGCAACCATTGCAGCAACATCCATTTTCACTTGAAAATTACGAAAAAAGTCTCTCATTATCATCCTCTTGCCTTTCATCTAGTGAGACTCAAAACCACTCTTAGGTTTTGGAGTTTGAGCAACAACTAGTGTTTGCTCTTTCTTTTGCTTTGAAGCTACTTCTTCTTTCTCAACCTTGAATATATATGCTAATAGAAACTATTTGTCAATTCTAAACCCATTATCACGCAATGATTCTTCCAGTGTGGATTTCGAAGCATCACCTTATTTCAAAAGATAATAAAATTTCAACACGAACCTGGGATCCTTCACTTTGAAGATTATAGGGACGTTAGACGCAGGGGTGTAAGAAATTGCCACATTGCTTGTTTGATGTTCGAGAGCCCTCGGTGATTCATCAATTGACAACCTGATGAGATCGTGGTGAGAGAGTCCCTTTGGATTCTTCAATCCTATGTTTACAATTCTTGAGGATTTTCGAGTCCTTAAGAAGACAGATGTAGATTTAGAAGTTTTGGAAGACATGATGAAGTTTCAAATGAGAACTTAGGGTTTGAGATGAAGTGAGGGAAAAGACTTGAGAGAAATAGAGAGAATGAGGGAAGACGAGAGAGTTTTAGGGTTTTTTTAAAGAAATTGAAATGACATAATGTTAAAAAGGAAAACTGATTTTTAGCAATTTTAATCAAAGAGCGAAAGATAAGGGATTAACCATAAATGAAATATATTTGAAATAACTTTGTAAATACAGACAAGATAAATCGATCACAAATATATGAAGATATGTAGAGTCCATACCTAATGTCATGACCCCAACTCCATCCTTAGGGTCTCGAGCTACAAGAGTTATTTCTGCGATGTCCTAGGCACGTGGCAGTCCCATTTCTTTTTCTTTTTTTCTTTTCATTAAGCACATGTGAAAGCATACATGCAACACCCAGACAACAACAAGTGGCCAGCAAAACAACCACTTGCAAACACACAATTACATCAATTATATTTACAAACCCTTTTGTCATGGGCCATTATATTTACAATCATTACATGCTCTATGTTAAAAAAGGTCGAGGTAAATCTTAGCTCTTCTATCAAGATTGAAACTTCTCCATACCTACAATTCTAAAAAACAACTGGGTAAGTCATGGATTTAGTAAGGAGAACCCCTAATTCTCTACTATGAGGACATATCATAATCAAAATCTAGCAGGTACAACACTTGTAATACAATGTTTATGACAAATCAATGGCAAACTTATTGCTACACCTTGACTACATGCAGATGTCCATTACTGCATACTTCAATGCATGCTTACCTTCATCATATCAATGAATACATCAACACATGACAACGCCATCCTCAAGGTCTCGAGCTACAAGAATTATTTTCGTGACGTCCATTTTGCGACGTCCCGGGTGCGTCACCGTCCCATTTCTTCTTTTTTTATTTTCTTTTATTTTCTTTTCATTAAGCAGATGTGGAAGCATACATACAACATCCATATAACAAGAAGTAGCTAGGAAAACAACCACTTGCAAACACACAATTACATCAGTTATATTTACAAGCCCTTTTGTCATGAGCTGTTATATTTACAATCATTACATACTCTATGCTAAAAAAAGCTAGGGCAAATGTTAGCTTCTTTATCAAGACTGCAACTCCTCCATACCTACAATTCTGAAAACAATAGGGTGAGTCATGAACTATGTAAGTAAAACCTAAATTCTCTACTAGGAGGACATCTCATTATCAAAATTTAGCAGGTACAACACTCGTAATACAATGTTTGTGACAAATCAATGGCAAATTTATTGCTACACCTCGACTACAGCAGATGTCCATTAGTGCATACTTCAATGCATGCTTACCTTCATCATATCAATGGACATATCAACATATCATGCTTATGCATATACCGGCACTCATAACATGATTCTTTTATCATCGTCCTGGCTCAAACAGGCCATCTCGGCTTAACCGAGGCTTCCAGCTTCATGCTAGGCTTCCTAACTTAACCAGAGCATCCTAACTCAACTTAGGCATCCTGGTACTAGCTCACCAAGGTATCCGGGCTCAATCCAGGCATCCTAGCTCAACCAAGGCATCCCAGGGACTACCTTACCCTAGGCACCTAGGCTTAAACCCAAGAATCCTGGCTCAACCAAGGCATCTTGTTCAATGAACGAGGCATCGCCGCTAATGCTATGTGGCGACATACGCTTTTTCCTCTTTAAGTGCATCATAAAAGTGCATCACACAAGCTAGTTCTTACTTTTCTTTTTAGTCCATTAATACATGGCCCGAAGGCGTGCTCATTCAAGTGTGTGTGCCATGGCTCTTAACATCATACTATATGATATGCCGAGGACGATTCTCGGTTCGTGGCTTGAGCCTCACGCCTAAGCCGATGTCTACACCAAGCAAGACTTGGAACTGGCACGCTTCAATGTCGATCTAATGGCCTTGTGGCTTAGGCCATCGCTAGTTGATGTCGATTCTAAGCCAAGTGAACCTCAACCTCGTCCCAAGGCATGAACACACTTAAGCATGCAAACATGAGCAAATCACACAAAAGAACATTGCAAGATACACACGGCTTACACGAGTGAGCACACTACTAAATTTGACGACATAGGCTATCGCCCTAACTAAGAGTTAGAGATTCTACTTACCTTTAATGACCCTCGATAAACTATAGGTGGCTTTACTAAAAGAGAGTCATCTTGTAAGGTGGTGGGCAAGCAAGGCCAAGAGAAGAAAAGGGCGAGCAAGAAAGGAGGGGGAGAAGAAGTGAGCCAAAGATTGGAGAGGATGGAAGGGGTGGTTCCCTATATATAGGCCGAGCTTCATTTAATGGCCCTAACAAGTGGTCCGATGAACTTTCTTGGAGTGGCACGGCTAGTTTGACGATATGGCACCCTAAGGTTCTAGGGGAATGATTAAAGGCCTTTGTGTCTTCTTAGTGTCTTCTTATTGGTCCACTTATACCCATGAGTCATCCTATAATGATGGCTTGGCTTGCTCTATAAGGAAAATCTTGGTGTAATGATTATTAAATCTATCCCTGCCACCTAAGATGGTTAGTCACCTCTTCCATTTATGTTCAAGATATGGTCATCATGACACTTGGATATTAGTCACATGTTTTTATCCTCACTTGTTTTTCAAGGTGAATCTTTGGCCATCATTACACAATCCTAAGATGGCCACCTAAGATGGGTAACTCATTCCTTACTTTTAATGAGGTATTCTAGAACAGTATTCCCTTTTGAGCCACCTAAGTCTTGTAATAATGAAATGGCTAAGTTATTCTCCAAGACTTAGTTTAAGTGTAATTATGGCCTACTCTACTAGAGGACACTTAAGCATACACCTCACCCACTTCAATTAATACTTACATTTGGTGTAATCATTAGGCCAAGATATTCATCACATGCCTAAACAATACTTGCTTTCCAAGTTTAGCCTATCTAAAATTTCCTCTAAGTTTCAATATAATCCTAATGATGGCTATGTCCAATAGGCGACACATAAATGCATGACTCACCTTCCCTTATTTAATGCTTAGATTTGTGCCATCATGAGATTTGGATTTGTTCTTATCCCTAACTTACCCTCCAAGCTAAGCCAAGCCTTCTAGAGTCTTCTCTTTTGTCCCCTTCTAAGTGAAAATGCTAGTACTACCACTTAGAGAGGGGGTGAATAGGTGTTAGAAAAAATTTAACAATTAAATGCAAAAAAATTTAACAAGTAAATGCAAAATATATTATGTTGTGAGCAAAGTCTTTGAATAAGTCAAAGTTTGACTAAAAGCGCCACTAGACTTCTGAAGAAAATTCAGATTCAAATAAGAGATGTATTAGAATTTTAAAAGAAGATTGCAATGGATAAAGCTGAAAAGAGTTAAGGGAAGAGAAAATTGCACACTAGATTTATAGTAGTTTGGCTTAGATTAAGCCTATGTCCACTCTCATATGCTGACAACCTTCTGGCTGAAATTCACTAAAGTATCAACAAAAAAGTACAATGTTTCGAGATTAAACACTCAATACAACCAGCCATATTAGTATTTGAGTAACCAAGTAATGTAAAATCTCCTCCTTTTGGATACCACAGACCTAACTCTGGATAAGTCGCAATATATTTGATAATATGTTTGACAGCATTAAGATGAGACTCTCTAGGGTCAACTTGGAATCTAGAACACATTCACACACTAAATAGAATATCAAGTCGAGAAGCAATGAGGTAGAGAAGAGAACCAATCACGCTTCTGTATGTCTTTTGGTTAACTTTCTTTCCATTTTCATTCTTGTCAAGTTTAAAAGAACTTGACATGGGAGTCTCAGTCTTCTTGCAGTTTTCTATCCAAAACTTCTTGATTACATCTTTGGCATATTTCTCTTGATAACTGAAAGTTCCTTTCTTTGATTGTCTGACTTACAGACCTAGAAAGAAGGTTAACTCACCCATCATGCTCATTTTGAATTCTTCCTGCATAGACTTTGAGAATTTCTTGCAAAGACTTTCGTTAGAAGACCCAAAGATTATATCATCTACATATATTTGAACAAGTAGAAAGTCTTTTTGTTCCATTTTGGTAAACAAAATTGTATCAACCATTCCTTTCTTGAAACCATTGCTTACCAAAAACTTACTCAATCTCTCATACCAAGCTCGAGGTGCCTGTTTCAGACCATACAAAGTCTGGTTTTTTGGGATCTTCGAATCCTATTAGTTGTTAGACTTCTTCTTGTATGAACCCATTTAGGAAAACACTCTTTACATCCATTTGGAATAACCTGAAATCATGAAAACATGCATATGCAAGCAATAGTCTAGTGGCTTCTAACTTGGCTACAGGTGCATATGTCTCATCATAGTCTGTTCCTTCCTCTTGCATATAACCTTTTGCAACAAGCCTTGCTTTGTTCCTAGTTACTTTACCATTTTCATCAATCTTGGTTTTGAACACCCACTTTGTTCCAATCACAGATTTTCCTTTTGGTTTTGGAATTAGCTCCTAGACATCATTAATACTGAATTTTCTAAGTTCTTCCTGCATTACTTCTATCCAGCTTTTGTCAGATAAAGCTCTTATTTCAGAAATAAGTGCTAGTGTACTTGAGTCTCCTTTTGCTTTGCATCCGGTACGGATTCCTTCTTCTATATTAGGAATGATGAGTTCTTTAGAATGGCTTGATTTGTGCTTCCAGGTACTGTTAGATCCGTCACTTCCTGCAAGGATTTGCTGATCATCAATTTTCTTTGATTCTTCTAACTCCTGTTCTGTTTGACTTTGATCACCAAAAGACTGAGGTTCCTTGAGAGAATCAAACTTTATTAAGTCTCAAACTAGTTTAGACTCTTCAAGTTGAGTCTGATCTTGGAAGTTTTGAATACTTTCTTGAAATCTAACATTCATGGATTCTTCAACGATTTGTGTTTTCTTGTTGAATACCTTGTAAGCTTTGCTTGAAGTAGAGTAGCCAAGAAATATACTTTCATCAGATCTTTCTTCAAATTTTCTAGGCTGATTATTTCCATCCTTCAAAATGAAGCACTTGCAACCAAACACATGAAAATAAGAGATATTTGGCTTCTTTCCTTTAGACACTTCATAGGGAGTTTTCTCTAGGATGGACCTTAAAAATATCATGTTAATTATATAATAGGCAGTAGAGATTGCTTCTGCCAAAAAAATGAGAAGAGACTTTACTTTCTATCTGCAGAATTCTTGCCATCTCCTATAGCGACTTATTTTTCCTTTATATCCATTTTGTTCTGGACTGTATAAAGAGGAGAGAACATGTTAAAAGACCATTCTTGTCACAAAAATTTGCAAACTCTTGATTTTCAAATTCTCCCCCATGATCAATCTTTATGCTTGAAATGGCATAACCTTTTTCGTTCTGAACTTTCTTAGCAAACTTCAAAAACATATGAGAAGGGTTTGATTTTATTTGCCAAGAAGAAAACCCAAGTGAATCTTAAATAATCATCCACAACTACCAAACAGTATTTCTTACCACCAATGCTCTGAGTTCTAGTTGGTTCAAAAAGATCCTTGTGAAGAAGCTGCAAGACGCGATTAGTGGAAACTTGATTTATAGGTTTAAATAAACTTTATGACATGTTTTCCCAAGATACATGGAGTACACAACTCAGACTTCTGGTACACCATTTTGGGAAGACCTTGGACCAGCTTCTTAGATGAAAGTTTAGCAATTTGTTTCATACTCACATGTCCAAGCTTGTGATGCTAGAGATGTGCTTCATCTTGAATTGAAACAAGACATTAAGAGCTCTCTAGACTTATGTCCATAAGATAAATATTACCATGTTTTCACCTAGTGAAAGATTGAGATAAGTCTCGACTATTTCCAGAACAAACATCTTCTTGGAAATTGATTCTAAATCATGTATCACAAAACTAGCTTATACTCATAAGATTGTAATTCAAACATTTTACCAGTGAAACATTGTTGATGATTAAACTTCCAATCCTCACTGTTCCATGTCCAATAATTTTTCCCTTGCTGTTCCCACTAAATGAAACACTTCTTTCTTTTTGTTTTTCTACTTTTACGAAACTACTTGAATCTCCAGTCATGTGTCTAGACAGCCATTGTCCAAGTACCATTTACTTTTCCTTTTAACATTAACTTGTAGTCAAAATGAAATCTCAAACTTTCTTTAGTACCCAAATTTTCTTGGGTGAGTTAGTTTTAAAGACATCTTTTGCCCAATCATTCTTAACAGGTCTCCAAACTTTAGGGCATTCATTCTCAAAATGTTCTGAGCGGTTACACTTAAAACATTTAAAAGCACTCCGAGCAATAGGTTTTACAAAAACTTTTTGAAAATAATTTTTGTAAGAAGATTTTGGAGGTCTTTGTTTAAGTCTCTCCTTGACATTAGGAAAATCGATCAAAAGAGTACTTTCTTTAATTAGACTCAAACCAGATTAGTTATAATAAGGTATTTGAGTTGAAAATATTTTCTCTAAAAAATTTTATCATTTGAAGAACTTTGTGGAAATATCTTAAACCTCCTTTTTCAAACATTTCTTTTGAAAGAAAATTAGCACTTTCTTTTAAATCATCAAAATTATTTTTCAGATTCTCAAACTTTTCTCTCCAAGAATCATCATGTTGCCTGAGTTTTGAATTTTCCTTCTTTAATTCGGAAATCCTTTTAAGAGAAGATTTGAGGTTCAAGCAAAGTTCATCTATATACTTAGAAACTTTAATAGGAATTTGTGAATGACTTACCTCGATTTTCTTGTCAGATTTTGAGTCCGTGTCAGAGTCTGCCTTTGATCCTAAGTCTGATTTTGAGTGAGCCATCATACAGATATTTGCAAACTCCTCTTCATTTTCCTCACATTCTGTGTCACTCCAGGTTTCTGCTTTAAGAGCTTTCTTGTATTTTTCATACTTTCCTTTCTTTTTTTTTAGTAAGGGACAGTTAGGCTTGATGTGCCCCTTCTTCTTGCACTCAAAGCATATCACATCCTTGCTTGTTTCAACATATTCCATCGATCTTTTCTAGGAATTTTGCTTGCTTGATTTTTTCCAATTCAATCTTCTTTCTTTCCTATTTAGTTTTCTGAATTTCTTTATCATAAGAGCTAGCTCCTCGTCATCCATCTCATCGTTTGTGTCTGTATCATTAGAATTAGCATTAGACTTAAGCGTAATTGACTTCTTACCTTTTAGATCCTCTTCGTCATTGATCTATTCCACTTCATATGATTGAATAGTGCCTATTAGCTCGTTAACAATTTCTGCAAATCGGCTAAACATATCTCCAATAGACTCTCCAGGTTTCATTCTGAAAGATTCATATTGGCCAAGTAAGATATTTATTTTTGTCTTCTTTTACATGATCTATCCCTTCATAAGTGACATGAAGTCTATCCCAGACTTTTTAGCTATTTCACATGAAGAGATTTTGTTATATTCAGCAAGAGACAAGGCATAGTATAAAGAATAAATAGCTTTTGCATCAAAAGCCTGTCTCTTGGTAATTTCTGCTTGGTTGGATTCCTTAGCATCTTTATCTAAGACTTCTTTTCCCTTGTCTGAAGCTGAAGCTGCCTTTGGATTGATTCCTCTTTCTACAACATCCCATTCCAGAGGATCTCTAGATCTCAAGAATGCCTTCATTTTATTCTTCCACATACTATATTCTTTTCCATCAAAATAAGGTGGCCCGGTATTACTCTGTCCTTCAACCAGCCCTGGTGCCAATATACTAGCAATAGAAGATCTTTAGCTCAGAAGTAAAAACACTTCAATAAAACAAGCACCAAACTCTGATACCAATTGAAAATGCTAGTACTACCACCTAGAATGGGGGTGAATAAGTATTAGAAAAATTTTAACAACTAAATGCAAAATATATTATGTTGCAAGCAAAGTCTATGAATAAGTCAGAGTCTGACTAAAAGCGCCACCAGACTTCTGAAGAAAATTCAAACTCAAATAAGAGGTGGATTAGAATTTTAAAAGAAGATTGTAGTGGATAAAGCTAAAAAGAGTTAAAGGAAGAGAAAATTGCACACAAGATTTATAATGATTTGGTTTAGATCAAGCCTACATCTACTGTCCCACACTAATAGCTTTCTAATTGAAATTCACTAAAGTATTAATAGAGAAGTACAATGTTTTGAGTGCAAACACTCAGTGAAAGATTTCTTTTTTACTCACTAAGTCACTCTTCTTATGTTTTCTCTCTTGACTACAATCTGTAAGCACTGTTGTTGAAGAACAAGTAGTTGGAAAGACTTCAAACTTTGGAATCTCAATTTTCATGCTCTATCTCAAATGTACTAAATGACTTCCTTAAATACTCCTCTACGCTTTACTAGCCATTGGCATTCTCTAAAGAAATTTCTTCCAATCAATCCGTTGGACAGAATCGATTAAGGAAATCTTGTAGCCGTTTGAAGATTGAGAAAAAAATCTGTTGATTCTAGTCGCCCATACAATCAAAATCTAGGTTTCCATAAGTAGATGTTTCCCAAAAAAGAACATGTTTTCAAGATTGATGGGATCAATCAATTCGTGATTGATTACATCAATATATATATATATATATATATATATATATATATATATATATATAAGGGTAAGTGAGATTCTTTGCCAGAAAGCCATATATTAAAGATAAATCTCCATAACGTTCATACTGAATCCTTATCGTAAGATCAATAATCCCAAGTCTTATTATATCTTCATTTTGGACTTGGTTTTAGTCTGGATTACGTCAGAATGGGAAAGACTTCTAGAATGAATAGACTTTGACAAGAGTCTGCGATATGACTTCAGAAGTCTACTATTCTTCATAATAAGAACAAGAACAAGCAAGTTTTGTCAATTTCAAAACCTGGTAGGAGTTTTCTCAACACTAAGGAATAAGGTAAATATGTAAATGAGGTCATGTGTGACTAAGTTATCTAAGGTTGGCAAAAACTTAACTCCCAAGTCTCAAATTAGTATTATGATGGCCTAAAACTAGAGGAACATATAAGCTTATGATTCATCAAAATGCATTCAATGGCATTAAATAACTAGCTTCCAAAAATATTTAAGACTAATTTTGGTCTTCAAGACAACTTGTTCTTCAAGTTGTTTTGCCCCCTTTATTTCTCTTAGGTGTGTGACTCATCTAAGGGTAATGATGTTCTTAAATTTCTAAGGACACTTAAGCATGTGAGTCACTTATCCTAATGACAGTTCTTGGATCTAGTTCATCAAGAAGGCCTTATTCTCATGGCTTGAAACTGAGGATGTCACACTTAATCTTCTTGCTAAATAAGAACTTACGTGCTAAATAATTGAACAAGAAAGAGAGAGCCAAATGATATTGAGTGAAGATTCTGAAGTGATCTAGAAGCAAGGTTCCTTCTACCTATCTTCCAAGTGTACAAGTTGTGCAAAGCTCAGTTTTCTTGTATTCCATGTTTGGAAGTCCTAAACAAGTTTATTGAAAGAGAGTTTCGATATTTGCTTCATATTGATATGTCCCGGCTTTCTATGCCACAAATCTGAGTCAGTCTTTGATAGATACAAGGCATTGTAGAGTGTCAGACTTTATGTCTAGAAGTTAAATATTGCCATGCCTTTGACCAATTAAAGTTTGGGAGCAATCTTTGCTCGTTCCTGAACAAATATTCTCATGAAAATTGATTATGAAGCCAATACTGCATAATTGATATATGCTAATGAGATTATAGTTTAGTCCTTGGACTAAAGAAACATCATTGATGATGAAGCTTCTAATTTCCAATGTTCCTTTGCTAATGATCTTTCATTTACTGTTTCCTCTGAAAGACACAACTCCACCCTCCAATTTCTCAAGTTAATAAACATAATTTAGTCACTAGTCATATGTCTTGAGCAATTGCTATCCAAGTACCATTTATTCTTTTTCTTTATTAGTGCCTACATTGACAAAATAAATTCAATTTTTCTTTGGTACCCAAATTTTCTTAGGTTGATGGGGGTTAGTGGAAAAAGCTATTCTTATCCAGGTTTTCTGAATTGGTATCCAGACCTTAAAACATTCATTTTGAAAATGATTTGTATCATCACATTTGGAGCATTTGAGGGCATTTCTACTAACAGGTTTTGTAAAATTTCTTCGGAAATCATTTTTATAATCCAGCCTTGGAGGTCTCCATCTAAGTCTCTCCTTAACTTTTGAAAAGTCAATCAGACTATCACTTTCCTTAGAAAAACCAAGTCCTGACTTGTTATAGCAAGGAACTTGATGGAAAGGATTAATGACACCTAATTTTTAGTCGACACGTCGATAAAGATAAAAAAAAAAAAAAATCAAGTTTAGAGTTTCCAATCATGATGGAATCCATTTCTTGAACCAAAAGTGTCAGTTTTCATTTCTTTATCTTTGGCCTATCATTTTTAGGTAATTTCCTAATCATTTTTACCAAAAATCCAAAAAGTCAAACGGTTGACTTTCAAGTTTACTTTTGGTCAATCATTTGACTAAAAGTCAACCCCTAGTCAAAATTAACTTTTTGCATAAAAAGGTCCTAAATAACCTTAACATCACTTTGGCCACATTAGTTTTCAAAAAATTCAAGGATTTGATCACAATATCAACCTTTTGATGAAAAGTCAACTAAAGTGTTGGTTTTCAATTAAACCTTTGATCGAAAAATTGAAAAATGTAAAAACCCTTAAATCATCATATCTTAGCTTCAAAATGATTTTTTTTTTTTAAAAAAATGCCACATCATTTAAAATTGTTATCAAAAAATGCCACGTTAGCTATTTGGCCAAAAATTCTCATTGTTGACACTTAAGTGTTCATTTCTTCTCCGATCTTAGCACTTAAATGGACATTTTGGAAGTTTTGGCATTCATATGTCCACTCGTGTCAAGTTTTAGCACCTGAAATATACTTCTTTCATGTGCTATTTCAATGAGAGAAGTTTGATTGTATCACTCGTGCAAATGAATGTAAAAACCCAAAACAATTTGCAAATGGAAGATTAGACATTATCAATGTTATAATTATTATAAGATACTCGCTTTGGGCCCAAAACTTTTAAAATGATTATTTAAGTGTCATAATGATAAATTAAGTGACTCTAGCAACGAAATATTTGACATGACTTACCAAATAATTTTGGCACTAAATTAGTCTAATTAAGTTTTGGCACCGAAATGATCGATTTTGAAGATTTCACACAAAATATTTAAAAATAGTATGGTGTGTAATTTTTGTACCTTATAACGTCATAGAATCCATTACTTTTTCATTGGAAAACTTGGAGTTAAATTGGTTCCGAAATGTTCCTTTCCATTAATCCTCCTAGTTGATCAAAGAGAAGAAGTCCATTTCAATAAGTCTCTTAGCTTTGCTCTTCAATCTCAAAGCAGAGCGAGGTCAAAGAAGACACAAATGCAAAGTTACAGGGAGAAGAACAACGCAAGTGTCATAACTTTTGTACAGCACTCATTTGAGTTCCATAATTGTTTTTTCGCTCACTTAACTACCATAAATTTGAAAAATTGACCGCCAAAGTGCCTACGATGTGCCTTACTCGAAATGCGACATGGACGCCAGTCATCCTACATGGCTTCATCGGTGCTGACATGGACAATTTAAAAGATTCAACAACAAAAAATCCATGTCAAAATGGAAAATTAATTTAAAAAATCCACCTAGGACAATTTGCCAGAAATAACATTCAAATGATTGATTTTGCTTTGATATGGCACTTAAGTGAGTAAAGTTATAACACTTAAGTGAGTGTAATATGAAAGCCCTGATCCTCGAGCGCGTGCCCTTCCCTTAGTGGTTGATAAAATTTGCGATATCCCAGGACGCGTCGCCGACCCATTCATTTTATTGTGCATGCAGAAGCAAATAAACAATACCCTTGACAACAACCAACGCGGGATAGAAAAGCAGGAAATATATTCACAACCAAAACACTTTTATAAACACCTCGGTTTATATACAAGACTAGTCTAAAGACAAAAGTCTACAAAAGACCGGCTTTCAAAACGAAGCTATCCTAAGACCAGCTAGCCGGACACATTCGACGATCCTTCGGTCTCTACAGGCTTCGGGGGCGTCGGGTCCTCCACAGCACCATCAGGAGGGTCAGTTGCACTCTCACCTAGAGTGGCTGCACTCTCACCTAGAAGGGCATCGACTATCACAACGGGAATTTCAGAACCCTGGAGGGGACCCACACGGTAACAATTGAAACCGTAGCGAAACCACGCTCTGAACCGATGAGGTACCCTCTGAGGTAGGCTCTCATCGACCCAAATGGTGGTCACCACGAGTTCGTAGACCCATTGACCCCCATGGGGCATGATAGTCAAAACTCCGCTCGGTAACCATCATAGGCCGACCAAAACGTTCTGGAGGAATCACCATTTAAGGGCTTGAAAATATTGAAGCCCACGATAGGGTGAGACAATATCTCAGCAAGTTCACCCCCTAAACTCCGATTAGGAAGGAAATACACCTAGCCATACAACCACATAGCCGCACAATCATAGAGACTTACCTCGTCTCAGCTCCTCCCTGTAGGTCAGCACAGTTCAAATACACAACCATATGCAGGAATCACACTCAAACAATTGGAACGCCACCACTTTCATCTCAATAAGTACAAGGGTCCCAATTATAGGACTAAATCGTTATGACACATCACATACCATGCCACACAATTTTATCTCATAATCCGACGAGTCAATTTCACTTAGCATGCGTTCCAATTTTTAATCATAGCCACACACGGGCACGGCCTACTCGATGTTCGGCAGTCTTCTAGCGTAACCAGGCATCACCTTACCCCACTGAGCACGGTAACGTCACTACATCGATGGCATTCCACATATTAGAATCGGTCCAGTCTCTACTACGACCGGCATCCATTGATAGGGCATCCCATATAGGGGCACGTCCACCCGACTCATTTTAGGGACGGGTTCTCTTAACCAACACACGACCATTCAATCTCGGCCTAGAACACCGTGCATTGCACTCAAATGCCTCAATTAAAATAGTGAACCCGGCCTATTTTCTTCATATTAAAAATACATGGTAAAATAATCGTGTGGGGGTACACAGTCAATTTGAACCAGAAAAACTGATGCTCTTCATTTTAAAATCCCACGGTTTGAAATAGTCTTTAAAACCAAAATTCCAATCACCACTCAATTTGCACAAATTAACACTCAATTAAATAAACCATGCACACCATTGCAATCGGGATGAAATTCCAGTCACCAGCTATCTCGGTATAATTTTCGAAAAATATTAAATAATTAAATAAATACCAAAATTAATTAAATAATTCAATTTAAATGCAAAAATAGCAAATTAGGTCGGAAACGCTAATCTAACCACCTAAACGGGCCTAGAAAATTTCCGAACCTATCTAGATAAATAGTACGACTACTTTAGTCCCTAATCTATCCGTTCTTCCCACCTAACATGCATAAACAGATAATTAAATCACTAATCCATTCTAACTAACCACCTAAACCCTAATTAGCCTAAACTAATTATCCACTAAGCGTCATTAACTCCCTAAGCGAATTTTAGCAAGTAAACTCATCGGTTTAGCAGGCTGGTAAGTCCACGACGACGACGACGCAGAGGCGAGCAACAAATAAGCCTGCGGCGACACCGAGTGAGGTTCAAACAGGCCTGAAAACGAGCCTTGAAGTCCAAAACTCCTTGCTGGCTTCGGCTACTAACTTGGGCTGAAGGAGATGGAACTAGCGGTTGAAACGGCGAGGAAGGGCTGGCGGAGGCTACTGCGGGACTAGGTGGGCAATGGTGGTGGTTCCGACGGCCTGGATGGTGGCTTGAGGCAGTCAACGATGGCCTAAGGTGACTCGAGGGACACGACTGGACACGAGACAGGCGGGACAAGCAGGATGAGCGAACGCAACTCACGGGGGCGCGACGAGCAAGCGAGCAAGCGACGGCAGGGGGCTCTAGCGACTTTAATGGTGGTTGATGGGCTAGGGGAGGGAGCTGCTCTGTTTTCCTCTGGTTTTTAGAGCTCTAAAAGGGACAACAATGGAGAAAGGTGGTTGGAATGAAAAAGGAGTTGCTGAAGAGTGGAGGGTCCCCCATGGTTTCCAAAGTCTTCTATTCTATCCAATTCCTCCTTGGTAGGGCCCCACCAGCTAGGCTGTCATCCTCAGCCCCTTGGCAGCCCTCAAGCTTCCTCAACACGCCACCCAAATGGTCCAAAATGTTACCTCCCTCATGGCCTACGAATTTTGTACCAAATTCCCCGAATTGAATCAATTCCTCTCCAATTGGATCCAATTTGATGTTCAAAAATCCCACCAATGTGCCATCATCCCAAACAAAATTTTTCCTCACCAATTGAACCAACTTGAATCTAAAAAATGCGACCAAAAACGGTCCTCTGATTTTTCCGGTCAAAAATGGCCCTTACTTTGAATTTTCGCCAAAAATCTCGGTTTGTAGAAAAATCTTCGGAGGATGAGTCAACGTTCCTAAAATGAATTGTGACATGACAGAACTTTCAATCTTTGAAATCGGGTTTAAATTCGCGATTAATTTCAATCTGACGCGATTTTAGAGTGACCTAGCCTATTAGGTAGATTTTAGGAATTTTTAGTGCATTTAACCCGTGGTCGATTATTTTCGAGCCACAGTGTGCATCTTCGACACATTGGCTACTCTCGATTGTCGCGAAAATTTTGAGGTTTCAAATACGAGTACAAGGTACATAAATGACAGAAAAATCGATCTAATGCTGTTCGACAGGAATTTTGTAATCTGGTGGAATCACCCACACACTAACCACATTCCTCTGTCGAATCAACCTATCTCCGTGTTGACACCTAAATTTTGGCGATCCGGTTATTTATTTATTGCATAGAAAATTATGGGTTGATTTTATCCCTGAAAAATAATTAATTGCATAGCATATAAATTTAGATGCAATTATTTTTAGTCTGCATATTTTCATTTTATTTTTTAGGACTAGTGGTGGAGGGGTGTGAATTAATATTTCTGAGCTCTAGCTTGGCAGGCCGGATTAGGCCCACGAAAGGAGTAAATTAGCCCAAGCCCGTTGTTTTTTTAAATTAATTATCTCGTGGGAAATTGAGATTTGATGCGATATTACGGTGGTTTTTGGAATCGGGTTGCAATATTTTCTTTAGTCTTTAGGTGATAAGATCGTTGGGAATATTAAGGAGATAAGGAAAATAAGAGGATTTTGGGTGATCGGGAGGTTATAGATTATCTTCGTGTATATTGAAAAAGCGAGATAAAATATTCTAAGAAGATCACCTATTTTTACCTATAAAAGCAATCGTGTACGGTGAGAGAAGGGGGGTGGCTTTTCGAGGGTTCTCTTCGTCGAAAGAAAAAAATGTGAAAAGTAAAAACAAAAGGTAGAAAGAGAATACAGAGACAGAAGGGGAGTGATTTGACCCTTACTGTTCATTGTCTTCCCAAGTTCGCTACTCAGCATCTACAACCGACCGGCCGGCTCTTCCTCAACCGCGCTGCACTCGCCTCGCCGTTCAACCCAGCAGCAGAGCTGTGCCTCACCGTGACCCAGCCGTGTCACTAGTTGCTGCCACTTCACCGGTCGTCCACGATCGCCCGGCATAGATCCGATGATCCGACGCCCCTGCTGCCGTCCCTCCCGTTGCCCTCCGCCCGAAGCTCCACCGCTGAACTGCGAGATCTCGCACCGCCGCTCCACACCTCTGACGGTAACCGTGCCCCCCGCGAGTTTTCCCCTACCGATCCGCTATAACCCGACGTAACTGCTCCTGCCTGAACTGTGACTAGCTGCGACTGCCGCATCTGCCAATCGAGCCCTCCGCCCGAACGACGAGCCGCTACCCCTGATCCGAGCCTGCTGTTGTCCTCTGCTGTGCCCACGAAGCTACCGTTGCTACTGAGCCGCTGCACCAGTTCGACGGAGCCATCACCGTTGTTCGTCTCCGCTCGCTTGCTGCTTCCCCTTTGCCGGTGCCCGAACACTGGTAGCGTCGCCCGTGCCATCCCTGTCCCGCCTGACCCGCGACCAGCTGTGCCTGCTGCCACCCTTCGCCGGAGTTTCCTCCTGTCAGACCTCCGATCCACTGCTTCAGTGACCAGCCTTGCATGAGCAAGCTTTGCGTGAAAAAAAAAGAAGAAAAAATGAGAATTAGGTAGTTTATTTATTTATTTATCTCTTTATTGAGTTTTTATTATTTTTCCTTTATAGCTTGTTTTTTTAGTAGAATTGTTCCTCAAATGTATGATTGATATTCCGACATGAAAAAGTCCATCAAGCTAGGGATTGATAGTCCGATTTTCGCGCCCGAAATCCGACTCGCAATCTCTTACAAAAATCGACAATCCAATCTCAAGCCCGAGATTCGTTTCGCGAGTTAATTTTAAAATTGGTCAACCCGATCTCATGCGCGAGATATGGTTCGCCAATTTTTAGATATCAACACTGTCTTGCTTGATTTGAAGTCGTGGTGTTTGGATCAATTTTATTTTCATAAAAGGAAAAAATCCAAAAAAAATCGAATTAGGGTTAAGTTTGTTTTAGAATGTTCCTAGTCTTAGGGTTATCTTGCATGTTTAGAATAGGGATTTTATTTTGAATCATGAAAAAGAAAACAAAAAAAGTGCATTCATTTAGGTTGTTAGTTTTTTTTTATTTGAATTGTATGTTTAATTATGTGTTAGTTTTAATTTCGAATTTTATAAAAAGAAACACAAAAAAAAAGCATCATATATCATGTTGAATTAGGGCATTCTTTGCACGTCATTGCATGTTAGGATTGCATGTTTATCAATTATAGGTAGATAATATTTCCTAGATAAATTGCATGTTTTTGTTAGGAAAATAAAAATGCCCATGTCATATAGAACTAGGTTCATGAAATGCACGTCATTTATTGACTGTTGTTAGGTTCATTTAGTTAGAAATTGCCCGTCATTAGATTAGGTTATTTAATAAATGTCGCGTGACATATAGCTCGCATATTACATTGTATGTCGCATGTCATTTTAGTTAAAATAATTTTGTACGTCATCGCATTGTATCACACGTCATTAGAATTAAGTCATTTTGGTTAATTTAGATTACATATTTAATTATTGCATGTTCATTAAGAAATCACAAAAAAATTTATTCATTCATATAGTTTAGGACATGTTGCCATGCCATATCATTTCATATTAGATTAAAAGCATTGCATGATTCTCATTAAATAAGTGAAAATGAAAAAAAGAAATTACGTGTTAATTAGAAATCATATTTAGGGTTGTTGATGTGAATTCTGATCTAACAATGCAGATGCTTTCGTTGCTTTGAGATAAGTTTTGCAATTTATTTATTGCTTTACTTGGGTGTTAAATTGGTGGATTGCGCACCCGCATGATCGCCTCACATGTTAGGGAAATAGATTTAAAATTAATCTAAGCTGCTTTCAAAAACATTTTTTTCAAAATAAAAGAAATGGTACCGAAAGGGCGTTAGAGAAATCTAGCGTAACCAAGTCCCCGTACCCAAATCTCTGGTTCGTAAGAGTAAAGTAAATCTCCCGTTACTTTACTTGGGTTTTTAATCAACCCACCAAAAATAGATTAGTGGCGACTCCTAATTGAATATCAATTGCATGTTAAAAACTTGAACTTAAGTCGCGAATTGGTATGGGCTTGGGAGAACCCGAGTTAGGTCTAGGCCTAACAATCCATTAACCAAACTCTAGGTGGTTCACACCCGAAAATTTGGTCGCGACACTTCGGTCTCTGATCGATTTTGACGGTGTCGTAATGACCTTTGCAGATTAGCACGGTCAAGCAGTCGATTCCTAGTCGAATTCTCAAGTTTATTGTGTTAAAATCCCTTAACAGCTTCACCAGATAGTCTAGTTATCTCATGAGTGATCAGCTCAAAGAATAAACTACAGGCGCGTCGATGAAGAGCCTAACTTATTAAATTGAAAGTAGAACTGGAAAATCAGAATGTCACATATGGCAGACCTGCTATTCTTGTTCCATCATTTTATTTATAAGTGAGAATGTTAGGGAGGATCAATGTAGCTATCCCTCTGAACTTTACCATGACGATCACACATAGACAAATGCCTTACATTAATTAATTTTTTATAAGGCATGTTAATAGAAGTGGGTACCATATATAAAACTAGATATTTCTCATGAATGATGCCCATTGCATATAAAATCCAAAATATTTTAAATTTAATTTTCAACAAAGACTGAATTTATTAAAAAATAAATAATATTAAAAATAAAAGTACTGAATTTTGAATAATAATAAATTTTGGTCATTTATAAAAGATCATGAATTTATTTAAATAAATTGATTATAATTTGTTATTAATCATTAATTTCAGCAATAACTTTTGTTAAAGTTAAAAACATGTTTCCAAATATTAATATACATTAATTATGAATATATTTTTCGAATTTTCAATGAATTGACTTATTAATATTATTAGTGTAAATTCACTGTAGGTGCTTTTTATTTATGAATTTAAATCAAATTAATTAAAAATATTCATTTAATATATAATGTATCTCAACGTGTCGGAATTCTTTATTTTTTAGAAATGACGTGTCGACGTGTCGTGTCGCATGTCCGTGCTACTTAGGCTGCCGACGGCGAGTGGTCCCCATCGTTCTTTCCGCGTAGAAAATATAAATTTCCTTTTCAAATATTCACATTAATTGCTGCCTACGCCGGAGAGTTGTTTCCCTTTTATCTCCCCACCATTTCTTCTCCTCGTAAAAAGTTTGAAAATTATTTATGTGAGTACCGCGCACGCTATTGACATCCATGTCAACAATATTCGGCGGAAATATGTCATATGAACTGTATTAACAAATCGTCAAAAAGTTTAAAATTTAAGATTATAATTGCAAGATTTAAGATTGAAATTATACCAATTTAATAGGTTATACTTTTCCTAAACTTTACTATATTAAATCTAATATTTGGTAAATCATAATAAAAAAATGAATATTTTCATATTATATCATATTCATTATTTGGTATAAACAATACATCGATGTAAATGAATCTATAAATATGCCATTAGAAATGGTAAGAATTTTCTTACGATTTATTGCTAAAGAAGCACGGTCCACGTCTTAAACAGAAAAGAAGCTCATCACAGCATTCCGAGGTCACAAGTTCGACCACGACAATAAATGTAAAGGGGCTATAGCAATATCGATGAGGTAAATCGACCAGTAAAATATAAACCTAATAAAAGAAAGAAAACGTGATCATTCATTTTGCGATTATGAAAAAAAACAATGCTTTCACTTTCTGGCTACTTTCGCAAAACATCAACATGAACCGTAGAGTTACATAAAAGGAGTTTCAATTAAAGAACTAGAAAGTTATGTTGGAGAAGGAGTTTCGACTATGTCGCCGTTTGACGTAAACAAAAAATTACGGCGGAGTTGTGAAGATTAGATGCGAACCAAAGATGAAGAGGAGGAGATAGAGAGAGAGTTAGAAAGATTTGTTTGAAGTTTGAATTTGTTCATTTAAAATTAGAGTTCTACTTCATTTTTAATTATCTTTCCTCCCCTTTCTTTTATTTTGTTTTTATTTTGTTTTTATTTCCTTACATCATTCGTTAATAAGAAATTCATCAAATAATAAACTATATAATAAATATAGATACTAAACATATATATATATATATATATATACATATATATACAGAACATATATTATAAAATAGAAATAAATATAAATATATAAATAAAAATAGGAATAAATAAAAACTATAATCGCAAGAGTCAAGATGCCGTTAAGAATTGAACATGACTGTTTTTGTCTTGGCCTAACAAAGGAAACAAGACTCGAGTTTGATGGCGCTTATCGAACTAGATGAAACGGAGAGTGCTACTTGCATGTTCCACGACAGAGCAAAATTAGCAAGGCTGCAGATCTTCTCCCTCGGAGCGTTGCGGCCTCACTGGACCCTCCACTTTTATTCCACGAGCTCCTATGCAGTCGAAAGCCTTCTTCAGTTTCTAAAACTGATCATTCGACAAATAGTCTCGGTTCGAGCTAATTCCTTCCAAGAGCATACAATTTTCGTTTGAGGTTCGAGTTTCCCTTCCGCGTGTATCATGAGATATTTTCTAAGAAAATTTACTGAATACAGTAATCAAGCACGAACCTTTTGTCGGTCATGGTATCCAATCCAGCAACTTAGAACCTCCATCTCAATCGATTTCCCATCCAGACATTCTCACTCTTTCAAGTGGGGAATATGTTCTAGAACAATTAAAATCACCTCAGAGGAGGGTATGATAGTGAATTTGATCTTATGATTTCGATGACTCCAATTCCATCTCTCCTCAGGAGATTTTACCTATTTTTGTGGATTAGGTTTCCAAATTTGAACTTTGACGAAATCGGCTCGAGATCACGGATTAATTTTGTCCCTGTTTAGCTCTGTACCGGCGAAAATGCTTGTAAATAGTTACGAACTTTTAACTGCGCTTTTTTGCCGACTAGTAGAAAGTTTAGCCCGAAAGTTTTGGTCGTTCTCTGCTTCTCCTCATTTTGGGGCCAAATGTCTATTGTTCGATTCAAGTACATTCAAGAGAGACAGGTTGCGGACCGGCAGTACTCGATGGCCGGTGATATGTTCGTGATGTGATGCTCGGCTGGGGGACTCTCGGTATAGTGATCGACGGCAAGGGGTATTCACCGGTGATGACAAGGAACAAGGCTACTTGGAGGAACTTACAACGATAGACGACGACACTCGACGAGCTCCACTGAATAACCCGCGAAGAAGATACTTTGAATTTGAGGAATAGCAGGCTGCACTTTTAAATTCATAGATGCGCGTTGATTTTGGCAAGTTTCACAGAATCATATTCACATATGCGCGTTGATTTTGGGAAATTAAAAAACTTGCCTCTATCATCCGACGCAAATTTTTATTCTTGGAATAGAAATTCATTTGATAATGATATAAAATTTCATCCTCCCGGGTGAGATAGTGGGTGGAGTGCGAGGATGGTGACGGGGGTAGGCGGCCGGCTAGTAGTAAGGGCGAGTGATTAGAATAGTTTTTATTACTCATTTTTGTTCCATAATTAAAGAAGCGAAAAAAATTTATTTATTATTTCCGTTCCAAAATTATTTTTGAACGAAAAAAGTTGTTTCGAATATAGAAAAATGAAATTACGTTATCAAACGGATTTCTATTTCAAACTTATTTTTCAAATAGAAAAATAAATTAAATTATAAATAAAATGATTATCACACGCATTCTTAAAAAATCGATACATAACATCTCTATGTTCTTGGAAATTGGTGAAGCAGGCGTTCCACACCAAATCACCTAGTTATGTGGTGACAAAGAACTTCTCCGCTGGTGGAGGCGAGTAATGATAAAATAAAAATTAATTAAATGAAGTAAATGGAATTCTTTTTTGTCTTTTTTTTAGTGGAACCTATAAAAGGACTTTCTCGTACAATAGCGGTAATTTTTACGGGAGTTGGTAACTTACATATAATAATGACTAAATTTATGAGCTCTTTCCGACCAAAAAAAAAAAAAATAAATTATGAGCTGTTAGTAATTTTCACCATACCCACGATTGCTCATCCTCTTTCCGCGCGTGCCCGTCTCTGAATAGGGCATTCGCGTTGCTCGCTAGGAAGCGGGACTCACAGCCCACACCGATCCTGAAGCCGACCATCGTCGATCGATTGCGGAGCACTCCGGGGAGAACGATTTGGCGGGACGAAGATCCGATGGGCGGAGCGACAGGACGATTTTCTCTCTTCCTTTCACTCCGACAAGGACGAGCACAAATGTGATCACCACCTCCTCACCGCTGTCTCAGTCCACCACCTTATCACCGTCTCAGTCCTCAGTCGTCGAGCTCGAGCTCAGCTGGCGAACTTGAGCCTCAAATTTTGGATCTAAGTCGAGTGAGCCCTAGATTGGTGATCTAGAGCTCAGCTCCACATCAGATCTGGGTTGGTTGAAGGTCGCCAAGGTCGGCTTAGGTGTTGACACCTAAATTTTGACGACTCTATCATTCATTTATTGCATAAAAATTAGGGACTAAACTTTAGCCCCTAAACAAAAATAAGAAATCGCATTACATATAGTTATTAGGAGCATGTCTCAATATACTTGCATATTCATGGATTGGTAGCATATGGGCTTAAGTTCTGAACATAATTGCATTGGATCGGGTTGGCGGCAGATGAACTCAGGTAAATGGTTTTGAGCTTTATTAAGTTAAGCCCGTGGAAAGTGAAAGATTGGAGTAAGCTTCATAATATAACCAAGTTTGACACAAATTTAGGAAAGATTGAGTACAATTTTCACATGAGATATTAACAAGGCGTGAAAAATCTTTGAGGAATAATAAATATCTTTATTAATAGACGATAATCTCGGTCAACTAGGTGCAGAAAAGTGTGATATTTATGCTTCATTATTTCTACGCAAGAATATGCCAAAATAAGGATTGGGACATATATTTCTTGTTTTAAAACAAGAAAGAGTGCACCGATAAAGAAAATTTCATGCGTCCTACGCATCCAGGGGCGTGAGCAGAAAAGGAAAGAATTCGTGGCCGAAAATCATGAATATATGGTCAAAGTTGGGAGTACTCACGCATTTGAGGAAAGAAAGGTATAAAATATATTATATTGGGTCCTTTCCTTTGAAGGCCTTGGTTGTCCTATAAATAAAGAGAACGCTAACACTGTTGAGGGGGTCGGGACTTCCATTCGAAAAGGCACGTCGAGAGATATACACGTGAGAGAGAGAAAAGAGAAGGAACTCTCTCTGCCGAACCGAGGAGCCCCCACGTTGTGCGAGGCCCTTTGCCGCAGCGTCACACCCGATCCGCCTGAGTTACCGTCGCTACACCGTCTTTGCTGCTGTGACCTCTTGCCTTTTCGACGAGCTGTTGATCTGGTGCCAACCTCCTACCGTCGTGACCAAGCCTCGACGAGCCCAGCTCAACCGAGACGTTGATGGAGCTACCGCCTTCCTCGCGCTCAACAGTTGCTTGATTCGCTGCCGCCCCGGCGGGACCGTAATTTCTCCTTGCAGCAATCACTTGAGCAGCTCTCGCATCCCCGACGATCCACGATCTGCTGCTTTTGCTTTACCCCACGAGCAACATTACCCCAGGCGACCATAATTGGAGAAATAGCAAACGGTGATTGTTGGATTTAGCATGGCCTGGTCCAAGTAAAAGGCAAGTTTCAAGCGGAGGTTTCTGGTCTTGATCTTCGCGGCTTGGGCAGCAAATTCGTTAAGTAAAAATCTGGTAAGAAAAAGGGAATGTTCAAGCGGTAAGATTTGTTCTTTTCATCATTTTGACCGGTTAGGAGCTTGAATAAAAATATACACGCAAAGAGGTCTACGCGGGAATAAGTTTTCTCGTTGCCATCGTTTTTCCATAATCTCTTGCCGCCGCACCTCGAAGTTTTGTTTTGCAGATTTCTCGGGCCATGAGCAGCACTGTCCTTCGGCCAGCTGGTCCGTCGAATCATCACAAGGCAGCCTACCCGAGACATCCGTCGTCCAGCATTGACACGTCTTCAGTCCATCAATACTAAGAGGACAAGTTTTGGCAGCTTATCCATCCTCACGGTCAAAGACCAGTTTAATTTTGCAGGCCATCCAAGTGTGCCCGTTGACCACCGAACCAAGGATTTGCTGGTGATCTCCGCTCCATCACCGCAAGTCGTCCTCTGAGTACCATCTTACCGACTCGAGACCAAGCATTCTTTCTCCGCGTTGCCAGCCTTGGTCGAAACGATAACCTCCATGACCCGTCCTTGCTAGCCAAACGCCGGTCATCCGCGGAGCCCCATCCACAAGCTATGATCCAGTCTGATTCTGATCCAGATTATGCGTGTTCGGATTAGGTAACAATCTTTATCCAATTCAAATGGAATATTTCATTCCTTAATTTGGATTGATTGTTATTCGATACATGATATTAAGCATATCCAATTAGAGCTTATTGATAAAGTTGATTCAATTATTAATTTGATCCGTAAAGATATCGGATCATTTTTTCAATTATCTCAAATTATTATTGTATAACCGGGCTATCTGAGATTGCGATAATCTTTAATTTGACCCATGAGACAAGATCATTTTTTTGATTATGTTTGATTCCGAGCAAGTGCCTTATCAAGATTACGATATCCATTAATCAAGATTACGAATCTCAATGGATTACGAGCAAGTGCCTTATCAAGATTCCGAGCAAGTGCCTTATCAAGATTACGAATCTCGATGGATATCTTGAATGATTTTTGCTATATTTGAAATTTTGTTTAGGTAGAATTGCAAGCTTTAATGAATAAAAAATACAAAGAAAAGATTGCATGGCATATCATATCATTTAGAATTACTAGATACCAATTTGAATTAAATGGCATGTTAAGATAAGTTTTTAAGTTAAGATAGGATTTAGGTTAGTCTATTTCCTAACTTAAAATAGATAATATCTCACTTTAGGTAGATTTTTATTTTTAGCAATTATTAATTCCGAATTTTAATAAAAAAATAAAAAATATTAGATGCATGACAAATAGTTTGCATGTTAGGTTCATTAGAAATAGCTTGTTAGTAAAATTAGGTCATGTAGTTAAAGTGCATGTTTTAATTTCAAGATAAAAGAAAATCCAAAAAAGAAAATCCAAAAAATTGTTTGCTTTGTGCATTTAATTCTTTTGATGCAATTCGTTTGATTCATTGAGTGTTTAATAGTGATTGAGCACTCGAATGATCACTATTTTGCATGATAGAGATTTAGGTTAAAATTAATCCAAACTGCTTGTAAAAACATTTTTGAAAATAAAAAGAAATGGTACTGAAAAGGTATTAGAAAGTCTAGTGTAACCAAGTCCCTATACCCAAAATCTCTGGTTTGTAGGAGTAAAATAATTATTCCATTATTTTACTTAGGTGTCTAATTGACCTACCATAAACTGATTAGTGGCGACTTCTAGATAAAATCCATTTGCATGTTAAAAACTTGAACCTAAGTCGCGAATTGGTATGGGCTTGGGAGAGCCCGAGCTAAGTTTAAAAATTTTTTGTCCATAAGCCTAAAACTTAGGTGGTGCACCCGAAATTTAGGTCACGACATTAGGCAACAGCAAAATTTAGGTTGCGACATTAGGCAACAGCAAGGTGAAGGCAACGGCGTGGTTCGTCAATGAGCATAGGACCTCAACCTCTTGGTCGACACGGATGCAAACACAGAGGATGCAGGAGGAGTTGAACAGGAGGCGGTGGCGCTAGGGTTCAGAGAAGAAGCGGGCGAAGATGGAGGCATAGATGGGGGCAACGTGCCGGAAGCAATGGCGGTGTGTTTGAGGTCGGGCTTAAGGTTCAAGTCGAAGAAGGGAAAATGGGTTAGGTGGAGGAGAGAGAGAAAGACGTACAAAGAGAGAAGAGAGGGTGAGGGAACGGGGGCAAAAATAAATTGAAAAGAAATAGTTGAAAACCAAAAACCAAAAAACCAAACTGAACTAAACCAAAATTTCGGTTCGGGTCTCATTCGGTTCGGTTCAGAAGTTTTTCTAACGGTTCGGTTCGGTTCGATTTTAAAAAAAACCGAATTGAACCGAACCGTTGACACCTCCAGTGAGGACCTCTATGACCTCATTAGCCATAGGCAAGGGTGTCAACCCAATGCCCTTACTTGGTCTAGGCGAGGACCACAATACCCTCGCTAGGCCTAGGCAAGGGTGTCATCTACCAAGGATCGTAGCCCTAGTCTAGATCTGCATGAGACTTGATGCCCTCGCTTGTTGCTGGCAAGGGCGTGGAGGCCCTCACCCAGATCTAGGCAAAAGTTACTGGATTTCATAATTTGTGCACAGTACATAGCATAAAATAGTGGCTTGTAAAATAGATATAGGATAGGATAGGATCATAAAAAAATAAAATTAAGTGAATTTTCTTATCACAGATTGTAATGGACCTTCCAAATTGGATGTCCTGTAGAATATTCTAATGGGATGGCGTCTCTGCATAACTCTACAAGTAAATCAACTACCTCTTTCATTGATTGAACATGACTTCTTTAACATCCTCAATTCCGACCCCATAAAGATCGGCCATAACATCCTAAAAGAATCGATCATGGGCCATTGGCTATGGATCGATCGGTTCGATCAGCAAGGAATCGCGGATCGGTCATGGTCCAACCAACCGACTGGTCACTAATTGCTCGAGGTGTCGGTCGTGATTTTCTACCGACCATACTGATGAGATAGGATCACCAGCTCATAAGATATATTTTTTATCACAAGAATTGGTCACGGGATGATTTTGGATCGGTGGATGATCATGGGTCAATCTGACCGGTCACAGTTTCCAGCCGCGGTGATTCCGTCCGGTTATGCACCAATACACGAATAATCCGAATTGATCAAATGCAACTGTCTTCTGACCAAAAATGCATCATTCCCTATTTAATTCTTAGTGATCGGAACATAATCTCAAATTGGTGATGTCTAATCATGGATCAGTAACGCACCGATCATGAACCCTACCGATGAATCGAGTGTCGACCGGAATGAGACTAGGGATAGACCCGGCTATTCTATCACTAATTCTAAGGTCCATGAATACCTTGGCTTAGTGCTAGTCCATGGATAGCCTTAGCATTGGTCTCAAACCGATCAAATGGCAACTGACCTTATTGGCTGACCGATCGTCCAAATGAACGGTTTGGGTGAATATAGAACGTAATGGCTAAACCTTGGGTGTACGTGATTCAATTTTTGATCCATTCTCCGACCCTAAAACCAACTTGGATGATAGAATTCTCTAGATTGCCTCATTAATGAAGAAAATGACAAAAATAGAAGAAAATTCTAGAATCCCCTCATTAAATAAAGGGGTGATGCGTCCTTTGAATATTCAAAGTCATGATGGTGGCCAAAATATCTTTGAAAATTCTAGAAAAAGGCGGAACATAAGTGAATCAATTAAAGAGCGATACATAAGCCCTCATTAATGACCGAATGTTCTAGAATTGCTAAGTTGGCAACTATGGTACAATTATTGTCAAACTTCATTAAATATCCATTAAATGCGGCATATAGGTGGACCAATGGAAGAGCGAAAAGCAGACCAATGTGCTTGAGTTATTCACGCTCAGAATAAGGCCGAGGTTCGTTCGAGTTGAGTTCATTGCAAGACAATGTCACCCTAACCCATAAAGCCTTGGTTTCGGCATAAATAGGATGCCGGATCCAAGCCTCGGTTGGTGCAGGAATTGACCAAGGCCGGAAGGTCCTAAGTCAACATTGAGGCATGTCGATCTTATGCCTTAATTAGTATGGGGATCGTCCAAATCCACAAGGTCTTGGTAAAGCAACAAACATGTAGATTTCTATAGTCTAAGTGGATGCAAGAACTTTGTGCTTGGTGTTGGATCAAACCATGAGCCAAGGGTCATTCTCGATACATATGCATTCATATCGGGTTGGAACCGAGGTCCGTCAAGCTTGAGATCGTCACTAAAGCGAGGTGTACCCAAGCCTTGAGGTCTTAGATCGGTATTGAGATGTACCATTTTTGAGCCTTGTCCGATGCGAGGATCAACGCTAAGTAATCAATTCAAGTTACGGACCAAAGATTGTTCCCGACATAGTTGCTAGTGAAGTATAAGAAATTCATGACACACAATTGAATGAGCACGCTTTCTGGCCGTGCATGTGTTGACTAACAGAAAGATAAGAACCGGCTTGTATGAAGCATTTGTGCATGCACTTAAAGAGGAAAAAGCGTCCGTCACCACACAATGTTGGCGGTGATGCTTTGTTCATTGAAGGGGATGCCTCGATTGAGTTAGGATGCCCTGGTTAAGCTAGGACACTTGGGTCTTGAACCCAAAAGCCTTGGGAAGCTAGCCTTGAAAAGCCTCGGTCAAGCTGAGATGCCTCAATTGAGCTAGGAAGCCCAACAAGAAGCTGGAAGCTTGGGTCGAGCCGGGAGGGCTTGGTCGAGCCAAGACAACGCTTAATGAATTTGCATAACTGCTAATATATGCATAAGTATGATATGTTGAAATATTTATTGATAAGCCAAAAGTAAATATGCATTGAAGTATGTTGCGATGGATATTTGCATGTAGTCAAGGGTAGGAACAAGTTTGCTATTGATCTGCCATCGACACTGTTTGCGAGTGCTGTACTTGCTAAGTTTTGATGATGAGGTGCTTTCCTAGTAGAAAACTAGGAATTTTACTTACTGAGTTTCCCCAAAACTCACCATTCATCTTTCAGTCTTGTAGGCATAGAAGTCTCATGTTAATTTTGGGAGCTGCAGTCACGCTAGAGAAGATAGGATTTCCTTAGGCCTATGTGGAAAGCTTGTACTGTGATGTAAAAAGAAAAGAGGACCCGTAGAGAAATGACTTGTAAAAGTATTGTTATAATATAAATTAGTGTGTTCTGTGTGATGTATGTCCTAGTCTTCCAGCTGTTGTTCGTCCAAGAAGTTGTTTATTCATGTTTTTGCATGTGCATGATATAAGATAAAAAGAATCAAGATGGCGACGAGCCTGGGACGTCGCGAAAATAACCCTTGTCGATGATAATGAGATAAAACGAATCAAGACGGTGACGAGCCTGGGACGTCGCAAAAATAACCCTTGTCACTCGTTGATGTGGACCACATCACTCGTGACCCTAGAGATGGAGTTGGGGTCGTGACAACTTCCATGCTTGACGGGAGAGAATATGTAATCCTCACTAGAAGACATAGATTCCACTCATTTTTGTTAATCACGCCAAATCTAGACTTAGCTCCTTTATTCTCTTTTGCAATCCCACAATTCTTGGCAAATACGGAAACTCGTCACCATCTAACCTAAAACAGGAATTTTATAAGACAGCTAAAGCATAGAAGAAATCAAACTTGTCTTTCTCTCATCACCACTTTCTCTATTCCCAAACCCCACCTTATATATTTGTCCTAGATTTGAAGTCTAAAAGCAAACGCCGGCTTTCAAAGGTCAACAGCATCACAACCGTGCTCCCCAGCATCATACCTGAATACGTTCCCATAGCAGAAACTCTGAGAGGCCAAATGGGAAGTGAAAGCCATCAATTTCACATTTTCTTCTTCCCTTTCATGGCTTCAGGCCACAAGATCCCGATGATTGACATGGCCAAACTCTTCGCCATTAGAGGCTGCAAGTCCACCCTCATCACCAACCTCCATGACGCGCCCACCTTCTTGAAATCCATCATGAAAACCAAGGATTCAGGCTTCGACATTGATGTCGTCATGATGACATTGCCCCTGAAAGAGGTTGGCATGCCAGAAGACTGTGACAATCTGAATAAGGTCACTACAGATGAAATGCGCAAGCAATTCATGAGAGCCATCATGATACTGGACCAACAGCTCGAGCTACTGATAGAGAAACTTGCCTCTGATTGTCTCGTCTCGGACTTCTTCTTCCCTTGGACACTCGAGGTCGCGGCCAAGTGCAGAATCCCTGGGCTGGTTTTCCACAGGACAAGTGCCTTCTCCATTACTGGCACAGAATGTGTGCGGCTTTATGAGCCTCACAAGAAGGTGTGGTGTGATTCGGAGCCCTTCGTTATCCCCAATTTCCCCGGAGAAATCATCCTGTCCAGGTTGCAGTTGTTGGACTTTGTCAGGGAAGAGACTGAGTTCACCAAGTTCTACAATGAGGTGAAGGAATCGGAGAAGAGGAGTTTCGGAGTTGTCATGAACAGCTTCTACAATCTCTAGCCGTCTTACGCTAACCATTACAGGACATTCCTAGGGAGACGATTCTGTTTTTTCGGCCCACTCTCACTGTGCAATAAGGAGACAGAGGACAAAGCACACAGGGGCAACCAAGCATCCATTGACCAGCATGAGTGCCTCGAGTGGCTCGACTCAAAGCAACCCAACTCAGTGATCTACATTTGCTTCGGAAGAATGGCAAATTTCAATGCTGCTCAGCTCCACGAGATTGCAGTCGGACTAGAAGCATCAGGTCAACAATTCATCTGGGTGGTGAAGAAGGACCCAAATGTGGAAGAAGGCAAAGAAGAGTGGTTGCCTGATAGGTATGAATCAAGAATCCGAAACAAAGGCCTCATCATCAGGGGCTGGGCTCCTCAGGTGCTGATTCTTGATCATGAGGCATCGGGGGTTTCGTGACACATTGTGGGTGGAACTAGACCCTGGAGGCGGTCACGGCCGGCATGCCAATGGTGACTTGGCCAGTCACAGCAGAGCAATTCTTCAACGAGAAGTTCATGACCCAGGTGCTCAAGATTGGGATCAACATAGGGGTGAAGCAGTGGGTGAGGTTGTTCGAGGACAGCGTGAAGAGCGAGAGAGTGGAGGAGGCAGTGAAGAGAGTCCTGGTGCGTGAGGAAGCAGAGGAAATGAGAAGGAAGGTGAAAGCACTTGCAGAGATAGCAAGAGGGGCTGTGGAAGATGGTGGGTCTTCTTGGTCTGATTTGGGAGCTCTGCTTCAAGAGCTCGGACAGCAGAGATCGGCTCACAGCAAGAAGATCTAATTCATGACCTGAAGCAATCAATCTTGAATATTTGGTTCTGGAGAATAAAACTGAAGAAATAGAAATCTTCCATTCTCAGATTCTGTTGTGGTTTATCCTTAGAGAAAAATACTGGAATCGCTGTTTCTTTTCATGGAATTTATTCTAGGAGTTGTGATCATTCCATGTGGAGGATGTAAGTTCATTTCTTTTGAGGTAATAGGAAAAGTATACGTGATCTTGAGTTCTTTTGTGCCGAAGAAATTAAAGTTAGTCTAGTAGTTGCAATTCAACAGTAAGATGCCCTGCGTACTTTCCCTTTCCTGAATTTTCTGTCCTCGAGACTTAAAAGGTGGAGAGATCTTTGCAACTTCATATTCAATAGATTGTATTTTCACATTACAGACAAAAAAATAAAGGAAAGACAAGCAAAAGTGAAAAGACAAGAAGAGGACGACAAACTCAACCTATGTCAGTCGTCATATGTTAATGACATATTTGGCTGTTGCACCACCGATCTTGTGATATGTATACAGCTTGGCAACAATTCTAGAGGAGAAGATAGAGAGGTACCAATTCTCTTGGTCCTCAAGGTTATTTTCCTCATACATTGTTGGGTTTGAAGGTTTTTAAACCCAAACCAAATCGACAAAATCGATTTGTCATCGGCTAAAGTCAACAATTGTTGACATCAAACTTTGACATAGTGAGAAGCTTAAGGCATGTTATACTCATAGATTAGGTACCCTCAGTATGTTGGAGAAATTTCTGGTGCTTCCTCGCAGATTTGTACCTGAGGATATGTGATTCCAAAATTTCTTACTGCCCCTTTCGTGGTAGAAGTTGGAACGAGTTAGCTTATCCCTTCGAGGACTTGTCTTCTCCTGTATTTTGTGGTGCGTACGTCAATATTTGGTCTTAGACATATATTTCCAAATTAGTACGTTTGGTAGCTTCGTAAAACTCCGCAATCTGCATAGACGAACCAAAGCTTAGACGTAACCGATTTCACATTATCTTTCTGCAAATAATGGCCCAAGGCCACATGATCCCCATGGTGGACATGGGAAGACCTTCGTGACTCGAGGCGCACAAATCACCACCATCACCACCGCTGTCTGGGAGACCCTTTTTTCGAAACAAACCGAACGAATCAATCAATCGGGTTTGGAGTTCGACATCCAACTGAGCTAGGGTAGCCAGAAGGTTTGGACAATACAGATGCAGTCATATCGAGACAAAATTAGGTGGAATTGGTGGGTAAATTCTGGGGGGCCTTGTGCTTGCTCCAAGAACCGATCTTGCAGGTTGCATATCCTAGAAGAACATGGATCGAATTCTCTAGTAGCAGATGTATTTGTTCGTTGGGCTACCAATGTTGTTGCTCGGTTGAAAATTCCCAAGCTAGTCTTTGGAGGGACAAGTTTCTTTGCTATGTGCACTGGGGAAGTGATGGCACTATCAACCACACGAGGGTGTTATCTCACATTCAGAAACCTTTTGTGCGCAAGTCGGGGAAATTGTCCAAAAAGTCTTAAACCTTTTACACGTTTGTTAATTCATTTATAAACCTTTTAATTTTGTCAATTGAGTTCATCTGGTTAATTTTGGCGAAAAATCACTAATGTGGATGCCGAACGTCTTATGTGACACACTCGGCATTGATGTAAACAATTTTTCATAATATTTTAATATTAATATTTTTTCGAATTTTTATATTATTTATTTTTTTCCTTTTCATTTTCCTTTTTCTTTTCTTCCCTTATTCTTCCTCCTCCAGCCGATTGTCAAGCCTTGTGAGATTCGAGTCTTGCCTAGTCACGGCGAGGCTTGAATTCACCTAGTGATAGTGGGGTTGGGGTCATTGGCATTAGGTGAGCCTCGCCAATGGCTAGTAGGGGCAAGCTTCACCAAAGGCAAACAACGTCGATCTCATTGACCCTCGCCTTTGCCTAGGCATTGAACATGGTCAAGGCCCAACAACCCACTAGAGGAAGAAGAAGAAGTAAACAAAAAAAAAAGATAATAAATAAATAATTAATTACTTGTTTTAATTATTAAAAAGTGTTCGTGTCAGCATTGGCCGGTACCATACCAAATCATCGGTGTCCACATAAGCAAATTTAGGCCAAAATTGGTCAAAAAAGTAATTAGGACTTAATTGGCAAAATTGAAAAGTATTTTTATTTGGTCAGAATAAAATTGAAAAGTTTAAAAGTGTAAAATTTTTTAAGATTTTTTGGACAATTCTCTTTGGGTAACACAACCCGCGCCCATTAATCCAATTCACGTTAGCTTCATGGGGCTCGACCTATGAATTAATTTGCGTAGCGCCCATCCAATTTCAAGGAAAGTAGCTAGATGGGTCCAAAGGCTTAAACATCAAAGGCCCAACATTGCTAATCGCCATCGTAAGCCGTCTCTCACGGCCGCGCGACAGGTCCTCTGTCCTGCTGGCTTCCGACCCAAAGAGCTCGCAGCGGTTGTTCATGCTTCACCGCTCCATGAAAGCAATTTGCAACAGCCATAAATGGAGTTCGATCGAGCACAGGATTTATTGCTTCAAGCTCTATATCACTTGACCATGACAACGAGAATGAAAGCTAAGTCTTCTCTCTCCATGTTTGATTTGGCTAGTGGTACTGATTCTCAGTTTTTCCCAAATTTTCAGTGGCTTCTTCATGTCTCCTGATCCCCTTCGGTCCACCAGCTATCGCTGCCAGTGGCTGGCTTGCCACTTCCACGACCGATTCTAAAGCTTTCTCTGTTCGAAGTGCTCTATACCAGTTCATTTCTCATTCGCTGGCTCAGATCCTCAGGATCCTTGCGCTTAATTTGTTTGCGATTATCACTTTGCTCCTTTTTTTTTTTTTGTTTTAAATGTGTCATTTCTAGAAAATATTTTTCATGAAGTTATTTTTTGGGAAAATGACAATATTTTTCCAATATTTGGTTGAAATCTGAAAATGAAATGAAAAATATTTCCTATTATTTATTATGAAAAATCTAATTTGATTTTCCTATATAGACATACACTATTTATGCGCTAGTAACCACAACAATATATTATTCCAATATTTGGTTGAAATCTGAAAATAAGCTGGAAAATATTTTCCATTATTTATTATGGAAAACCTAATTTGATTTTCATATCTATTTATGTGCTAGTAACTGCAGGCAGTCGAGAGACTGGGCATGGGCACTAATGTCCTGGGTCTAATCGTGATCCCAACTTGGCACTAGGATCAAGGACGGGCATCATAGTTCCAAGCTCGGCCTCGATAGACCTAAGCGTAGGCACTAGGGTCCTAAGCCCGGCCTTGATGGCTCGGGCCCAACCTTTATGGATATGGGCCCGGATCTTGCGTTTGGCCCCTTATGGACCAAGGCTTGGTCTCTATGGACTTAGGTCCAGGCACTGGATCCCAAGCTTTGCCTCGATGGACCTGTACAAGGGTGTCAAGATCTGAGCATGTGCACCGAGTTGCTAGCCATGGGCATTGAGTTTAGGGTCTCACCCTTGATGACTCAGCTTTGGGCACCAGAGACCTAGCCCAAAACGCCAGGGACCTAGGAACTAGTATTGGGTTTATGTGCCCAACGTAGAATTTTCAATTCAAGTGCTAATATCTTATCATATTCTAAAAAATCATTTTCAACATTTCAAGGAGTCCTGAAATTAAGCATAGGCTTTTCAGTGACTAGGAAAACATTTTCTATTGACTAATTTTCCTAAGCAAACCAAATGCCAAATAATGAGTAAAATATTTTCCCAAAAAATAGACAGAGCATTTTCGATGCTCTAGATGCACCTATTGTGCATGCTCATTCTCAATATCGTTAGATGTGTAGTTGTTATGGCAGATGCAGAAACTAAAACAAAATTGAAACTAAGAAGAATAAAAGAACACCAGTTTTATGTGGAAACCTTTGCGGAAAAATTACCGGGGGGAAGCAAAATCCACTATAGAATTTCAAGGATTATAAAAGGTGGAAAAACTAAGACTTTTTCTATCTCAATTTCTTAACATAATAATTTGAGAAAAAACAATATTTATATTGTCCCTAAGCCCTAATGTTGGCCCAAGCACATAAAAAAATTCAAGACATACTCAACAAATCTCCACCTTGACTTGAATTTTGCATAAGTAACAAACAATCTTCTCATCCCATTAGAGTAAAACTCAATTGCAACAAACATTAAACAAATCCAAGCAATGCCTAATTTGTAAATAGGCAAAGGCTTCGTCAACATATTAGTTGGATAGTTTTCTGTACCAATCTTCAAGACCTTAATATAGCCATTAGCAGGAATGTCTTGAATAAAATAATACTGTATATCAATGTGCTTTGTCATTCCATGATACATTTGATCTTTAGTAAGATGTATAGTACTTTGACTATCACAATGGACAACAGTCACACCATGATCCACATTGAGCCCGTCAAATAAGCTTGTTAACCATATGGGCTTTTTAACTGCCTCTGCAATAGTCATATACTCTACTTCTATTGTAGACAAAGCAATTGTATATTACAAAGTAGCTTTCCAACTAATTGCACAACCTCCAATAATAAAGATATACCTAGTCAAAGACCTCCTCTTATCCATGTCACTAGCATAATCAAAATCAATATATCTTGTCGAAATGTCACTGGCTTTCCCAAACTCTAAACCAAAATTAGAAGTGCCCTTCAAATATTTCAAAATCCACTTCACAGCTTACTAATGAACTTTGCATAAGCATGATAAATATCTACTTACCACACTAACAGCATGTGAAATGTTGGGTTGAGTATAAACCATGGCATACATAAGACTACCACTGGTTTGGCATCTTTTATGCCAAAATGATCTCACACCTTCTTGACTAGCTTTTTTGGAATTTTCCCCTATTTCGATCTTGCTAAATTTCATGCCTAGGATTTTCTTCACTGCACCTAAATCATTTATCTTAAATTTAATGCCCAATTGTGCTTTCAAATTCTGTATATCATATTTATCTTTTGCTGCAATCAACATATCATCAATATATAATGACAGACAAATAAAAGAGCCATTTGAAAGTTTGTACAAATATATAGGCAAAAGATCGCTTCAAATGCCAAAAGTTGGCACAAATGGACACTTAAGTGCCAAAACTTATAAAAGTGACACTTTAGTGCCAAAATCGGAGAGAAATTGATTATTGAAGTGCCACTCTGGCCAAAATTCGTCCAAAACGCTGATGTGTCAATTTTCCGACGAAGTGAATATAAAACGGCATCGTTTTGCACACTGACATGACCAGACAATAAAAAAAATGACATCGTTTTGGTGCTAACGTGGTAAAAAATTTAATATAAAATTTAATATAATTTAATTTAAAACTAGATTTATTTTAAAAATTTTAAAATAAAAATAAAAATTTTAAAATTTTTAAAAAATTAGAAAAAGGGGGAGGCAGGCTGAGGCCTGACCAAAACGATGCCATTTTGCATTCGCTTCACCAAAAAATTGACACGTCAGTGTTTTGGCCGGATTTAGGCCGGAGTGGCACTTAAGTGATACATTTCTCTCTGATTTTGGTATTTAAGTGTCACTTTCGTAAGTTTTAGCACTTAAGTATCCCTTTGTGCCAACTTATAGTACAAAGGGGTCCGCGCGTCCAAATATATATAGCTATCACATTTGCTCCTACAATAGCCAATTTGCACCATAAACGAATCAAACCTTTTACATCATTGTCTAGGTAATTGTTTCAAGCCATGTATAGACTTTTTCAATAGACAAACATGATATTCCTTACCCTCAAATTGAAAACCCTTTGGTTGAGTCATATAGATTTTCTCTTCAAGTTCACTAAGCAAGAAAACTATTTTCAGATCAAGTTGTTCCCTAAGTCATGCATAGCAACTAACACAAGAAAAATTCGAATAGAGCTGTATTTAATGATAGGTTAGAACACATCATTGAAATCAACTCCCTCGATGTGACTATAGCCTTTAACAACTAGACAAGTTTTGAACCTGATGTCTTCAACTCCAAGAATACCTTCATTTCTTTTGAAAACCCATTTACAACCCACAATTTTCTTTTCTTTTGGTAGCTTGACAAACTCCCAATTTTGATTCTTTTCAAGAGATTCTATCTCTTCATTCATAGTAACTAACCACTTTGTTGAATCTTTTGAAGAAATGGCTTTTTTGTAGGTTTTAGGCTCACTATACTCTATTAACTCTGCAATTGAAACAACATGAGCAACAAATCTGAGGACCCATATTTCTATGGAGGCTTCACCGCCCTTCTTGGTCTATCTCTGGCAATGGAATATTATTCCTCTTCGGGTTCTTCAGACTCAATATTATCAGTAGATGATTGAATTAGTTTCAAAGAAATTACTTCAAGCTCCACTTTCTCTGCAACACTCTCTAGATTTTCATCACAAGAAATAGATGATTCTTTCTTAGGATGAAACATAACAAACTCATTAAAAGTAACATCTCTGTTGATAATAATATTAGATAAATTAGCACACCACCGAAGTCTATAATGTTTTACACTAGAAACATAACCAAGAAAGATACATTTTTTAACTCTAGGCTATAATTTGCCTTCACTAAGATGTGCATATATTGGACATCCAAATACTTTAAGAGAACAATAATTAGTAGGTTTACTTGACCATACATCCTTGGGTGTCTTGCACTCAATATATGTGCAAGGAGAACGATTTATCAAGCAAGCAGCTGTATTGACTATTTCGGCCCAAAACTCCTTGCTGATTAGACAAGAGGCACCTAGTCCTTTCTAATAAGGTTTTGTTCATACATTATGCTATACCATTATGTTATGGTGTTCACTATAGTACGATATCTCACAATACCTTCAACTTTGCAAAACTCATTAAACTCACCTCCACAAAATTCCAACTCATTATTATCTTTTTGCTAGTTTGCTTCTCAATTAATATTTTCCATTGTTCAAATGTAACGAAAACATCACTTTTCTATTTTAGAAAATAAATCCAAACCTTTCTTGAATATCATCAATGAAAGTAAGTAAATACTTGAACTAGGGCCTTTCGAAGGCCCTCAGAAATCAAAGTGAATATAATCCAAAGTGCCATTTATTGTGTGGAATCCTCTCTTAAAACTTATTCTTCTTTGTTTTCCAAAGACACAATGCTCATAGAAATCTAGTTTTTCAATTTTTTGATCACACAGAAGACCTCTCTTACTCAGCTCCTCCATCCCTCTAATATTTATATGGTCTAATCTCAAATGCCATAATTTAGAGTTGTCCGATTCTATTATATCAAATGAGACTACAGCTTAAAAGGTAACTGTAGTTCCTTGCAGCTAATACAAGGTGCCAGTTTTCAGTCCTTTAATTTACAGAAGTGAACCTCTCATAATCTTCATAACTCTACCTTCAGCTGTAAACCTATAACCATTAGCATCAAGTGTACCCAAAGAGATGAGGTTTTCCTTCAAATCAGGAATGTGTCTGACATTATCCAAAATCCTGATGATGCTGTCGTATATCTTAATATTGACAATCCCAATCCCAACTACTTTGCATTTAGCGTTGTTTCCCTTTAGAATAACTCTAACGTTAAATTCTTTGTACGTGGAGAACCGGTCACAGTTAGGGCACATGTGATACGTACGACCTAAATCAAGAATCCAACTATCACTGAATTTGTCTTTAACATCTACGACTAATAACCAATCTTCATTTTCTTTTTCAGTAACACCGGGTTGAGTAGGGTTTTCATTTCCTTGATTCTGTCTGATTTGGTAGTTTTAATTATTTTGCCGATTTGCATTTCCTTAATTTTTTTGATTCATATTATTTTCTCTTTGCTATTTTGCCTTCGGTTTCAAACAATTTATCTTGATATGCCCCTTAGTTTTACAATAGTTGCAAATCAAATTCCTATACTTTGATTTTGATCTAGATCTACCACCATCACTTCTCTCAACAGACCTTCCTCTAGCAACTAAACCAACCCCTTGATCATTACTGTCTTCAAAAGTCAATTCTGTATGTAGTAAGACTAGTTGTCACCGCCCGGACCTTTTTCCCATATTGGGAATGCAACATCCATGAGAATTAATTTTGCAATGTCTCAAGAGGTGTCACCATCCCATTGATTTTTATCTTTCAATTAAATACATGCAAAAGCCTACAACATCAACACCCAATCAACAAACAATAATGAGATAGCAAGGAAAAAACATATGCTAATACACAACTTATATACTGCTTCAATAGATTGGAACATTTAATTCACAAGCTCACTTGTTGGGCCATATCGATATACATTAAAAAAGGATAGGGGCTTAGTTCTAGCTCCTCTATGAGGGTGACTACAAAAAATGGTTCCCATCAAGAGGCTAGCTCCTCATGGCTCGGGCTCTGGATCATAGTCAAGGTCGGAGTCGAAGTCGTCCATGGTGCCGTTAAGAGAGTTCACTACCAAGCTGTCAAGATCACTGGGTGGATTTTCGAAACCACATAGGGCCCCGAAGATCTTCTCATCGCCCTACACGAAACATGCCTAAAAAAAATGGGGGACCAATACCCTAGGCCCTCCTCAACCCACACCATTGCGGTGTGCCTCTAATACACGATGTCTACCTCCACATTCTCTATATTTAGGATCACCACCTCCATCTACATAGGCAGACCGTAACGGGTTGGGGGAAGACTTATACCTATGGACCTAAAAAATGCTAAAACAACAACAAATGAGTTGAAAACTCAACAAGAAAGTCACTTAAACTTCATATAGGTGGATGTCTCGTATCGAAATCTTACGAAACATGATGCCAACTTGTTGATGTTAGATCAATAGCAAAGCCTTTGCTTTGCCTTAACTATGCACATGAAGAGAAGTCCTCGACTATCTAAATATCCGCACTATCTAGAATCTAAGAAATATTCTATACCCATAAAATTTCTAAACATGCCAAATGACAACTTCAGCAACTTATACATGCTCCTTAAGCCTTAAATAATGATATAAAAATTCATACGCGCCTCCCATAATATAATTAATAGCGTCAAAAATTCTCATGTGTCAAATAATAACTTCTAAAATTTTACCATAGCTTTCAAGTCTCAAATAATGATTTCCAAAATATCCACATGCCTCGCACGTCACAAATAATAACAAATATATTATGCACGTGCCTCCCAAGTCATAAATAATGACTACTAAATTATATATGCGCCTCCCACGTCTCAAACAATGTCATACCAAATATCTATGTGACATATTACAACTTTAAAAGTATGCATGTAACATTTAAATGCCTCGCATACACTTTTTGCCTTGAGAACTACATAATACCCGTAACATCCTAATTTTCCACTTTTGTTTTCAATTGAGTGAATCGGGCCTTTCATCAACGTGCCTATAGTACTAATCTCTAAGCTGATCACTCATGAGATAATTAGACTATCTTGGGAAGCCATTAAAAGATTTTAACGCAATAGATTTGAGAATTTGACCACAGATCAACTGCTCGACCGTGCTCATCTGCAGAGATCATTATGACATTGTCAAAATCGATCAGAGACCAAAGATAGGTCGATTCGATAGAGGTAAATGATTAGTGTATGGGTGATTCCACCTAATTGCAAAATTTCTGTCGAACGGCACTAGAGCGATTTTTCTGTCTTTTCTATACCCTGTGTCCGTATTTGAAATCTTGAGATTTTCATGACAATCGAGAGTCGCCAATGTATCGGAGATGTACAATATAGATCGAAAATAATTGATCACAAGTCAATTACACTAAAAATTTCTAAAAGCTACCCGGTAGATTAGGTCACGCTAAAATCACACTATATTGAAATTAACCGCGAATTTAAACCCGATTCAGAAATTGAAAGTTCTGTCATGTCACGAAACATTTTAGGAACGTTGACTCATCTTCCGAAGAATTTTTGGTGATCCCGATATTTTTTTGGAAAATCGTTTTGGACGATTCGGAAAAGAACGAAAATTTGGTTTAGCCAAATTGAATGGATTTTTGGCTTCCAAACCGAGCCATTTGGCGAAGGGGACTTGCAGAAATTGTATGGGCTTTTTCCTTGGCAAATTTGGACGTCGAATTGGGCAATTGGGTGAGGAAATTGAAGTTCAATTTAGTGAAATTCAGAGCTAGGCTTGGGGGGTGCAACATTTTATATCAATTTGAATTATTTGTGGATTAAAAGGCTAGAAAGTATTAGGGGGACAAGCAATTAATGGAAGAGATAACCCCCCCCACCCTTTTTCCAAGTCTTCTCGAGCAAGCTTGCGGTCCCCTCCATCTTCGTGCGTCAGTCTTCTCTTTCCCGGCGACCGAAACCAGCTGCTTTTCTTTCGTTTTCAATTTCCTTCGAAGCTCCATTCCCACACTCCTTTCTGCTGCTCCACTTCGGTTTGTTCCCCTCTCAGCTGCACGAAATCAAAGCCGCCGACTCAGCTTGCTACCATCCCACCGAAGCTGCAGCTCCAACGTTGCCCCATCTTTCCACGCCCGCACGCCTGCTAGCGCCCTCCACCTTCACTGGTCTCCCTTCACTGAAGTCAAACTCCATCGTTTCCTCTCTCCTTCGGTGCCAGCTCATTTTCTGTGTCCAACTTCATCGAGCAGTCCACGTTCCAGCCCAGCGATTTTTCCCCTGGCGTTGATGTCGCAGCTCCATTTCAACGGCCACGAAGACCACCAATCCTCTGCATTGAAGTCAGAGCCACCGAAGCAGCCCGCCAGCCCATCCTCAACCGAAGTAGCTCCTTTCCGTTTCCTTGCTCAACCAGTCCATGAACTTCAACCTACTCATTGTTCAACCCATCAATTGAGCCCTGCAGCCCCTGCAGAAGCTAGGGCTGAAGCTCAGCCTTAGCTGAGTTTTGTTGGGCCGATTTTAGGCCTGGTCCAAGCCCCGTTGGTGTCGCCGCTTTGAAGTTTATTGGCCGCCATCGCGCTGCCGTCACGATGAACCGATTTTCGTGCTGAACCAGTGAGTTTATGCACTAAACTCTATTTAGTAGGCTAGTTACGTTTAAAGGATGTTTAGTTTAAGTTAATTAGAGATTATATGGTTAGTTAGATTAGATTAGTGATTTAATTAGTTAATTATGCATGTTAGGTGGTTATAATAGCATAATTAGAGACTAGATAAGTTTGGAAATTTTCTGAGCCCGTTTCAGTATTTAATTAGTCATTTCCAGCCTAAATTAGCATTTTGGTATTTAAATTGAATTATTTAATTAATTTTGGTGATTATTTAAGTATTAAATATTTTCCGGAAATTAAACCGGGATAGCCGGTGACCGGAATTTCGTGTTGATTGCAATGGTGTGATTAATTTTTGCAATTGAGTATTCAATTGTGCAAATTGAGTGCTGATTGGAATTTTGGTCATTTATTCCAAAATTTTTTAATTTCGATGTTTATTCAGAAAATCTCAAGTGTCAGATTTTAACACCAAAAATGGTGTTATATACTATATAAAATAGTGGGATTTTTAAATTGGAGGATATCACTTTTTCTGGGTCGAGTTGATCATATACCCACACACGACTATTTTCACCTTGTATTTTAATACGAAAAAAATAGGCCAGGATCTCTATTTTAATTGAGACATTTGAGTGCAATGCACAGTGTCCTGGGCCAAGATTGAATGGTCGTGTGTTGATTAAGAGAACCCGTCCCCGGATTGAGTCGGATGGACATTACCCTATATGGGTTTCGGGTCGCAATAGATTCTGGACCTATATTCCTTCAAAAAAGCCGTCTTTGAGAGATGTAGCCATGCTCAATAGGGAAGAGACGATGCCTGGTTACGTCAGTAGACCGCCGAACTTCAAGTAGGCCGTACCCTAGAAAGGTGAAATTAACAATTGGAATGCATGATTGTTGGAGTCTGATGCACCTGATTATGAGACAAAACTGTGTAGTATGGTATGGGACATGTAATAACGGTTTGGTCTTATAATCGGAACCCTGTGATTTATTGAGTTAAGTGAGGCATTTCAATTGTTGTGTACATCGATTTTATGCATGGTGTACATGAACTGTGCTAACCTGTAGGTTGGATCTGAGACGAGGTAAGTCTCTCTAGTTGTATGATTGTGTGGTTAGGATGCCTCTTGGCATATTACCCTCCTAATCGGGGTTTAGAGCGTGAACTCGCTGAGATTTATATCTCACCCCGTCGTGGACTCAATTCTTTTCAGGACCGTAGGGTGGAGGACTCGGAGCCGAGCTGGGGGGATCTGAAGTGTAGGTCAACTAGGACTGTTTCTTTTGAGAGCCGGTCTTTTTTAGACTTGTGGTTGTTGACTTTTGTATATGACTTAGTATGTATATAAAAGCATGTTTTGTTTGTGAATTTATTGTCCTGCTTTTCTATTCCAAGCTGTTGATGTCATAGGATTAGTAATTCGCTTACGCATGTGCATTAAAATGAATGGGTTGGCGACACGTCATGGGAATGTCGCATTTGTATCGACCACAGAGGGATGTGCGTGCGCTCAAGGATCAGGGCGTGACAATACCCCATAATATTATGTAATCTTAAATCCATTTATTACACACACATTGTCGAAACCCTTTGGCTCTTCCAAAAACCTCTAGGGCATTGTCCCGCCCTATTGGGCATGGCATCTGAAATCCATCGAGTATTGTTACAATTAACCATCTCTGCGAACGGCATATGAAATTCATTAGGCATTTCTAATCTATCAAGCATCATCCCAAAATCTATCGATGACATTTCCTCGTATGACCACATGGATTAAGTACACAATCGGTTCTTATCTTCCTCTTTAGTCAAATGTTTGAGTGCTCAAAAGTGTGCCGAGCATTGTGTATCTCATGGCCTATCGAAACTACATTGATAAAAATGCCAAGTACAAGACGAGAATCTGTGGTTTGACCTGTCATGTTCGAATGCTAGCCTAAGTCCAATCCAGTTCAAAAACGATACGCCTTAATATCGCCGAACCAAGAGAGAGATTCGGCCCAGCGTTCTTCCATGCACATCCAAGAACCATCGCCAATCTCATTTCGAAGGCTCGGAGTGTTCCCAAGTGACGACCATGAACTATGGGCATGCATATATTGAGACCAATTTCAAAAAATAGATACAAAACCTTATCATTTATACCAATTAAAATTACATAGAGTAAACACATTCAATAATAATAATGATTCCTAGTAACTAAGCCTAGATTACCACAAACAAACTAACCATATCTAAGAACAACAACAAATCTTCATGATCAAGTATGTACATGGACATAAGCAACCGTTTCCACTAACGACAACAAACTGAGCAACCTTGACAATCACAAAATCATTCCTTGCCTACCTCGAATCTCATAACTCAAGCAAACAAATGAGTAAACTATACAAAATTAGTACATGGTTCTATGCTTTCTAAGACAGTTTGATCCTATCTAATAACACAAACAAAATCGACCTAAATTCGAGCTATGTATTACAACGGCCTAGCCAATGTTTAGGGGATCCACTTACCAAAATTGGGACAAGAACGAGAAACAGACGGTGGTGGCTTGCGGCTCACGGCGATGGCACAGCGGCGTGGCATAGGAAACGGCTCGACAATGGCGAACGGTGGTGCAGCGAATCGAAAGGGAGAGAGAGGGAGCAGTGTGAGGGAAAGGGAGGGAGAGAGGGGCAGTGAGCTAGGGGAAAGAGGGGAGGAGAGAATGAGAAAAAGAACTTGAGGACGAAGTAAAAAGGGAGAGAGAAATGGGTTTCCTCGGGCTTTAAATGCTAGACTCAATTATTTGTGTTGCAATGTTGGCTTCCTAAACTTGGTAAGAATGACTCTCCACCCTACGAGTGTCAACAAATGAGCTCATCTTGCCAAGCTTGTTCTTCAAGTTCTAATTATTTAGCACTTCAAAAGCAACTAGTCTGGTTACAAAAACTAGGCTTGTCCATCCTCCAAGTTCCCTACTAAATGGTACCCAACCCCTTCTTGAATGGCCACCAAATCTTGTCTTCTCTCAATTTAATCTTAAAAAGCTAAATAAGTCTCGCCTCTAGGGCTATTGAAGTTTATATCCCTAATCGACACATGATTGTTAGTCAACGTGTCATTAAAAAATAAAAATTGAGATTAGGGTTATTGATTGTGACGGAGTACGTTTCTCGACAAAAAATGTCATTTTTCATTTTTTTCTTTTACTTTGCCGTTTTTAAGTGATTTCCTATTCATTTCCATCAAAAACACAAAAAGTGAAACGGTTGACTTTTTGGTTAACTTTTTTGTCAACCCTTTGATATAAAAATCAACCCCGAGTCAAAAGATGTCTTTTTTTGTCAAAAAAAAAATAAGAAAGATGCCAAATAGTCTCAATTTCACTTTAGCCAAGTTAATATTAAAAAATTTCAAAGATATAACCCAAAAATTAACTTTTTAGGAAAAGTCAATTAAATTGAAAAAGTAAAAAATCCATAAAACACTTTTAGTCAAACCATAACCAAAATAATTGAAAAAAATAAAAAGTCTACAAAACACTTCATTATAGTGTCAGTTTAACCTTAATGTCGATAATTTTCCAAAAATTAATTAAGAACCTTATTTTCCAAATTTTTCGGTTTTAGGTTCGAAATCGACCAAAAATAAAATTACTTTCATTCTAATCATAATTAAGTTTAGTTCATTTTCCGACATTTAGTCTATAGACGATTTCTCATTCACTCGTTCACTCAATTTCGACAACAGAAGTGTTAAAAGGTGAATTGCCATTTTTAGCCTTGATTAGGGGGTCTGAATCAATTCTTCATAAGTTGCGAACGAACATTTTCATTTCATTCATTTTCTTGAGATAAGTCCAAATCCAGGGTTCATTATGAGAAATTTGCTCGAAAACTTTCCCATTGGAGGAATTTCACTCTCTTAAATATAGGAAAACCAAGCTATGAAGCTTCAATTGAAGAAATTCAAGTTGATCTATTCGAGACTAAGGTTTAATTTTGTAAATCTAGGTCCAATTTCGATATTAGACCTTGATTGATTTTTGGCATGAGTCGTGATATTAATTCAAGGTCAATTTGGATGCAACTAGTTATCCTAAGCATGGGCAATTAGTCGAATAGATCTATCACAATATTAATTGAATTCAATTTCAACTAATTTGCGATTTCGAGCGAGGAATTGCAAAATTGTCTGTTTTGGCCTATAATGTTCAATTGTATGTACCCATGTTGTAGGCCCACTATTTCTCACGATAATCGAGCAATTAGGTCAATAGAAAACCAATGGATTGCATTTACGTGTTTTGATCAGCCTAATCCCATTAGACTTAACTGTTTCTCCTCGAATTAGGTAACTTTTCTTTTCAATTTGGCCGTCAAGTGACCAAATTGCATAAATTTTTAGCCCATAAAGATTGCTTGGCCAGAACCAATCGAACCGACCCGACCGGTTGCTAACGAGACAGGCCGGCACAGCCCCTTGCTGACCAATTCTTGATTGCTAGTGACCACCCATCGACTCTTTGTTGTGTGTATATCATCCTCACATCCTTTGATTTTCAAAATTTTGTGAAAATACTCCTGGATTTTGCGAATTTACAAAATCGCCCCTAATTAGACCTTAATCACAATTTCCGTTGATCGTTAGTGACCACCCATCGCATGCTGACCGACTTGCCACCGTCGATCTCCCCCTCTACGACCACCCATTGCATGCTGACCGACTTGCCACCATCGATCACCCCCTCTGCGACCTTCCTCAACTACTTCCTGACGTGTCGGAGGTTAGCATTCCCTCCGGCAGCCCTTGATTCCCTCCCTCCAAGCTTGATTGTGGCTCAAGGTTCACTAGCGATCGAGCCGCTAATTGAACTGGCGCCTCCTCCTTCTTGATCGGCAGTTTGAGGTGGTTCGTGGAAGCCCTGATCACTGGCGATCCTCTCTTTGAAGTAAACCCGACATCCAGTGATCGAAGTTTGGTCGAGTAGTCATCTGAAGCCTTCCAATGGTCGGATCTCCTATCGATGCTCCAAATCGGTCTAGAGAGAGGTGTTCCTGTTCCAGCCACTTCAACGGTCCTCGAAGTCCATCCGATAGTCCTCAAAATTTGGATCATGTTTCAAGGGTTCAAGTTTCATCCGATCACGTTTGAATTCGACGAAACCTCGAAAGGTAAACTCTCTAATCATGAATCTGATTAAGCGAAATCGGATTAGTGGGCTAGGATTCGACCCTAGCATCATGATTTATGCTTAGATCTAAAGTTTAGGAGGTTATGAGATGATTTGTGATGAGTTAATGATGATGAATGATGAACTTGAACTTGCTCGATTTGCCTTGATATGCAAAATCGTGTTCTTCTGTTGACTTTCTATTTTGGTTGAAATGAGGCGATAAATGACGTTTTCTAGCCTTGAGCTTTTAGAAATGTAATCTAGACTTGATAGGATTCGATTTGATAGGTTACACAGCCCGAGCGGACATTGTTTGGTACCTGAATAATGCCTCCATAGTTCATTGATTCTATAGTGATTTTGTGCTTCGTTTGCAGTTCTAAAGTATTGTATTGCCATTTTTATACTGATTTTTGTGCTTATATTTTGGAAAAACTTTCTCATATAATTTTCACGAAATTTTCTTGGTTACATCATAGTTTTTTCCAGAATTTTTGGAGTTGATTTGGTGAGGTAAAATCAACAAAAATCGTCCTTAAGTCAGTTTGCCCTACACTAAGTCCGACCTATATTTGCTTAGAATTAAGGTCTTAAATGAATCCATTAGAGTTTGCATCCTTCATGAGAACTATAGTACATACTGTAGGTGTTCTAACTAGGTATTATTTGTGCAAATTGAGCATCGTTTACTATGTTAATCACATGTGTGAAGATGCTTAGGCGCTGCTGTGACTTGTGTTGTTCCTCACATGAGTCTGTTTTGTCATTTTTTGTGTAGGCTCACGTAAATCAACTTAGGGTTAGATGTCTTATGAAATGTTCAAATGTTCGTGATGTTGTTGTATTCTACACATAGGAATTTTCCTAAAATTTTTGCACGACATTGAATTGTCAAAAATCACTCATGTTTTGTGATAGTCATGTTGAATTAGGGGCTGATCACGAGCTTATTAAAACCCCTTTGTTTGGGCCTCTTAAAGGCCAAATCAAGTCTTGATGTCTTCTAAATACTTTAAGTACATGTTATAAGCTTTGCGTCAATGCATGGCATGACATATTTGAACCACATTTACTATGTGAAAATCATGCATTAATTTAGTAAATTGTAACTGAAATTTGTCAAGCATGTTGTTCTTAGCAATGAGTTGCCTTTCGATGCTGGTGAATCATGTGGCTTCTTTGCACTTCAATTTAGGGTTAAATGTATTAACCAAACTCTCATTGCATTCAACATTATGTCATGTGCAAGTTCACAATTTTTGCACATTGTCTAGATGGTCTAATAAACCATTCATGCATCACATTCTAATTTGCTTGTGGCTGATGCGTGCGACTTCATGATTATCGTTGTTCGACATGAATTTGACCCCAATTGGACTTGACCCCTCTTAGAATGTCTTAGAGCTCACCTTCATCTTTCCAATGATGTTGATTTTGCCCGATTTTCACATCGTTTGATCCATTTTTCAATTTTTTTTTTTCAATTTAGGTTAGAAATCTGTCCTAACTGAAATTCGGAACTCCTATTTTACCCCTGTTAAGTCTGACCTTTTGTTATTTTTGTGTGATTTTCTCATTAAGGATTTTGAGGTCTGGTCCTTAATAAAGTTTGTTTGTCCTTCTTTTTTCTTCAGTTAAAATAAAATTTCATCTTTTTTAGACTTCGTTTACTAAGTCAAATCGCTGTTGATATGCCATGATACCCTGCTGATTTGCTACATTTTTTATGTGAAGCTCAGCGTTCTTGAATTTTTATGAATTCCTACGTAGCTCGCCTTAGAAAACTTTCTTCATAAAATTTGTTCCCCATGATGTTCTTGATGCTGTGTAATTTTCTTGGAACAAATTATTGATGGGTTCCCTTTCAATTGCGTTTTTATTTGTTTGCCTTGTTCCATGATGTTTTGTTGTACTTCTTTGCTGTGATTTTCCTCTAGAATTTGTTAGGTCAACTTACATGCTGAATTTATGTCACTTGTTTCCACGGACTTTGATCCTCATCTTTCGAACTTTATACACAAAAATTCTCAAAAACATGAAAAGCACTTTACCATGCTTTTCAAACGCTTCGAAAGTCATGACTTTGTTTGAATTTTCCTGTTCTTGTTGTTTTGAAGTTTATTTTAGTTCAAGGATGCTCATGCATAAAATTTCCAAATTCTCATTTTGTCCTTTAGATTCTAAACTTCCAAACTATGCTCTTAGTTTACATTGATGTTGTCTAAACTTTGGAACATATTTAGGGCATCTACGAGGCTCGATCAAAGTGCACAGGATGCACCCGAGCTACCCTTGATGATTAAATGTGTTCTATAGCTGTGACACACCTTTACTATGCCATTAGCATTCTTTATCACAATTCACTACCAATTGTTCTTCAAATGACTTTTAGGCATCATCTGAACTTTCATAACCTTCAACTTGTTTACCTTTCTGAAACACCCATAATTATGTTTGGCGTTTTTCAATGAATAAGTGATCCAGTGTTGACTCACTAAAATTGTCTGATTCATTGAGAACTAAGGGCCAAAAGCCTACCTGCATGTTTATTTTTCATTATGCATGTACCTTTTACATGGATGCATAAGTGCGATACATGATTCCATGGGATATCCTTGTGATCCATTTAGAACTTGTCTTAGGAGCTTATAAGTGTTGATTGCCATGCAAGAAGACAAATGGTAATCAATGGTTGTAAGCCATAAAAATGAATTGGGATAGACTTGTCATGCCCCAATCCTCCGAGTGCGTACCCATCCCTCTGTGGTCAATTAAATAGTGACGTCCCAGGACACTTCACCGACCCTTTCTTTTTAATACACATGCGGAAGCGAATAAATAATCCCCAAATAACAACAGGATGGGATAGAAAAGCAGGGCAATAATTCACAACCAAAACAAGCCTTTTATAAACAAACGATTTATATACAATAATAGGCTATTTACCAAAATATCGGCTCAATGAAAGGGAACTGTCCTATGATCTTCTAGTCGGACACGTTTGCCGATTCTTCAGTCTCCACCTTCCCAGACTCCAGGCTTCTACAACCGTCATCTAGGGACCTGAAATTGGTATCCCACAATGGGGTGAGACGATATCTCAGCGAGTTCAACCCCCTAAGACCTTACTAGGAAAAAAATACACCCCAAGGGCTGCCTAAGCACAGAAATGAGTTCGAGGACTTACCTTTGTCTCCACTTTTTCCTGCAAGTCAATATAATTCAAATTCATGGAATCACAACAACAAATCAATTCAAATCATTAACTCAGATCGAATCATCGATCATTAACTCAGATCAAATCATCGATCAATCAACTTAGTTGATTCCATGTCATCGGGACCATCACACGGTCATTTCAATTACTCACTCCAACTATTAATTACGGCCCAATGAGCACGGCCTACTAAATGTTCAGCGGTGAATTACGGCCCAACGAGCACAGCCTATTCCAAGTTCAGCGATAAATTATGGCCCAATGGGTGGCCTACTTCGACAGTTGATTACGGCCCAATAGGCACAGCCATACTTCGGCGATTGATTACAGCCCAATAGGCATAGCCTGCTTCGGCAGTTTCTTAACCCAACTCACATCATCATGCAACACATACATCACTTCATCTCTCAATAGTCAACTTATTACAACTATAAGCCATCACAAGATTATTTACCCATGGCCAATGACATTGTGCCTCACACTTCAATTCCCCAATTTAAATCATATCTTGGCCTATTTTTCTCGTTTTAAGGATACCCAATAAAAATAATCGTGTGTGAATACATGATCGGCCTCAGCCAAAAAATATAATATCTTTACTTTATAAAATCCCATTATTTTCAATAGTCCACAAACACATTTTTGACGATGTAAACCGATGCCAGGTGATTTTCTAATTAATTACTGAAATTAAATAAAATTTGTGATAAATTCCCAAATTCACAAATCACACTCAATTTGCACAAAATAACAGTCAATTAAATAAACAGATTACACCACTGGAATCAGCATAAAATTTTGGTCACCAGTTCTCCTAGTCTAATTTTTGGAAATTAATTAATTAATTAATTAATTAATTACGGAAAATAATTAATAAATGCCAATAAATAGAACTTAGGCCCGTAAAATCTAATTAAAAGCTGAGACGGGTTTGGAAAATTTCCGAACCACTCTAGATAAATACTAGAGCTTGTCTAGGCTCAATTACATTACTCTAACTAGCTAACATGCAATAACAATTAATTAAATTCCTAATCTAATCTAACTATCCACCTAATCCATACTTAGTCTAAACTAATCAACCCTTAAATGTCATTAACTTACTAAGCAATGTTTAGTGAGTTAAACTCACTTGTTTAATGATCCGCTCAGATCAAAACGACGGGGACGCGGCGAAGGTCGAGAAACTCCGAAGCGAGACCGCCAAACGGGGTTGGGAACGGCCCGAAAATGGCCCAAACAGTGGGCTAGAAACCCACTCAGCTCTATTCTAGTCGGGGCCCGAAGAAGCTACTCTAGGGTCAGTTGAGGCGGAGACGAGCAAGGAAGAACGGCGGGGCTATTGTAGGTCCAGGCGGGGGCAGGCGGCGGCTCCGGCGACCACGATGGCGACGCATGGTGTCCAGGTGACCTGCTAGATGCACGAGCTAGGCGAGACGGCACGGCTGGGATGGAGGTGAGGCACGACGAGCAGGCGTGCACACGAGGGCAGCGAGGAGCGCGACGGTGGCATATGGTGGTTCAGCAGGCTGCTCGGCGGCTTGCTGGCTTTCCTCTGGGTTTGCTGGAGTTTGAATGGCAAAGAGAGGAGAGAGGGAGGGGTCGACGGCTTGGGGAAGAGAGAGGGGGAACAAGATCAACTTGGAGGGGGCCATTTGCTCCTATCTTCACCCCTTTGTCCCCTTGGAAGGCTCCACCACAAACCAGCTGGAATCCTCTACAATTTCCGGCCACCAATTCCCTTCTAGAAGCCCTTGAAGTGGTCCAATTGTTGGGTCAATGGGGGCATACGAATTTCACAATGTTTGGCTCAATTCCACTTAAAATCCTATTTGACTTAACTCAAATCTGCTCCCATAAATTCCATTATCGAGTCAACGATCAAATTGGTATTTTTCATCACCAATTGATCCTATTTGTATCCCAATTTCGCAATAAAAAATGGTCCTCTGAATTTCCCGGTCAAAAACAACCCTATCTCGACTTTTTTCGCCAAAACCTCAGTTTACAGAAAAATATTTGGAGATTGAGTCAACGTTCCTAAAATGACTTGTAACATGACAGAATTTTCAATTTCTGAAATCGGATTTAAATTCGCGGTTAATTTCACTTTGGTGCAATTTTAGTGTGACCTAATCTATTGGGTAGCTTTCAGAAATTTTTAGTGCAAATGACTTGTGGTCAATTTTTTTCGAGCCACGATGAACCTCTTCGACACATTGGCGACTCTCGGTTGTTGTGAAAATTTCGATGATTCAAATACAAACACAAGGTACCAAAATGACAGAAAAATCAGTGTAGTGCCGATCGACGAGAATTTCTCAATTTGGTGGAATCACCCATGTTTAACCACACAGCTCAGTCAAACCGACCTATTTCTGATTTCTAATTGATCTTACTGTGTCGCAATGATCTCTACAGATGAGCACGGTCGAGTAGTCCATTCTTGGTCGAATTCTCAAGTCTATTGTATTAAAATTCCTTAATAACTTCTCCAAATAGTCTAATTATCTTAGGAGTGATGAGCTCTGAGAATAACACTATAAGCGCGTCGATGAAAGACCCGATTTACTTAATTGAAAACAGAATTGAAAATTCAAGATGTCACAAGACTTTCTAGAGGGATCGTCGCATGAAATGAAAATGCCAATTTTGTTTAAATTGTGTGTATTCAGTTCATTCCATGACTATTCCTGATTGTTTTGTGTTCGTGATTGTTTTTGTAATGATTGTTTGTTTCTTTCCTATTATATGTACCTAGTCCTAATTTTAGATTAGGATTAGGATAGGTCCTTGGAGATAGAGGTCCATCAAGACATGAAGACGATGGAAGGTTAATGTCCAATTCGACCATGTTTTGTATTCATTTGTCCCCGATATATGTTTCGGGTCATTTCGCATTGTATAAATACTCGACGAGTTGTGGGTTTATTTCTTCCGTTTGATTTTCATTTATTACTTAGGATTGCATGTGAGATTTATCTCTTTCCCTAAGCTGTTCACTTGGGTGTTTACTTATTATATTGTATTTAAGTTTCAATTGTTTGCCTTCTTTTCTCTTTTATAGAAGTAGAAATTGCATAAAATCAACCATCCACGCATGATCACTTAATTAGTTTCATCGGCCCTAAAAAGTAAAAAAAGAAATGTATGGATACTTTAGGAGACACAACAAACCATTAGGTACTAAAAGGGCATTAATAGAAATTTTAGCGTAACCCAAGTTCTTGAATCTAGAATCTCTAGTGCGTAGAAATTGATAGACCATTCCTAACCCTCGATTGAGTTTTCTAGCTGACCCATGAGGCTAGCGGCGATCCTATCTTTTATAGGTTGTTCTAAACAACTAGAAAATAAATGAACCCGTCATGAGAGGTATGAGTCTCAACAAGACTAACCGTAGTTTAGCATACCCAATGTGGAAAGTTCTTAATGGATAAAGTGATGTCATCAATGGGGAGCAAAAACTATTGGGAGGGCTACTAAGATAAAGATACCCCTAATTTCGATATTCACATCTGATCTCCTCTTGTGAGTTGTGTTGCTCGTGTGGGTACGAATTATGACAGTTTTCGCTATCACACGAGGTACAAGCTTGTGAGAGCTCCTGACCGTGAATGAGTGAACTCATAATGGTTCATCTTGAAAGATGAGGTGATAACATCTTTTGGGATGTGAGCATTGAGAAAACTCTCATGGTTAAGTACCCATAAACCCGACCTTTTACTCCCCACTAAAAGGGCCCAAAAAGGGGGTTAGGTTGCAACAAGCACACATTTCCAATCAATGCACTAATGGACTATCCTCGAAAATTCTAAGGATAGGTTTAAGCCTTGCAAGACAACTTGTCCCACAAGATCATTCCATTTAGGCATGTAAGGAGGGGACTCATTGGCTTCCAATTCACTCCCAATTAATCCAAATTCAAAAGGACAAGATATAACTAAAAGGACTATCTAACTATCATTTTAACTAGACAGGAATTTCTTGAGGTCACCTACGATCAACGTAAGTAATCGGACCATTGGATTTGGCCTTAACGCAACCTATGCTAATTAAATAGCATCGGCGGTGCTCAGGTGGCTAGACCTAAACTGAGTTCGACGCTTGTCCGGGGTTCTATGTATGACCTATGTTTGAGCTTGGTTGATCCATGAAGGACCCTTGGTTGTCATGTAATTGTGTAGGATCGATCGATTTGCTTTGGCTTATGGTCGCATGGAATCAAATTAGGGTTGTTCACAAACGGTACAATGGCCATGCAAAGTCACCCACGATTGGTATATACTCGAGCTGAATCAATCTATATTTATCCATTGATCAACTCTAGATGTAACATGATCGTCTATATTGATCCTTTTGGTCGTGCAATCTTTTCATGGTCGAATGCTCTGGTTTGACATAACCTCAATCCTGAGTCGCCTCATCCCTAATTGGCTAATTGGCCCGTGAACAATCCCTAAAATTGACTCACAAACCATTTTCGTTATTGATGTACCGATCCTTATTCCATTACTCGCACCTAAGATAGGGGTTCGAATCAAGGATGTCACGCTAGTCTTGACATCTTCAACACCAATAGTTTCTCTACTAACAATCATGGTTTCTCTAAAATTCTTATAAAATGAAGGTAGTAAAACTAACAATAAGATAGCCCGATCCTCATCTTCAACCTTAACATTAATATTTCTTAATTCATAGATAATAGCATTGAATTCAGAAATATGAGATTTAAGAGAAGCACTTTCAGCTATACGAAGAGTGACGAGTCGTTGCTTGAGTCTCAATCGATTGGTGAGGGATTTTGTAAAAAAAAAATACTCTCCAATTTATTCCATAAACTGACAACTGTTTTCTAATCTAGTACTTCTATAGAACTTCTTTCATGAGGCACAATTGAATAGCAGACATGGCTATTTCATCCAGTTCTTCCCATGTTTCATCTAACGTGCTTTTTGATTTTTTTCCTTTTCCGAACATACTTTTCTTCAAACCCTGTTGCGTAAGAACCGCCAACATACGAGCTTGCCATAGATTGAAATTGTTACTCCCATCAAATTTCTCAATATCAAATCTCGTTGTTGAACTTGGAGCGATAACTAGAAGATCAAGAAGGAAACCTAAGGCTTAGATATCAGTTTGTTATGGCAGATGCAGAAATCAAAACAAACTTGAAACTGAGAAGAATAAAAGAACACCAGATTTATATGGAAACCCTTGCGAGAAAAATCACCTAGGAAGAACAAAATCCACTATAGAATTTCAAGGATTACAAAAGGTGACCCTAAAAAACTAAAACTTTTTCTGTCTCAACTTCATAACCTAATTACTTGAGAAAAACAATATTTACATTGTCCCCAAGTCCTAACGTTGGCCCAAGCCCACAATGTTCCTGCTTCACCATTTAGTTCACCTTGGGATGTCGTTTGCATTAGTGATTCTATGAATTTGCTTTAATTAAGACTCTTGATTTGTATCAATTACCCAATTTCAATTATGATTCATGTTTAACAGAGAGAGTTTAATGTCTACAACTTGTTCGATAAAATTCTGAGGCTACATCAATGAATGTTTGAGTCTAGATTTATTTAAGTTTAATGTCCTCGTTGGTTTCATTTGCCTAATTCTATTACATAAGCCGTAGTTAATTTCTGGGCAAAAGATCACTTCAAGTGCCATAAGTTGGCACAAAGGGACACTAAAGTGCCACATTTTAAGAAAAGTGGGACACCTAAGTGCCACCTCCGGCAAAGCCGGCCGGAAATCATATGTGACAATTAAACATTAATATTTCTCACCGAGGTGGCTTGTCGGAGAGCTGACTCAGCTCTAATTTACCCAAAATGACGTCATTTCTATAGTTGGCTAAAATAGAGCCCTTAAATCGGCCAAAACGACGTCATTTTGGCATAATTTGAATTTTAATATAATATATAAATTAATTAAATTAAATTTAAAAAAAAATAATAATAATAATTTATATTTGTTTAAAAAAAAAAAACGGAATAGGAGGAGGAGGAGGAAGGCGCCGAAGGCCGAGGGCCGAGCCCTCGCCGCCGCCGCCTCCCGACATCGCCGCGAAGGTGGGGGAGGGTCGGTTGGGGCTGCTGAGCCCTGAACGAGGGCACACAAGCCCTCGCTATCGGTCGGCTGGGGCCGCTAACCCTTTGCCAGGGCTCGACGGCCCCGGCCGACCCTCCCCCACCTCCTCGGTGATGGAGGGAGATGGTAGTGGCGGCGGCGAGGGCCGAGCCCTCGGCGCCGATTGCCTCCCTTCTACTCCTTCCTTCCCCCTACCTTTTTTTTTTTTCCTCCTCCTTCCCCCTCGCCCGGCCGGGCGGGGCCATCGACCCTCGCCGGATCTAGGCGAGGGTCGCGAGCCTCTCCGCCGGTCGACCGAGGTTGCCGGCCCCCGGCCGGGCCTAGCAACCTTGGCCGACCACTGCGCCGTAGTGGCGGGGAGGCGGCTAATTTTTTTAAGTTTTTTAAAATTTTTTAATATTTTTAATATTTGCATTTTTTATAAATGTTTTAAATAAACTTAATTTAAAATTTAATTTAATTAATTTTTATATTAATTTTTTACCAAGTCAGCACCAAAACGATGCCGTTTTGCACTTACTTCGCCGGAAAATTGACACGTCAGCGTTTTGGCCGTATTTTTGCCAGATTGGCACTTAAGTAATTCATTTTGCTCCGATTTTGGCACTTAAGTGTCACTTTCGTAAGTTTTAGTATTTAAGTGTTCCTTTGTGCCAACTTATGGCACTCCAGGGATCCGCATGTCTTAATTTCTGTATGCCCTTATTAGAAGTGAATTCGGTAATTGCTCACTCCAAAGTGTATTTCTGATGGTTTTGATTCATTACATAATATTCGTATTTATATTAGACAAGCTTGATCTTGAATATTGCTGAATTTGACTGAGAAACATCTGAATGAAATTGGGTTCATCCCGCTAGGCGTTAATGCTAGTATGCTTTGGATTTGACCAAGAAGCTTTTTTTTTTTTTTTTTTGGTTGAAAATTCCCAGGCTAGCTTTGGAGGGACAAGTATCTTTGCTATACATAGTTGGATTCAAAGGTATTTTGGCCCAAACCAAATCGACAATTTCGATTTGTCATCGGCTAAAATCACCAATTGTTGACATCAAACTTTGACACAGTGAGAAGCTTAAGGCATGTCGTATTCATTGATTAGGTACCTTCAATATGAAGGAGTCCTCGCAGTTGTCTATCTGAGTATATGCGATTCGAAATTCCTTAACCGTCCTTTTCGCAATGAAATTCGGAACAAGTTAGCTTATCTTCAAGGACTTGTCTTCTGCTGTATTTTGTGGTGATGGTCGAAGACATATATTTCCAAACATGTACGTGAGCTAGCTTCGTAAAACTCTGCAATCTGCATTGGCAAAGCGAAGCCCAGATCTTTCTCCCTACCTATTGACAATGAAAGTAACCAGCTTCATATTTCAGGAGCTACTAACTTACTACTGCAATGTTCAATTCCTGCATTGTTTCCTAACATCCTTCATGTATTATGGAATACCTTTACCCATGTTACAATATATAAATATTAAGCCACATCTTCAATTAACATTGTCAACATTTAAAATAGTTGATGGTGGTCTTACAAATCTTATACGATATCAGAACGAGAGATTCTAAGTTTAAATCTTTGCAAGCCCTAATTTGCCGTTATATTTTCACATTTTAGGTTTAAACCAAGAGTTAAGACTATGCTTGAGAAGGAGTGTTAGTCCGATGATATTGGCCATATATACATTTTAAGTTTAGGTCAAAGTTTATGCGTGAGGAAGAGTATTAGACTAATGATATTTGGGCAAGAAAAGAGGCGCTCTCGCTCTGTACGTGTAAGAATGTGAAACAACGGTTTATGTGGCTGAAAATGGCCTACTGCTGCAGTCGGAAGGAGACATGAGTACGTTTCGAGCTCCATTGACCACGCATTAACTATCCAAGATGACTTTTCCTTGCACAGAAAGAGACGAAATTTCCAATTTGAATGCCCCCTAGTCAATCCTGACGGGCGAACCATTTTGAGCAATATGGTCATGCGTGATGTCTCTCTTTTTAATTTTATAGTTTTCAAAGAATCAAGATCTGTCGTAGTATTGCAGCGTTCCACAAGTACGTAGACACTGATAGTGTTAGACTGATGTTATTGGCCATGTATACATTTTAAGTTTAGGTCAAAGTCCAGCTGAGAAAGACTATTAGACTAATGATATTTGGGCAAGAAAAGAGGGTTTCTGGCTCTGTACGTGCAAGAATGTGAAACAATGGTTTATGTGGCAGAGAATGGCCTACTGCTGCAGTCGGAAGGAGACATGAGTACGTTTCGAGCTCCATTGACCACGCATTAACTATCCAAGATGACTTTTCCTTGCACAGAAAGAGACGAAATTTCCAATTTGAATGCTCCCTAGTCAATCCTGATGGGCGACCCATTTTGAGCAATATGGTCATGCGTGATGTCCCTCTTTTTAATTTTATGGTTTTCAAAGAATCGAGATCTGTCGTAGTATTACAGCGTTCCACAAGTACGTAGACACTGATAGTGTTACCTGTTCGAATGATTGGCCTGTAGACTTGCCACTTGCCACAGTTCCTAAGTATGATGTTGTGGATGGGTTCATTCTGTATAACCCCGCCTGGAAGTTCTCTCTGCATGGCGAAGGAACATTCTTGCATGCTTGATGTAAAAGTGTCTCATATTGACTAGAAGACATATATGTTCGACTCATCTATTTCTTATACCCTCCAAATCTAGACTCGGTTTTTGTTTTCTCTTGCGATCCCGAAATTCTTGGCATACTCGGAATCTGGCCAACTATTTAAATCAGGATTTCTACAAGACATCTAAAGCATGGAAGAGATCAAACTTGTCCTTATCTGATCACCCTCTTCTTTATTCCCAAAACCCCTCCTTATAAATTTGTCCTTGGTTTTGACCAAAAGTAATGAGAGACCTCAGCTTTCAAAAGTCAACAGCATCACATCGAAAGCTTTCTTGAAAGCTTTCTTGTGCTTCACCTTCATCATTCGTGAATACATTATCGACAAAGAATAGATGCTATTTGAACGATAGAAGTCTCGTTCTAGCACTCTATGCAAATGAATGTAAAAACCCAAGACAATCTATAGATGAGAATAGCTTACCTTGCAAGCAGGATAAGACGACAATCTATATGATGCCGTGTTTTACCCGAATTAGTTATCCAAATGACCTTTCCTTGCGCACAAAGTACTGAACTTTCCAAATTGGATGTCCTGTACCCAATTCTGATCGGAGATCCATCTTGTGCAATTGGTCATGAATGACGTCTCTGCAGAACTCGTCAAGTAGATAACTATCTTTTTCATTGATTTGACCTAAAACGTATATGCTTCACGTAAGAGATGATGTAATCTTCACCAGAAGACGTAGATATTCCACTCATCTTGCTTAATCACTCCAAATCTAGATTGAGCTTTCTTGTCCTCTTTCGCAATGACAAAGTTCCTGACAAACACGATCAGGAGTTTTATTAAACATCTAAAGCATAGAAGAAATCAAACTTCTCTACCGCCCCCTTTCTTTATTCCCCCCAAACCCCTCCTAATAAATTTGTCCTCGGTTTGTAAGTCTAAAAACAAACCTTAGCTTTCAAAAGTCAACAGCATCGCAACCCGAACTATTCTTGTGCTTCACCACCATCATTCCCGAATACGTTCCTACAGCAGAAACTCTCCTGGGAGGCCAAATGGGTAGTGAAAGCCATAAGCTTCACATTTTCTTCTTCCCTTTCGTGGCTCCAGGCCACATGATCCCAATGATCGACATGGCCAAACTATTCGCCATTAGAGGCTGCAAGTCCACTCTTATTGCCACCCCCCATGACGAGCCCACCTTCTTGAAATCCATCGCAAAAGCCAAGGATTCGGGCTTCGACATCGATGTCGTCACAGTGACATTGCCCCTGAAAGAGGTCGGCTTGCCAGAAGACTGTGACAATCTGAACAAGGTCACTACGGTGGAAATACGCAAGCAATTCATGAGAGCTATCATGATGCTGGACGAACAGCTCGAGCTGCTGATAAAAAAACTTTCCCCTGATTGTCTAGTCTCGGACATGTTCCTCCCCTGGACAACCGAGATCGCGGCCAAGTGGGGAATCCCTAGGCTCGTTTTCCACGGGACAAGTGCCTTCTCCAGTGCTGGCCCACAATGTGTGAGGATCTATGAGCCTCATAAGAAGGTGTCACATGATTCGGAGCCCTTCATCATCCCCAACTTCCCTGGAGAAATCACAATGACCAGGATGCAGTTGCCGGACTTTTACAGGGAAGAGACCGAGTCCACCAAGTTCTTCAACGAGGTAAAGGAATCGGAGAAGAGGAGCTTCGGAGTCGTCATGAACAGCTTCTATGAGCTCGAGCCAGCTTACGCTGACCATTACAGGAGATTCCTTGGGAGACGATCCTGGTTCGTTGGCCCGCTCTCATTGTGCAATAAGGAGAGTGAGGACAAAGCACACAGGGGCAACCAAGCATCCATCGACCAGCATGTGTGCCTCAAGTGGCTCGACTCCAAGCAACCCAACTCAGTGATATATATTTGCTTCGGAAGCATGGCAAATTTCAATAATGCTCAGCTCCACGAGATCGCAGTTGGACTAGAAGCATCAAATCAACAATTCATTTGGGTGGTGAAGAAGGACCCGAATGTGGAGGAAGGCAAAGAAGAGTGGTTGCCTGATGGGTACGAACCAAGAATCCGAAACAAGGGCCTCATCATCAGGGGCTGGGCGCCTCAGGTGCTGATTCTCGATCATGAGGCGATTGGGGGTTTCGTGACACATTGTGGGTGGAACTCCACACTGGAGGCGATCACGGCCGGCGTGCCAATGGTGACTTGGCCGGTAGCGGCAGAGCAATTCTTCAACGAGAAGTTGGTGACCCAGGTGCTCAAGGTCGGGGTCAGCATAGGGGTGAATAAGTGGGTGAGGTTGTTCGGCGACAGCGTGAAGAGCGAGAGAGTGGAGGATGCAGTGAAGAGAGTCCTGGTGAGTGAGGAAGCAGAGGAAATGAGGAGGAGGGCGAAAGCAGTTGCAGAGATGGCAAGAGGGGCAGTGGAAGAAGGGGGATCTTCTTGGTCTGATTTGGGAGCTCTGCTTCAAGAGCTGGGACAGCAGAGATTGGCTCACAACAAGATCTGATTCATGACTTGAAGCAATCAATCTTGAATTTTTGGTTGTGCAGAAATCCTCCATTCTCCGTTTCTGTTGTGGTTTAGCCGTAGAGAAAATTGCTAGATTTGCCGTTTCTTTTCGTGGATTTATTTTACGAGTTGTGTAAGATAAGCCTTTATTTCTTTTGAGATAAAGGAAAAGTATACATTGTCTTGAATTCTGTGGTGCCAAAGATATAAAAAGTTGGTGCAAGGTCTTCGGTATGCTTCGTCTCAACCCGGTCAAAAGTGGATAGTTGAATTTCACAGCCTATCTTTAGTTTAGCAAGACCTTTGGTGCTGAGCAACCCACGTGGAAGGAAAGATAACTGGTCAAAGCGTGCAGCACCTTATTGACATTTTTGCCCAACTTTCGCTTAGTCCATCGTTCTAGAACTGAGAGTAATGTCGCCGGTTCGGTCGTCAAAGCTCGACTCCTCAACACTCTTTCTTTTAATTGGGTTTCATTTCTCCCGCACCCTCTTTTGGACTTGTCATGTTATGAAGTACATCTCGTGTATCTATCTACATTTCCTTTTGAGATAAAATAATCTTTTGCCGACCAAAAAAAAAAAATTGCTCAAGATAGCCCCACGCGGGGCTAGGGACACCTCGGCCTTTTAATATCATGTATAAAGTAGTATGGCTAGAAGAAACATATGTAATGTATCGCTAGAATATATATAAAAGCAATGTGTTTGTATAAAAATATCCCTATATTCTAGCAATTGTTTGTCTAGGGAAAAATTTAAGTACACGTTTTCGCATGCAATTAAAAATAAGATAAAGGGATAAGTGCAATAAAAGTCCTAAAACTGGTAACGAAAATACAATTGAGTCATAAAATTTGTAAAAAGTCCAATTAAGTCCTGAAACTCGTCAAATTGGTTTAATCGAGTCCTAAAGTTAATATCGTCTAACTTTTCAACAGAAAATGTTGACGTAGCATTTAAAATGAATTTTTATTTTCCATATGGCTTTTTAAAATTATTTGTATTCAAATTAGATTTAAAAATTAGAAAAAAAAAAAGCTAAAATTTATTTAAAAACAAAACAATTCAAAAAAAAAAAAAAAGGAAAAAGAAAATGGCCGCCTCTTCTACCGCCTCCGCTCATCGCCGAAGGGATTGGCAATGGTCGCCGACCCTAGGCGGGGTTAGGTGGGGCCTCACCGACCCCAAGCGAGGGCCAGCGACCCTCGCCAAGCTCGAGCGGGGGTGCCCAGATCTGGGCATGCCGGCCCTCGCCTGGGGTCAATGAGGCCCTTGCCCTGGGTGAGTCATTGTCGGCCCTCATAGGGGGTTGGCGACCGTCACCCCCCTTGGGCTAGGCCTCGGCAGCCCTCGTGGGGGCCGGCGAGGCTCGCCGGATCTTGATGAGCCTCGCCAGCCCCAAGCGATGGCCGACGAGGCCTCGCCTAGGGCAAGCGTCAGTCGCCGGCGTGCTCAGATTTGAGCACCCTTGCCCGAGCTTGGCAAGGGATGCTAGCCCCCTGCGAGGGCGATGTGCCCAGATTCGGGCACCCTCGCCCGAGCTTAGCGAGGGTTGCCAGCCCTCACTTAGGGCTAGCGAGGGCCAGCCACCCCCGCCCTGTCACCGGCCCCTCCAGCGATGGGCGATGGTGAGGAAGGGCCTGCCATTTTTTTTTTTTTTTTTTTGAACTGTTTTGTTTTTTAAATAACTTTTAGTTTTTCTTTTTTAGTTTTTAAATCTAATTTAAATAATTTTAAAAAGCCACAAGGAAGATAAAAATTCATTTTAAATGCCACGTCAGCATTTTCCGTTAAAAAGGTTGACGGTGTTAACTTTAAGACTTGATTAAATCAATTTGATAAGTTTTAGGACTTGATTGCACTTTTTACAAATTTTATGATTCAATTGTATTTTCGTTACAAGTTTTAAGACTTCTATTGCACTTATCCCTAAGATAAAAGAAACATGATGGCGAAAAGCCTAGGACAGCACAACAATAAACCCAAAATGAGGATGTTACATGTATGCTTCAAGCTTAAGCCAAAGTCCAGCCAAGCGTGAGGAAGAGCAATAGACTAATTATATTTGGGGTAGAAAAGTTGCGCTCTCCCTCTATACGTTATTGAATGTGAAAACACAAGCAATTTTATTAGAAAAACTATTTGTGGCTAAGAATGGCTTGCTACTGTACTTGGAAATGAAGTAGCTTGCAAGTATCACCTAGAGGAGGTGAATATGTGATTTTATAAGATCTTTGACAAAATATGCAAAATATAATAAGTCAAGATCAAAGTCTGCACAACGTACAGATTCTAAAATCGAGTTCAGAATCTATTGTGCGATAGAACAAACTTTGGAAGCAACCAGCAAGTGTGCATTAGACTTTAACAATAAATAATAAGAGTTAAGGGTTGAGAAAAATTACACATAGGGTCTATAGTGGTTCGGCTTTGGTCAAGCTTACGTCCACTTTCCCACGTTAATAGCTTACTGGCTAGATTCCATTATATAATCAACAAAAAAATATAACTTTAAATGCAAATACTCAATGGTAGATCACACTTACTTCATGAAAGACAAGTATATGATCGCGCTCAAACTTTGGAATTTCAGATTTTAGGTCTCATCTCTTTCTTACTTCTTAGTCCCTTAATCTCCCTATATACTCCTTCACTTCCAAGCTAGTTGTTAGACAGTCTCTGGGGGATAATATTTCAATCTATCTATTGGACAGATCTATGTCAAGAAGATTTAGTGGTTGTTGACTAATAGAAACTGAAACCCTCATTGATTATGGTTGCCCATATAACTAGAGTTTTGGTTTCCATAAGTAGAGCTCTCCATTTAGAAAGAACTTGTCTTCATCATTGATCTTCCAATGAATTAGATTGAGTCAATCAAATCTTTCTTGGTATTAAATCCAAACTAGACCACTAGCCATTATATGTTCTGGATTGGTCTCGTTCTAGACTTGTCTCCTTCTAAATGTGTGTCTTGTTTTAAACTAGCTAGTTTTGAACTTTCCTCATTTTGAGCTAGCTAAGATATGAACCTTGTCGGGATGAGAGTGAGAGTTTTTTATACTGAAAATAAAGTAGGGAGTTTAAGTCCGAATGTGTTCCGTCTAAAGTAAACTTTATGATTTGTGCTTGAATGAGATGTTTCCATTCTTCGAGTATAACCCCAAAACAATATTCTTCCAGACAATTATTAGACTTGAAATATACTGGAGAGGTTTGTCAACTTCAAAATCTATTAGGAGTTTTCTCAACAATCTCCACATTTTTAATGGTAACAAAACTTCTATGCAGATATTCAGAATATAATGCATAAAACATTAAAGTCTCGGTATGGATGTTTCTCCCTGTATTGATTTAACATCAATCTTGTATATCCCCTACGAATCAAGAATCCGAAACAAGGGCCTCATCATCAGGGGCTGGGCTCCTCAAGTGCTGATTCTTGATCATGAGGCCATTGGGGGTTTCGTGACACATTGTGGGTGGAACTCGACCCTGGAGGCAGTCACGGCCGGCGTGCCAATGGTGACTTGGCCAGTCGCGGCAGAGCAATTCTTCAACGAGAAGTTCGTGACCCAGGTGCTCAAGATTGGGGTCAACATAGGGGTGAAGCAGTGGGTGAGGTTGTTCGGGGACAGCGTGAAGAGTGAGAAAGTGGAGGAGGCAGTGAAGAGAGTCCTGGTGCGTGAGGAAGCAGAGGAAATGAGAAGGAAGGTGAAAGCACTTGCAGAGATGGCAAAAGGGGCTGTGGAAGAAGGTGGGTCTTCTTGGTCGGATTTGGGAGCTTTGCTTCAAGAGTTCAGACTGCAGAGATCGGCTCACTACAAGATCTGATTGATGACCTGAAGCCATCGATCTTGAATATTTGGTTCTGGAGAATAAAACTGAAGAAATAGAAATCTTCCAATCTCAGATTCTGTTGTGGTTTAGCCTTAGAGAAAAATACTGGAATCGCTGTTTCTTTTCATGGAATTTATTCTAGGAGTTGTGATCATTCCATGTGGAGGATGTGAGTTCATTTCTTTTGAGGTAATAGGAAAAGTATACATGATCTTGAGTTCTTTTGTGCCGAAGAAATTAGAGTTAGTCTAGTAGTTGCAATTCAACAGTAAGATGCCCTGCGTACTTTCCCTTTCCTGAATTTTCTGTCCTCGAGACTCAAAAGGTGGAGAGATCTTTGCAACTTCATATTCCATAGATTGTATTTTCACATTACAGACAAAAAAAATAAAGGAAAGACAAGCAAAAGTGAAAAGACAAGAAGAGGACGACAAACTCAACCTATGTCAGTTGTCACATGTTAATGACATATTTGGCTGCTGCACCATTGATCTTGTGATATGTATACAACTTGGCAACAATTCCAGAGGAGAAGATAGAGAGGTACCAATTCTTTTGGTCCTCAAGGTTATTTTCGTTATACATTGTTGGGTTTGAAGGTTTTTAAACCCAAACCAAATCGACAAAATCGATTTGTCATCGGCTAAAGTCAACAATTATTGACATCAAACTTTGACATAGTGAGAAGCTTAAGGCATGTTATACTCATAGATTAGGTACCCTCAGTATGTTGGAGAAATTTCTGGTGCTTCCTCGCAGATTTGTACCTGAGGATATGTGATTCCAAAATTTCTTACTGCCCTTTCGTGATAGAAGTTGGAACGAGTTAGTTTATCCCTTCGAGGACTTGTCTTCTCCTGTATTTTGTGGTGCGTACCTCAATATTTGGTCTTAGACATATATTTCCAAATTAGTACGTTAGGTAGCTTCGTAAAACTCCGCAATCTGCATAGACGAACCAAAGCTTAGACGTAACCGATTTCACATTATCTTTCTGCAAATAATGGCCCAAGGCCACATGATCCCCATGGTGGACATGGCCAAGACCTTCGTGACTCGAGGCGCAGAAATCACCACCATCACCACCGCTGTCTGGGAGACCCCTTTTCCGAAACAAACCGAACGAATCAATCAATCGGGTTTGGAGTTTGACATCCAACTGAGCTAGGGTTGCCAGAAGGTTTGGACAATACAGGTGCAGTCATATCAAGCCAAAATTAGGTGGAATTGGTGGGTAAATTCTGGGAGGCCTTGTGCTTGCTCCAAGAACCGATCTTGCAGGTTGCATATCCTAGAAGAACCTTGATCGAATTCTCTAGTAGCAGATGTTATAATATACTTTTATTATTCTAAATGTGATACCAATTTTGTATTTCCCAATTAATTTCGATTTATTGCCTAATTTATTACCCGCGTTTTATTACGTGATATTTGCCCGTTAATATGTTACCGGTCTTGATGGAAGATGTTGGTAACATAAGAAATAGAATAAAATGTCAGATCGTCTAGTTCAAACCTTATCACTATAGAAAACACACCATCACGTTTGAGGGGTATTGACTAGTGGAACATGATGTGTAGATCTGGTGATTCCATATTCGTAGATTGATCATGCTTTGTGCATCTGTCCAAGGTTTGGGGATTTTCTGTATTTGCAAATTTCATCAATGGCTGAAGGTATGTCAATCCTTATGTTTCCACAAATCGATCCCGAATTATGCACATATTTTTTTGAGAATCATAGATCGGGATCATAAGGTTTTATTTAAAATTTAGTCTTACAGTTGGCATCAGAGCTTCATTTATAATCTCTGTCTTGGTGAAAATTTTGGAATTTTTGTTTATTTTCATTGTATTATGTATGGGTAAAATTCGGATCTTTTATGGCTTGGAACGGAATTTCAAATTCCGGCCAAATTTGGGTGACCCATCACGCAATAATGGATCTACATGGTCACACCGCCATTAGGAAGAAAAACCCTTAAATTTTTCAGGATATTACTAATCGTCGAAAGTTAATCGAGCAATGAAATTTTGGTGATTAAGATTATAGGGTAGATCATTTTAGACTTAATTCCGGTCAATATGTTAGTCGTTTTTGCCAGATCTTGAACCTATGGGTTCGTCTCGGCATTTTCTTCAAAACCCATTGATTAATTTGATCAGACATGGGTGGTGGAAGAAGACCCAGGCAGCGAAATGAGGGCAGCTCATGGCGAAGGAACGGTGGAATGAGGGCAGCTCGTGGTTTTAGAATTAATGAGCCGATTTAAATGTGATATACACTAGCTACAAAAGGTAATACAAAGAACAGATCTTTGGATGATTGATGATTGACAATTGATAATTGAGAGTGTTGATAATGATCAATCAAATCATTCACACATAAGAGCAATTGCAAGCACAATTGTAGTTGTGAGATCTCTCAATTTTTCTCTTCTGTTCAACATGAGATAGGTGGTGTGTCTGAACTAGAGGCCCGACACTTGTGAGGCTGGATTTGAAGAACGTCAAAACCTGCAATGCAAAGAGATCAGACGTTCTGCATATGAAGAACATTAGAACTAGTATTACTAGAAGACATCAGATTTTTGTGTGGTCAAAATTCCAAGAACTTCATAATTGGTGTTACCAGAAGGTGTCAAACATTCGTAATCAGAGTCTAAAGAACGTCATAATCATTGCCACAAGGACATCAGACATTCGTGCTTAGGATCCGAAGAACATCGAACCAAATTTGGAGCATGGTACAAGGATAATATAATTAGCCCATTTATCTCTTCTGTGTTTTTATTAAAATGCACGAAAATCATTTGGAAACACGTGTATAAGCATTCTTACTTCCACTACGATCAAACTTTGATCTTAATTTACTTATATACGCATGCTTGTTTATCAAAACAAATACCAACAGAAAATTCCCAAGCTAGTTTTCAAGGGGACAAGTTTCATTGCTATGTGCACCAGGGAAGTGATCGCACTATATCAATCACTTACCTGATTCAGAAAGTTTCCTTATACACAACCCACCTGGAAGAATTGTCGAAAAGGTCCTAAACATTTTACACTTTTGTCAATGTCATAAACGTTTTAATTTTGCCAATTAAGTCTTAAATCTTTTCATCTTTTACCATCGAGTTGATTCAACCAATTTTGATTGGAAATCAATAATGTGGCATTGGCCGTCCTATGTAGCATGGTCAATGCTAATATGGATAATTTTAAATAATATTTTAATAATTTTTTCAATTTATTTATTTATTATTGTTTTCCTTCTTCTAGCTGATTGCTAGGCCTCGTGAGGTTAGAGTCTCGCCTAGCCATGACTAGGCTCAAACTTGCCTAGTGACAGCGAAGTTGGGTTCATTTTTGTTAGGCAAGCCTTGCCAAAGGTCGACTAGGTCAACCTTATCAACCCTTGCCTCTGGCTAGTTATTGGCAATAACTGAGACCTAGTGATTGTGTTATGTTGAACAGCAGCGTCTACATGAGCGATTTCAATTAAAATTGGTTAGATGGATTTTATTGGCAAAATGTAAAAGGTTTTAAAACTTAATTGACAAAATATTGAAGGTTTACGAATGAATTAGCAAAAATAGAAAATATTTATAATTTTTTGGACAATTTTCTTCGCGCAACAAATGCCGGCAACCCATTAATGTAATTCACCTCAGCTTCATTGGGCTCGACCTATAAATTAATTTGAGTAGCCCATCCAATTTCATGGAGAGTTGCCAGATGGGTCCAAAGGCTTAAATATCACAGGCCCAACGTCGCTAATCGCTGTCGTAAGCCGTCTCTCTCACGGCCGCGCGATAGCTCATCCGTTCTGGTTGTTTCCGAGCCAGAGAGCTCGCAGCGGTCGTTCAAGCTCCGCCGCTCCTTGAAAGCAATCTGCAGCAGCCATAAATGGAGTTCGATCGAGCTCGGGATTTACCGCTTCAAGTTCTATATCACTTGACTATGACAACGAGAACGAAAGCTGAGTCTTCTCTTCGCGATTTCCATCTTTGATTCAGCTAGCAGTACTGATTCTCGGTTTTTTCCTGAATTTCCAGTGGCTTCTTCATTCTCTCGATCGCCTCTGGTCCGCCAGCAATCACTGCCGATGGCTGGCTCGCCTCTTCCTCGACGGCTTCGGAAGCGTGTATTCGGAGTGCTCTGTACTTGTTCGTTTCTCATTCGCCGGCTCAGATCCTGAGCGTCACGGCGCTTAATTAGTTTGCAATTGTCGACTTTAAATCAAGATCGATGTGTTGGAGTTTATGTAACATGCATAGGAAAAATTAAATATAAATGCAGCGGAAATAAAAATAAAATCAAACCATTATCTCCAAAGACGTTGTTAGTACATTTTAATAAAAAATCAAAAAAGCAAAGAGAGCTAAACGGATTACCTCTTGTAACGTGCCCAAAATAACTTTGGTTTACATGTTCTTCAATTCGAACATTACAAACGTCGGATATATAGTTCAGACACAATTTAATTGTATGTTGAATGGAAAAAAGAAATCATGGGTAATCATCATTATAATTGTACCAGCAATCTCGTGAAAATAATTCTCCACACTCTTGATATTTCAGTCACAGCACCAACAAGAGAGAAAATCTCTTTTTCCCCTCACATGGTGCAAAATTGACAGCCAGAATTGGAAACTACCCTAATTAGGCCGCACTGGTCAATTGGTCCAGTTCCCGGGAGTGTCAATCTAGTTCTCGATTCTTGAAAGTGGAACCGATATCCGGATGGTTCCCGGGAGTGTCAATCTAGTTCTCGATTCTTGAAAGTGGAACCGATATCCGGATGGTTCAGTTCCCAATATCAAAGGGGAATTGGATCAAGCCGACTACATATATATATATATATATATATATCATTTCTTCAAAAGGAATTATAGGACTTAGTTTATTGTTTCAAAGGAAATATGAACATGTAATTAGACAATAAGATATTTGGATAAAGTATAAAATTTATCTCGATTTCTAAATTTATTCGTCATGCTTTAGATAATAAAATATCCGGATAGGAAAATGAAAGAAAAAATAAGTGACCGATTCTCAATAGCAAAATCAATTGGTCCGATTCTCGATTCTCAATTTTGCGAGCCGGTCATCCCGATCCATCCCTTGATTCCATCTTGGAAATGAACCGGACCGGAAACAATAATCCAAACTCTCACGTACGCAAATTACACACTTATTTTCTTTTTGGTAAATGTTGCTGATCGCATAACATGCTGATCGTAAACGTGTCCACATTGTCGTCTGTGGTGGGTGCCGCACCTGGTCAGCAACGGTCGCTGACCGCGTGCTGCACATTGTCAGCAGCGGTAGCTGACCGCGTGCGTTCACCTCCCTTTTTTATTTTATTTATTTATTTTTTTACAAATAATTATAAAAACATAAGAGGGCGCGACCGGCCTACGGGCATTTTGGGGATATTAATATGTATCCACTCTGGGCGTGCGTGTGCATCGTATGCATGCACACTCATGACCAAACAATAAAATAAATTAAATCTTAATTTAATTTCAGCCTGACTCAATTCAATTGTTGTGATTGCAAACATATTTGCAAAATTGTCTTTTTCATTTAACGTCATCCCGGATTGGTTATGATGTGTAATATCCCTAATTTTATTATTAAGCTGGTAGTAGAACTTGTGCTAATGCATTAATACTCGCAAGAGAATTGATTGCTATGATTGACATATAGTAATATGTCATGGATACTCAGACATTGCAAATGCTTTCAGAATATAATAAACCCGTTTACCTTTAGCTACAATGTAATTTAATCCATTTGTCTCACGATGTCCCTATCGAACAAAAGCCATGAAATTTGTGTCAATCCACTAATTCATCATATGCACAAACTTCATTGGCATGCATTTTATATGAGGCATAAATAATTCACTCTTGTTTACTACCCTCATAGAAAATTTCGATATAGTGTCATAATTAGATCACAAAGGCATCATTATTGTACCTTGCATGTAACAAGGAGATTGATTCCATTTTGCACACACGAGTAACGTAATACGTGAACAAATTATGATTATTAAGTTTAGAGACGGATCAACAAATCGACAATATGCAAACCTGTGAACCATAACCATCTAACACACAAGTCAACGTTGTACCTCAAGTCTAAGGGTCATTTACACAAGACCAAAGTATGAATAATTAGTCATTAACCATGCTAAAAGCTTCTATGTTGCTAATCGCTTTATGCGTGTCACGTTTAATGAACTTCTCTTGTATAAGTACTCGAATTTTAACTCGGATATCATTATATCCATTGAATAGTGAATCTTCGTTTAGTTGAGAACACATTGGTCTCAACAATATCATTAATATCTACTTAAAAATCAATTGATCAGGAATAGTTTTAAAGGTTCGGTCCATATGTAAACCCGTCACACATATTATTAACGTTTCAAGAATAGGTTCAGTTACAACTGATTTTATGGAATCATTTATATATATAATTAGATAAATAAAAAATACGTATTTGTCATTAATTAATTAATAATATTGATAATACAACTGAAATCCCTAGCATGTAACTATTGCATAGTTACTTTAGGGCATACATCCAACACGATGCTCTCCATGAACCTACTGTGCATGCTTAGTCTCAATCTCGTTAGATGTGTGGTGGTCCTGCATCTGCGTTTAGGTCACCTTGTGATGTTTGTATATGGGATTCTCTGAATTTGCTTTGATTGACACTCTGGATTTGCCTTAATTACCCCAATTTCAGTTCAGATTCATGTTTAACGAAAAGAAAGTTCAATGTCTGCAACTTGTTTGATAAAATTCCTACTGGGCGTTAATATTTGTATGCTTTGGATTTGGTCGAGAAGCATTTTTAGTCGATATGTTAATGCTGAGATTCTGTGTTTGTATGTAAGACTGAGATTTAGGAAGTGAATAATTTATTCATTGGTTGACTTACTGGTTGATGAATATTTCCGCATCTTTGAAAGAGAAAACGTCCATGATATAGTCCCGAATGTTTTCTCAGTCCTTTCGATGCGTTGATGATCAATCAAGAACGTCTTGCACCATGATTTCATTTCGGGAGTTACCGCTGTAACGTTCAATTCATGCTTTGTTGCCAAACATTCTTAGTTTGTGATGCATTACCGAGAGAATTCGTGTTCTCGCACTTGGCTCAAATGAATGTAAAAGCTCAAAACAATTTGTAGATGAGAATAGCTTACCCTACAATTGGAATAAGACTGTATCATTGTTGTAACTTTTAAAATGATTATTTAAGTGTCACAATGATAAATGAAGTGACTTTGGTGACAAAAGGTTTGACATGACTTATCAATAGTTTTGGCACTAAATTTGTAATATCCTCGATTTCGACCCTTCTTTTGGTCCTAAGTAGAAAGCTAAGCTAGATAGGTCAATCTCCTTGAATAGTAAGAGTCAAATGCATTAAATGAGAGTAATGAGTATGGAGGCTTAGATGTCCCAAGTAATTAATGAAAGGGAGTGACACATGGAACAAAAGAATGATGATAAGTGATCTTGGAAGTTAAGTAGGGCACCACCTCTCCTCTGTAAACTTGCCACCTTGAGTTTCATAGGTTTTGACATCCTAGTTTTCAAAACAACTGGACCTTTCCTGCTTTCCAATTTTATGGAACTCATTGTGGTTTGAATTTGGAGAAACTTCCTTCATTAAAGTTGTTCAAAACATTTTGGCATATAACATACTTAAATTTCATATTTTTCAAAGGTGAAATGGTTGGACAAAGGCTCAATCACTTACCATTTGAAATCTGCGCGGAGTAGTAGAAACAATGACCGGATTGTCTTCTCGAGATTTTATAAAATTTTCCCTTTTGAACTTGGACATTCTTCCTTCATAAAAGCTTTAGAGACATTTATGCCTACAACATATTAAAATTTCAAAGTGTTATGTGAAGATTTGGATTTGGAAATGTATCTTTCTCTATAACCATTAGATATGCTTGATCGACGAATTATTGGGTTGTGTTCAGTGAGTTTATGCTCTTTCCACAGCAGGAATTGGACTTAGCTTCCTCATGTAAAATATTATTTGAGAGCTTTTCTACAACATATTAAAATTTCATAATTTTTCGAGCTCATTTGATAAGATAATAATACTGATTTCAAAAACTGGTCAAAACTATTTCTCGCCCTAGGGCGAGAGAGTCACATGCCCAAACTTGGAGGGGAAAGAGCTGCATGCCCAACTTGAAGAGCAAACCAATCTAGAGTTTTCTTGGATTAGGATAAGGATGCATTAAATACTTTTGGACTCTAGTTCTTCAACGCCAAGTTGAGGTGTCCCCTAAAAGAATAGGCCATAATGACACCTAACCTAAAACTTGGAGAGCAAGTATTCATTTCATCATTTTAAAACTTGGGTGACCCAATAAGAGAAGGAACAAATGTGGCCCTAGAGATTAGGCTTACCACATCTTTCTCCTTCGCCTTGCCACCTTATCAACCTAGCCTTGCTACCCAAAGAAATCCTATTGGTCCATTTGGAAGGGTAATGATGAGAGATTTGCCTATAAATAGGGGCATCCCTCCCATAACCACACCACACCACCCCACCCTACTTCTCCCTCACTTACTCTCTCTTTTTCTCTCACCCCCCTCTCTCTCTCTCTCTCTCTCTCTCTCTCTCTCTCTCAACCTTGCTCGCACGCAGCCTCATCGGATGGCATTCTCTTGGTAAAACCACCTACAGTTCATTGAGATTCATCGAAGGTTAGTAAAATCTCTAACTCTTGCTTAAGGTGACAGCTTACATCATCTAATTTAGTGGTGTACTCACCTTTGTAAGCCGTGTGTATATTGTAATGTTCTTTTCTATGGTTTGCTCATATTTGCATGCTTGAATGTGTTCAAGCCTTGGGACGAGGTTGAGGTTTGCTCGACTTGGAATCGACGTTAAGTCATGATGACCTAAGCCGCGAGGCCTTAGATCAACATTGAAGTGTGCTGGTTTCAAGTCTTGCTTGGTGCAGACAACCTAGGCATGCGGCTCAAGCCACGAAACAAGACTCGTGCCCAGCATGTCATATAACATGATGTGAAGAGTCATGGCACACTCACTTGAATGAGCACGTCTTCGGGCCATGTATGAGTGGTCTAAGAAGAAAAGTAAGAATTAGCTTGTATTATGCACTTTCATGATACACTTAAAGAGGAAAAAGTGCCTATCGCCACATAGTGTTGGCAGTGATGCCTAGTTCATTGAGTGGGATGCCCTAATCGAGCCAAGATGCTTGGATTTGAGCCTGGATGTCTCAGGTAAGCTAGTCCCAGGATGCCCTAATTGAGCCAGGATGCTTGGGTTGAGCCCGGATACCTTGGTGAGCTAGCGTCAAGATGCCTCAATTGAGCCAAGATGCCCTGGTTGAGCCAAAAAGCCTAGCAAGAAGCTAGAAGCCCTAGTCGAGCCGAGAGAGCCTAGTTGAGCCAGGACGACTGTAAATGAATTTGCATGAGTGCCGGTTATGCATAAGTATGATATGTTGATATGTCTCTTGATAAGCCAAAGGTAAGTATGCATTGAAATGTGTTGTAATGGACATCTACATGTAGTCGAGGTGTAGCAATAAGTTTATTATTGATCTGTTATCGACATTACATTATGAGTGTTGTACCTATTAGATTTTGATGATTAGATGTCCTCCTAGAAGAGAATTAGGGATTCTACTTATTGAGTCTATGAATCACCCCATTGTTTTTCAGAATTGTAGGAATGGAGGAATTACAGTCTCCATAGAGAAGTTAAGGTTTACCTTGACCTTTTTTAGTATAGAGCATGTAGTGATTGTAAATATAATGGCCCATGATGAAAGGGTTTGTAAATATAACTGATATAATTGTGTATTTGCAAGTGGTTGTTTTCCTAGCTACTTGTTGTCTAGGTGCTGTATGTATGCTTCCACACGTGCTTAATGAAAAGATAAAAAGAAATGGGACGGTGATGCACCTAAGACATCATAAAAATAACCCTGGAGATGGAGTTGGGGTTGTGACAAAATTGATCTCATAAAGTTTCAGCACTAAAATCATTAGTTTTCAAGATTTCACACAAAAAAAATTGAAAAGTATAGTGCATAATTTATGTACAAAACGTCGTCATGGAATCAATCAATTTTTCACTAGAGAACTTGGAGCTAAATTTTTATTAATTTTCAATCTAACCTTAAACATTTGTAATGACCTCTTTAGTACCCAAACTTTTTGAAAAATCCCATATAAGTGACTCTGGTGAGCTATGTAAAAATTTCAACAAGTTAACAGTTACTAGAGTTTGTTGTGTGTTTTTATTAGGAGTGTTAGACTGATGATATTGACCATATATACGTTTTAAGTTTAGGTCAAAGTCCAGCCTATGTGTGAGGAAGAGTATTAGACTAATGATATTTGGGCAAGAAAAGAGGCGCTCTCGCTCTCTACGTGTAAGAATGTGAAACAATGGTTTATGTGGTTGAGAATGGCCTACTACTGTAGTCGGAAGGAGACATGAATATGTTTCGAGCTACATTGACCACGCATTAACTACCCAATATGACTTTTCCTTGCATAGAAAGAGACAAAATTTCCAATTTGAATGCTCCCTAGTCAATCCCGATGGGCAACCCATTTTGTGTAATATGGTCATGCGTGATGTCTCTCTTTTTAATTTTATGGTTTTGAAAGAATCAAGATCTGTCATAGTATTGCAGCGTTCCACAAGTACGTAGACACTGATAGTGTTACCTGTTCGAATGATTGGCCTGTAGACTTGCCACTTGCCACAGTTCCTAATATAATGATGTGGATAGGTTCACTCTGTATAACCCCACCTGGAAGTTCTCTCTGCATGGGGAAGAAACATTCTTGCATGCTTGATGTAAGAGTGTCTCATATTGACTAGAAGACATATATGTTCGACTCATCTATTTGTTATACCTCCCAAATCTAGACTCAGTTTTTTGTTCTCTCTTTCGATCCCGAAATTCTTGGTGTCACGCTCCAATCCTCGAGCGTGTACCCATCCCTCGGTGGTCAATAAATTTGTGACGTCTTAGGACACGTCGCCGACCCATTCATTTTACTGCGCATGTAGAAGCATATGAATAAATCCTCAGACAGCACAAAGATGAGATAGAAAAGCAAGACCACAATTTCACAACCACAACACACATTTATACACAGCTGACTAGTTTAATTACAATACTAGTCTATAGACAAAAGTTTACAAAAGTATAAAGTCTACAAAAGACCGATTCTCAAAACAAAGCTGTCCTAAGACTAGCTAGCCAGACACATTCATCATTCCTTCTGTCTCCACAGGCTTCGAGGGCGTCAGGTCCTCCACCACACCATCAGAAGGGTCAGCTACATCTTCGTCTAGAGTAGCATCAACTACCACAGCGGGGATTTCAAAATCCCTAAGGGGACCCACTCTGAATCCATTGGGTCTGTAGCGAAACCATGCTCTAAATTAATAGGGTACCCTATGAGGTAGGTCCTCTTCAACCCAGACGGTGGTCATCACAAGTTCATAGACCTAGTGACTTTCGGGATCGGGGTAACTAGAAACCTGCTCGGTAACCCTCATGGGCCGGCCAAAACGCTTTGGAGGAACCGTCATCTAAGGACTTGAAAAGGTTAAGCCCACGATGAGGTGAGACAATGTCTCAGCAAGTTCACCCTTTAAACTCTGACTAGGAAGGAAATACGCTTAAGGCAGTCTATGCACACACAAGACAAATGACTTACCTTGCCTCAGTTCCTTTCTGCAAGTCAGTACGATTCATAATCTCAATCAATCAACTCAATTCAATTCAAACCATCGATCTATCGATCCACTCAATCAATCAACTTAGTTTGACACAATCGATAAGATCCAAACCATCTATCAATTCAATATGATCTATCAATTAATACCATTTATCAATCATTACCATCTATTAATCAATCGATTTGCTTACTGCTCACATAAGCTAAAGTATAGATGATAATAGCTCTCACAAGTTGATATATAGATAGACGATAGCTTGCACAAGTTGATATAGATAGATAGTAGCTCGCACAAGCTGATATATAGATCGTTGCTCTTATAAGCTAATAAACGATCATTGCTCCTATAAGCTAATAAAGTATATTGCCCTCACAAGCTGATAAAGTATATTGCTCTCACAAGCTGACATATCAAGCTTATATAGGCTGATATAGTATAATGCTCTCACAAGATGACGTGCAATAATGCTCTCATAAGCTAACGTGCAATAATGCTCTTACTAGCTAACAATTCATTGTGTTAAAAATATCTAATAAAAATAATCATGTGTGGGTATACAATCGGCCTGAGCCAAAAATGCAATATCTTTCTTTTAGAAAATCCCACTATTTATATATTCCACAAAGACATTCTCGGCATTAAAAACTGACGCTTGGTATTTTCTAATTAAAATACCGAAATTCCACAGTTTTGGAATAAATACCCAAAATTACAATTTCCACTCAATTTGCACAAATTAGCACTTAATTAAATAAACCAAGCATACCATTGCAATCAGCATGAAATTCTGGTCACCGACTATCCCGGTATAATTTTCAAAAAATAATAAATAATTAAATAAATACCAAAAATAATTAAATAAATGCAATTAAATGCCAAAAATAGAAACTTAGGCTAGAAATGCCTAATTAAACACCGAAATGGGCATGAAAAATGCCCAAGACAATCTAGAAAAATAGTACAACTTATCTAGTCTCTAATTAAGCCGATTTAACCACCTAACATGCACAAACGAATAATTAAATCACTAATCCATTCTAACTAACCACCTAAACCATACTTAGGCTAAAGTAATCAATCCTTAAGTATTATTAACTTCCTACGCAAAGTTTAGTGAGAAACTCACCGGTTTAGCGATCCGGTGAGCCACGGCAACGGCAACGTGGAGACAGGCAACAAACCTCTTGGCGGCAAAGCGGGGCTTGGAAGAGTTCTGAAATGGGCCTTGAAGCCCAAAGACCCTTGCTGGTCTTCGGCTCTAGTTGCTGGGCCGAGAGAGTGAACCAGGTGATGGGTTGAGCTGGAAATGGCGAGGATGAGCGATGGTGGCTGAAGCGAGTGACAGTTGGTGACGGCGGCTACTCCAGCGAGCCAGGGGCTTCGACGGCGACCAAAGAGGCTTGGGGGCACTATTGGGGTCGCAGGACGAGCAGGAGCAGGCGGACAGGTAGACGAAGCGCGAATGGCTCACACGGGGGCGCGGCGGTCCTGGCGGCTTTGGGCGAGCGTGCGGCGGCTAGGGGGAGCTTGGCCGGTTTCTCTGCAACTTTGGAGCTTCAAATGCACTGAAAATGGAGAAAGCAAGCTCTAAAGAAGAAGAAGATAGCTGAAGGGAGAGGAGGGTCCTAATAGGCACAAATATCTCTTATTTGATCATTGCAAGGCCCCCCCCACTTGTTTCAGCTCTATCCTCAGCCAATTTACAGCCCACAATCTTCTCTAGCAAGCCAATGAAGTGGTCCAAATGTTGTACACCAAGGGGCCTATGAATTTTGCACCCAATTTCCCTCAAATTGAACCAATTCACCTCCAATTGGACCTAATTTGGAGTCTACAATTACCACTAAGGTGCCCACACTTCAATTCACATTTTTCCTCACCAATCGAACCAACTTGAATCCCAAAAACACGATAAAAAATGGCTCTCTAATTTTTCCGTTTAAAGACGGCCCCCTACTTTGAATTTTCGCTAAAAATCTCGGTTTGCAAAAAAATCTTTGAAGGATAAGTCAATGTTCCTAAAATGAATCGTGACATGATAGAACTTTGAATTTCTGAAATCGGGTTCAAATTCATGGTTAATTTCAATCTGGCGTGGTCGATTATTTTCGAGTCACATTGTACATCTTCGACACATTGGTGACTCTTGGTTGTTGTGAAAATCTCGAGATTTCAAATACGGACACATGGTACTAAAACGACAGAAAAATCGGTCTAGTGTCGGTCGATGAGAATTTTGCAATTAGGTGGAATCATCCACAATTAGTCACATGGCTCGGTCAAGTCGACCTATCTCCGGTTTCTAATCGATTTTTAACTGTGCCATAATGACCTTTGCAAACTAGTACGGTCGAGCAGTCGATTCCTAGTCAAATTCTCAAGTCTATTGCGTTAAAATTCCTTAACGGCTTCACCTGATAAACTATTTATCTTGTGAGTGATCAGCTCAGAGAAAAGAACTATAGGCGCGTCGATGAAAAACCCGATTCATTAAATTGAAAACAGAACCTGAAATTCAGGATGTCACACTTGGCATACTCAGAATCTAGCCAACCATTTAAATAAGGATTTCTACAAGACATCTAAAGCATGGAAGAGATCAAACTTGTCCTTATCTGATCACCCTCTTCTTTATTCCCAAAACCCCTCCTTATAAATTTGTCCTCGGTTTTGACCAAAAGTTATGACAGACCTCAGCTTTCAAAAGTCAACAGCATCACATCCAAAGCTTTCCTGTGCTTCACCTTCATCATTCCTGAATACATTATCGACAAAGAATAGATGCTTTTTGAACGATAGAAGTCTCGTTCTAGCACTCTATGCAAACGAATGTAAAAACCCAAGACAATCTATAGATGAGAATAGCTTACCTTGCAAACAGGATAAGACGGCATTAATGTTATGATTATTATAAGAGATTCTATTTGGTAGCAAAAATTTTAAAATTATTATTTAAGTGACTTAGCAATAAATTAAGTAACTCTAGCAATGAAAAATTTAACAGACTTGTCAAATAGTTTTGGCACTAAATTAGACTCATAAAGTTTTGGCACTGAAATGATCGGTTTTGAAAATTTCACACAAAATATTTGAAAGTAGTGTGGTGTGTAATTTATGTACCGTAAAACGTCACGGAATCCATCAATTTTCGACTGGAAAACTCGGAGTTAAATTGGTTCCCAAATGTTCCCTTCCATTAATCCTCCCAGTTGATCAAAGAGTAGTCCATTTTGACAAGTCTCCTAGCTCCGATCTTCAATCTCAAAACAGAGCAAGGTCAGAGAAGACACGAATGCAAAGTTACGAGAGGTGAAGAAAGTTTTGCTTACTTTTTTTTTTTTTTTCTTTTTAAGAAACCAAATAAATTTTTGTGATTTTAGATGAAATTATTCAGAGAGAATGTTTCATTCACGATTGTGCTTTTGAGACCTTTGAAATAAATAAAATTAATGGCATAGTTAGAATATTTGCTATGTGATTTTCGCCTTTGGCTCGCTTTGCCCATTTGTCAATTTCTAATTTTTAAATTCTAGAGCAAAATTTCTATTAGTAATCAATATAGTCCCAAAACTTTACCAACGACCTCTTTAGTACAAAAATATCTTGAAAGCTCCCATTTAAGTGACTCCGGCAAGTCATGTCAAATTTTCTGACAAATTAGAGTCATTGGACTCATTTAAGTGATTGTTTTTCAAAAATCATAGCACATAAATTTTAATCGTTTGCAAAGTTTTATCATCAAAATAAGCGTTGTACAATAGTAAGGGCATCGATGCTGTGTTTTTCCCGCTGCAGTTGGATGGACACATGAATATGTTTCAAGCTTCAGTGACCCCGAATTAGTTATCCAAATTACCTTTCCTTGAGCACAAAGTACTGAACTTTCCAAATTGGATGTCCTGTACCCAATTCTGATCGGAGATCCATCTTGCGCAATTGGTTATGCACGACGTCTTTGCAGAACTCGACAAGTAAGTAGATAACTATCTTTTTCATTGATTTGACCTAAAACGTACATGCTTGACGTAAGAGATGACGTACATATTTTACTCATCTTACTTCTCTCACCGCCCCCTTTCTTTATTCCCCCCAAACCCCTCCTTATAAATTTGTCCTCGGTTTGTAAGTCTAAAAGCAAACCTTAGCCTTCAAAAGTCAACATCATCGCAACCAGAACCATTCTTGTGCTTCACCACCATCATTCCCGAATACGTTCCTGTAGCAGAAACTCTCCTGAGAGGCCAAATGGATTGTGAAAGCCATCAGCTTCACATTTTCTTCTTCCCTTTCGTGGCTCCAGGCCACATGATCCCAATGATCGACATGGCCAAACTATTCGCCATTAGAGGCTGCAAGTCCACTCTTATCGCCACCCCCCATGACGAGCCCACCTTCTTGAAATCCATCGCGAAAGCCAAGGATTCTGGCTTCGACATCGATGTCGTCACAGTGACATTGCCCCTGAAAGAGGTCGGCTTGCCGGAAGACTGTGACAATCTAAACAAGGTCACTACGGTGGAAATACGCAAGCAATTCACGAGAGCTATCATGATGCTGGACCAACAGCTCGAGCTGCTGATAGAAAAACTTGCCCCTGATTGTCTAGTCTCGGACATGTTCCTCCCCTGGACAACCGAGATTGCGGCCAAGTGGGGAATCCCTAGGCTCGTTTTCCACGGATCAAGTGCCTTCTCCAGTGCTGGCGCAGGATGTGTGAGGATCTATGAGCCTCATAAGAAGGTGTCACACGATTCGGATCCCTTCATCATCCCCAACTTCCCTGGAGAAATCACAATGTCCAGGATGCAGTTGCCGGACTTTTACAGGGAAGAGACCGAGTTCACCAAGTTCTTCAACGAGGTAAAGGAATCGGAGAAGAGGAGCTTCGGAGTCATCATGAACAGCTTCTACGAGCTCGAGCCAGCTTACGCTGACCATTACAGGACATTCCTTGGGAGACGATCCTGGTTCGTTGGCCCGCTCTCATTGTGCAATAAGGAGAGTGAGGACAAAGCACACAGGGGCAACCAAGCATCCATCGACCAGCACGAGTGCCTCAAGTGGCTCGACTCGAGGCAACCCAACTCAGTGATCTACATTTGCTTCGGAAGCATGGCAAATTTCAATGCTGCTCAGCTCCACGAGATCGCAGTTGGACTAGAAGCGTCAGGTCAACAATTCATTTGGGTGGTGAAGAAGGACCCGAATGTGGAAGAAGGCAAAGAAGAGTGGTTGCCTGATGGGTACGAATCAAGAATCCGAAACAAGGGCCTCATCATCAGGGGCTGGGCTCCTCAGGTGCTGATTCTCGATCATGAGGCGATTGGGGGTTTCGTGACACATTGCGGGTGGAACTCCACACTGGAGGCGATCACGGCCGGCGTGCCAATGGTGACTTGGCCGGTAGCGGCAGAGCAATTCTTCAACGAGAAGTTTGTGACCCAGGTGCTCAAGGTCGGGGTCAGCATAGGGGTGAAGCAGTGGGTGAGGTTGTTCGGCGACAGCGTGAAGAGCGAGAGAGTGGAGGATGCAGTGAAGAGAGTCCTGGTGAGTGAGGAAGCAGAGGAAATGAGGAGGAGGGCGAAAGCACTTTCAGAGATGGCAAGAGGGGCTGTGAAAGACGGGGGATCTTCTTGGTCTGATTTGGGAGCTCTGCTTCAAGAGCTGGGACAGAAGAGATTGGCTCACATCAAGAAGATCTGATTCATGACTTAAAGAAATCAATCTTGAACTTGGTTGTGCAGAAATCCTCCATTCTCAGTTTCTGTTGTGGCTTAGCCGTAGAGAAAATTGCTAGATTTGCCGTTTCTTTTCGTGGATTTATTTTACGAGTTGTGATCATTCAATGTGTAGGATAAGCCTTTATTTCTTTTGAGATAAAGGAAAAGTATACATTGTCTTGAATTCTGTGGTGCCAAAGATATAAAAAGTTGGTGCAATGTCTTCGGTATGCTTTGTCTCAACCCGGTCAAAAGTGGATGGTTGAATCTGACAACCTATCTTTAGTTTATCAAGACCTTTGGTCCTGAGCAACCCACGTAGGAGGAAAGATAACTGGTCAAAGCGTGCAGCACTTTATTGACATTTTTGCCCAACTTTCTCTTAGTCCATCGTTCTAGAACTGAGAGTAATGTCGACGGTTCGGTTGTCAAAGCTCGACTCCTCAACACTCTTTCTTTTAATTGGGTTTCATTTCTCCCGCACCCTCTTTTGGACTTGTTATGTTCTGAAGTACATCTCATGTATCTATCTACATTTCCTTTTGAGATAAAATAATCTTTTGCCAACCAAAAAAAATAAAAATTGCTCATGATAGCCCCATGCGGGGCTAGGAACACCTCGGCCTTCAGCCACCACCAAGGCCCAACAATCGGCTAGATGAAGAAAAAGAAGGAATGAGAAAATATATGATAAATAAATAAAAAATAATAAATTAAAAGTTGTCTAAAATAATTCGTTTTAATTTTTAACCAACCACCAAGGCCCAACAATTGGCTAGATGAAGAAAAAGAAGGAATGAGAAAAAAAGATGATAAATAAATAAAAAATAATTCGTTTTAATTATTAAAAGTTGTCTACGTCAGCACTAATTGTGTTATGTTGAACAATAGTGTCTACATGAGCAATTTTAACCAAAATTGGTCAGTGGACTTTCTTGGCAAAGGTAAAATGTTTTAAAACTTAATTGACAAAATTTAAAGTTTACGATTGAATTAATAAAATTGAAAAATATTTAATACTTTTTGGACAATTTTCTTCGCACAATTCATGCCCGCAGCCCACTAATTCAATTCACCTCAGCTTCATTAGGTTCGACCTATAAATTAATTTGCGTAGCCCATTCAATTTCAAGGAGAGTTGCCAGATGGGTCCAAAGGCTTAAATATCACAGGCCCAACGTCGCTAATCGCTGTCGTAAGCCGTCTCTCTCACGGCCGCGCGATAGCTCCTCCGTTCTGCCTGTTTCCGAACCAGAGAGCTCCGCCACTCCATGAAAGCAATCTGCAGCAGCCATAAATGGAGTTCGATCGAGCTCTATATCACTTGACAATGACAACGAGAATGAAAGCTGAGTCTTCTCTTCACGATTTCCATGTTTGATTCAGCTAGCAGTACTGATTCTCGGTTTTTTCCTGAATTTCCAGTGGCTTCTTCATTCTCTCGATCGCCTCTGGTCCGCCAGCAATCACTGCCGATGGCTGGCTCGCCTCTTCCTCGACCGCTTCGGAAGCGTGTATTCGAAGTGCTCTGTACTTGTTCGTTTCTCATTCGCCGGTTCAGATCCTGAGCGTCACTGCGCTTAATTAGTTTGCAATTGTCGACTTAAATCAAGATCGATGTGTTGGAGTTTATGGAACATGCATAGGAAAAATTAAATATAAATGCAGTGGAAATAAAAATAAAATCAAACCATTATCTCCAAAGACGTTCGTACGTTTTAATAAAAAATCAAAAAAGCAAAGAGAGCTAAACGGATTACCTCTTGTAACGTGCCCAAAATAACTTTGGTTTAGATGTTCTTCAATTCGAGCATTACAAACGTCGGATATATAGTTCAGACACAATTTAATTGTACGTTGAATGGAAAAAAGAACTCGTGGGTAATCATCATTATAATTGTACTAGTAATCTTGTGAAATAATTCTCCACACTCCTGATATTTCAGTCACAGCACCAACGAGAGAGAAAATCTCTTTTTCCCCTCACATGGTGCAAAATTGACAGCCATAATTGGAAACTACCCTAATTAGGCCACATTGGCCAATTGGTCCAGTTCTTGAGAGTGTCGATCTAGTTCTCGGTTCTTAAAAGTGGAACCGATATCCGAATGGTTCAGTTCTCAATATCAAAGGGGAACTGGATCAAGCCGACTACATATATATATTATTTCTTCAAAAGGAATTATAGGACTTAGTTTATTGTTTCAAAGGAAATATGAACATGTAATTAGACAATAAGATATTTAGATAAAGTATAGAATTTATCTCGATTCTAAATTTATCGTCATGCTTTAGATAATAAAATATCCGGATAGGAAAATGAAAGAAAAAATAAGTGACCGATTCCCAATAGCAAAATCAATTGGTCCGATTCTAGATTCTCAATTTTGCGAGCCGGTCATCCTGATCCATCCCCTGATTCCATCTTGGAAATGGACCGGACCGGAAACGTTAATCCAAACTCTCACGTACGCAAATTACACACTTATTTTCTTTTTGGTAAATGTTGCCGATCGCATAACATGCTGATTGTGCACGTGTCCACATTGTCGTCTGTGGTGGGTGCCGCACCTGGTCAGCAACGGTCGCTGACCGCGTGCTGCACATTGTCAGCAGCGGTAGCCGTCCACTCTGGGCGTGCATGTGCATCGTATGCACGCATGCTCATGACCAAACAATAAAATTAAATCAAATCTTAATTTAATTTCAGCCCGACTCAATTCAATTGTTGTGATTGCAAACATATTTGCAATATTGTCTTTCTCATTTAACGTCATCCCGGATTGGTTATGATGTGTAATATTCATAATTTTATTATTAAGCTGGTAGTAAAACTTGTGCTAATGCATTAATACTCGCAAGAGAATTGATTGCCATGATTGACATATAGTAATATGTCATGGATACTTAGACAGTGTGAATGCTTTAAGAATATAATGAACCCGTTTACCTTTAGCTACAATGTAATTTAATCCCTTTGTCTCATGATGTCCCGATCGAACATAAACCATGAAATTTGTGTCAATCCACTAATTCATCATATGCACAAACTTAATTGGCATGCATTTTATAAGAGGCGTAAATAATTCATTCTTGTTTACCACCCCGATAGAGAATTTCAATATAGTGTCATAATTAGATCACAGAGGCATCATTATTGTACCTTGCATGTAACAAGGAGATTGATTCCATTTTGCGCACACGTGTAACTTTATACGTGAACAAATTATGATTATTAGTATAGAGACGGATCAACAAATCGACAATATGCAAACCTGTGAACCATAACCATCTAACACACAAGTCAACGTTGTACCTCAGGTCTAAGGGTCATTTACACAAGACCAAAGTATGAATAATTAGTCATTAACCATGCTAAAAACTTCTATGTTGCTAATTGCTTTATGCGTGTCACGTTTAGTGAACTTCTCTTGTATAAGCAATCGAGTTTTAACTCGGATATCATTATACCCATTGAATAGTGAATCTTCGTTTAGTTGAGAACACATTGGTCTTCACAATATCATTAATATCTACTCAATAATCAATTGATCGGGAATAGTTTTAAAGGTTCGGTCTATATGTAAACTCGTCACACATATTATTAACATTTCAAGAATAGGTTCAGTTACAACTAATTTTATAGAATCACTTATATATATATATATATATATATATATATATATTTGATAATTAGATAAATAAAAATACGTTGTCATTAATTAATTAATAATATTGATAATACAACTGAAATCCCTAGCATGTAACTATTGCATAGTTACTTTAGGGCATACATCCAACACGATGCTCTCCATGAACCTACTGTGCATGCTTCGTCTCAACCTCGTTAGATGTGTGGTGGTCCTGCATCAGCATTTAGGTCACCTTGTGATGTTTGTATATGTGATTCTCTGAATTTGCTTTGATTGATACTCTGGATTTGCCTTAATTACCCCAATTTCAGTTCAGATTCATGTTTAACGAAAAGAAAGTTCAATGTCTGCAACTTGTTTGATAAAATTCCTACTGGGCGTTAATATTTGTATGCTTTGGATTTGGTCGAGAAGCATTTTTAGTCGATATGTTAATGCTGAGATTTTATGAGATTCTGTGTTTGTATGTAAGACTGAGATTTAGGAAGTGAATAATTTATTCATTGGTTGACTTACTGGTTGATGAATATTTCCGCATCTTTGAAAGAGAAAACGTCCATGATATAGTTCCGAATGTTTTCTCAGTCCTTTCGATGCGTTGATGATCAATCAAGAACGTCTTGCACCATGATTTCATTTCGGGAGTTACCGCTGTAACGTTCAATTCATGCTTTGTTGCCAAACATTCTTGGTTTGTGATGCATTACCATTACCAACTAAGACTAGATGCTATTTTAATGAGAGAATTCGTGTTCTCGGACTTGGCTCAAATGAATGTAAAAGCCCAAAACAATTTGTAGATGAGAATAGCTTACCCTACAATTGGAATAAGACTGTATTATTGTTGTAACTTTTAAAATGATTATTTAAGTGTCACAATGATAAATGAAGTGACTTTGGTGACAAAAGGTTTGACATGACTTATCAATAGTTTTGGCACTAAATTTGTAATATCCTCGATTTCGACCCTTCTTTTGGTCCTAACTAGAAAGCAAAGCTAGATAGACCAATCTCCTTGACTAGTAAGAGTCAAATGCATTAAATGAGAGTATGGAGGCTTAGATGTCCCAAGTAATTAATGAAAGGGAGTGACTCATGGAACAAAAGAATGATGATAAGTGATATTGGAAGTTAAGTAGGGCATCACCTCTCCTCTATAAACTTGCCACCTTGAGTTTCATAGGTTATGATTTCCCAGTTTTTCAAAATAACTGGACCTTTCCTGCTTTCAAATTTTATGGAACTCATTGTGGTTTGAATTTGGAGAAACTTCCTTCATTAAAGTTGTTCAAAATATTTTGGCCTATAACATACTTAAATTTCATATTTTTCTAAGGTGAAATGGTCGGACAAAGGCTCAATCACTTACCGTTTGAAATCTGCCCGGAGTAGTAGAAACAATGACCGGATTGTCTTCTTGAGATTTTATAAAAATTTCCCTTTCAAACTTGGACATTCTTCCTTCATAAAAGCTTTAGAGACATTCATGCCTACAACATATAAAAATTTCAAAGTGTTTTGTGAAGATTTGGATTTCGAAATGTATCTTTCTCTATAACCATTAGATATGCTTGATCGACGAATTATTGGGTTGTGTTCAGTGAGTTTATGCTCTTTCTACAACACGAATTGGACTTAGCTTCCTCATGTAAAATGTTATTTGAGATATTTTCTAAAACATATTAAAATTTCATAATTTTTCGAGCTCATTTGATAAGGTAACAAAACCGATTTAAAAAACTACTCAAAACTATCCTCATCCCGAGACGAGAGAGTCACATGCCCAAACTTGGAGGGGAAGGAGTTGCATGCCCAACTTGAAGAGCAAGCCAATCTAGAGTCTTCTTGGATTAGGATAAGGATGCATTTAATACTTTTGGACTCTAGTTCTTCAACGCCAAGTTGAGGTGTCCCCTAAAAGAATAGGCCATAATGACACCCAATCTAAAACTTGGAGAGCAAGTATTCATTTCATCATTTCAAAACTTGGGTGGCTCAATAAGAGAAGGAACAAATGTGGCCCAAGAGATTAGGCTTGCCACATCTTTCTCCTTCGCCTTGCCACCCAAAGAAATCCTATTGGTCCATTTGGAAGGGTAATGATGAGAGATTTGCCTATAAATAGGGGCATCTCTCCCATAACCACACCACACCACCCTACTTCTCCCTCACTTACTCTCTCTTTTTCTCTCTCAACCTTGCTCGCGCACAGCCTCATTGGATGGCCTTCTCTTGGTAAAACCACCTATAGTTCATTGAGATTCATCGAAGATAAGTAGAATCTCTAACTCTTGGTTAGGACGATAGCTTATATCGTCGAATTTAGTGGTGTACTCGCCTTTGTAAGCCGTACGTATATTGTAATGTTCTTTTATATGGTTTGCTCATATTTGCATGCTTGAATGTGTTCACGCCCCGGGATGAGGTTTGAGGTTTGCTCGACTTGGAATCGACGTTAAGTCGCAATGACCTAAGCCGCGAGGCCTTAGATGAGGCCTTAGATCAGCATTGAAGTGTGTTGGTTCCAAGTCTTGCTTGGTGTAGACATCCTAGGTGTGCGGCTCAAGCCACGAAACAAGACTCGTGCCCCCGGCATGTCATATAGCATGATGTTAAGAGTCATGGCACACTCACTTGAATGAGCATGCCTTCTGGCCATGTATGAGTGGTCTAAGAAGAAAAGTAAGAATTAGCTTGTATTATGCACTTTCATGATACACATAAGGAGGAAAAAGTGCCTATTACCACATAGCGTTGGCAATTATGCCTCATTCATTGAGTGGGATGCCCTGATCGAGCTAGGATACCTGGATTTGAGCCTGGATGTCTCGGGTAAGTTAGTCCCAGGATGTCCTAATTGAGCCAGGATGACTAGGTTGAGCCCGGCTGCCTTGGTGAGCTAGCGTCAAGATGCCTCAATTGAGCCAAGATGCCCTTGTTGAGCCAAAAAGCCCAGCAAGAAGCTAGAAGCCCTGGTTGAGCCGAGAGGACCTGGTCGAGCCAGGACCACTATAAATGAATTTGCATAAGTGCCGATTATGCATAAGTATGATATGTCGATATGTCTCTTGATAAGCTAAAGGTAAGTATGCGTTGAAGCGTGTTGTAATGGACATCTACATGTAGCCGAGGTGTAGCAATAAGTTTATCATTGATCTGTTATCGAAATTACATTACGAGTGTTGTACCTGCTAGATTTTGATGATGAGACGTCCTCCTAGAAAATAATTAGGAATTTTACTTATTGAGTCCATGAATCACCCCGTTGTTTTTCAGAATTGTAGGAATTGAGGAATTACAGTCTTGATAGAGGAGTTAAGGTTTGCCCTAACCTTTTTGAGTATAGAACATGTAGTAATTGTAAATATAATGGCCCATGATGAAAGGGTTTGTAAATATAACTGATATAATTGTGTATTTGCAAGTAGTTGTTTTCCTAGCTACTTGTTGTCTAGGTGTTGTATGAACGCTTCCGCACATGCTTAATGAAAAGATAAAAAGAAATGGAACGGTGACGTGCCTTGGACATCGTAAAAATAACCCTTGTAGCTCGAGACCCTGGAGATGGAGTTGGGGTTGTGACAAAATTGATCTCATAAAGTTTCAGCACTAAAATGATCAATTTTCAAGATTTCACACAAAATATTTGAAAAGTATAGTGCATAATTTATGTATAGAACGTCATCATGGAATCCATCAATTTTTCACTAGAGAACTTGGAGCTAAATTTTTATTAATTTTCAATCTAACCTTAAACATTTGTAATGACCTCTTTAGTACTAAAACTTTTTGAAAAATCCCATATAAGTGACTCTGGTGAGCTATGTCAAAATTTCAACAAGTTAACAGTTACTAGAGTCTTCTGTGTGTTTTTATTAGAAGCGTTAGACTAATGATATTGGCCATATATACGTTTTAAGTTTAGGTCAAAGTCCAGCTTATGCGTGAGAAAGAGTATTAGACTAATGATATTTGGGCAAGAAAAGAGGCGCTCTCGCTCTCTACGTGTAAGAATGTGAAACAATGGTTTATGTGGCTGAGAATGGCCTACTGCTGTAGTCAGAAGGAGACATGAGTATGTTTCGAGCTCCATTGACCACGCATTAACTACCCAAGATGACTTTTCCTTGCACAGAAAGAGACGAAATTTCCAATTTGAATGCTCCCTAGTCAATCCTGATGGGCCACCCATTTTGTGCAATATGGTCATGCATGATGTCTCTCTTTTTAATTTTATGGTTTTCAAAGAATCAAGATTTGTCGTAGTATTGCAGCGTTCCACAAGTACGTAGACACCGATAGTGTTACATGTTCAAATGATTGGCCTGTAGACTTGCCACTTGGCAAGTGGCACTTGCCATAGTTCTTAAGGATGCGTTTGGTAACGTTTCTGTTCAAAACAATTCTTGAACAGAAGAACGCATTTGGTAATTGCACAAAATTTATGTTCTTGGAATAGAAAAAGAACAGAAACACGTTTGGTAAACTTATATAATTTTTTTTGTTTCTTTTCATTTTTTAATATTTTTATTTTATTTTTCATTTTTTCTTTTTTCTTTTTTCCTTTTGGCGGGTCGCCTGCCTTGGCCATGGCCGACGACCGGCCGACAAGGGCCGTGGCCTTGCCCAGCCATGGCGAGGCTCACTGGGGACCGGTGATGCTCCACCGAGGTCGCCGGCCCTCAACGGCCGGTCGCCGACCATGGCCGAGGCCGGCGACTGGCCAAAGAAAAAAGAAGAAGAATAAAGAAAAAGAAAAAGGAGAAAAAAAAGTGTTTCTCGGAAGTGTTACTGGGAATAAGAAACAAGGTTTTTCTAGTTTTTGTTTATGTTCCAAATCTGTTTCCGTGAACAAAAGTGTAAACAAACGCGTTTCTGTTCTTTTTTTGTTCTTCGGAATAAAAGAACAAAAATTTGTGTTATTGGGGAACAGAAACAGAAATGGCTAAACACACCCTAAGTATAATTATGTGGATAGGTTCATTCTGTATAACGCCACCAGAAAGTTCTCACTACATGGTGAAGGAACATTCTTGCATGCTTGATGTAAGTCATGGGTCGATAGATTCCTTGGCCGCGGATCAACTCGTGCGGCGCCTGGTGAGTGGAACTCGCTAGGCCAGCCTTTCTTCTACAGTTGTTCCACTGAACAATACGCCGAAATACCCTTTTTATACGAGATCGTACCATGTCCAGCTTTGCTCGGGTGTCTAGTTCATTGAGCAAGACAGTAGCCCTCGTTAGACTCAATAATTGGTTTCAGCCTACCCTGGCCTCGTCAGGAGAGCGGCATCAGCTCTCGACCAGTTTGTGCATGGGAGGCCAACCCTGCCTTCAGAGCTCCTAAGTGATATAATCCTTCAATCCTAGAACTCCTAGCACCAATCGTCTTGATACCACTCCCACGGATCAATTGTGTTTGTCATCTCCGCCTCCTCACTCTTCACTCGATAACCCTAAGCTTCACTCCCAAAGGTCCACAAGTACGGAAGGATTCACGGACCGTGACATTCTCCCCCACTCAATTCCATAACACCCTCGTTGCGAGTTGTTCTATCACTTCCTTGCGTTTCCCTAACCATCAAGGCCACTCCCTGAGACTTACATAGATGACAACGCTCACAAAATAGAACAATCTCACCACTCCATTGCTTGCTTCCCTCGATCAAAGCTAGTCACGAATCTTTAGTCACTTGTGCTTCCCGACAAGTGTGGCACCACTAGCCAACTGCATCTATGGCAGCACCTTCTTTCATCTACTAAGCTCCTCATGATCTCAGCAAGCCAACAGAGGGTCCCCTTGGTGAAAACGTGATCACAGACCTCTTCTTAAGATTTGCCCATTGATCTAGGAACATTATCCCCATTCAGCGAGCAATTCAGTTCCTTCCTATGCTCCTATTGCCATCCTAGAAGCTAGACAAGAGTCGCACGTTGTTCGAGCCCCTTGGCCTCGGCAATCACTCTCCGCCCTCATAAGATCGAGAAGACCATAGGTTTTTCCCCGAATTACCCTTTTGCTGGAGGGATCCCCGCTCTGATACCATTTGTCACAGGTCGATAGATTCCTTGGCCGCGGATCAACCCGTGTGGCGCCTGGCGAGCGGAACTCGCTAGGCCAGCCTTTCTTCTATAGTTGTTCTACTAAACAATACAGCGAATACCCCTTTTATACGAGATCATACCATGTCCATCTTTGCTCGGGCGTCTAGTCCACGAGCGAGACAACAACCCTCGTTAGGCTCAACAACTGGTTTCGGCCTGCCCTGACCTCGTCAAGAGAGTGGCATCAACTCCCAACCAATTTGTGCACGGGAGGCCAACCCCGCCTTCAGAGCTCCTAAGTGATATAATCTTTCAATCTTAAAACTCCTACCACCAACCGTCCTAACACCCCTCCCACAGACCAGTTATGTTCGTCCCCTCTGCCTCCTCACTTTTCACTTGATAACCCCAAGCTTCACTCCCAAGGGTCCACGGGTGCGGGATGATTCACAGACCGTGACATAAGAGTGTCTCATATTGACTAGAAGACATATATGTTCGACTGATCTATTTCTTATACCCTCCAAATTTAGACTCGATTTTTTGTTCTCTCTTGCGATCTCGAAATTCTTGGCATACTCGTAATCTGGCCAACCATTTAAATCAGGATTTCTACAAGACATCTAAAGCATGGAAGAGATCAAACTTGTCCTTATCTGATCACCCTCTTCTTTATTCCCAAAACCCCTCCTTATAAATTTGTCCTCGGTTTTGACCAAAAGTTATGACAGACCTCAGCTTTCAAAAGTCAACAGCATCACATCCAAAGCTTTCTTGTGCTTCACCTTCATCATTCGTGAATACATTATCGACAAAGAATAGATGCTATTTGAACGATAGAAGTCTTGTTCTAGCAGTCTATGAAAATGAATGTAAAAACCCAAGACAATCTATAGATGAGAATAGCTTACCTTGCAAGCAGGATAAGACGGCATTAATGTTATGATTATTATAAGATATTCTATTTGGTACCAAAACTTTTAAAATTATTATTTAAGTGTCTTAGCAATAAATTAAGTAACTCTAGCAACGAAAAATTTAACGTGACTTGTCAAATAGTTTTGGCACTAAATTAGACTCATAAAGTTTTGGCACCGAAATGATCGGTTTTGAAAATTTCACGCAAAATATTTGAAAATAGTGTGGTGTGTAATTTATGTACCATAAAACATCACGGAATCCATCAATTTTCGACTGGAAAACTTGGAGATAAATTGGTTCCCATAAGTTCTCCATTTGCAAAACTGCAAAGTACTGTTTAAGAGATACTCGAATATTTTCCAAAAACTCAAAATCTACAGTTCTGTGATTCATAATAGCTCTATTTAACATCGAGGGATAGCACTCTTGATGATCCTTAGTTTGTCCTAAACAACTTTCCTTTAGGCTTTGCAACCATTGTAGCAACATCCATTTTCACTTGAAAATTACGAAAAAAGTCTCTCATTATCATCCTCTTGCCTTTCATCTAGTGAGACTCAAAACCACTCTTAGGTTTTGGAGTTTGAGCAACAACTGGTGTTTGCTCTTTCTTTTGCTTTGAAGCTACTTCTTCTTTCTCAACCTCGAATATATATATGCTAATAGAAACTATTTGTCAATTCTAAACCCATTATCACCCAATGATTCTTCCAGTGTGGATTTCGAAGCATCACCTTATTTCAAAAGATAATAAAATTTCAACACGAACCTGGGATCCTTCACTTTGAAGATTATAGGGACGTTGGCCGCAGGGGTGTAAGAAATTGCCACATTGCTTGTTTGATGTTCGAGAGCCCTCGGTGATTCATCAATAGACAACCCGATGAGATCGTGGTGAGAGAGTCCCTTTGGATTCTTCAATCCTATGTTTACAATTCTCGAGGATTTTCGAGTCCTTAAGAAGACAGATGTAGATTTAGAAGTTTTGGAAGACATGATGAAGTTTCAAATGAGAACTTAGGGTTTGAGATGAAGTGAGGGAAAAGACTCGAGAGAAATAGAGAGAATGAGGGAAGATGAGAGAGTTTTAGGGTTTTTTAAAGAAATTGAAACGACATAATGTTAAAAAGGAAAACTGATTTTTAGCAATTTTAATCAAAGAGCGAAAGATAAGGGATTAACCATAAATGAAATATATTTGAAATAACTTTGTAAATACAGACAAGATAAATCTATCACAAATATATGAAGATGTGTAGAGTCCATACCTAATGTCATGACCCCAACTCCATCCTTAGGGTCTCGAGCTACAAGAGTTATTTCCGCGATGTCCTAGGCACGTGGCAGTCCCATTTCTTTTTCTTTTTTTCTTTTCATTAAGCACATGTGAAAGCATACATGCAACACCCAGACAACAACAAGTAGCCAGGAAAACAACCACTTGCAAACACACAATTACATCAGTTATATTTACAAACCCTTTTATCATGGGCCATTATATTTACAATCATTACATGCTCTATGTTAAAAAAGGTCGAGGTAAATCTTAGCTCTTCTATCAAGATTGAAACTTCTCCATACCTACAATTCTAAAAAAAAACGGGGTAAGTCATGGACTTAGTAAGGAGAACCCCTAATTCTCTACTATGAGGACATATCATAATCAAAATCTAGCAGGTACAACACTTGTAATACAATGTTGATGGCAAATCAATGGCAAACTTATTGCTACACCTTGACTACATGCAGATGTCCATTACTACATACTTCAATGCATGCTTACCTTCAGCATATCAATGAATACATCAACACATGACAACGCCATCCTCAAGGTCTCGAGCTACAATGATTATTTTCGTGACGTCCTTTTTGCGACGTCCCGGGTGCGTCACCGTCCCATTTCTTCTTTTTTTCTTTTCTTTTTTTTTTTCTTTTCATTAAGCAGATGTGGAAGCATACATACAACATCCATATAACAACAAGTAGCTAGGAAAACAACCACTTGCAAACACACAATTACATCAGTTATATTTACAAGCCCTTTTGTCATGAGCTGTTATATTTACAATCATTACATACTCTATGCTAAAAAAAGCTAGGGCAAATCTTAGCTTCTTTATCAAGACTGCAACTCCTCCATACCTACAATTCTGAAAACAATAGGGTGAGTCATGAACTCAGTAAGTAAAACCTAAATTCTCTACTAGGAGGACATCTCATTATCAAATTTAGCAAGTACAACACTCGTAATACAATGTTTGTGACAAATCAATGGCAAATTTATTGCTACACCTCGACTACAGCAGATGTCCATTAGCGCATACTTCAATGCATGCTTACCTTCATCATATCAATGAACATATCAACATATCATGCTTATGCATATACCGGCACTCATAACATGATTCTTTTATCATCGTCTTGGCTCAAACAGGCCATCTCGGCTTAACCGAGGCTTCCAGCTTCATGCTGGGCTTCATCACTTAACCATAGCATCCTAACTCAACTGAGGCATCCTAGTACTTGCTCACCAAGGCATCCGGGCTCAATCCAGGCATCCTAGCTCAACCAAGGTATCCCAGGGACTACCTTACCTTAGGCACCTAGGCTTAAACCCAAGAATCCTGGCTCAACCAAGGCATCTTGTCCAATGAACGAGGCATCGCCACTAACGTTATGTGGCGACATACGCTTTTTCCTCTTTAAGTGCATCATAAAAGTGCATCACACAAGCTAGTTCTTACTTTTCTTTTTAGTCCACTAATACATGGCCTGAAGGCGTGCTCATTCAAGTGTGTGTGCCATGGCTCTTAACATCATACCATATGATATGCCGAGGACGATTCTTGGTTCGTGGCTTGAGCCTCATGCCTAAGCCGATGTCTACACCAAGCAAGACTTGGAACTGGCACGCTTCAATGTCGATCTAATGGCCTTGCGGCTTAGGCCATCGCCAGTTGATGTCGATTCTAAGCCAAGCGAACCTCAACCTCGTCCCAAGGCGTGAACACACTTAAGCATGCAAACATGAGCAAATCACACAAAAGAACATTGCAAGATACACACGGCTTACACGAGTGAGCACACTACTAAATTCGACGACATAGGCTATCACCCTAACTAAGAGTTAGAGATTCTACTTACCTTCAATGAACCTCGATAAACTATAGGTGGCTTTACTAAAAGAGAGTCATCTTGTAAGGTGGTGGGCAAGCAAGGCCAAGAGAAGAAAAGGGCGAGCAAGAAAGGAAGGGGAGAAGAAGTGAGCCAAAGATTGGAGAGGATGGAAGGGGTGGTTCCCTATATATAGGTCGAGCTTCATTTAATGGCCCTAACAAGTGGTCCGATGAACTTTCTTGGAGTGGCACGGCTAGTTTGACGATATGGCACCCTAAGGTTCTAGGGGAATGATTAAAGGCCTTTGTGTCTTCTTAGTGTCTTCTTATTGGTCCACTTATACCCATGAGTCATCCTATAATGATGGCTTGGCTTGCTCTATAAGGAAAATCTTGGTGTAATGATTATTAAATCTATCCCTGCCACCTAAGATGGTTAGTCACCTCTTCCATTTATGTTCAAGATATGGTCATCATGACACTTGGATATTAGTCACATGTTTTTATCCTCACTTGTTCTTCAAGGTGAATCTTTGGCCATCATTACACAATCCTAAGATGGCCACCTAAGATGGGTAACTCATTCCTTACTTTGAATGAGGTATTCTAGAACAGTATTCCCTTTTGAGCCACCTAAGTCTTGTAATGATGAAATGGCTAAGTTATTCTCCAAGACTTAGTTTAAGTGTAATTATGGCCTACTCTACTAGAGGACACTTAAGCATACACCTCACCCACTTCAATTAATACTTAGATTTGGTGTAATCATTAGGCCAAGATATTCATCACATGCCTAAACAATACTTGCTTTCCAAGTTTAGCCTATCTAAAATTTTCCTCCAAGGTTCAATATAATCCTAATGATGGCTATGTCCAATAGGCGACACATAAATGCATGACTCACCTTCCTTTATTTAATGCTTAGATTTGTGCCATCATGAGATTTGGATTTGTTCTTATCCCTAACTTACCCTCCAAGCTAAGCCAAGCCTTCTAGAGTCTTCTCTTTTGTCCCTTTCTAAGTGAAAACGCTAGTACTACCACTTAGAGAGGGGGTGAATAGGTGTTAAAAAAAATTTAACAATTAAATGCAAAAAAATTTAACAAGTAAATGCAAAATATATTATGTTGTGAGCAAAGTCTTTGAATAAGTCAAAGTCTGACTAAAAGCACCACTAGACTTCAAGAAAATTCAGATTCAAATAAGAGATGTATTAGAATTTTAAAAGAAGATTGCAACGGATAAAGCTGAAAAGAGTTAAGGGAAGAGAAAATTGCACACTAGATTTATAGTAGTTTGGCTTAGATTAAGCCTATGTCCACTCTCATACACTGACAACCTTCTGGCTGAAATTCACTAAAGTATCAATAAAGAAGTACAATGTTTCGAGATTAAACACTCAATACAACCAGCCAGATCAGTATCTGAGTAACCAAGTAATGTAAAATCTCCTCATTTTGGATACCACAGACCTAACTCTGGATAAGTCGCAATATATTTGATAATATGTTTGACAACATTAAGATGAGACTCTCTAGGGTCAACTTGGAATCTAGAACACATTCACACACTAAATAGAATATCAAGTCGAGAAGCAATGAGGTAAAGAAGAGAACCAATCACGCTTCTATATGTTATTTAGTCAACTTTCTTTCCATTTTCATTCTTGTCAAGTTTAAAAGAACTTGACATGGGAGTCTCAGTCTTCTTGCAGTTTTCTATCCAAAACTTCTTGATAACATCTTTGGCATATTTCTCTTGATAAATGAAAGTTCCTTTCTTTGATCGTTTGACTTACAGACCTAGAAAGAAGGTTAACTCACCCATCATGCTCATTTCGAATTCTTCCTGCATAGACTTTGAGAATTTCTTGCAAAGACTTTCGTTAGAAGACCCAAAGATTATATCATCTACATATATTTGAACAAGTAGAAAGTCTTTTTGTTCCATTTTGGTAAATAAAATTGTATCAACCATTCCTTTCTTGAAACCATTGCTTACCAAAAACTTACTCAATCTCTCATACCAAGCTCGAGGTGCCTGTTTCAGACCATACAAAACCTTCTTCAGTCTATAGACAAAGTCTGGTTTTCTGGGATCTTCGAATCCTGTTAGTTGTTAGACTTCTTCTTGTATGAACCCATTTAGGAAAACACTTTTAACATCCATTTGGAATAACCTGAAATCATGAAAACATGCATATACAAGCAATAGTCTAGTGGCTTCTAACTTAGCTACAAGTGCATATGTCTCATCATAGTCTATTCCTTCCTCTTGCATATAACCTTTTGCAACAAGCCTTGCTTTGATCCTAGTTACTTTACCATTTTCATCAATCTTGTTTTTGAACACCCACTTTGTTCCAATCACAGATTTTCCTTTTGGTTTTGGAATTAGCTCCTAGACATCATTAATACTGAATTGTCTGAGTTCTTCCTGCATTACTTCTATCCAGCTTTCGTCAGATAAAGCTCTTATTTCAGAAATAAGTGCTAGTGTACTTGAGTCTCCTTTTGCTTTGCATCCGGTACGGATTCCTTCTTCTATATTAGGAATGATGAGTTCTTTAGAATGGCTTGATTTGTGCTTCCAAGTACTGTTAGATCCGTCACTTCCTGCAAGGATTTGCTGATCATCAATTTTCTTTGATTCTTCTAACTCTTGTTCTGTTTGACTTTGATCACCAAAAGACTGAGGTTCCTCGAGAGAATCAAACTTTATTAAGTCTCAAACTAGTTTAGACTCTTCAAGTTGAGTCGATCTTGGAAGTTTTGAATACTTTCTTGAAATCTAACATTCATGGATTCTTCAACGATTTGTGTTTTCTTGTTGAATACCTTGTAAGCTTTGCTTGAAGTAGAGTAGCCAAGAAATATACTTTCATCAGATCTTTCTTCAAATTTTCTAGGCTGATTATTTCCATCCTTCAAAATGAAGCACTTGCAACCAAACACATGAAAATAAGAGATATTTGGCTTCTTTCCTTTATACACTTCATAGGGAGTTTTCTCTAGGATGGACCTTAAAAATATCATGTTAATTATATAATAAGCAGTAGAGATTGCTTCTGCCAAAAAAATGAGAAGAGACTTTACTTTCTATCTGCAGAATTCTGGCCATCTCCTATAGCGACTTATTTTTCCTTTCTATCCATTTTGTTCGGAACTGAATAAAGAGGAGAGAACATGTTAAAAGACCATTCTTGTCACAAAAATTCGCAAACTTTTGCTTTTCAAATTCTCCCCCATGATCAGTCTTTATGCTTGAAATGGCATAACCTTTTTCGTTCTGAACTTTCTTAGCAAACTTCAAAAACATATGAGAAGGGTTTGATTTTATTTGCCAAGAAGAAAACCCAAGTGAATCTTAAATAATCATCCACAACTACCAAACAGTATTTTTTACCACCAATGCTCTGAGTTCTAGTTGGTTAAAAAAGATCCTTGTGAAGAAGCTACAAGACGCAATTAGTGGAAACTTGATTTATAAGTTTAAATAAACTTTTTGACCTGTTTTCCCAAGATACATGGAGTACACAACTCAGACTTCTGGTACACCATTTTGGGAAGACCTTGGACCAGCTTCTTAGATGAAAGTTTAGCAATTTGTTTCATACTCACATGTCCAAGCTTGTGATGCTAGAGATGTGCTTCATCTTGAATTGAAACAAGACATTAAGAGCTCTCTAGACTTATGTCCATAAGATAAATATTACCATGTTTTCACCCAGTGAAAGATTGAGATAAGTCTCAACTAATTCCAAAACAAACATCTTCTTGGAAATTGATTCTAAATCATGTATCACAAAACTAGCTTATACTCATAAGATTGTAATTCAAACATTTTACCAGTGAAACATTGTTGATGATTAAACTTCCAATCCTCATTGTTCCATGTCCAATAATTTTTCCCTTGCTGTTCCCACTAAATGAAACATTTCTTTCTTTTTGTTTTTCTAGTTTTACGAAACTACTTGAATCTCCAGTCATGTGTCTAGACAGCCATTGTCCAAGTACCATTTACTTTTCCTTTTAACATTAACTTGTAGTCAAAATGAAATCTCAAACTTTCTTTAGTACCCAAATTTTCTTGGGTGAGTTAGTTTTAAAGACAGCTTTTGCCCAATCATTCTTAACAGGTCTCCAAACTTTAGGGCATTCATTCTCAAAATGTTCTGAGCTGTTACACTTAAAACATTTAAAAGCACTCCGAGCAATTGGTTTTACAAAAACTTTTTGAAAATGATTTTTGTAAGAAGATTTTGGAGGTCTTTGTTTAAGTCTCTCCTTGACATTAGGAAAATCGATCAAAAGAGTACTTTCTTTAATTAGACTCAAACCAGATTAGTTATAATAAGGTATTTGAGTTGAAAATATTTTCTCTAAAATTTTTTATCATTTGAAGAACTTTGTGGAAATATCTTAAACCTCCTTTTTCAAACATTCATTTTCTTTTGAAAGAAAATTAGCACTTTCTTTTAAATCATCAAAATTATTTTTCAGATTCTCAAACTTTTCTCTCCAAGAATCATCATGTTGCCCGAGTTTTGAATTTTCCTTCTTTAATTCGGAAATCCTTTTAAGAGAAGATTTGAGGTTCAAGCAAAGTTCATCTATATACTTAGAAACTTTAATAGGAATTTGTGAATGACTTACCTCGATTTTCTTGTCAGATTTTGAGTTTGTGTCAGAGTCTGCCTTTGATCCTAAGTCTGATTTTGAGTGAGCCATCATACAGATATTTGCAAACTCCTCTTCACTTTCCTCACATTCTGTGTCACTCCAGGTTTCTGCTTTAAGAGCTTTCTTGTATTTTTCATACTTTCCTTTCTTCTTTTTCAGTAAGGGATAGTTAGGCTTGATGTGCCCTTTCTTCTTGCACTCAAAGCATATAACATCCTTGCTTGTTTCAACATCTTCCATCGATCTTTTCTGGGAATTTTGCTTGCTTGATTTTTTCCAATTCAATCTTCTTTCTTTCCTATTTAGTTTTCTGAATTTCTTTATCATAAGAGCTAGCTCCTTGTCATCCATCTCATCGTTTGTGTCTGTATCATCAGAATCAGCATTAGACTTAAGTGTAATTGACTTCTTACCTTTTAGATCCTCTTCGTCATTGATCTATTCCACTTCATATGATTGAATAGTGCCTATCGGCTCATTAACAATTTCTGCAAATCGGCTAAACATATCTCCAATAGACTCTCCAGGTTTCATTCTAAAAGATTCATATTGGCCAAGTAAGATATTTATTTTTGTCTCCTTTTACACGATCTATCCCTTCATAAGTGACATGAAGTCTATCCCAGACTTTTTAGCTATTTCACATGAAGAGATTTTGTTATATTCAACAAGAGACAAGGCATAGTATAAAGAATAAATAGCTTTTGCATCAAAAGCCTGTCTCTTGGTAATTTCGCTTGGTTGGATTCCTCAAATCTTTATCTAAGACTTCTTTTCCTTTGTCCGAAGCTGAAGCTGCCTTTGGATTGATTCCTTTTTCTACAACATCCCATTCCGAGGGATCTCTAGATCTCAAGAATGCCTTCATTTTATTCTTCCACATACTATATTCTTTTCCATCAAAATAAGGTGGCCTGGCATTACTCTGTCCTTCAACCAGCCCTGGTGCCAATATACTAGCAATAGAAGATCTTTAGCTCAGAAGTAAAAACACTTCAATAAAACAAGCACCAATACTATGATACCAATTGAAAATGCTAGTACTACCACCTAGAATGGGGGTGAATAAGTATTAGAAAAATTTTAACAACTAAATGCAAAATATATTATGTTGCGAGCAAAGTCTACGAATAAGTCAGAGTATGACTAAAAGCACCACCAGACTTCTGAAGAAAATTCAAACTCAAATAAGAGGTGGATTAGAATTTTAAAAGAAGATTGTAGTGGATAAAGCTAAAAAGAGTTAAAGGAAGAGAAAATTGCACACGAGATTTATAGTGGTTTGGTTTAGATCAAGCCTACATCTACTGTCCCACGCTAACAGCTTTCTAATTGAAATTCACTAAAGTATTAATATAGAAGTACAATATTTTGAGTGCAAACACTCAGTGAAAGATTTCTTTTTTACTCACTAAGTCACTCTTCTTATGTTTTCTCTCTTGAATACAATCTGTAAGCACTATTGTTGAAGAACAAGTAGTTGGAAAGACTTCAAACTTTGGAATCTCAATTTTCATGCTCTATCTCAAATATACTAAATGACTTCCTTAAATACTCCTCTACGCTTTACTAGCCATTGGCATTCTCTAAAGAAATTTCTTCCAATCAATCCGTTGGACAGAATCGATTAAGGAAATCTTGTAGCCGTTTGAAGATTGAGAAAAAAATATGTTGATTCTAGTCTCCCATACAATCAAAATCTAGGTTTCCATAAGTAGATGTTTCCCAAAAAAGAACATGTTTTCAAGATTGATGGGATCAATCAATTCGTGATTGATTCCATCAATATATATAAAGGGTAAGTGAGATTCTTTGCCAGAAAGTCATATATTAAAGATAAATCTCCATAACGTTCATACTGAATCCTTATCATAAGATCAATAATCCCAAGTTTGATTATATCTTCATTTTGGACTTGGTTTTAGTCTGGATTACGTCAGAATGGGAAAGACTTCTAGAATGAATAGACTTTGACAAGAGTCTGCGATATGACTTCAGAAGTGAGTCTGCGATATGACTTCAGAAGTCTACTATTCTTCATAATAAGAACAAGAACAAGAAAGTTTTGTCAATTTCAAAACCTAGTAGGAGTTTTCTCAACACTAAGGAATAAGGTAAATATGGAAATGAGGTCATGTGTGACTAAGTTATCTAAGGTTGGCAAAATCTTAACTCCCAAGTCTCAAATTAGTATTATGATGGCCTAAAACTAGAGGAACATATAAGCTTATGATTCATCAAAATGCATTCAATGGCATTAAATAACTAGCTTCCAAAAATATTTAAGACTAATTTTGGTCTTCAAGACAACTTGTTCTTCAAGTTGTTTTGCCCCCTTTATTTCTCTTAGGCGTGTGACTCATCTAAGGGTAATGATGTTCTTAAATTTCTAAGGACACTTAAGCATGTGAGTCACTTATCCTAATGACAGTTCTTGGATCTAGTTCATCAAGAAGGCCTTATTCTCATGGCTTGAAACTGAGGATGTCACACCTAATCTTCTTGCTAAATAAGAACTTACGTGCTAAAAAATTGAACAAGAAAGAGAGAGCCAAATGATATTGAGTGAAGATTCTGAAGTGATCTAGAAGCAAGGTTCCTTCTACCTATCTTCCAAGTGTACAAGTTGTGCAAAGCTCAGTTTTCTTGTATTCCATGTTTGGAAGTCCTAAACAAGTTTATTGAAAGAGAGTTTCGATATTTGCTTCATATTGATATGTCCCGGCTTTCTATGCCACAAATGTGAGTTAGTCTTTGATAGATACAAGGCATTGTGGAGTGTTAGACTTTATGTCTAGAAGTTAAATATTGCCATGCCTTTGACCAATTAAAGTCTGGGAGCAATCTTTGCTCGTTCCTGAACAAATATTCTCCTGAAAATTGATTATGAAGCCAATACCGCATAATTGATATATGCTAATGAGATTATAGTTTAGTCCTTGGACTAAAGAAACATCATTGATGATGAAGCTTCTAATTTCCAATGTTCCTTTGCTAATGATCTTTCATTTACTATTTCCTCTGAAAGACACAACTCCACCCTCCAATTTCTCAAGTTAATAAACATAATTTAGTCACTAGTCATATGTCTTGAGCAATTGCTATCCAAGTACCATTTATTCTTTTTCTTTATTAGTGCCTACATTGACAAAATAAATTCAATTTTTCTTTGGTACCCAAATTTTCTTAGGTTGATAGGGGTTAGTGGAAAAAGCTATTCTTATCCAGGTTTTTCTGAATTGGTATCCAGACCTTAAAACATTCATTTTGAAAATGATTTGTATCATCACATTTGGAGCATTTGAGGGCATTTCTACTAACAGGTTTTGTAAAATTTCTTCGGAAATCATTTTTATAAGCCAGCCTTGGAGGTCTCCATCTAAGTCTCTCCTTAACTTTTGAAAAGTCAATCAGACTATCACTTTCCTTAGAAAAAGCAAGTCCTGACTTGTTATAGCAAGGAACTTGATGGAAAGGATTGATGACACCTAAATTTAGTCGACACGTCGATAAAGATAAAAAAAAAAAAAAAATCAAGTTTAGAGTTTCCAATCATGATGGAATCCATTTCTTGAACCAAAAGTGTCAGTTTTCATTTCTTTATCTTTGGCCTATCATTTTTAGGTAATTTCCTAATCATTTTTACCAAAAATCCAAAAAGTCAAACGGTTGACTTTTAAGTTTACTTTTGGTCAATCATTTGACTAAAAGTCAACCCCTAGTCAAAATTAAATTTTTGCATAAAAAGGTCCTAACTAACCTTAACATCACTTTGGCCACATTAGTTTTCAAAAAATTCAAGGATTTGATCACAATATCAACCTTTTGATGAAAAGTCAACTAAAGTGTTGGTTTTCAATTAAACCTTTGATCGAAAAATTGAAAAATGTAAAAACCCTTAAATCATCATATCTTATCTTCAAAATGATTTTTTTTTTATAAAAAACATGCCACATCATTTAAAATTGTTATCGAAAAATGCCACGTTAGCTATTTGGCCAAAAATTCTCATTGTTGACACTTAAGTATTCATTTCTTCTCCGATTTTAGCACTTAAATGGACATTTTGGATGTTTTGGCATTCATATGTCCACTCATGTCAAGTTTTAGCACCTGAAATATACTTCTTTCATATGCTATTTCAATGAGAGAAGTATGATTGTATCACTTGTGCAAATGAATGTAAAAACCCAAAACAATTTGCAAATGGAAGATAAGACATTATCAATGTTATAATTATTATAAGATACTCGCTTTGGGCCCAAAACTTTTTAAATGATTATTTAAGTGTAATAACGATAAATTAAGTGACTCTAGCAACGAAATATTTGACATGACTTACCAAATAATTTTGGCACTAAATTAGTGTAATTAAGTTTTGGCACCGAAATGATCGATTTTGAAGATTTCACACAAAATATTTAAAAATAGTATGGTGTGTAATTTATGTACCTTATAACGTCATAGAATCCATTACTTTTTCATTGGAAAACTTGGAGTTAAATTGGTTCCGAAATGTTCCTTTCCATTAATCCTCCTAGTTGATCAAAGAGAAGAAGTCCATTTCAATAAGTCTCCTAGCTTTGCTCTTCAATCTCAAAGCAGAGCGAGGTCAAAGAAGACACAAATGCAAAGTTACAGGGAGAAGAACAACGCAAGTGTCATAACTTTTGTACAGCACTCACTTGAGTTCCATAATTGTTTTTTCGCTCACTTAACTACCATAAATTTGAAAAATTGACCGCCAAAGTGTCTACGATGTGCCTTACTCGAAAATGAGACATGGATGCCAGTCATCCTACATGGCTTCATCGGTGCTAACATGGACAATTTAAAAATTCAACAACAAAAAATCCATGTCAAAATGGAAAATTAATTTAAAAAATCCACCTAGGACAATTTGCCAGAAATAACATTCAAATGATTGATATGGCACTTAAGTGAGTAAAGTTATAACACTTAAGTGAGTGTAATATGAAAGCCCCGATCCTCGAGCGCGTGCCCTTCCCTCAATGGTTGATAAACTTTGCGACATCCCAGGATGCGTCGCCGACCCATTCATTTTATTGTGCATGCAGAAGCAAATAAACAATACCCCTGACAACAACCAACGCGGGATAGAAAAGCAGGAAATATATTTACAACCAAAACACTTTTATAAACACCCTGGTTTATATACAGGACTAGTCTAAAGACAAAAGTCTACAAAAGACCGGCTTTCAAAACGAAGCTATCCTAAGACCAGCTAGCCGGATACATTCGACGATCCTTCGGTCTCTACAGGCTCCGGGGGCGTCGGGTCCTCCACAGCACCATCAGGAGGGTCAGTTGCACTCTCACCTAAAGTGGCTGCACTCTCACCTAGAGGGGCATCGACTATCACAACGGGAATTTCAAAACCCTGGAAGGGACCCACACGGTAACAATTGAAACCGTAGCGAAACCACGCTTTGAAATGATGGGGTACCCTCTGAGGTAGGCCCTCATCGACCCAAATGGTGGTGACCACGAGTTCGTAGACCCATTGACCCCTATAGGGCATGATAGTCAAAACTCCGCTCGGTAACCCTCATAGGCCGACCAAAACGTTCTGGAGGAATCACCATTTAAGGACTTGAAATTATTGAAGCCCACGATAGGGTGAGATAATGTCTCAGCAAGTTCACTCCCTAAACTCCGATTAGGAAGGAAATACGCCTAGCCATACAACCACATAGCCGCACAATCACAGAGACTTACCTTGTCTCAGCTCCTCTCTGTAGGTCAGCACAGTTCAAATACACAACCATATGCAAGAATCACACTCAAACAATTGGAACGCCACCACTTTCATCTCAATAAGTACAAGGGTCCCAATTATAGGGCTAAATCGTTATGACACATCACATACCATGCCACACAATTTTATCTCATAATCCGGCGAGTCAATTTCACTTAGCATGCGTTCCAATTTTTAATCACAGCCACACACGGGCACGGCCTACTCGACATTCGGCGGTCTTCTAGCGTAACCAGGCATCGCCTCACCCCCACTGAGCATGGTAACGTCACTACGTCGATGGCATTCCACATATTAGAATCAGTCCAGCCTCTACTACGACCGGCATCCATTGATAGGGCATCCCATAGAGGGGCACGTCCACCCGACTCATTTCAGGGATGAGTTCTCTTAACCAACACACGACCATTCAATCTCGGCCCAGAACACCATGCATTGCACTCAAATGCCTCAATTAAAATAGTGAACCCGGCCTATTTTCTTCGTATTAAAAATACATGGTAAAATAATCGTGTGTGGGTACACGGTCAATTTGAACCACAAAAACTGATGCTCTTCATTTTAAAATCCCACGGTTTGAAATAGTCTTTAAAATCATTTTTGGTGTTAAAACCCGATACCCAGGATTTTCTAATTAAATATAGAAATTTCACAATTTTGGAATAAATAACTAAAATTCCAATCACCACTCAATTTGCACAAATTAACACTCAATTAAAACCAAGCACACCATTGCAATCAGAATGAAATTCTAGTCACCAGCTATCTCGGTATAATTTTCGAAAAATATTAAATAATTAAATAAATACCAAAATTAATTAAATAATTCAATTTAAATGCAATGAATAGCAAATTAGGCCGGAAACGCTAATCTAACCACCTAAACGGGCCTAGAAAATTTCTGAACCTATCTAGATAAATAGTACGACTACTTTAGTCCCTAATCTATCTATTCTTCCCACCTAACATGCATAAACATATAATTAAATCACTAATCCATTCTAACTAACCACCTAAACCCTAATTAGCCTAAACTAATTATCCACTAAGCGTCATTAACTCCCTAAGCAAATTTTAGCAAGTAAACTCACCGGTTTAGCAGGCTGGTGAGTCCACGACGACGGCGACGTAGAGGCAAGCAACAAACAAGCCTGCGGCGACACCGAGTGAGGTCCAAACAGGCCTGAAAATGAGCCTTGAAGTCCAAAACTCCTTACTGGCTTCGGCTACTAACTTGGGCTGAAGGAGATGGAACCAGCGGCTGAAACAACGAGGAAGGGCTGGCGGAGGCTGCTACGAGACTAGGCGGGCAATGGTGGCGGTTCCGACGGCTTGGATGGTGACCTAAGGTGGTCAACGATGGCCTAAGGTGGCTCGAGGGACACGACTGGACGCGAGACAGGCGGGACAAGCAGGACGAGCAAAAGCAACTCACGGGGGCGCGACGAGCGAGCAAGCGAGCGACGGCAGGGGGCTCTAGCGGCTTTAATGGTGGTTGATGGGCTAGGGGAGGGAGCTGCTCTGTTTTCCTCTGGTTTTTAGAGCTCTAAAAGGGACAACAATGGAGAAAGCTGGCTGGAATGAAAAAGGAGTTGCTGAAGAGTGGAGGGTCCCCTATGGCTTCCAAAGTCTTCTATTCTATCCAATTCCTCCTTGGTAGGGCCCCACCAGCTAGGCTGTCATCCTCAGCCCCTTGGTAGCCCTCAAGCTTCCTCAACACGCCACCGAAATGGTCCAAAATGTTACCTCCCCCATGGCCTACGAATTTTGTACCAAATTCCCCGAATTGAATCAATTCCCTTCCAATTGGATACAATTTGATGTTAAAAAATCCCACCAATGTGCCATCATCCCAAACAACATTTTTCCACATCAATTGAACCAACTTGAATCTAAAATATGCGACCAAAAACGGCCCTCTGATTTTTCCGGTAAAAAATGACCCTTACTTTGAATTTTCGCCAAAAATCTCGGTTTGCAGAAAAATCTTCGGAGGATGAGTCGACGTTCCTAAAATGAATTGTGACATGACAGAACTTTCAATCTCTGAAATCGGGTTTAAATTCGCGGTTAATTTCAATCTGACGCGATTTTAGCATGACCTAGCCTATTAGGTAGCTTTTAGGAATTTTTAGTGCATTTGACCCGTGGTCGATTATTTTCGAGCCACATTGTGCATCTTCGACACATTGGGGACTCTTGATTGTCGTGAAAATTTTGAGGTTTCAAATACGAGTACAAGGTACATAAATGACAGAAAAATCGATCTAACGCTGTTCAATAGGAATTTTGTAATCTGGTGGAATCACCCACACACTAACCACATTCCTCTGTCGAATCAACCTATCTCCGTGTTGACAACTAAATTTTGGCAATCCGGTCATTTATTTATTGCATAGAAAATTATGGGTTGATTTTATCCCTAAAAAATAATTAATTGCATAGCATATAAATTTAGATGCATTTATTTTTAGTCTGCATATTTGCATTTTATTTTTTAGGACTAGTGGTGGAGGGGTGTGAATTAATATTTCTGAGCTCTAGCTTAGCAGGCCAGATTAGGCCAACGAAAGGAGTAAATTAGCCGAAGCCCGTTGTTTTTTAAATTAATTATCTCATGGGAAATTGAGATTTGATGCGATATTACGGTGGTTTTTGGAATCGGGTTGCAATATTATCTTTAGTCTTTAGGTGATAAGATCATTGGGAATATTAAGGAGATAAGGAAAATAAGAGGATTTTGGGTAATCGGGAGGTTATAGATTATCTTCGTGGATATTGGAAAAGTGAGATAAAATATTCTAAGAAGATCACCTATTTTTACCTATAAAAGCAATCGTGTACGGTGAGAGAAGGGGGTGGCTTTTCGAGGGTTCTCTTCGTCGAAAGAAAAAAAAGTGAAAAGTAAAAAGAAAATGTAGAAAGAGAATACAAAGACAGAAGGGGAGTGATTTGACCCTTACTGTTCATTGTCTTCCCAAGTTCGCTGCTCAGCATCTACAACCGACCGGCCGGCTCTTCCTTAACCGCGCTACACTCGCCTCGCCGTTCAACCCAGCAGCGGAGCGGTGCCACACCACGACCCAGCCGTGCCACTAGTTGCTGCCACTTCGCCGGTCGTCCACGATCGCCCGGCATAGATCCGACGATCCGACGCCCCTGCTGTCGTCCCTCCTGTTGCCCTCCGCCCGAAGCTCCACCGCTGAACTGCGAGATCTCGCACCGCCACTCCACACTTCGCCGGTAACCGTGCCCCCCGTAAGTTTTCCCCTACCGATCCGCTGTAGCCCGACGTCGCCGCTCCCGCCCGAATTGCGACTAGCCACGACCGCCGCATCTGCCAATCGAGCGCTTCGCCCAAACGACGAGCCACTACCCCTGATCCGAGCCTGATGTTGTCCTCTGCTACACCCACGAAGCTACCGTTGCTACTGAGCCACTGCACCAGTCCGACGGAGCCATCTCCGCTGTTCGTCTTCGCTCGCTTGTTGCTTCCCCTTTGCCGGTGCCCGAACACTGGTAGCATTGCCCATGCCATCCCTGTCTTGCCTGACCCGCGACCAGCTGTGCCTGCTGCCACTCTTCGCCGGAGTTTACTCCTGCCGGACCTCCGATCCACTGCTTCGGTGACCAGCCTTGCACGACCAAGCTTTGCGTGAAAAAAAAAATGGAAAATTAGGTAGTTTATTTATTTATTTATCTCTTTATTGAGTTTTTATTATTTTTCCTTTATAGCTTTTTTTTTAGTAGAATTGTTCCTTAAATGTATGATTGATATTCCGACATGAAAAAGTCCCTCAAGCTAGGGATTGACAGTCCGATTTTCGTGCCCGAAATCCGACTCGCAATCCCTTACAAAAATCGATAATCCAATCTCAAGCTCGAGATTCGATTCGCGATTTAATTTTAAAATTGGTCAACCCGATCTCATGCGCGAGATATGGTTCGCCAATTTTTAGATATCAACATTGTCTTGCTTGATTTGAAGTCGTGGTGTTTGGATCAATTTTATTTTCATAAAAGGAAAAAATCCAAAAAAAATCGAATTAGGGTTAATAAATGTCGATAAATTGCATGTTTTTGTTAGGACATATAGCTTTATTGACTGCATATTTAAATTGTATGTCGCATGTCATTTTAGTTAAAATAATTTTGTACGTCATCGCATTGCATCACACGTCATTAGAATTAAGTCATTTTGGTTAATTTAGATTACATATTTAATTATTGCATGTTCATTAAGAAATCACAAAATTTTTTATTCATTCATATAGTTTAGGACATGTTGCCATGCCATATCATTTCATATTAGATTAAAAGCATTGCATGATTCTCATTAAATAAGTGAAAATGAAAAAAAGAAATTGCGTGTTAATTAGAAATCATATTTAGGGTTGTTGATGTGAATTTTGATCTAACAATGCAGATGCTTTCGTTGCTTTGAGATAAGTTTTGCAATTTATTTATTGCTTTACTTGGGTGTTAAATTGGTGGATTGCGCACCCGCATGATCGCCTCACATGTTAGGGAAATAGATTTAAAATTAATCCAAGCTGCTTTCAAAAACATTTTTTTCAAAATAAAAGAAATGGTACCGAAAGGGCGTTAGAGAAATCTAGCGTAACCAAGTCCCCGCACCCAAATCTCTGGTTTGTAGGAGTAAAGTAAATCTCCCGTTACTTTACTTGGGTTTTTAATTAACCCACCAAAAATAGATTAGTGGCGACTCCTAATTGAATATCAATTGCATGTTAAAAACTTGAACTTAAGTCGCGAATTGGTATGGGCTTCGGAGAGCCCGAGTTAGGTCTAGGCCTAACAATCCATTAGCCAAACTCTAGGTGGTTCACACCCGAAAATTTGGTCATGATAACTTGGCGACTCCGATGGGGACTTGAGTTAAAACTCTTAGTGGACTTAGGCTAATTTTCTCTTTTATTTGCAAAAATGTTTTTGTTTGGCAGCGAGGATCCCAAGTACATCCCTAACATTTAAGGTGTTAAATGTTTTTGCAGATTGGGAGGTATAAGGGGAAGTGATTGCAAACCCTTGCCTTGCAGGTTGGAGTTAGGGATGTATGGTTTATTTTTTATTGAAGTGTTGTTTGATTTAAATTGATGTGCATGCTTTGCATTTATCACTACACTTTGCACACATAACTTGCCGCCGGACCTGGGCCGCATAGGATGATTTAGGATGGTCTTGAGATGGATACCACTCCGACCGTATGCTCGCGGTACGAGTCGCCCATCTCAATCCCGGTTTCTTTCATGGTGTCAAGAGTACCCACCTCGGTCCGCATGCCGCGACTTGGGTCGGCTCTTTGACGAAGCCAGAATCATGAGGACCCGACATAGTCCGCAAGCCCGTGGCTAGTCTGATCATCCTTGTGGCTCCACCTTGATAAGCCTTATAGATTAGAAATCGAGCCACTTACCATGCGCATGTCTATGTGATTGCCATCGATTTTTCTTGGTGAAGTAAGTCTTCTATCCTTATACCATGCAATTTATTTTGTCGTGTTTTTGGTCCGTCCATGACAATCTAGGTTAGTCATTTGATCTAATTATGAGTAAATTGCCATGCAATGAATCATTTGGAAAATAAAAAAATTGGAAATTTGTTTTCAATTCGTGTCTTCACTCTTTCTAGTTCATGTTTAGGAAATTTCGTCCCTACTGGGGCATCCCATGTCTTTGTTTTCCTAGTCCATTTTTAGGAAATCCTCTTCATGTATGGATTTTTCTAGACTAAAAAAATAGATTGTTGTCATGGATTGGCTCTCTATTTACACCTTCCGCTTACATATTTCCGTTCATTTGGATTAGGTGATAACGGATCCTCCACGGTCGCCCATCATTACACGGTCGAGAGCAAAAATGGCCGACCAAGCTGAAATGCGAGATCGTATGTCTGCTGTGGAGACTCAACTCCAACAAGTACTCACCTCTATAAAGCTTGTGACGGATCAACTCCAATTCCTCCAAGCGAATCCAACAGCTGCACCCGCTCTAACTGAAGTAGTTATCCCGAAGCAAGCAAACAAGGTTCAAACGATTGACGACGACATGCCCGAGCTGGAAGATGACTCAGTCCTCATTGGAAAGGCCAAGCTTGACAGCGTTCCCAAGACAGATCAGGATGAGCGTGTTACGAAGCTGGAGGAGAAAGTGAGACAGCTACATGAGTCACAAAGCTCACTCTCGTTCGACCTCTCGGTCTATGAGAAGGTCAAAATGCCGAGCAAGTTCAAAATGCCGGAGTTTGAGAAATATGACGGTACATCTTGCCCAAAATCTCATCTGCAGATGTACCACGTGCGCATGGCCCAGCACGTAAAAAATGAGCCCCTTATGATCCAATCGTTCCATGCGAATTTGACTGGACCCGCACTAAACTGGTACGTGATGAAGAATGTGAACCTCCTCGACACTTGGAACGAAGTGGCTGACGCATTCCTCAAACAGTACAAGTTCAACATGGACATCGCACCTTCCCTAGAAGACTTGGAGCGGATGGAAAGGAAAAGGAGTGAGTCATTTAAAGAATATGCTGTAAGATGGAGAAACCTGGCGGCTCAAATAACTCCTGAGCCTACCAACAAGGAGCTAATGAAGTTGTTCGTGAAGACCCTCCCGTCTGAGTTCCGTACCCAAATGGCCAGCACGTATGTGGAGAGCTTCAACCAACTTATCCCGGTGGGTGAGCAAATTGAGATTGGGCTAAGAGATGGATGGTTCGACGAACCGACTCATCAAGGCAAAAGGTTCACCATGAAGAAAGACAAAGAACCAAGCACGGAAGTCAATGTTACATATGCACAATCTAGCAAGCCTCCAGTTGTTCATGTCCCTAAGAATCAACAAGGGGAAGGCCGACCGTCCGCTCTCCGACAATTTGTTAAAAGGCAATTCACTCCTCTTCCTGGCCCTCTGTCCTAGGTCTTAAAGATTCTTCAAAAGAAGGGGTTGCTGTCCTATGAGCCAAAGCGACCCAATGCTGAAAAAATTTTCAACTACGATCCCTCCAAGAAATGCGAGTACCATATGGGGGAAGTACGACATTCGACTGATGAACGCATAACTTTGAAGCATAAGGTCCAAAACTTACTGGACACCAAGGCGTTTACCTTCAGTACCGCTCAACCGAATGTCAAAAAGAATCCTCTACCTGAGCATGAGGATAGGGTGAATACCATTGATGAAGGACCTTTGGAAGAAATGGGCCCTGGCCCGCAAAAGTAATTTATTACTTTTGCACATTCCCCTGCGCGGGAATTTTTATCGCTTTCTAGGAATTTTATCGCTTTTTAGGAGTTTTTATCGCTATCTAGCGATTGTTTTCGATTTCTTCTTTTTCACTTTCTTTTTAGGACTTGAATTCGCATTTTCCATTCAATAAATGTAATAGATTGATGAATATCAATGAAATTACAAGTTTTATTTTGAGGGCATGATGAGGTACACCAAACCAGCCAGGTGATGTTATCCAGTTGATAAACAAAAAGAAAAATCCAAGGAGAATTCTGAGGCTTGGGCTTCATCATGCTTTCCCATGTCAAAATGTTAAAAAAAAATGCCTTTCCAATTGCTTTTCAAAAAAAAAAATTTCAAAAAAATCTTTCAAAAAAATGATTTACCCTGTTTGTCTTTTTGATCCATCTACTTTCCATTTCAAGGACGGTCATATAGCATGGAAAGGTGTGGAAATGGTCCAATTCAATGCAATAAGTGCTGACAATGATGATCCCGAAGACTTGATCGAAGATGCCATTGAGGTGCAGCGTAGCTAGGAATAACATGAAAGAGCCAAGGCTTTTACATCAAAGCAGACCGTCACTCTTAATTTAGGTGACACTGAAGAAGCTAAGGAGGTAAATGATCTTGTTCTAAGGGAGCTGTTGCCAATTTTTCCAGATCTTGGGGGCAAGTTTGCTCCAAATTACAGCGACCCATATGGGGTCAAGAAGGTACTTCTTGGAGGTGCTTTGATCCTGGCGAAATGGATGGTCGTGAGTTTTTCACTCCAATTAATTCTGATGCTGTCAAAAGTATTACCCATGAAAGAATTTTCCATGTCATGTTTTGAACTGCAATCATTTTTATGATGAATATATTGCCTCAATGAGTTGCAAATTTAGTGGTCCAAATTTGTTACAAATCTTGCATGTTTTCCTTGATGAATTGTGTGAGATAAATTGAATGTGTCAAATGGGATACTTTGGAATGACGAAAGGCAAGCCCGACTACATGCATTGTTTCATACACTAATCCCTGGTGAGTTGTGTGGAAAAATTTCATGCTCATGAGGAAAAAGGTGATCTCGCAAAGGGTACGTCAACCGAAGTGATGAGAGGCAATTTTTTCTCTACCCAAAACACTATAGGTATACTCATTGTTTAGCTCTTTGAGCCCACACACATGAAGAGCTTTTTAAATTATCCTTGTCAAGGATCATCCCATACTGGACAAAATTTGAAGTGAATGATAGGAGTTTTCTTACTCACACTTGCATTAATCTTCGAGTATTGCTTTCACAGTGTAACTTGTACGATAATTTGAAGTGCCTCAGGACGACGAAGAACAGTTCTTTCTCTATCCCACACATTGTTACCCATTGCATAGCCCATTTGAGCCTATGAATTCATTTCACATTAAACCCAGTTGGTGATTATCCCCCACACTAGGGCAAGGCAAGAAAAACAAACCACTCAAGTAGCATGGTTTACAATGCTGACAAAAGATGACGGCTGTGCAAATCCAAAGAAAACAAGTGTAAAAAATGGGGCATAAAAAAGCAGTGTGCCTGGTAAAAGCAAGCCCAATGCCCAAAGAGAAAAATCAAACACTAGAGTCGTATCCTGACAAGGTGGTACCAAAAAAACTCAAATGCTAAAATGTTGCAATCAATGAAGTGGTGATGTGAAGAAAATCTTCAACATTGGAGAAAAATTGGTGGAAATGTCAAGATGATCACCAGCTTTAACCCTCTAAACACTTTTTAAGCCTAATTATCTTTTTGTTTCTCAACCCATGAATTTATCCTACGTTACGTCCCTTGTAAAGTCTCTTCAGATTAGGGCACTTGAATTAACGTAAAAGTTCATATGTTTGAAAGCATCACTTGAAGAAGTGCAAGTAAGATGATTTCTGCTTCATTTTTCATGTTTCTTGACTTGTAAACCTCAAGACAATTGCAAAATGTCATTCTTAAATAATCTCGACTCAAAGAGTCCCATTTGTCAAGCCATTCACTAAGCCCACGTTACGATCCTTGTTAAAGACCTCTCGAATTGGTAAGGTCGTACAATTTGCGAGATTGCTCAGACCCTTGTTTGGTATGATGACAGTGAGATAGAGTGATTATCAAAATCTTGCATCAAAGGTCAGGATGAAATAGCCCTTTCAATGAGGATGAGTGAAAAGTCCTTTTAGACTAAAAGATCCCTCACTTGACACATCCATGACACTCATGTGTTCAGATTGGAATAATCTTTTGAAATATTCCCAATGGAAATTAGGTGATGCATGATTAATAGGAGTCATCACACATGAATCTCTCTTGAATTAATGCATGTTCATGATTGCAAATGCATATTGCCTCTCCTACGACTATGTTTTGCAGGAGACATATCCCTCAGAATCAGAGATGTTACCAGGTAAGTATATCTCTATCCATACCTTAAATACTTGTCATTGTACAGGTATTTCCTTCTCAAATGTACCGACACTTGACTCGACTGAGTTGTCCCCCAGAAGTTTTCTTCAGGCAACCGAAGAGAGGTTCGAGTCCTGGTCGGATAATCAATGTTGCAATGCTAGGCGACCGTAGAAAGGTACAGGTCTTGGATATGTAACACCAACTACCTTGAATCACTCTACCCTCCTTGAAGGTAAGATATTCCAGGTAAGTTTCTTTACCATTTTCCAAAAATTAGACATCTCAATCTGGATCTGGATGTCTCCATTCTTTTCGTTGAACATTTCACTCTGGATGTGAATGTTCTTCAATCTTCCTCGTTATACCTTAGTTGGGATCTAGGTATTTCGAGCTTTCAAAAATCATGACATCTCTGTTTGGACTCGGATGTCTTGATTATTTTAGTTGGACATTTCGCTCTGGATGTGAATGTTCTTCGATTTTCTCGCTATACTTTAGTATGGATCTAGGTATTTCGAGCTATCAAAAATCATGACATCTCTGTCTGGACCCGGATGTCTTGATTATTTTCATTGAACATTTCACTATGGATGTGAATGTTCTTTGATTTTCCTCGTTATACCTTAGTCTGGATCTAGGTATTTCGAGCTTTCAAAAATCATGACATCTCTGTCTGGACTCGGATGTCTTGATTATTTTCGTTGGACATTTCGCTCTGGATGTGAATGTTCTTTGATTTTCTCGCTGTACTTTAGTCTGCATCTAAGTATTTCGAGATTCAAAAAATCATGACATCTCAGTCTGGACCCGAATGTCTTGATTATTTTCATTTAAACATTTCACTCTGGATGTGAATGTTTTTCAATCTTTCTCGTTATACCTAGTCTGGATCTAGGTATTTCAAGTTCCAAAATTTCGACATCTCAGTCTGGATTTGGATGTCTTAATTATTTTGATCTAAACATTTCACTCTAGATGTGAATGTTTTTTTGACCTTTCTCGTTATACCTTAGTTTGGATCTAGGTATTTCGAGTTCAAAAATCTTGACATCTCAGTCTGGATCTGGATGTCTCAATTCTTTGAACATTTCACTTTGGATGTGAATGTTCTTCTCAATCTCAATGTCTCAATCTATTACCTGTTATACTCTTCAAGGAACCTAAGTGAGAGTTAGGTACTTACAGAGTAAATGGGGATTTATCATGTACCTCAAGATGCTTTACCGCACTGACTGGTAAGTAATTGCAGGTACGTCTTTTCCTTTCACATCATGCATTTGCATTAGCATTTCCATGAATCATTAAATTGCATTTTAAAATGGGGTTCATTTTCCGACAAAAAAGAAAAAAAATCATTCAGTGCATGTGCATGGTCAAAATTTAGGTCTCAATTTGTCTTTGAAGGCAACCTCTACGAGCTCACCTTCAAAGAGGGGCATCTGTTGACACCTAAATTTTGGCGATCCGGTCATTTATTTATTGCATAGAAAATTATGGGTTGATTTTATCCCTAAAAAATATTAATTGCATAGCATATAAATTTAGATGCATTTATTTTTAGTCTGCATATTTGCATTTTATTTTTTAGGACTAGTGGTGGAGGGGTGTGAATTAATATTTCTGAGCTCTAGCTTGGCAGGCCGGATTAGGCCCACGAAAGGAGTAAATTAGCCCAAGCCCATTGTTTTTTAAATTAATTATCTCGTGGGAAATTGAGATTTGATGCGATATTACGGTGGTTTTTGGAATCGGGTTGCAATATTATCTTTAGTCTTTAGGTGATAAGGTCATTGGGAATATTAAGGAGATAAGGAAAATAAGAGGATTTTGGGTGATCGAGAGGTTATAGATTATCTTCGTGTATATTGAAAAAGCGAGATAAAATATTATAAGAAGATCACCTATTTTTACCTATAAAAGCAATCGTGTACGGTGAGAGAAGGGGGGTGGCTTTTCGAGGGTTCTCTTCGTCGAAAGAAAAAAAAGTGAAAAGTAAAAAGAAAAGGTAGAAAGAGAATACAAAGACAGAAGGGGAGTGATTTGACCCTTACTGTTCATTGTCTTCCCAAGTTCACTGCTTAGCATCTACAACCGACTGGCCGGCTCTTCCTTAACCGCGCTGCACTCGCCTCGCCGTTCAACCCAGCAGCGGAGCGGTGCCACACCGCGACCCAGCCGTGCCACTAGTTGCTACCACTTCGCCGATCGTCCACGATCGCCCAGCATAGATCCGACGATCCAACGCCCCTACTGCCGTCCCTCCTGTTGCCCTCTGCCCGAAGCTCCACCGCCGAACTGCGAGATCTCGCACCGCTGCTCCACACCTCTGCCGGTAACTGTGCCCCTCGTGAGTTTTCCCCTACCAATCCGCTGTAGCCTGACGTCACTGCTCCTGCCTGAACTGCGACTAGCCGCGACTGCTGCATCTGCCAATCGAGCACTCCGCCCGAACGACAAGCCGCTACCCCTGATCCGAGCCTGCTATTGTCCTCTGCTGCGCCCACGAAGCTGCCCTTGCTACTGAGCCGCTGCACTAGTCCGACGGAGCCATCGCCGCTGTTCGTCTCCGCTCGCCTGGTGCTTCCCCTTTGCCGGTGCCCGAACACTGGTAGCGTCGCCCATGCCATCCCTGTCTCGCCTGACCCGCGACCAGCTGTGCCTGCTGCCACCCTTCGCCGGAGTTTCCTCCTGTCGGACCTCCAATCCACTACTTCGGTGACCAGCCTTGCACGAGCAACCTTTGCGTGAAAAAAAAAAAAAGAAAAATGGAAAATTAGGTAGTTTATTTATTTATTTATCTTTTTATTGAGTTTTTATTATTTTTCCTTTATAGCTTGTTTTTTTAGTAGAATTGTTCCTTAAATGTATGATTGATATTAAGACATGAAAAAGTCCCTCAAGCTAGGGATTGACAGTCCGATTTTCGCGTCCGAAATCCGACTCGCAATCCCTTACAAAAAATCGACAATCCAATCTCAAGCCCGAGATTCGATTCGCGATTTAATTTTAAAATTGGTCAACCCGATCTCATGCGCGAGATATGGTTCGCCAATTTTTAGATATCAATATTGTCTTGCTTGATTTGAAGTCATGGTGTTTGGATCAATTTTATTTTCATAAAAGGAAAAAATCCAAAAAAAATCGAATTAGGGTTAAGTTTGTTTTAGAATGTTCCTAGTCTTAGGGTTATGTTGCATGTTTAGAATAGGGATTTTATTTTGAATCATGAAAAAGAAAACAAAAAAAGTGCATTCATTTAGGTTGTTAGTTTTTTTTATTTGAATTGTATTTTTAATTATGTGTTAGTTTTAATTTCGAATTGTATAAAAAGAAACACAAAAAAAATCATCATATATCATGTTGAATTAGGGCATTCTTTGCACGTCATTGCATGTTAGGATTGCATGTTTATCAATTATAGGTAGATAATCTTTCCTAGATAAATTGCATGTTTTTGTTAGGAAAATAAAAATGCCCATGTCATATAGAACTAGGTTCATGAAATGCACGTCATTTATTGATTGTTGTTAGGTTCATTTAGTTAGAAATTGCCCGTCATTAGATTAGGTTATTTAATAAATGTCGCGTGACATATAGCTCGCATATTAAATTGTATGTCGCATGTCATTTTAGTTAAAATAATTTTGTACGTCATCGCATTGCATCACACGTCATTAGAATTAAGTCATTTTGGTTAATTTAGATTACATATTTAATTATTGCATGTTCATTAAGAAATCACAAAATTTTTTATTCATTCATATAGTTTAGGACATGTTGCCATGCCATATCATTTCATATTAGATTAAAAGCATTGCATGATTCTCATTAAATAAGTGAAAATGAAAAAAAGAAATTGCGTGTTAATTAGAAATCATATTTAGGGTTGTTGATGTGAATTTTGATCTAACAATGCAGATGCTTTCGTTGCTTTGAGATAAGTTTTGCAATTTATTTATTGCTTTACTTGGGTGTTAAATTGGTGGATTGCGCACCCGCATGATCACCTCACATGTTAGGGAAATAGATTTAAAATTAATCCAAGCTGCTTTCAAAAACATTTTTTTCAAAATAAAAGAAATGGTACCGAAAGGGTGTTAGAGAAATTTAGCGTAACCAAGTCCCCGCACCCAAATCTCTGGTTCGTAGGAGTAAAGTAAATCTCCCGTTACTTTACTTGGGTTTTTAATTAACCCACCAAAAATAGATTAGTGGCGACTCCTAATTGAATATCAATTGCATGTTAAAAACTTGAACTTAAGTCGCGAATTGGTATGGGCTTGGAGAGCCCGAGAGTTAGGTCTAGGCCTAACAATCCATTAGCCAAACTCTAGGTGGTTCACACCCGAAAATTTGGTCATGATAACTTGGCGACTCCGATGGGGACTTGAGTTAAAACTCTTAGTGGACTTAGGCTAATTTTCTCTTTTATTTGCAAAAATGTTTTTGTTTGGCAGCGAGGATCCCAAGTACATCCCTAACATTTAAGGTGTTAAATGTTTTTGCAGATTGGGAGGTATAAGGGGAAGTGATTGCAAACCCTTGCCTTGCAGGTTGGAGTTAGGGATGTATGGTTTATTTTTTATTGAAGTGTTGTTTGATTTAAATTGATGTGCATGCTTTGCATTTATCACTACACTTTGCACACACAACTTGCCGCCGGACCTGGGCCGCATAGGATGATTTAGGATGGTCTTGAGATGGATACCACTCCGACCGTATGCTCGCGGTACGAGTCGCCCATCTCAATCCCGAAGTTTCTTTCATGGTGTCAAGAGTACCCACCTCGGTCCGCATGCCCGCGACTTGGGTCGGCTCTTTGACGAAGCCAGAATCATGAGGACCCGACATAGTCCGCAAGCCCGTGGCTAGTCTGATCATCCTTGTGGCTCCACCTTGATAAGCCTTATAGATTAGAAATCGAGCCACTTACCATGTGCATGTCTATGTGATTGCCATTGATTTTTCTTGGTGAAGTAAGTCTTTTATCCTTATACCATGCAATTTATTTTGTCATGTTTTTGGTCCGTCCATGACAATCTAGGTTAGTCATTTGATCTAATTATGAGTAAATTGCCATGCAATGAATCATTTGGAAAATAAAAAAATTGGAAATTTGTTTTCAATTCGTGTCTTCACTCTTTCTAGTTCTTGTTTAGGAAATTTCGTCCCTACTGGGGCATCCCATGTCTTTGTTTTCCTAGTCCATATTTAGGAAATCCTCTTCATGTATGGATTTTTCTAGACTAAAAAAATAGATTGTTGTCATGGATTGGCTCTCTATTTACACCTTCCGCTTACATATTTCCGTTCATTTGGATTAGGTGATAACGGATCCTCCACGTTCGCCCATCATTACACGGTCGAGAGCAAAAATGGCCGACCAAGCTGAAATGCGAGATCGTATGTCCGCTGTGGAGACTCAACTCCAACAAGTACTCACCTCTATTAAGCTTGTGACGGATCAACTCCAATTCCTCCAAGTGAATCCAACAGTTGCACCCGCTCTAACTGAAGTAGTTATCCCGAAGCAAGCAAACAAGGTTCAAACGATTGACGACGACATGCCCGAGCTGGAAGATGACTCAGTCCTCATTGGAAAGGCCAAGCTTGACAGCGTTCCCAAGACAGATCAGGATGAGCGTGTTACAAAGCTGGAAGAGAAAGTGAGACAGCTAATATAGGCAAACTACTGATTTCCACATCACAATTTGCTATGACATTCATTAGGAAAGACTACCTTTAAATATTGCATGAATGTGTAGGACTTTATTGACAAAATTGGAATTAAAACTGAATTGATATGTGTACAATTGGTTTAAGACTATATTGATGATTTTCCCAAGTATTTAACTAATTACTCCTTCAACGGACACATGTATAATCATTTTTGGGATAAGTACACTAGGAGTATTATAGCTTTCGTATGGTGCTCACTCGAGGGCCATAAATTTGAAAAATTAATCACTTAAGTGCCATCGGCAGTTTGCCTTAACAAAAAATCCGACGTTGACGCCGGTAGTCCTACGTGGCATCGTTGATGCTGACATGGATAATTAATAAAAAATCAAAAACAAAAAACAAAATGCATGTTAGAATGGGAAATTAATTAAAAAATCCAGGCAAGACGATTTGCCAAAAGTGGCACTCAGATAATCAATTCTACCCCGATATGGCACTTCAGTGGGCAAAACATAAATTATCGCACTCAAGTGAGTGCTGAACCAAAGTTATGACATTCCTACTATTCCTATCTCCAAAGTTAAGAGATGTGAAGAAAGTTTTATTTACTTCTTGTTTTTTATTTTTTCTTAAGGAAACCAAATAGATTTTTGTGATTTTAAATGAAATTATTCGGAGAGAATTTTTCATCCACGATATTGCTTTTGAGACCTTTGAAACAAATAAAATTAATGGCATAGTTAGAATATTTGCTTTGTGATTTTTTCTTTTGGCTCGCTCTGACCTTTTGTCAATTTCTAATTTTATGAATTCTAGAGCGAAAATTTTCTTAGTAATCAATCTAATCCCAAAACTTTATAAACGACCTCTTTAGTACAAAAATATCTTGAAAACTCCCATTTAGGTGACTCCAGCGAGCCATGTCAAATTTTCTGACAAATTAGTATTATTAGAGTCATTCAAGTGATCGATTTTCAAAAATCACAGAATCATTTGTAAAGTTTTATCATCAAAATGGGCATCACAGAATAGTTGGGGCACCAATGCTGCGTTTTTCCCGCTGCAGTTGGATGGACAGATGAGTATGTTTCGAGCTTCATTGACCCCGTATTAGTCATCCACAGTGACCTTTCCTCGCGCACAAAGTACTGAACTTTCCAAATTGGATGTCCCGTTTCCAATTCTGATGGGAGGCCCATCTTGCGCAATTCGTCATACATGACGTAAGAGATATTGACTAGAAGACATACATGTAGTCGACTCATCTTGCTTAATCACTCCGAATCTAGATTGAGCTTTCTTGTTCTCTTTCGCAATCACAACTTATTGGTAAACACGGTCAGGAATTTAATAAGATATCTAAAGCAGAGAAGAAATCAAACTTGTCTTCTCTCATCGCCCCTTTCTTTATTCCCACCAAACCCCTCCTTATACATTTGTCCTCAGTTTGAGGTCTAAAAACAAACCTCAGCTTTCAAAATTCAACAGCGTCACAACCCCGACCATTCTTGTGCTTCCGCAGCATCATTCCCGAATACGTTCCTGTAGCGGAAACTCTCCTGAGAGGCCAAATGGGTGAAAGCCATCAGGTTCACATTTTCTTCTTTCCTTTCATGGCTTCAGGCCACATGATCCCAATGATCGACATGGCCAAACTATTCGCCATTAGAGGCTGTAAGTCCACTCTCATCGCCACCCCCCATGACGAGCCCACCTTCTTGAAATCCATCGCGAAAACCAAGGATGCTGGCTTCGACATCGATGTCATCACAGTGACATTGCCCCTGAAAGAAGTCGGCTTGCGAGAAGACTGTGACAATATGAACAAGGTCACTACGGTGGAAATACGTAAGCAATTCTATAGAGCTATCAAGATGCTGGACCAACAGCTCGAGCGGCTGATAGAGAAACTTGCCCCCAATTGTCTAGTCTCGGACATGCTCCTCCCCTGGACAACCGAGATCGCTGCCAAGTGGGGAATCCCTAGGCTCGTTTTCCACGGGACAAGTGCCTTCTCCATTGCGAGCATAGAATGTGTGAGGCTCTATGAACCTCACAAGAGGGTATCGCACGATTCGGAGACCTTCGTTATCCCCAACTTCCCTGGGGAAATCACAATGTCCAGGATGCAGTTGCCAGACGTTTACAGGGAAGAGACTGAGGTCACCAAGCTCCTCAATGAGATGATGGAATCGGAGAAGAGGAGTTTCGGGGTCATCATGAACAGCTTCTACGAGCTCGAGCCAGCTTACGCTGACCATTACAGGACATTCCTTGGGAGACGATCCTGGTTCATTGGCCCGCTCTCATTGTGCAATAAGGAGAGTGAGGACAAAGCACACAGGGGCAACCAAGCATCCATCGACCAGCACGAGTGCCTCAAGTGGCTCGACTCGAGGCAACCCAACTCAGTGATCTACATTTGCTTCGGAAGCATGGCAAATTTCAATGCTGCTCAGCTCCACGAGATCGCAGTTGGACTAGAAGGTCAGGTCAACAATTCATTTGGGTGGTGAAGAAGGACCCGAATGTGGAAGAAGGCAAAGAAGAGTGGTTGCCTGATGGGTACGAATCAAGAATCCGAAACAAGGGCCTCATCATCAGGGGCTGGGCTCCTCAGGTGCTGATTCTCGATCATGAGGCGATTGGGGGTTTCGTGACACATTGCGGGTGGAACTCCACACTGGAGGCAATCACGGCCGGCGTGCCAATGGTGACTTGGCCGGTAGCGGCAGAGCAATTCTTCAACGAGAAGTTGGTGACCCAGGTGCTCAAGGTCGGGGTCAGCATAGGGGTGAAGCAGTGGGTGAGGTTGTTCGGCGACAGCGTGAAGAGTGAGAGAGTGGAGGATGCAGTGAAGAGAGTCCTGGTGAGTGACGAAGCAGAGGAAATGAGGAGGAGGGCGAAAGCACTTGCAGAGATGGCAAGAGGGGCAGTGGAAGAAGGGGGATCTTCTTGGTCTGATTTGGGAGCTCTGCTTCAAGAGCTGGGACAGCAGAGATTGGCTCACAACAAGATCTGATTCATGACTTGAAGCAATCAATCTTGAATTTTTGGTTGTGCAGAAATCCTCCATTCTCAGTTTCTGTTGTGGCTTAGCCGTAGAGAATATTGCTAGATTTGCCGTTTCTTTTCGTGGATTTATTTTACGAGTTGTGATCATTCAATGTGTAGGATAAGCCTTTATTTCTTTTGAGATAAAGGAAAAGCATACGTTGTCTTGAATTCTGTGGTGCCAAAGAAATAAAAAGTTGGTGCAAGGTCTTCGGTATGCTTTGTCTCAACCCGGTCAAGAGTGGATGGTTGAATCTGACAACCTATCTTTAGTTTTGCAAGACCTTTGGTGCTGAGCAACCCACGTGGGAGGAAAGATAACTGGTCAAAGCGTGCAGCACTTTATTGACATTTTTGCCCAGCTTTCGCTTAGTCCATCGTTCTAGAACTGAGAGTAATGTCGCTGGTTCGGTCGTCAAAGCTCGACTCCTCAACTCTCTTTCTTCTAATTGGGTTTCATTTCTCCCGCACCCTCTTTTGGACTTGTTATGTTCTGAAGTACATCTCATGTATCTATCTACATTTCCTTTTTGAGATAAAATAATCTTTCGCCGACCAAAAAAATGAATTTTAAGTTGGTCCCATAGTTGCAATTCAATAGCAAGATGCCCTATGTACTTTCCCTTTGAATTATCTTTCCTGGAGACACAACAAAGCATAGAGATTTTTGCAACTTCATATTGTATAAATAAAAAAATTGTCTAGAAAGTTTTAAACATATTGCATTTATGTTAATTCAATTCTAAATTTTTCAATTTTGTCAATTAAATCATAAACATTTTTAAGTCTTTTCAATTGAATTTATCTAACCAATTTTAGCAAGAAATTGCTGGCATGGATGTCCAACATCTTATGTGACACAGCCGTTGCTAATGTGAATAACTTTTAATAGTATTTAATATTTTTTGAATTTTTTTCTTTCATTTTTTTCTAACCCTAGATCTCGACTCTCACTAGCCATGGGTGAGGACTAGGGGTGTCAGGAACCGAACCGAAAAATTCGATTTTTTCAGTTCAGTTTGGTTTTCAGTTCGATTCTTGTCACGTCCCGATCCTCAGGCACGCACACATCCTTCTCTTCTGGTCGATTTTATAATGCGATACCCCAGGACTATGTATCGCCGACCCTTTCATTTATTAAACACATGCGGAAGCAGTTATAAATCCCCAGACAGTAAAACAATAGGATAGAAAAGTAGGCCATATTTTTCATATTGAAACTTATAACCAAACTTTTATACAAGACACAAACCAGAGTACTTCATAACTATTCACATCAAAATAGAGTTCTCAAAAGAAGATGGAATCTCAGTCCATCCGGGTCGTACTCAAGATCCCTCTCGGTATTATCTTCTTCTGCCATAAATCTTTCTCCTCAGGTTTCACCTTAAAGTACTCCTTCTTCGGTTCCTCCTCAGCTCCTCATCAGGGTCTTGAAATGTTTTCCTCAAACCGGGATGAGACTACGTCTCAGCGAGTTCTACCACACTAAGACTCAATTAGGGAACCAATACACTACTCGGTTGCCTAAGCACAAAGACGAGTCGATGACTTACCTTTGGCCTCAGTTTCCACCTGCATATTAGCACAGTTCAATAGGCACCCAAGCAATCACATCATCGATCGATATCTCGATCAATCGACCCAGTTGATCACACGCCAACAAGACCACTCATGGTCAATTCCACTCAATCAATCATTTCACAACGTCAGATCAAAGCAATGATCAAGCGACCTAGCCGATTACATGTCAGTTGGACCATTTCTAGGTCATCTCATTCCCCACGGTGGAATATCTAAAAGCTAGGCCACGTGCATTCTCCAGGACGACATCCCAAGTCTCCGAGCCACGTGCCTCAAACCTTGGGTCCACGTGCATTCTCTAAGGCGACCTCTTCGCCAAGGTGGTACATCAAGTCACCGAGCCACGTGCCCTTTTAGATGCTATTTCTGACTACTAGACCCACGTGCATTCTCTAAGGCGCTCGTTCGCCAAGGTGACGCATCAGATCACCGAGTCACGTGTCCTTTTTACGATGCCTGGGCCCACGTGCCTTCTCTTTGGTGCTAACTCACCAAAGTGATGCATCAATTCACCGAGTCACGTGCCCTTTTAGATGCCAAACTCTGTCACCGAGCCACGTACATTCTCTTAGGCATTCCAATTACCTTCAACCACACGGGCACGATACTCGACACACAGAAATACGGCCACGCAGGCACAATCTACGCCACACAGGCATGATCAATTATCGCCACACAGGCATGATCAATATTCAACAATTTACATGCATTCTCCAGGTGATATTCCAATTCACCGAGCCCACGTATTTTCTTTCAGGTGATTACCAACTTACTTTCAATACCGATAGCCAATGCCCAACGATTTCTCAATCAACTAATCAAATCAACTCAATAATGACATATCCTAAAATTCACAATTTAAATCAATTCCATACAATTTAAAGCTCAATTAAATAAACGGGCTTCGCCACGACAATTAGCACGAGATTCCGGTCGTCGGCCATCTCAACCTTAATTTCTGAAATTTAATTAATTCATAATTAATTACAATAAATCCAATTTACCTCAAATTGGAGCTCAATTAAATAAATGAATTGCACCATAATCATCAGTATAAAATTTCGACCACCGGCCACCTCAACCTTAATTTCCGAAAAATAATTAATAATTAATTAATTTCGAAAATTAAATAATTAATATTAAAAATTCAATTTAACTCAAAATAAAACCTGATTAAATAAACGAACTTCACCATGGTCATCAGCGTAATTTTCCGGTCACTAGCCATCCCAGTTGAATTTTTGGAAAATAAATAATTAATTAATTTAATTCCGAAAAATAATATTTAAATGCCAAAAATTCCACTTAGGCCCAAATTATCAAATTGAAGCCCGATTAGGGTCGGGAAAAATCCCGGGCTATCCTCAATAAATAGTAGACCATGTCTACTTGCTAATTACACATTCAATTTGTCTAATTCGCATCACAATTGACTAATAAACACTAATCTAACCACCTAAACCTAATTAAATAAAACTAAACAACCATTAAATGTAATTAATCCACTAAGCAGGGATTAGTGAGATTAATCACTAGAATCGCGCGCAAAACGGACAAATCCGACGGAACGACACGAGGGTCGTTTCTTCCCAAAGCAACTCACGGATCCGGGGCCTGGAAACGGCCCACGAACTGGCTGGAAACCCACTCGCGGGTTCGCCGGTTCAAATGCAAAACAGAGAGAAAGAGAGAGAGTTGGGGGCGGAGATGGGTCGGGAAGGCAGGTGGCGGTCCGGCGAGGCTGCACGGCGGCTCCGGCGGCCTGCTCAGCCGCTCACGGTGGCTGAGCAGAGGCCGAACAGAGGCTGGACAGAGGCGGAAGTCGCACGGGGGAGGGGTGGCAGCGAGTGACGGACGCGGGGCGGAGCGCGTGGCGTGCGTGGGTGGGCGTCGCGTGAACGGAGGTCCGGCTCCGGCGCAGCGGCGACGAGCGGCTGGCTGCTGTTCCTGCTTCGGTCCGCTTCTGTCTTCGCACAAACCAGAAAGGAGAAGAAGGAGGGCAGCGACGGCTAAGGGATGCGAGGGAGAGGCGAAGGCGGGCGGTGAGCGGCGGAGCACAGGCGGCGACGGCGAGCTGCTCCGGTCTTCCCCTCTCGGTGCTGCTGTCTCCGCTTCTTCTTCTGTCTTCTGTTTTCCTTCGAACAGAGGGGGGGCGAGAGAGAGTGTCGAGAGAGAGAATGAGAGATGAGAGAAAAGAAGAGAGAGAAGAGAGGGGGAGGATAAGTGTTTGACTAGTCAAAAAGGAGAGAGAGAGAGAGGCCAATTTGAAATTGGCAAGGGGGGTAGGCGGGGGTTGCTCGCACGAAGGGGAGGGGAGAGGAGAGAAAAGAAGAGAGAGAGAAAAAAGAAAAGAGAGGGAGAGAGAAAAATAAAATAATATCATCAATCTTATTTTATTTCTTTTCTCTTTCCCTTTATATTTTTTTTCGGTCTTCAATTTTTTCTTCGATAATTTCTTTCTTGAAATTTTGGATTCGTCAATAATTTGACGGACGATGGGACGGTCCTAAAAATGAATTGTGACACGCTCGAATATTCGATTCCCGAAACCAATCTAAATTTCATGGTTAGAATCGATCGAACGCGATTTTAGTCCGATCCGACCTATCGGGTAGCTTTTAGGGATTTTACCGCGGTTATATCCCTTAACGGCTTCACCTAATAGACATGTTAACTCGTGAGTGATCAGCTCAGAGAAAAAGGACTATAGGCGCGCCAGCGAAATGCCCATTTCATATATTCGGGACAGAGTTGAAATTCGGGATGTCACAGTTCTCGTTAAAAACCAATATTTTTTTATTGGTTCGGTTTTTATCAATTAATCGAACCGAACCTAACCACAAACCAATAAAATCTATCCTCTCCCGTTTCGACTACACTACACCCAGGAAAAAGCGATGAACTTGGTGACACCATGAAAGCTGAGACTGACACTGAGACTGACGCCCCCGCTCACGCTTGTTCCCTCCGGCCTCAAAGCGACTGCCTTTTGCCAACCTTCTCGCCATACCCACGATTGCTCATCCTCTTTCTGCGTGTGCCTGTCTCTGACTAGGGCATTCGCGTTGCTCGATAGGAAACGAGACTCACAGCCCAAGCCGATCATCGTCGATCAATTGCGGAGCACTCCGGGGAGAACGATTTGGCGGGACGAAGATCCTATGGGCGGAGTGACGGTACAATTTTCTCTCTTCCTTTCACTTTGACAAGGACGAGCACAAACGGGACCACCACCTCCTCACCGCCGTCTTAGTCCACCACCTCATCACCGTCTCAGTCCTCCGTCGTCGAGCTCGAGCTTAGCCGGTGAACTTGAGCCTCAAATTTTGGATCTAAGTCAAGCGAGCCCTAGATTGGTGATCTAGAGCTCAGCTCGACATCAGATCTGGGTTGGTTGAAGGTCGCCAAGATCAGCTTAGATGTTGACAGCTAAATTTTGATGACACCCTATCATTCATTTATTACATAAAAATTATGGACTAAACTTTAGCCCCTAAACAAAAATAAGAAATCGCATTACATATAGTTATTAGGAGCATGTTTCAATATACTTGCAAATTCATGGATTGGTAGCGTATGGCTTAAGTTCTGAACATAATTGCATTGGATCCGGTTGGCAGGAGATGAACTCAGGGAAATGGTTTTGAGCTTTATTAAGTTAAGCCCGTGGAAAGTGAAAGATTGGAGTAAGCTGACACGAATTTGGGAAAGATTGAGTACAATTTTCACATGGGATCTTAACAAGGCGTGAAAAATCTTTGAGGAAGAATAAATATCTTTATTAATAGAAGATAATCTCGGTCAACTAGGTGCAGAAAAGTGTTATATTTATGCTTCATTATTTCTACGCAAGAATCTGCCAAAATAAGGATTGGGACATATATTTCTTGTTTTAAAACAAGAAAGAGTGCACCGATAAAGAAAATTTCATGCGTCCTACGCATCTAGGGGCGTGAGCAGAAAAGGAAAGAATTCGTGGCCGAAAATCATGAATATATGGTCAAAGTTGGGAGTACTCACGCATTTGAGGAAAGAAAGGAATAAAATATATTATATTGGGTCCTTTCCTTTGAAGGCCTTGGTTGTCCTATAAATAAAGAGAACGCTAACACTGTTGAGGGGGTCGGGACTTCTATTCTAAAAGGCACGTCGAGAGATATATACGTGAGAGAGAGAAAAGAGAAGGAACTCTCTCTGCCGAACCGAGGAGCCCCCACGTTGTGCGAGGCCCTTTGCCGCAGCGTCACACCCGAGCCGCCTGAGTTACCGTCGCTACACCGTCTTTGCTGCTGTGACCTCTTTGCCTTTTCGATGAGCTGTTGATCTGGTGCCAACCTCCTACCGTCGTGACCAAGCCTCGACGAGCCCAGCTCAACCGAGACGTTGACGGAGCTACCGCCTTCCTCGCGCTCAACTGTTGCTTGATTCGCTGCCGCCCTGGCGGGACCGTAATTTCTCCTTGCAGCAATCGCTCGAGCAGCTCTCGCATCCCCGACGATCCACGATCTGCTGCTTTTGCTTTACCCCACGAGCAACATCCCCCCAGGCGACCATAATTGGAGAAATAGCAAACGGTGATTGTTGGATTTAGCATGGCCTGGTCCAAGTAAAAGGCAAGTTTCCAGCGGAGGTTTCTGGTCTTGATCTTCGCGGCTTGGGCAGCAAATTCGTTAAGTAAAAATCTGGTAAGAAAAAGGGAATGTTCAGGCGGTAAGATTTGTTCTTTTCATCATTTTGACCGGTTAGGAGCTTGAATAAAAATATACACGCAAAGAGGCCTACACGGGAATAAGTTTTCTCGTTGCCATCGTTTTTCCATAATCTCTTGCCGCCGCACCTCGAAGTTTTGTTTTGCAGATTTCTCGGGCCATGAGCAGCACTGTCCTTCGGCCAGTTGGTCCGTCGAATCATCACAAGGCAGCCTACCCGAGACATCCGTCGTCCAGCATTGACACGTCTTCAGTCCATCAATACTAAGAGGACAAGTTCTGGCAGCTTATCCATCCTCACGGTCAAAGACCAGTTTAATTTTGCAGGTCATCCAAGTGTGCCCGTTGACCACCGAATCAAGGATTTGCTGGTGATCTCCGCTCCATCACCGCAAGTCGTCCTCTGAGTACCATCTTACCGACTCGAGACCAAGCATTCTTTCTCTGCGTTGCCAGCCTTGGTCGAAACGATAACCTCCATGACCCGTCCTTGCTAGCCAAACGCCGGTCATCCGCGGAGCCCCATCCGCAAGCTGTGATCCAGTCTGATTCTGATCTAGATTATGCGTGTTCGGATTAGGTAACAATCTTTATCCAATTCAAATGGAATATTTCATTCCTTAATTCGGATTGATTGTTATTCGATACGTGATATTAAGCATATCAAATTAGAGCTTATTGATAAAGTTGATTCAATTATTAATTTGATCCGTAAAGATATCGGATCATTTTTTTAATTATCTCAAATTATTATTGGATAACTGCGCTATCTGAGATTGCGATAATCTTTAATTTGACCCGTGAGACAACGGATCATTTTTTTGATTATGTTTGATTCTGAGCAAGTGCCTTATCAAGATTGTAATATCCATTAATCTAAGACGTGAGATGACGGATTATTTTTTTCGGATATCGTAATCTTTTGTTTGAATCTCGATGGATATCTTGAATGATTTTTGCTATATTTGAAATTTTGTTAAGGTAGAATTGCAAGCTTTAATGAATAAAAAATACAAAGAAAAGATTGCATGGCATATCATATCATTTAGAATTAGAATGCATGTTTAGATAATATCTAGGCTAGATACCAATTTGAATTAAATGGAATGGTGTGATAAGTTTCTAAGTTAAGATAGGACTTATGTTAGTATATTTCCTAACTTAAAATAGATAATATCTCACTTTAGTTAGATTTTCATTTTTAGCAATTATTAATTCCGAATTTTAATTAAAAAAATACAAAAATATTAGGTGCATGACAAATAGTTTGCATGTTAGGTTCATTAGAAATAGCTTTGTCACAAAATTGATTAGAGAACCCGCAACAAATAGTAAGAGAGAAAGAAGAAGAGAGAAGGAATAGAGAAGAGGAGAAGAAGGAGAATGTAAAAGAAAGAAACAAAGAGGGGCTGTAGATTTCTGTAGTAACAGAAACCCTACACCCATTGTGTTTATATTAAATATAAATTGTATATGACCATAATACCCTTATGTAAGTAAAAAAGAAATAAAACTTTAAAAATAAAAGAATAACTCAATTAAAGTAACTTAACACCCTCTCAAGCACCCATGCCCAGCTTGGAACAACCAACAACAAAAGCAGGACGAAATAATGCTTTGGTAAACATATCAGCAAACTAATCTCTAAAGGCAACGTAAGGAGTAGCAACCAGCTTCTTCTTCACAGCATCACGTACAAACTGATAGTCAACTTCTATATGCTTAGTTTGCTCTTGAAAAGTAGGATTCCCAGCAATATAAATAGCTTCTTGATTATCACACATCATATCAATAGGTTGATTAACTAGAAAATTCAAGTTCTTGGAGAAGAGATTTCAACCACAATAATTCAGCCACAGTATGTGCCATAGCACGATATTTAGCCTCTACACTAGTAGTTTGTTTCTTGCTTCTCCAAGTAACCAAATTACCACAAATAAAGGTGTAATACCCAGTTGTAGACTATCGATCATATGTTGACCCAGCCCAATCAGCATTAGAATGGCCAACCAGAGTGGGAGAACCATTAGATTTATAAATTAGTCCCTTACCATGAGAGCTTTTAAGATATCGAAGAATGCGACATACAACATCCCAATGAGCCTTCTTAGGTGACTCCATAAACTGATTCACCACACCAACAACAAAAGAAATATCGGGACGTGTAACAGTAAGATAAATTAGTTTCCCAACTAGACGTCGATATTGATGCTTGTCTTCAATTTCATTTCCATCATCAAATCCAAACTTTTGATTTGGATCCATAGGATTATCAACTGGCTTGGAAGCTAGTGTACCTGTCTCAGACAAAAGATCAAGAACATACTTTCGTTGAGACAAATTAATACATTTTTTACTTCATAAAACTTCAATACCCATAAAATACCTAAGAGTTCCCAAGTCTTTAATTTGAAATTGCTACTGAAGAAAGGACTTAACCTCAGAAATGCCGGTCATATCACTACCAGAGACAATTATATCATCCACATATACAACAAGAATGACCACCCCCAATTCCTTCTTCCGAACAAAAATAGAATGATCATAATAACATTGGTAGAAACCACATCTGGAAATCACTAAACTGAATTTTTCAAACCATGCTCTTGGAGACTGTTTCAACCCATAAATGACCTTATATAGCCGACATACTTTACTACGATTCTCCCCCTGAGCAACATACTCGGGAGGTTGCTCCATATATACTTCTTCAGACAAATCACCATAAAGAAAAGCATTCTTAACATCCAATTGATATAATGGCCAATCGAAATTCACAGTAAGAGAAATAATAACACGAATAGAATTGAGACGTGCCACAGGGGAAAAAGTCTCAAAATAATCCACTCCATAATTTTGAGTAAAACCTTTAGCAACAAGCCGAGCTTTAAGACGGTCGATTGACCCATCCAGATTGTACTTGATAGTGTACACCCAATGACACTTCACCACATCTTTCCCAGGGGGAAGATCAACCAATGACCACGTTTGGCGAGACGCCAGAGCTTTCATTTCCGCATCCATAGCTTTCTTCCATTCAAGGCGAGACAAAGCCTCAGTGGTAGAAGTAGGAATTGTGTGAGTTTGTAATGATAGAGCAAAGTCATGTAATGGAGAATGAAGATGTGAGAGAGACACATAATGCTCAATATGGTAAGCCAAAGAGGATTTTTGTGTGCAAGACCGAGTACCTTTTCGAAGGGCAATCGGAAGATCATCTAGACTAGGAGACAATGAGGAAGATTGATTGAAGGGCATGGAAGAGCTTGAGACTGGTGGTGCCATAGACTACTTTCGCCGCTGATATACTTGCAAGGGAGGAGATACTGGAGAAGGACTAACATAATCTAGGGGAATTTGTTGTGGGATAGGAGGATTAGCTACAATGTCAGTTGAAAACTCTTTACCCTCAATAGAATAGTATGGTGTGCCCTCAAAAGAAGTAACATCGGCACTAACATATTGGGTATAAGTTGTAGGATCATAACCACGATATCCCTTCTATGTACGTGAATAGCCGAGAAAAATACATTTAGTAGCACGAGGAGATAGTTTATCAGAACCGGAACGTAGGTTATGAACAAAACAGACACACCCAAAGACGCACGAGGTAAGAGAGAATAACGACTTGTCAGGAAATACAACACTGATTGGTGACTGATGATTAAGAACAGTGGAAGGCATACGATTTATGAGGTAACATGCGGTAAGGACAACATCACTCCAAAATGATTTTGGCACATTCATATGAAATAAGAGTGAACGAGCAACTTCTAGAAGGTGACGGTACTTTCTCTCGGCCACACTATTCTACTGAGGTGTATAAGTACAACTTGTTTGATGTATAATACCAAGATTAGAACAAAACAAAGAAATTGATTTCTGTGTATATTCTAGAGCATAATTTGTTCGCAAAATTTTAAAGGATGTATCAAACTGATTAGTAACCTCACAATGAAATAATTGGAAAACATGTAAAAATTCAGAATGGTCACGAAGCATATAGAGCCATGTTAAACGAGAATAATCATCCACAAAAGTAACAAAGTACTTAAAACCATTTATACTAGCAATACGGGAAGGTCCCTAGATGTCCGAATGAACAAGTTCAAGTAAAGTAGATGCACGAGAATCATTACGACTAGGAAAAGAACTATGATGATGTTTCCCAAGTTCACAAGCCTCACATTCAAGAGTAGAAATTGATTTACACTTGGGAATTATTTGTTGTAACTTAAATAAAGATAGATGCCCTAAACGAGAATGCCATAATAGGGGGGATGATAGAACTAGCAACTAGACCATTGGCATCAGCAATGGAGACACCATTTAGATAGTAGAGTCCATCATGTTCATGCCCTCCACCAATCATCTTCTTTGTCTGAAGAACCTGAAAAATGCAATGAGATGGGTAAAATGTAACTGAACAACTAAGAGCTTTAGTAAACTGACTAACAAATAACAAATTTAAAGGAAGTTGGGGAACATGTAAAACAGAGGACAAAGATAAGGAAGATGTAAGTGAAACAGTCCCTGATCCAACTACTTGAGTTGAGGAACCATTAGCTAAAATAACTTATGAGGAAGGACTAGAGTTATGGTGGGAAGAAAATAGTTCTTGCTTACCTGTCATATGACTAGAAGCTCCCGAGTCAATGACCCAAGAGGTGTTAGGAGAAAAAGTAGAGAAAGAGGTTATGTTACCTGTACGTGCAAGAGTGGCAGTGGATGAGAAATTGGAAGCCTTTAGTTGTTGGACACACTTGATGAGTTGTGCAACCATATCATCTCAAGCCGTAGACTAAGAAGAACTACCCCCAGGTGGGACAGATGGGTTCATGTTGCTATAAGACACATTTTGAGTACTCCCTTTAGACATATCAATATTTGCAGTAACTAATCGTTGAGCCCACTCAGGCTTGCCATGCTTAGCCCAATAAGTGTCAACAATATGACCGGATTTGCCGCAGTATATACACTGACGGCTATCTCAATCAGAACTTTGTCCATTAAGTCCACCACCATGACTACGATCTCCTTCGAAACCACGACCTCTATTGGAAAATCAACCATGACCACGACAAAACTACTAGCCACAAATGCTTAATTGTCTTTAGATGACGTAGAAGACGGAGGGACAATGCACTGAATTCGACAAAATGCTTCATTCATAGAAGGAACTCTCTCGCCAACAAGAAGCTAACTCTTCACAGGCTGTAAGTCGGCATTCAAGCCAAATAAAAACTTGGCCACTTGAAATTCAGCTCGTTGTGTCTTAAGCCTCTCAAGATTAGTAGTGATGGGCTAATAAATATTGAGTTCTTCCCACATACCTTTCAAAGCACTATAATACTCTCCAAGAGACTTGTCTCCCTATTTAAAATTAAAGATCTTCTCATATAGTTTATAAACTCTAGACATATTTTTGTCTTGTGAGTAACTCTCCATAAGATCATCCCATACTCCCTTAGCAGTTGTGTGGAACGTGACATTAACAACGATGGATGGTTCCATGCTATTCCATAACCACACCACAAGTGTATCATTCTCTCTCATCCAATCACTATATTCTCTAGAATTTTTAGTAGGGGGTTTGTGGTAAGATAATAAAGTTTCCCTTTGGCATTAATATAGACCTTCACAGCTTAGGCCCATAACAAGTAATTGGAGGATCAATTTAATTTAATAGTTGTAATTTGAACATTGACACTATTTGTAGGAGCCTTAATATCACTCATGATGATAATCTCAATATAAATATATCTACCACTAATCAAGAAAGCTGAAACTTTAGTGCAAGAAACAAAACAACAGCACTAATGCATAATCAGATGTAATTGGCTCCATCAAATAACCAAAGGGATGCTGAAAAACTCATAGATATAGACTGATGTATAGAAGAAAGTACTTTGATTCTTGAATCCACTGATAAGTAAGTGTTGTAATCCATGTTCACAAACCGAACCTGATGAATCTGATATCTTCTGATCTCATATGTATCAAGACTTGAAGAGAAAACAAATAAAAATTGTAGCTTTAGGTGGCTGCGCACCAGAGAAGAAGTAGGGTTACTGGGGGACTCTCAAATTAGCAATAGGATCAAGGAATCAGGTAGTTAAACCTTGCTCTGATACCATGTCACAAAACTTATTAGAGAACCTGCAGCAAATAGTAAGAGAAAGAAGAAGAGAGAAGGAATAGAGAAGAGGAGAAGAGGGAGAATGTAAAAGAAAGAAACAAAGAGGGGGCTGTAGATTTCTATAGTAACATAAACCCTATACCCATTGTGTTTATATTAAATATAAATTGTATATGACCATAATACCCTCATGTAAGTAAAAAAGAAATAAAACTCTAAAAATAAAAGAATAACTCAATTAAAGTAACTTAACAAGCTTGTTAGTAAAACTAGGTCATGTAGTTAAAGTGCATGTTTTAATTTCGAGATAAAAGAAAATCCAAAAAATTGTTTGCTCTGTACATTTAATTCTTTTGATGCAATTTGTTTGATTCATTGAGTGTTTAATAATGATTGAGCACCCGAATAATCACCCTTTTGCATGATAGAGATTTAGGTTAAAATTAATCCAAACTACTTGCAAAAATATTTTTGAAAATAAAAATAAATGGTACCGAAAGGGCATTAGAGAAATCTAGTGTAACCAAGTCCCTATACCCAAAGTCTCTGGTTCGTAGGAGTAAAATAATCCTCTCATTATTTTACTTAGATGTCTAATTGACCTACCATAAACAGATTAGTGGCGACTCCTAGATAAAATCCATTTGCATGTTAAAAACTTGAACCTAAGTCGCGAAATGGTATGAGCTTGAGAGAGTTTGAACTAAGTTTAAAAGGTAGTATTCCATTAGCCTAAACCTTATGTGGTGCACCCGAAATTTAGGTCACGATATTAGGCAATAGAAAGGTGAAGGCAACGGCGTGGTTTGTCAATGAGCATAGGACCTCGACCTCCTGGTCGACATGGATGCAAACGCAGAGGATGCATGAGGAGTTGAACAAGAGGCGGTGGTGCTGGGGGTTCAGAGAAGAAGCAGGCAAAGATGGAGGTATAAATGGGGGCAATGTGCCGGAAGCAATGGCAGTGTGTTTGAGGTCAGGCTTAAGGTTCAAGTCGAAGAAAGGAAAATGGGTTAGGCGGAGGAGAGAGAGAAAGACGTGCAGAGAGAGAAGAGAATGTGAGGGAACGAGGGCAAAAAAAAAAAACCGAAAAGCAAAAGTTGAAAACCAAAAACCAAAAAACTGAACCGAACCAAACCAAAATTTCGGTTCGGGTATCATTCGGTTCGGTTCGAAAGTTTTTCTAATGGTTTGGTTCGGTTCGGTTTGGTTTTTCAAAAAAATCAAATCGAACCGAACCGTTGACACCCTTAGTGAGGACCTCTATGACCTCATTAGCCATAGGCAAGGGCGTCAACCCCTGCCTAGATCCAAGTGAGGGTCACAATGCCCTTGCTTGGTCTGGGCGAGGACCATGATACACTCACTAGGTCTAGGCAAGGGTGTCGTCTACCAAGGATCGTAGCCCTCGTCTAGATCTGGGTGAGACCCGATGCCCTCACTTGTTGCTGGCAAGGGCATGGAGGCCCTCACCCAGATCTAGGCAAAAGTCACTAGATTTCATAATTTGTGCACAGTACATAGCATAAATAGTGGCTTGCAAAATAGATATAGGATAGGATAGGATCATAAAAAATAAAACAAAGTGAATTTTCTTTTCAAAAATTGTAATGGACCTTCCAAATTGGATTTCTCATAGAATATTCTAATGGGATGGCATCTTTGTAGAACTCCACAAGTAAATCAACTACCTCTTTCATTGATTGAACAAGACTTCTTTAACATCCTCTAAAGATCGGCCATAACATCCTAAAAGAATTGATCATGGGCCATTGGCCATGGATCGATCAATTCGATCAACAAGGAATCGTGGATCGGTCATGGTTTGATCAACCGACCGACTGGTCACTAATTGCTCGAGGTGTCGGCCGGATTTTCTACTGACCATACTGATGAGATAGGATCACCAACTCATAAGATATCTTTTTTATCACGAGAATTGGTCACGGGATGATTTTGGATTGATGAATGGTCATGGGTCAATCCGACCGATTGCAGTTTCCGGTCGTGAGTGATTCCGTCTGGTTATGCACCAATACACAAACGATTCAAATTGATCAAATGCAACCGTCTTTCAACCAAAAATGGATCATTCCCTATTTAATTCTTAATGATCAGAACGTAATCTCAAATTGGTGATGTCCAATCATGGATCGGTAACGCACCGATCATGAACCCTACCGATGAATCGAGTGCCAACCGAAATGAGACAATGGATAGACCCGGCTATTTTATCACTAATTCTAAGGTCCATGAATGCCTTGGCTTAATGCTAGGCCATGGGTAGCCTTAGGATTGGTCTCAAACCGATCAAAGGGCAACCGACCTTATTGCCTCATTAATGAAGAAAATGACAAAAATAGAAGAAAATTCTAGAACCCCTCATTAAATAAAGGAGTGATGCGTCCGTTGAATATTCAAAAGTCATGATAGCGGCCAAAATATCTTTGAAAATTCTAGAAAAAGGCGGAACATAAGTGAACCAATTAGAGAGCGATACATGAGCCCTCATTAATGATTGAATGTTCTAGAATTGCTAAGTTGGCAACTATAGTACAATTATTGTCAAACTTCGTTAAATGTCCATTAAATGCAGCATATAGGTGGACCAATGGAAGAGCGAAAAGCGGGCCATCGTCGATGACGCCTAGGAGCTTAGATTACCAAGCAAGGCCTTTAGCCATGCCAACTCACTTTCTAGGTATAATCATGAGGCAAAGTAGATTTGCCACCCAAGGAATATAGGCAAGATACTTGGAAACATTGGAATGGACCGCTTGGCTTAGTAATGATGACATCAACGGCTATAAATAGAAGCAGCCTCTTCTCATTTCCTCACCCTGCTCCCATTTCCTCCTCCTTCCTCCTCCTCAGTCGCCCATCCTCTCATGCCCACTTTCTCTCTTTCGGTCTCCAAGGAAAGCCGCCCATCTTGTGTAGTTCAAGCTTTAGTTCGAGGTTCATCCAAGTAAGTAGGATCCCTAAGTCTCATCTAGGATGGTAGTTTCCATTGTTGAGTCTAGTTAGGTGCTCACCCGTCAAGCTATGGGTAGGATATTCGATCTTTTGTATGGTTTTGCTCATGTTTGTGCTTGAACGTGTGCTTGAGTTATTCACGCTCAGAATAAGGCCGATGTTTGTTCGAGTTGAGTTCATCGCAAGACAATGTCACCCTAAGGCATAAAGCCTTGGTTTTGGCATAAATAGGATGCCGGGTCCAAGCCTCACTTGGTGCAGGAATTGACCAAGGCCGCAAGGTCCTAAGTCGACATTGAGGCATGTCGATCTTATGCCTTAATCACTATGGGGATCGTCCAAATCCACGAGGTCTTGGCAAGGCAGCAAGCATGCAAATTTTTATAGTTTAAGTGGATGTAAGAACTTTGTGCTTAGCGTTGGATCAAACCATGAGCTGAGGGTCATTCTCGATACATATGCATTCATATCGGGTCAAAACCAAGGTCCATCAAGCTTGGGATCGTCACTAAAGCGAGGTGTACCCAAGCCTTGAGGTCTTGGATCGGTATTGAGGCATACCATTTCCAAGCCTTGTCTGATGCGGGGATTGACGCTAAGTAATTGATTCAAGTTACGGACCAAAGATTGTTCCCGACATAGTTGCTAGTGAAGTATAAGAAATTCGTGACACACAATTGAATGAGCACGCTTTTGGGTCGTGCATGTGTTGACTAAGAGAAAAAATAAGAACCGGCTTGTATGAAGCATTTGTGCATGCACTTAAAGAGGAAAAAGCGTCCGTCGCCACACAATGTTGGTGGTGATGCTTTGTTCATTGAAAGGGATGCCTCGATTGAGCTAGGATGCCCTGGTTAAGCTAGGACACCAAGGTCTTGAACCCAGAAGCCTTGGGAAACTAGCCCCGAAAAGCCTCGGTCAAGCCGAGATGCCTCGGTTGAGTCAAGAAGCCCAACAAGAAGCTGGAAGCTCGGGTCGAACTTAGAGGGCTTGGTCAAGCCAGGACAACGCTAAATGAATTTGCATAACTGCTAGTATATGCATAAGTATGATATGCTGATATATTTATTGATAAGCCAAAAGTAAGTATGCATTGAAGTATGTTGTGATGGATATTTGTATGTAGTCAAGGGTAGCAACAAGTTTGCTATTGATCTGCCATCGACACTGTTTGCGAGTGCTGTACTTGCTAAGTTTTGATGATGAGATTCTTTCCTAGTAGAAAACTAGGAATTTTACTTATTGAATTTCCCCAAAACTCACCTTCATCTTTCAGTCTTGTAGGCATAAAAGTCTCACGTCAATTTTGGGAGCTGAAGTCACGCTAGAGAAGATAGGATTTCCTTAGGCCTATGTGGAAAACTTGTATTGTGATGTAAAAAGAAAAGAGGACCCGTAGAGAAATGACTTGTAAAAGTATTGTTATAATAAAAATTAGTGTGTTCTGTGCGATGTATGTCCTAGTCTTCCAGCTGTTGTTCGTCCGAGAAGTTGTTTATTCATGTTTTCGCATGTGCATGATATAAGATAAAAAGAATCGGGATAGCGACGAGCCTGGGACGTCACAAAAATAACCATTGTCACTTGTGACCCTGGAGATGGAGTTGGGTTTGTGACAACTTCCATGCTTGACGGGAGAGAATATGTAATCCTCACTAGAAGACATAGGTTCGACTCATTTTTGTTAATCACGCCAAATCTAGACTGAGCTCCTTTATTCTCTCTTGCAATCCCACAATTCTTGGCAAATACGGAAACTCGTCACCATCTAACCTAAATCATGAGAGCCATCATGATGCTGGACCAACAGCTCGAGCTACTGATAGACAAACTTGCCTCTGATTGTCTAGTCTCGGACATGTTCTTCCCTTGGACACTCGAGGTTGCGGCCAAGTGCAGAATCCCTGGGCTGGTTTTCCACAGGACAAGTGCCTTCTCCATTGCTGGCACAGAATGTGTGCGGCTTTATGAGCCTCACAAGAAGGTGTGGTGCAATTTGAAGCCCTTCCTTATCCCCAATTTCCCCGGAGAAATCATCCTGTCCAGGATGTAGTTGTCGGACTTTGTCAAGGGAGGAGACCGAGTTCACCAAGTTCTACAACGAGGTGAAGGAATCGGAGAAGAGGAGTTTCGGAGTTGTCATGAACAGCTTCTACGATCTCTACCCGGCTTACGCTAACCATTACAGGACATTCTTAGGGAGACGATCCTGTTTCGTCGGCCCACTCTCATTGTGCAGTAAGGAGACACACGGGCAACCAAGCATCCATTGACCAGCATGAGTGCCTCAAGTGGCTCGACTCAAAGCAACCCAACTCAGTGATCTACATTTGCTTTGGGAGCATGGCAAATTTCAATGCTGCTCAGCTCCACGAGATTGCAGTCGGACTATAAGCATCAGGTCAACAATTCATCTGGGTAGTGAAGAAGGACCCGAATGTGGAAGAAGGCAAAGAAGAGTGGTTGCCTGATAGGTATGAATCAAGAATCCGAAACAAAGGCCTCATCATCAGGGGCTGGGCTCCTCAGGTGCTGATTCTTGATCATGAGGAGATCGGGGGTTTCGTGACACATTGTGGGTGGAACTCGACCCTGGAGGCGGTCACGGCCGGCGTGCCAATGGTGACTTGTCCAGTTGCGGCAGAGCAATTCTTCAACGAGAAGTTCGTGACCCAGGTGCTCAAGATTGGGGTCAACATAGGGGTGAAGCAGTGGGTGAGGTTGTTCGTGGACAGCGTGAAGAGCGACAGAGTGGAGGAGGCAGTGAAGAGAGTCCTGGTGCGTGAGGAAGCAGAGGAAATGAGAAGGAAGGTGAAAGCACTTGCAGAGATAGCAAGAGGAGCTGTGGAAGATGGTGGGTCTTCTTGGTCTGATTTGGGAGCTCTGCTTCAAGAGCTCGGACAGCAGAGATCGGCTCACAGCAAGAAGATCTGATTGATGACCTGAAGCAATCAATCTTGAATATTTGGTTCTGGAGAATAAAACTGAAGAAATAGAAATCTTCCATTCTCAGATTCTGTTGTGGTTTATCCTTAGAGAAAAATACTGGAATCGCTGTTTCTTTTCATGGAATTTATTCTAGGAGTTGTGATCATTCCATGTGGAGGATGTAAGTTCATTTCTTTTGAGGTAATAGGAAAAGTATACGTGATCTTGAGTTCTTTTGTGCTGAAGAAATTAAAGTTAGTCTAGTAGTTGCAATTCAACAGTAAGATGCCCTGCGTACTTTCCCTTTCCTGAATTTTCTGTCCTCGAGACTTAAAAGGTGGAGAGATCTTTGCAACTTCATATTCAATAGATTGTATTTTCACATTACAGACAAAAAAATATAGGAAAGACAAGCAAAAGTGAAAAGACAAGAAGAGGACGACAAACTCAACCTATGTCAGTCGTCACATGTTAATGACATTTTGGCTGTTGCACCACCGATCTTGTGATATCTATACAACTTGGCAACAATTCTAGAGGAGAAGATAGAGAGGTACCAATTCTTTTGGTCCTCAAGGTTATTTTCCTTATACATTGTTGGCTTTGAAGGTTTTTAAACCCAAACCAAATCGACAAAATCAATTGGTCATCGGCTAAAGTCAACAATTGTTGACATGAAACTTTGACATAGTGAGAAGCTTAAGGCAAGTTGTACTCATAGATTAGGTACCCTCAGTATGTTGGAGAAATTTCTGGTGCTTCCTCGCAGATTTATACCTGAGGATATGTGATTCCAAAATTTCTTACTGCCCTTTTCGTGATAGAAGTTGGAACGAGTTAGCTTATCCCTTCGAGGACCTGTCTTCTCCTGTATTTTGTGGTGCGTACGTCAATATTTGGTCTTAGACATATATTTCCAAATTAGTACGTTAGGTAGCTTCGTAAAACTCTGCATCTGCATAGACGAAGCAAAGCATAGACGTAACCCATTTCATATTATCTTTCTGCAAATAATGGCCCAAGGCCACGTGATCCCCATGGTGGACATGGCCAAGACCTTCGTGACTCGAGGCGCAGAAATCACCACCATCAACACCGCTGTCTGGGAGACCCTTTTCAATCGGGTTTGGAGTTTGACATCCAACTGAGCTAGGGTTGTCAGAAGGTTCGGACAATACAGATGCAGTCATATCGAGCCAAAATTAGGTGGAATTGGTGGGTAAATTCTGGGAAGCCTTGTGCTTGCTCCAAGAGCCGATCTTGCACGTTGCATATCCTAGAAGAACATGGATCGAATTCTCTAGTAGCAGATGTATTTGTTCGGTGGGCTACCAATGTTGTTGCTCGGTTGAAAATTCCCAAGCTAGTCTTTGGAGGGACAAGTTTCTTTGCTATGTGCACTGGGGAAGTGATGGCACTATATCAACCACACGAGGGTGTTATCTCACATTCAGAAACCTTTTGTGTGCTAGTTGGGGAAATTATCCAAAAAGTCTTAAACCTTTTACATGTTTGTTAATTCAATTATAAACCTTTCAATTTTTTCAATTGAGTTCATTCGATTAATTTTGGTCATAAATCGCTAATGTGGATGCCAAACGTCTTATGTGACACAGTCGGCATTGATGTGAACAATTTTTCATAATATTTTAATATTTTTTTATAATTTTTATATTATTTATTTTTGTCCTTTTCGTTTTCCTTTTTCTTTCCTTCCCTTATTCTTCCTCCTCTAGCCGATTGTCAGGCCTTGTGAGGTTCAAGTCTTGCCTAGTCATGGCGAGGCCCAAATTCACCTAGTGATGGTAGGGTTGGGTTCATTAGCATTAGGTGAGCCTCGCCAATGGCTAGTAGGGGCAAGCTTCACCAAAGGCAGATAATGTCGACCTCATTGACCCTCGCCTCTACCTAGACGTTGAACATGGTCGAGGCCCAATGACCCGCTAGAGGGAGAAGAAGAAGTGAACCAAAAAGAAAAATAATAATAAAAAAGATAATAAATAAATAAATAATTACTTGTTTTAATATTAAAAAGTGTTCATGCTAGCATTGGCCAGTACCATATCGAATCATCGGTGTCCATGTAAGCAAAATTAGACCAAAATTGGTCAAAAAAGTAAAAAAAAAAAAGGACTTATTTGGCAAAATTGAAAAATATTTTTCTTTGGTCAAAGTAAAATTGAAAAGTTTAAAAGTGCAAAATTTTTAAAGATTTTATGGATAATTTTTTTCTGGCAACACAACCCGCAGCCCATTAATCCAATTCACGTTAGCTTCATGGGGCTCGACCTATGAATTAATTTGCGCAGCGCCCATTCAATTTCAAGGAAAGTAGCTAGATGGGTCCAAAGGCTTAAACATCAAAGGCCCAACATTGCTAATCGCCATCGTAAGCCGTCTCTCACGGCCGCGCGACAGGTCCTCTTTCCTGCTGGCTTCCGACCCAAAGAGCTCGCAGCGGATGTTCATGCTTCACCGCCCCATGAAAGCAATTTGCAACAGCCATAAATGGAGTTCGATCGAGCACAGGATTTATTTCTTCAAGCTCTATATCACTTGACCATGACAACGAGAATGAAAGCTAAGTCTTCTCTCTCCATGTTTGATTTGGCTAGTGGTACTGATTCTCGGTTTTTCCCGAATTTCCAGTGGCTTCTTCATGTCTCCTGATCCCCTTGGGTCCGCCAGCTATCGCTGCCAGTGGCTGGCTTGCCACTTCCACAACCAATTCTAAAGCTTTCTCTGTTCGAAGTGCTCTATACCAGTTCATTTCTCATTCGTTGGCTCAGATCCTCAGCATCCTTGTGCTTGATTTGTTTGCGATTATCACTTTGCTCCTTTTGTTTTGTTAAAAATGTGTCATTTTTGGAAAATATTTTTCATGAAGTTGTTTTTTTGGGAAAAAGGCAATATTTTTTCAGTATTTGGTTGAAATCTGAAAATGAAATGAAAAGTATTTTCCATTATTTATTATGGAAAATCTAATTTGATTTTCCTATATAGACATACACTATTTATGCGCTGGTAACCACAACAATATTATTCCAATATTTGGTTGAAATCCGAATATAAGCTGGAAAATATTTTCCGTTATTTATTATGGAAAATCTAATTTGATTTTCCTATTTATTTATGTGCTAGTAACAGCAGGCAGTCGAGAGACTGGGCATGGGCACTAATGTCCTGGGTCTAGTTGTGACCCCAACTCGGCACTAGGATCAACGCACGAGCATCCTAGTTCCAAGCTCGGCCTCGATAGACCTAATTGTAGGCACTAGGGTCTCGAGCCTGGCCTTGATGGCTCAAGCCCAACCTTTGTGGACATGGGCATGGCCTTTGTGGACCTTGGTTTGAGTGTTAAGGATCCGAGCTCATGTACTAGATCTTGTGTTTGGCCTTTATGGACCAAGGCTTGGTCTCAATGGACTTAGGTCCAAGCACTAGATCCCGGGCTCTGCCTCGATGGACCTGTACAAGGGTGTCGGGATTTGAGCATGTGCGCCGAGTTGCTAGGCATGGGCATTGAGTTTAGGGGCTCGCCCTTGATGACTCAGGTTTGGGCACCAGAGACTTGCCTAGAACGCCAAGGACCTAGGAACTAGTATTGGGTTTTTGTGCCCAACGTAGAATTTTGAATTCAAGTGCTAATATCTTATCATATTTTGAAAAATAATTTTCAACTTTTCAAGGAGTCTTGAAATTAAGCCTAGGTTTTTCAATGACTAGGAAAACATTTTCTATTGACTAATTTTCCTAAGCGAAACAAATGCCAAACAATGAGTAAAATGTTTTCCCAAAAAATAGACAAAGCATTTTTTATGCTCTAGATGCACCTATTGTGCATGCTCATTCTCAATCTCGTTAGATGTGTAGTTGTTATGGAAGATGTGGAAACTAAAACAAAATTGAAACTAAGAAGAATAAAAGAACACCGGATTTACGTGGAAACCTTTGCGGAAAAATTACCGGGGGGAAGCAAAATCCACTATAGAATTTCAAGGATTAAAAATGGTGGAAAAACTAAGACTTTTTCTGTCTCAATTTCTTAACCTAATAATTTGAGAGAAAAATATTTATATTGTCCCCAAGCCTTAACGTTGGCCCAAGCACATAAAAAAATTCAAGACATACTCAACAAATCTCCACCTTGGCTTGAATTTTGCATAAGTAACAAACAATCTTCCCATCCCATTAGAGTAAAACTCAATTGTAACAAACATTAAACAAATCCAAGTAATGCTTGATTTGGAAATAGGCAAAGGCTTCGTCAACATATTAGTTGGATTATTTTTTGTACCAATCTTCAAGACCTTAATATAGCCATTAGCAGGAATATCTTGAATAAACTAATACTCTATATCAATGTGCTTTGTCCTTTCATGACATATTTGATCTTTAGTAAGATTTATAGTACTTTGACTATCACAGTGGACAACAGTCACGCCATGATCCACACTGAGCTCTTCAAATAAGCTTGTTAACCATATGGCCTTTTTAACTACTTGTGCAATAGTCATATACTCTGCTTCTATTGTAGACAAAGCTATTGTATATTACAAAGTAGCTTCCCAACTAACTACACAACCTCCAATAATAAAGATATACCCGGTCAAAGACCTCTTATCCAAGTCACTAGCATAATCAAAATCAACATATCTTGTCAAAATGTCACTAGCTTTCCCAAACTCTAAACCAAAATCAGAAGTGCCCTTCAAATATTTCAAAATCCACTTCATAGCTTGGTAATGAACTTTGCATAGGCATGATAAATATCTACTTACCACACTAACAGCATGTGAAATGTCGGGTCAAGTATAAACCATGGCATATATAAGACTACCACTAGTTTGGCATCTTTCATGCCAAAATGATCTCACACCTTCTTGACGTAGCTTTTTTGGAATTTTCCCCTATTTCGATCTCGCTAAATTTCCTGCCTCGGATCTTCTTCACTACACCTAAATCATTTATCTTAAATTTAGCGCCCAACTGTGCTTTCAAATTCTATATATCATATTTATCTTTTGTTGCAACCAACGTATCATCAATATATAATGACAGATAAATAAAAGAGCCACTTGAAAGTTTGTACAAATATATATAGCTATCACATTTGCTCCTACAATAGCCAATTTGCACCATAAATGAATCAAACCTTTTACATCATTGTCTAGGCAATTGTTTCAAGCCATGTATAGACTTTTTCAATAGACAAACATGATCTTCCTTACCTCAAATTGAAAACCCTTTGGTTGAGCCATATAGATTTTCTCTTCAAGTTCACTAAGCAAGAAAACTATTTTTAGATCGAGTTGTTCCAATTCTAAGTCATGCATAGCAACTAACACAAGAAAAATTCGATTAGAGCTGTATTTAATGACAGGTTAAAACACATCATTGAAATCAACTCTCTCGATCTGACTATAGCCTTTAACAACTAGACAAGTTTTGAACCTGATGTCTTCAACTCCAAGAATACATTCCTTTCTTTTGAAAACCCAATTACAACCTGCAATTTTCTTTTCTTTTGGTAGCTTGACAAACTCCCAATTTTTATTCTTTTCAAGAGATTCCATCTCTTCATTCATTAATAACTAACCACTTTGTTGAATCTTTTGAAGAAATGGCTTTTTTTGTAGGTTTTAGGCTTACTATACTTTATTAACTCTGCAATTGAAACAACATGAGCAACAAATCTGAGGACCAATATTTCTATGGAGGCTTCACCGTCCTTCTTTGTCTATCTCTAGCAATGGAATACTATTACTCTTCGGGTTCTTCAGACTCAATATTATTAGTAGATGATTGAATTAGTTCCAAAGAAATTACTTCAAGCTCCACTTTCTCTGCAACACTTTCCAGATTTTCATCACAAGAAATAGATGATTCTTTCTTAGGATGAAACATAACAAACTCAATAAGATCGGCAAGTTTTCTATGAAAAGTAGTAGATGGTGGTCATGGCTTGGCCAAAAATTTGCCAAAAGCAGGAATTAAACTTGGTCATTTTATAGGATGGATTGCCACCAATGTTTAAGGCTTCTAGTAAACCTTGTAACGAATTTGAGGACTCATACTTTTTATGATTTGTGAGATTTTGAGTGCTTAGCCAAGAATGAAATTCTTCCAATCTTTCTAGCCATTTTAAATGAGGAATATTATCAACAATAAAAAACTGTTTGAAAGAAGAAGTTGGATTCTAAGATGGGTTATTTGGTTGGATAACCTTTGGCTCGGAAGGATTTGAATCCACCTCTTGATCTAGAGGATCAATCATGAATATTGAAGAGGTGGCTGGTATAATAGGAAATGATTCAATAGCAGTGATTGAAAAAAGAGGATGAGGATGAAAAAGATATTGAACTTAGTTCTGAATCTAAATTGATCGGAAGAATCGGTGTTGGAGGAGATCGAATCTTGTTTTTCAAGACAGTAGGATCAAGCCTTTTTTCCTCTTGATTGCTCAGATCTTTTTGAAATGATTCTAACATGTTGGATAGTATCATTTGGTCTAGCTTCTCCTTTGTGGAAGTCAAAGATTCTTCAAAAATCTTTTCTTTCCCCTTTTCTTTTCTTAGTCGGTCCATTTCTCTAAGTTGGTTTCGCAATTCTACCACATCGGTTTTGTCTCTTCTAGTAGAGGTTTTTGTAAGAGCAACAAAGATCGAAGTACTCTGTGATTGTGGAAGAGAATACTCTATTCGTGACAAGGTTGGGAATGGATTAGAAGGTTTGAATTTCCCTTCTCCAAGAAGTTGGTTTGCCTTTTGAGTTTCTTTATTTCAGCTTTTGGTCTTTCAAGAAAAGGATATCCAAATGTTGTCCTTGATTACAAGGCATGCAGCCGTTTTTGGAAGTCCACAAGCATCTTTTTGGTAGTATTATCATATCTTTTGAGTTTCTTTTTACTTCAACTATTTTGAAGTCAATTGTTTTGAGGGCATTGTTGCGTGCCAAAAGAGTCTCTAATTGCCAATTTAGTATAGTTTCCGTAATAGTAGTTTTCTTTTGCCTTCCATGTTCGTTCACATCACTTGGTGCAAGCATTTTTGGGAAGTGACGGTACCTTCCTCGTGGATCAACAAATTCTTCGGCAACAGGAAAAGAAAGCTTTAAGCCTTTTCGATTAAGAGAGGGAAAGTCTACATCATGGAACATGGAGATAGAATGATTATCTTTCGTTTGCTCTTCTTGGTTGAGTGATGTTTCATTTCAAAGTTCTAGCTGGTATGAATGCTTTTTGCCCACTTTATGATTGGCTTGTAGAACGTGAAAATGGTTGATTTTTTATAAGGGGTAGAAGTATGAGGCGAAGGTGGCAAAGTCGGTGATGATGAAGCATATGAATTTGGTGGAGATAGAGCATAAGAAATCATTAACTGAAATTTATTCCTTTCTCCAAGGGTGTCAACTGAGAGATCTCCATTCAAATGCCTTTGGTATATACCGTCTTTTGGTTTTCAGGGTTTTCACTTGGGCTTTGTAGTTGGGTCCACTTCATCAGGAGAGTTTGTACAGTATGAACACTAATAGAAAGGATCCCAAAAGCAATGACCATAACGGTCTTTGTAGTAATGGACAAGATTTCCATTACTTTGGAAGTATTTTTATTTATTTTTTTTTATCTCTCTTAGAGATTGATTCTGGATCACAAGAGTCAATCATAAATAGAGTTTAGAAGATATAAGAGCTTTCTTCATTTTCTTTGCCAAATTTGATGGCAACAATGCCATTCCTCATAAATTCAAAATCTGAGGACTACAGAGGCTTCTTGTTTTGGTATAGCTTTTTATAGTTGGTAATCCAAGTTTCTAGAAGGAGTTTGGCCAACTTCTCTTTGGGAATTTTCCTAGGAACATGGATGCAGGGTGCCTAGTCATTTTGCATGGAGATGAACAAGGCGTCGTAATTTCCATTTTGGAAATTTAGATCAAGGATGTGATGCTGTACTCAATAGACCATCTGGTTGTGTAGTGTCACCGCAATGGAATCAATAGTCTAGGGTGCTCCAGTATGTTGGATTTGAACCTTCAAGAAGGAAAGTAGCTAAGGATCTGAAAAAGCAACATTGAAATTTGGATATAGGGTTACAAAGATTGTCTAAGTGTTCAGAGTAGTTTGGATGATGCCAAAACAAGCATGCTAGTATTCTAGGAACTGAGTGTCCAATAGGGTCATCCTGGCCACAATTGGCAAGCCTTTTCGTCCATGGAAAGTGAGTGCAAGACGGACAGCTCCATAGTGGATATGAGAGTATTGCTATTGGGTCCACTATTTGGGAGATTCTAGAGGGATTTGGAGAGTAAAAATGTACTCCTTTTCAGTGGCTGGAATATGATGCTGATCAAACTTGGAAGACTGCACGTATTCTTTCACTTCTTTGGGAGTTTGACGAATAAGATATCGGATATAATGTATGGGGGAAAATGATGAAAAGGGATTAGCAAAAGCAGAATATGGATTCATAAAAGGAAATTGAGTTTCAAATATCTTTGTGTCATCACTAAAAGAGATCTCATAAAAATAGTCAATCTTAGAAGCATTTGACATACAAAAGTTTGAAAGAGAAGAGGAAGATGGAGATGAAGTAAGAGTAACAGGTGCATTGAGAATTTTAGGGTCGGTCATGATGATGAGAAGACCTTTTCAGCATTGGATTCATAATTTGAGCACAAGGAACTAACCAAGTTGCAAATGAAACCATGGTTCTAATACTAATGAGGGGATCTATGTTTAGAACCAGTGAAGATTAGTTCAGTTGTAGCAGGTATGCTATCCCATAATAGGTGAACCTTTGTTCAAGCCTTCCAGAGACTGCCTTTTAGCTGTGAACTACTCAGAAATTTGGATCAGACCATTAAGATGCTAAAAAATGCCATGATAGTAACATCTCTAACTTAGCCAAGTTGCATTTCTCAAAAGATCCTACCAGGCTAGAGAAAAAGAAGTGTTTAGAAAGACATTGAGAGAATTTGCTTAAGCATGCACTTTACTTTAAGGGACTCTAAGGGACTCTGCCCAAAACATTACATCATCTTTGCCTTATATGGGCATTAAGAGGTCACAAAAAACAAAGATCAAGCTCACGAGTCTTAAAACACATAAAGGCTCTAGGATTCCCAGTCGGGAATTTCCCTAACCTATTGTTCAATTGCTCGCATTTCGTAACAATTGGTATCAAAGCTAGGGTTGGCTAAGTTGAAGCAAATCAATGATAACCGAAGAAGGGAAAGTAAGAATTGATAGATTTGATTGGAATAATTTGGTTTCTGGAAGATACAGATTAAAGATTATCCCTATCAAATGAAACTGCACTTGCCCATGTCTGGGAAGAAGCTAGAGATGATGAAACAAACTAACTGGCAATTGATAGATAGACTAGCCATGGGTGTTACTTAGTGATATTAGCTTGTAATGTCGCGTTTAAAATCGTGAAAGGGAAGACTACTGCTGTTTGATGAAGGCCCTATTGGATATGTACGAGAAGCCATATGTGATCAATAAGATTTATTTGATGCAATGTCTATTTAACTTGAAGATGAGCATAGGTGCGTCAGTCACATATCATATTAATGAATTCAATGTGATTGTTAATTAATTGAGTTTAGTTGATGTTGACTTTGAAGATGAGATGTGTGTTTTGATTCTAAATCCCTATTGCTTGATAGTTGAAATACTATTGTTATTGCTATTAGTAATTCTTTTAGGTCAACAAGCTTGATGTTTGATGGGGTTTGAGATTTAATTTTGAGTGAGGACATCCATAGAAGATAATTTGGCCACCTTATTTTTGCTACTTTAGTAGGTGAAATTAGAAGAAGAACTAGTGCACATGTTAGTAGTAGCAGTATATGATGTAGTTAGTCTAGGACAAGTGGTGCTGTTTGTTGGAGCTATGGCAAGATGAGGCATCTTAGAAGGAATTGCCTAAGCTGAAGAATAAGAAGGGCAAATAAATTACAGTTGATTTTATAGATGATGTTGTAGTTGCGATTGAAGGTAATTCTGATGGTGCCAATTTTGTCTTGTCTATCACTAATGATTCATCGTTTGATGGATGGTTGTTCTTTCATGCTACGCCAAATAAAAACTGGTTTACTACTTTTTAATGTATGGAAAGTAGTAAAGTGTAGCCGTGGAACAACATTAAATGCGATGTTGTTAGTGTTGGCAATATTAGAATTAGAATACATGATGGTATTGTAAGGACATTGACTAGAATGAGGCATGTTCTAGAATTGAAGAAGAACTTGATTTTAATTTCCTTGAGTGCCCTAAATTTAGGTGGGTCTCGATATATATAATGAAATGAATCAAGCACAGTGGCCTATATGAATTTCAATGTGAGATGGCGACAAATTTCACATCGAAGACATCGAGTGCATTTGTTCAAGAGTCTGAATTGTGACATATGTCTTTGGGATACGTTGGCGAGAGAAGCTTGAAGATTTTAAGTGAAAGAAATATGTTATGTGGTTATATTACTAATGAACTGATTATATACAGGTGTTATAATTTAGATCAACGAGAGAAAGTGCAATTCAGTATGACTGTCAGATAAACCATGGAAACATTTGTAGGTTGTCGCGGTTTCCTTCAAAAAAGAGTGTTAGATTTATGCTAATAAGTGTTGATGACTACTCAATGAAGACATGGGTGTTTGTGGTTAAGCACAAGTTTGATGCTATTGTTAGAATCAGGTAGTTGAGAACTTTGATTGAAAAGGAGATTGATAAAATGATCAAGCAAGTGCGGATAGACAGTAGCATGGAGTTTTGCTCAAAACTGTTAAAATGAATTATGCATGAAGGAAAGCATAGTGAAACATGATACTATTGTTAATGAACCACAACATGTTACAAAATTGATAAACAAAACACTACTAAAGATGGCCATAAAATACTTTCTAATACTGGTATGACTAAGATATTCCTTGCGGATGCGCTTAGTATGGCGAGTTATTTGATAAATAGGTCCCCATTGACTGCGATTGGATGTTGGACTCCTGAAGAAGTGTGGTCATGTAACATTATCGATTATTCTATTCTTAGAATGTTTGGTTACTCATGTTATGTTCGAGCAAGTTATGGTAAGCTCGATGAAATGATAAGAAAGTGTATGGTGTTAGGTTATGCACAAGGTGAGTGGGGCTATCATTTTTGGTACCGGAAATAAATTCACCTATTATCAATAGAGAAGTTACATTTGATGAGTTTCAAGTACTTCTGCCTAAGAATAATTTTAGCAATGTTCATACAGATTTGAACAATGTTTAGCTAGAGATGGAGTTGTAATTAGAAACTCCTGAGGTGGCGAGTACTAGCATGGCAATCGACATAGATGATGCTTATAAAGAGGTGAAGCATATAGAACCAACAGTTGTTGTAATTACTAATATTAACAAAATATGTGTTCGATCTCCTGATATGTATGCATGCAACAACAGTTTTGCTTTATCTACGGTCGAGGAGGTTGTGTCAGAAAATATTTGTGGAGTAGTTAAAGTTGCATGTGAAGTTGGTGTTCTGATAAGGTCCTCGGTTATGGTGAAGTTCAAGTAAGGTTTGGACTTGGATAAAATCTGTGATGGTTGAGCCCATGGGGTGCTATGGAAGAGTAGCAATAGAGTTCGAATTTTTGGCAAAATGATTGTGACTTGACTCAAACATCAAGTCAATGTAGAAATTATTAAAATATGTCTCGAATTTAACTCCATGAATGAAACCTAACTCAAGATAAATTATTATTATTTTGTGAATGCTCAAATATGTCACTAAAATTCTAATTCTTTATTTCGGGTGTTAAAGGATCCACGTTGGACAAGGATTCCGAGATAAACTAGAGAAAGGAAATATACGGACATCAATATTATCAATAAGCGTTGGAGCTGTTGGGCTGAATTGGAAAGTCAATCTGCGATGTTGAATTCGACTGTGACTCGGTCAATGTCAGAGAAAGGGATAAGAAGATATTAAAGATAAGGAAATCTTTCACTGCAGAAGTCGGTTTGGGAGATTTGTTTTTATATCTTTATATATTCTTGGATTTTAGTTTAAGGCGTTGTTGATCAAAGTGCGGATCTCTGTGCCGTACGTGTCCAGGAAAACAAAGAAGGGCGTTATTCAAGCGGATGCTTGGTGTTGGTTTTGTTTATGAATTGCATCAAAAAAATTAGTATTCAAGCCGATTAAATTTTGTGAGTTCAAGATTTGTTAATTTTTTTCGTAAAATTAAGAGATTATTTTGTGAGAAATTATGAAGCTAAACATTACGTGAGTTATTTTGTGTAATTAAGGCTTACAAAGTATTGAGAGTATTGGAGTGACTCAAGTATGGTTGTAAACTCCATGTGTCACTTGATTTATAGTGAACTTCATTAGTGTTATCCTTGTGGACATAGGGAACCACGTGAATTTGGTATTTCATATATTTTCTTGTTATGTTTATTTTATAATTCGATCGCTCGTTTTTCACAATATCTTAAGTTGAATCCGTTCGCATCACCTAGCCACAACCTTTGTGCTTCATTTAGATGTTTCTCTCATCGCCTTGTTTATGTTTATGCTAAGGTGGAGTCACCCATCTCAATACGCTCAACACGTTCAATTTTCTTACAGAGTAATGACCGAAAGAGGGATTAACAAAAGCTAAAAAGGAAAACTGTGGGCAGCACTTGACCGAGTCTCCTCTTCACTGACCACACAATTCCCACTGTTTCAAAATCCCCAACCTTGTGTGTCATTGCGTGAGTGAATTGCATGGTGTTTGTGTCGGCCGAATCCTCTTCAGCAGCCAAGCGTCTTCTTGTTTTTGACCCCGTGTGTTGCGTGTTTCCTAGTGTCATTTGTCTGAACTCTTGCTGTAATTTAGTTTGAACTGTGGGATCTAATCAAGTGAGGATTGGTCATCACGTTTAATTTTATTACATATAATTTACATGTCGCATTGTTTAAAGAAATCCTTCATGACATATTGTACACATTCATCAGATTTCGTAGTTGCATATTAGGAGAACAGTCCCCAAAATCTCATGGTAAACTCAATTCGGTATCCTGCATTTAGGAAAATTTGCATTATTTAGTTTAGAGTAGTCACGTGTTTAGTTTTGGGTCAAGCTCAAGACAAGCTCAAGAGGGATCATGTCTCGGGGCTCATGACATGGTGGTGAATGTTTTTTGCTTGCCTTGTATCGGGTTTCTTTCTGCATTTTTATTCTTTCATACCCTTTTTGATGCGTGACTCTGATTTATTCATATAGTCTTTGTGTTGTGATTCATTTCCCTAGAGAGATGGGTCGGTCACACGCTCTAGGATCATATTCAACATAAAAATATCACATGGACACTTAATGGACAATAACTTTAGGACACATAATTGGATAAAATACCCACATGTGACACTTATTAACAATCAATCAGGTTATACCTAAATGGCATTAGTTAGATAACTAGTATAATCAAGTTCCCAGATTTAGATCTCAAGTTGCATAAGAAGTGAGATACCATCTCATATTTTACTTGGTTTCCAACTAGCTAGGGGTGAGCGTAGTCAGGGTTGGGTTAGTCTAGCACCTAACCAACGGATCAACTCACATAGTATTGGTCCTCAGTTTTTGGGATCGAAAACTGACCTCGTTGATCTTGGGATTGAGGATATAGGTGAACCAACTGATCATTTTTTTTGTTTCACTTTTTATAATCCTTAAAAAGACAAACATACTATTTCAACAATGCGATACTAAGCAACCAAATTATGAACATTAATACATATCATATATCAACAAGATAAGGTAACAATAGAAATTTACACTTGTTAGAAGTAACAAACTGTAAAAAAGAACATTCGAGGTGAGGAAAAAAAGGCAAGTAACAAGGTAAGTGAACAAAGGTGATCGGCCATGCGAGTAGGCGAGTGAGGTCAAGGCTGGCAAGTGAGGCTCACTCAAGAGGGTTCCTTTTTTTTTTCTTTCTTTCTTTTGTCGAATTAGCACTAGGTTTCTTTTTGTTTTCTAATTATACGATAAATTGAACTACAAAGAGAACAAATGATGAAGCATTAGAATTTAAATTAGACAATAGCATATAATATATAATAAATATAAATTATTAAGTATAGGGTTGCTTTGGATTAGACCAATCCTAAAATTCTAAGATCGAGGACCAACTCACATAGTGCAGGATCCAAGTGTCCTAGGACCCTAGTCCCCTTGGGAACTGGATTGGGATCGGCTGGGTTGGGTTGGTCTATGGTTGGTTTGTTGGGGTTTCATGAATCATGTACAAGAAAAATTAACAAAAGGAACGCAGCGGAAACAAAGATATATTTTATACATGATTCTCCTAAGGCGTTGTTCATGCGTTTTAATCAAAATCTTAACATAAAAGGGAGTTTAACGAATTACCTCTCGAAATGCGCTTTGAAACGAATCAGTTCGGATGTTCTACAGTTCGAGTCCCACAAGCGTCGGACCTTTAGTTCAGACACACCAACAACGAACGTCGAATGGAAGAGAGAACTTTCGGAAATTCACCACTTCGATTGTGCTAGCAATCACATGGAAACAATTCGTTGTATTCTTGATGTATAATAGTCACGGCCCGAACGAGATAACACTCTTCTTTCTTGCGTCTCAAAGACACAAGAACACGCACACAATTTGCTCTCAGTTCTCAGCAAAACATCACTTAATCCCCGCACACAATTTGCTCTCTGTTTTCAGCAAAGCATCACTCGTATGTCTCTAAAAACACAAGACGCACGCCCACAGAAAATCTCTCTAAGTTGCAACCTTTCTGCAGCCTTTCTTTTTAAATTTTATACACGAATCAGCAACGGTTGCCGATTGTGGGATCAGCAACCGTTGCTAATCCTCATTCTCATGCACGATCGAGCACGATCGTGCATGAACGGAACGATCAGCAACCGCTGACCATCATGCACGAATTCATGCGTGCATGTGTACGTATTCGTGTGAAGTGGTCTGCAAAAAATTGCTGACCATTTCCACTTTAATTAATCAATCAATTAATTAATAATTAATCAATTCCCTTAAAAATAAAAATAAGAAATAACATAATCCTTATATGTACAATTGAAATCCCTAAGATGTAACTATTACATAGCAGCTTTAGGGCATACATCTAACAATCTCCAACTTGCACTAAAGCCAACTTGTTTGGTACCTCAAACCCATTTGGTCAATTCATTGCCATTAATTAAATAATAATAATGAAAGTACACAATTGGGGTATGTTAACATATATCCACTTTGGGCATGCGTGTGCATCATATGCAAGTAGGCTCGTGACTATAATACAAATTAAATTAAATCTCATTTAATTTAATTTCAAATCGACTCAATTCGATTGCAGTAATTGCAAACACATTTGCAATAATATTTCTCTCTTGTTTCACGTCATCCTAATTGTTTATGGTGTGTGACATCCCTAGGTTCATCACTAAGCTGATAGTAAGACTTGTACTAACACATTAGTACTTCCAAAAGAATTAATTGTCCCGATTAATTTTTGAGGTCCTACAAGCCACGATTGACATCTAGCAATATGTCATGGCTACCCAGATAGTGTGAATACTTTAAGAACATAATGAACCTGTCAGCTTCGGCTACAGTGTAATTCAATCCCTCTGTCTTACTATGTCCCGATCAAACAAAGTCCATGGAATATTTGTCAAGTCATTAATTCGATCATATGCACAAATCTAATTGACATGCATTTTATTTGAGACATAAACAATTTATTCTCGATTACAACCCCGACCGAGGATTTCAATGCATTGTCACAATTAGATTGCATAGGACATCATTATCATACCTTGCATATAACAAGGAGACAGATTCCATATTGCGCACACGTGTAACTTCATATATGAACAAACTATGACCATCGGGTATAAAGACGGATCAATGACCCGGCATTATGTGCACCCGTGAACCATAGTTGTTCAATACACAAATTAACATTGTGCCTCAGGTCTAAGGATTATTTACACAAGACCAAAGCATGAACAATTAGACATTGACCACACTAAAAGCTTCCATGTCGCTAATCGTTCCATATGCGTCACGTTCAGTGAATTTGTCTAATACAAACACCTGTGTTCTAACTCAGGAATCATAATACCCAATGACATGTGACTCATCATTCCCTTAAGTATCCAATACTTAATGGCGAAGTTAAGAACACACCGGTCTCAACAGGATTATTAATATCCACTCAATAATCCATCGACCGGGAACGATTTAAAGATTTAGTCTAACTATGAACTCGTCACATATATTCTTGACGTCTCAAGAATAGGTCTAGTTGCAACTGATCTTATGGAATCATTCAATGAGTTTAAAATAATTGGACAAATGAATGAATACGTCATCGCCATTAATTAAATAATAATAATGAAAATACAACTGAAATTCCTAATATGTAACTATTACATAGCAGCTTTAGGGCATACATCTAACAATCTCTCACTTGCACTAAAGCCAACTTGTCTAGTACCTCAAACCCATTTTGTCAATATGTCTTTCAAAAGAAGACGAGGTAAGGCCTTAGTGAAGGGATCTCGCCACGTTTTCTGCTGAGGCAATTTTCTGCAAGGCGATATCACCTCTCCCAACAATTTCTCTGATGAGATGGAAGCGTCTCTCAATGTGCTTGGACTTCTGGTGAGACCTTGGTTCCTTAGCTTGAGCTATCGCTCCATTGTTGTCACAAAACAATGTGATCGGTTGCTCAATTGAAGGAACTACTCCAAGTTCAGAAATAAACTTCTTCATCCAAGCGGCTTCCTTTGCCGCTTCAGAAGCAGCTACATACTCTGCCTCAGTGGTGGAATCAGCAGTTATACTTTGTTTGGAACTTTTCCAACTAACTGCACCACCATTGAATGTAAAGACAAACCCAGATGTAGACTTATGATCATTAGGATCCGATTGAAAATCGGAATCAGTATAAGCTACAACTTTAAATTTCCTTCTCCATATATCAAGAATAGATCTTTAGTCCTTCGCAAGTACTTAAGAATATTCTTGATTGCTATCCAGTGCTTTTCTCCTGGATCAGACTGATATCTGCTAGTAATGCTTACAGCATGCGCAATATCAGGTCTAGTACATAGCATAGCATACATTATGCTTCCAATAGCGGATGCATATGGTATCTTCGCCATCCGCTCTCTTTCTTCAGGAGTGTTAGGACACATCTCCTTAGAAAGATGGATCCCTTGCCTAAAAGGCAATAATCCTCTCTTGGAACATTGCATGTTAAACCGTGTTAACACTTTGTCTATGTACGTAGACCGTGAGAGGCCAATCAATCGTCTTGATCTATCTCTATAGATCTTGATACCTAAAATGTAGGTTGCCTCTCCTAAATCTTTCATGGAGAATTTCTGTGACAAGAATAGTTTTATCGATGATATCATTGGTACATCATTTCCAATCAAAAGTATATCATTGACATACAAAACTAGAAATGCAATTGCACTCCCACGATCTTCTTGTATACACAAGGTTCATCCGGATTTTTGATGAAGCCAAACGATTTGACTACCTCATCAAAACGGATATTCCAACTTCTGGAGGCTTGTTTGAGTCCATAAATGGATCTCTTAAGCTTACACACCTTCCGTTTTTCACTATTGGATTCAAAACCCCGTGGCTGTTCCATATAGATGTCCTCATCGAGAAACCATTTAGAAAAGCCGTTTTGACATCCATCTGGAATATCTCATAATCAAGGTGTGCAGCTATAGCCAACATAATCCGAATGGATTTTAGCATGGCCATAGGTGAGAAAGTTTCGTCATAATCAATTCCTTCTTTTTGACGATATCCTTTCGCCACCAGTCGCGCTTTGTAAGTTCCAATTTGACCTTCAGCATTCATCTTCCTCTTGAAGATCCATTTACAGCCAATTGGTATAATACCATCGGGCGAGGTCGGTCAAGGTCCAAACCTCATTGGAATACATTGAATCCATTTCGGATTTCATGGCTTCTAGCCATTTACCGAGAATCGATGTCCAACATCACCTCCTCATAGGTTTTAGGATCACCGGGTTGATCACTATCATTCACAATGAATAATGGTTCAATATGATCAACCGAGTGTCTATAACGAGCAGGTGGGCGACACGTTCTCGCACTTCTCCTAAGAGGTTGTGTATCAGAAGCTCCCACTGAATCAGAGATTGGTATCTAAACTCAGTTGTTTGGTACTTCATTATTTTCTTCTTGTAATACTATTTTCTGCCCAGCACCACTTTCTTGGACGAACTGATTCTCCAAAAAAGAAGCATGCTTGCATACCAAAATTCTTTGGTCTGAATGAAAATAGAAATAATATCCAAGAGTTTCCTTTGGATATCCAATGAAGCGACCTTGTTCAGATCTTGCCTCCAATTTTTCCATTTTCAACTTTTCACGAAAGCTGGACAACCCCAAATCTTAATATGATTAAGACTAGGTTTCCTACTATGCCATATCTCATAGGGCGTAGTTGGAACAGATTTGGACGGCACTCTGTTCAGTATATATATAGTTGTCTCAAGGGCATATCCCCAAAAGGATATTGACAAATCGGTGTAACTCATCATAGATCGTACCATATCTAATAAAGTACGATTTCTTCGTTCAGATACACCATTATGTTATGGAGTTTTAGGAGGTGTCCATTGTTATAAAATGCCATTCTCTTTAAGAAAGTCCAGGAATTCAGTACTAAGGTATTCACCTCCTCGATCTGATCGAAGAGCCTTAATACATTTTCCTGTTTGTTTCTCAACTTCAGCCTTGAATTCCTTGAACCTCTCAAAGGATTTAGATTTATACTTCATGAGGTATAAATAACCATACCGTGACTGATCATCGGTGAAGGTAATGAAGTAATTATAACCACCTCTAGCAGTTTCGTTAATTGATCCACATACATCTGTATAATATGTCAGCAGCTCGCGCACTTTGTCCCATAAAAGGCGCTTTGGTCATTTTTCCTAGAAGACAAGCCTCACAAGTTGAGTATGACTCAAAATTTGAAGGATCAATGTATCCATCATTACTCAACTTGTTAATTCTGTCTTCTCCAATATGACCTAATCGGAGATGCCAAACATACTTTTTATTTGGACCGTCTCTAGGGCGTTTATTAATTATGGCATTTATATCAATTCTATTTTGCTTATTGACATTGGTAATCACATTACCGGGCATTGTAATGGTATAAAGATTGTTGGTTAATAAGCTAGAACCAACACATATTCTATTATGATAAATAGAACATACATCATTAGCAAAAGAAAATTCATAATTCTCTTTACCCAGACGAGGTATAGAGATGATGTTCCTTACAGCATTCTTATAATGCAAACAGTTCTTTAAAACCAATACATGTCCAGAAGGCAAACATAAACGAAAAGTCCCTATAGCTAATGCAGCAACTCTTGCTCCATTGGCAAACGTCAGGACAATCTCATTTCGCCCTAGCATCCTGCTTATTTCCAGATTCTGCAAAGACATACAAATATGTGAAGTTGCAGCAGAATCTAGAACCCATGAGCTGGATTCAGCACTAACCATAAGATTAGTTTCAACAAGCATAGACACCATACCTTCATAAGGTTGGTTCTTGGGCTTGACCTTCAAGCTCGCGAGGTACCTCCTACACTCCTCCAGTGCCCTTTGACACCACAGTAATGACATTTCCCTTTATCAATCTTGGGTTTTGGTTGCACAACGGGTTTGGCGAGGCCTCTTCCATTTATTCTTCTTTAAAATAGTCTTACCCTTTGAAGAAGAAGCCTTAGCCATAGCCACTACATTTGGCCTCATGTTATGCATTTCCTTCTCATAAACTACCAGCATGCTATGTAACTCAGCAAGAGTTTTCTCCATTTTATGCATGTGGAAGTTTTGGACAAAACCGAGAGAAGGAATCGGGTAAAGATTGGAGGATCAAATCCACAGCTAACTCATTGTCCATAATGAGATTCAGCCTAGCCAATTCTTCAATGTGCCAGATCATTTTCAAAGCATGATCATTAACAGATGATCCTTCAGCCATCCTCATATGGTCCAATGCCTTAGATATCTCATATCTAGAGGTTCGACCATTCTCATCAAAGTATTCCTTTAAATGCAAAATGATCGACTTAGCATCTTCCATTGATTCATACTTCTTTTGTAATTCATTACTCATAGAAGCAAGCATGTATGACCTAACTTTTAAGTCATCATCACGCCACTTATCATAAGTGACACGCTCTTCTTGGGTCCCACTCTCGGGAAAGGATGTTGGCATCTTTTCATCAAGCACATACCCAATTTTTTCTGAATTGAGAACAATTCTCAAATTCCTCACCCGATCGGTGAAATTGGGTCCAATCAAACAATTCTTGTCAAGTATAGAAGCGAGTGGGTTTGTGGTCACCATTTTTCAGAGTAATAATATATCTGTTGCAGAAAATAAATTGTTAGACGTTGTACTTTTCATAATAACTATTTCATTTTGGTCTTTAAATGAAATAGATCATCCCACTAAATTTATCTTCGAATCCCATACTCCTTAAGATGGGAAGCGGTAATCTTTGTTGGGTAAAGATTACTAGTGGAGATTGGAGTCCCACTAGCCCAAAGTCCACCTCACCTAACAGTTATTGGTGTCCTATGAACTTAGTGAGTGAACCAGCTTGTTCAACGCATCATATGCGAGTCCCAATCATAACTTCGGCCTCTAGACCATGAAAGCCTCACCTAACAGTTATTGGCATCATGATCATAGTTAAGTCTAGCCCATCGTCTCATGCAAGTATTGAAAACACAAATGATTCCCTCACCTGACAGTTATTAGAAATCATTTGGCTCCAACCCCACAGCATCATATGCATAATGGAGTGGTCCAATATTATAAATGGTAATTAACCCCTATGTATCCATAACCGGTCAGTTAACCATTATAATATTGGATCAAACCACGACGATGGAAGGCCACGAGTCCGAAACCCGTTTTGATTTAATATTATTAATAAGGAGATTTTGGTCGTTATTAATGGTCTCACTTTGCACATTAACCGGTTTAACATGCATGATACCATAAACACAATAAATAAATAGATATCACATAAACATCTATCCTATGTGGTGATCATGGAATTATGGTTCAATGGGTCTCGAGCCAAAGAGACCCATTTAGCCATTTTAATGTTTTAATAATATGGACCTGTTCTTCACTTTTTCTTCAATCTTTGAACTCTTCAAAGACCGGGCCCGAAGAGCTCACCGGTTTAATGGCTCCTCCAATGGCTCCTCCTCTTTTGTAGTATTTACATCAATAATTGAAATACTAAACTATACTAAAATTACATTTCGTAAAAATAAATATAAAAAGAAGGACGCAGCCTCCATTTAATAATTACATCCCCAAAAAGAATACCTATAATCATCATACATTCATCCATACAACAATCACAACAATTAGGGATTTTCCATGATCACCACCCTTCCTTACGAGCCATAAATTCAAAATTTAAAGCTCTGGAAGGCATGCATAAAATTCTGCATATCATTTGTAGAATATAAACACAAAGTATAACAAGTTACAGATTTTTGATTCAAAATTGATTTAGTTCTAATTTTTCTTAGTTGATTAAATTTATCACATAAATTAATCAACTTCTATAGGCCACATTAGAGCAAGAGAACCAATTCTCTTAACAAAAATAAATTGGCCATTAGAACGCAAAAACATATTTGAACTATATATCAATTAAACGCACGAAAAACGCCTAAGGTTGGCTCTGATACCACTGTTGGGGTTTCATGAATCATGTACAAGAAAAATTAACAAAAGGAACGCAACGGAGACAAAGATATATTTTATACATGATTCTCCTAAGGCGTTGTTCATGCGTTTTAATCAAAATCTTAACATAAAAGGGAGTTTAACGAATTACCTCTCGAAGCGCGCTTTGAAATGAATCAGTTCAGATTTTCTACAGTTCGAGTCCCACAAGCGTCGGACCTCTAGTTCAGACACACCAACAACGAACGTCGAACGGAAGAGAGAACTTTCGGAAATTCACCACTTCGATTGTGCTAGCAATCACATGGAAACAATCCGTTGTATTCTTGATGTATAATAGTCATAGCCCGAACGAGATAACGCTCTTCTTTCTTGCGTCTCATAGACACAAGAACACGCACACAATTTGCTCTCAGTTCTCAGCAAAACATCACTTAATCCCCGCACACAATTTGCTCTCTGTTTTCAGCAAAGCATCACTCGTATGTCTCTAAAAACACAAGACGCACGCCCACAGAAAATCTCTCTAAGTTGCAACCTTTCTGCAGCCTTTCTTTTTAAATTTTATACACGAATCAGCAACGGTTGCCGATCATGGGATCAGCAACCGTTGCTAATCCTCATTCTCATGCACGATCGAGCACGATCGTGCATGAACGGAACGGTCAGCAACCGCTGACCATCATGCACGAATTCGTGTGTGCATGTGCACGTATTCGTGTGAAGTGGTCAGCAAAAAAATTGCTGACCATTTCCACTTTAATTAATCAATTAATTAATTAATAATTAATCAATTCCCTTAAAAATAAAAATAAGAAATAACATAATCCTTATATGTACAATTGAAATCCCTAAGATGTAACTATTACATAGTAGCTTTAGGGCATACATCTAACATGGTTTGGGGTTGACCTTGGATTGATGCTCACCCCAACAATTAGCCCCACAAGTTAGTGGTGACTCCCCCAAAAGTTAGAATTCTCATAGATTAATACTTTAGAACGAACCTCCTGACATAATGTAAGATTATAGTTTGGGAGAAACCGCATCATATGAGAACCATTCGTCCCAATTCAACATTACCTTTAACCCTAGATCCTACTTCGGGAAGGTCATGACAAATGTAAAAACCCAAACCAAATTGTGTCTAAGAATAGCTTACCCCAAAAAAGATAAGATGGCATTAGTGTCATAACTATTATAAAATGCTTACTTTGGTGCCAAGACTTTTAAAAAGATCATTCAAGTGCCACAATAATCACTTAAGCGATTCTAGAGATGAAAAAGTTGGTGTGACAGACCAAATAGTTTGGGCACTAAATTGTTCATATAAAGTTTTGGCATTAAAATTATCGTTTTTGAGATTTTCACACAAAATATTTGAAAATAGTGTGGTGCATAATTTATGTACTGAACAACGTCATGGAATCTATCGAATTTTCATTGACGAACTTGGAGTTAAATTGGTTCCCAAATGTTCCCTTGCATTAATCCTCATGATTGATCAAAGAGAAGCGGTCCATTTTCCCAAGTCCTTAGCTCTATTGTTCAATCTCAAAACAGAGCAAGGTCAGAGAAGATACAAATGCGAAATTACGAGAGGTGGAGAAAATTTCACTTCTCATGTTTTTTAGGAAAATAAATAGATTTTTGTGATTTTAAATGAGACTACTTGGAGAGAATGCTTGCTCCACAGTTTTTGCTTCTAGCTCATGTCGCCCTTTTGTCAATTTCTAATTTTATAAATTATAGGGCAAATTTTTTATAAATAATCAATTTAATCGCAAAATTTTTTAAATGAACTCTTTAGTACAAAAACTTCTTTAAAATGCCTATTTAAGTGACTCTGGTGAGCCGTATCAAATTTTTTGGCAAATTAAAATCATTGGAGTCATTGAAATGATCGGTTTTCAAAGTTTGCAGCACATATATAATCGTTTGAAAAATTTCATCTTTAAAATGAGCATCATATAATAGTTGGGGCACTGACGCCGTGTTTTTCCGGCTGCAGTTGGATGGAGACATAAAAATGTTTCAAGCTTCATTGACCACATATTAGGTATACAAAGAAAGAAGTACATCTTAAGTGCAAAAACTTGACATGAGTGGATATATAAGTGTCAAAACTTCCAAAATGTATGCTTAAATATTAAAATATGAGAAGAAACCAATACTTAAATGCCAACATCGAGAATTTCTAGCTAAACAATTGACATGGCTTTTTCCAGCAAAATTTTTAACTAGTGTGGCAAATCTTATAAAACAAATTATCTATGTGACATTGATGTACCTAGATAAGCCCAAAATGATGTTGTTTGAGTCAAAATTGGATTTTTTTTTATATAAATACTAATTAAACTAAATTTAAAAAACTAAATAAAAAAGGGAATCACATCTGGGGCCATGAAGGACCTCGTCGCTACCACTCCACTATTGCTAGAAAGGGCTGGCGATGGTGGGCCGAGGGTCGATTGGAGTTGTCAAGCCTTGACTAGTGGCTGAAATTTGGGGCGAGGGGTTGCGGCCCTCATCCAAATTGGGTGAGGGGTTTGTTGACCCTTTCCCAAAGGGGCCAAGGGTTGCCTCTAGCTAGGGTAGGGGTGGTGGTGGCGAGGGCCTCCACAGCCCCAAATACTATTCCCTCTTCTTCTTTTTATTTTTTATTTTATTTAATTAATATTTATACTAAAAGTAAAATTTGGGGGCAAAACGACATCGTTTGGGACAAGGATGTTGAGTGGACATTCCAACAAGTAACGTTAACACACTCTCAAATTTCTGGCAAGTTTCATTAGAGTTGGCACTTAAGTATCCAATTTTTGAAAAAAGTAGCACTTAAATGTACCTTTTGGTAGTTTTGGCACTTATGTATCTACTCGTATCAAGTTTTGGCACTTGAGGTGTCTGTATCTCATCATCTTAATTCCGAAGCGACATTTCCTTGTAGAGAAAGTAATGAAACTCTTCCAAATTAAATGTCCCGCAGCCAATTCTGATGGGAGGCCCCATCATGTGCAATTTGGTCATGCATGACGTCTCTGCAGAACTCGACAAGTAGATTACCTTTTTTATTGATTAGCCTATAACTTGCGTGCTTGATGCAAGAGATTCTGTACTCTTGACTGGAAGAATTCATATTCCACTCTTCTTTCTTAATCAGTCCAAATCTAGACTTAGCTGTTTTTTCTTGTTGTTCTCTTTTGCAGTACAAAAATTCATGGCAAACACGGAAACTGGTCACCAAAACAGAAATTTTATAAACATCTTAAGCATAGCAGCAATCAAACTTGTCTTTCTCTCGTCACCCATTTCTTTATTACCAAACCCCTCCTTATATATTTGCCACAGTTTTGAAGTCTAAAAACAAAATCTCAGCTTTCAAATGTTAACATCGTAACCAAACCTCTCTTGGGCTTCACCAGCATCGTTCCTGAATCCATTCCTGCTGCAGAAACTCTCATGATAGGACAAATGGGTAGTGAAAACAATCAGCTTCACATTTTCTTCTTCCCTCTCATGGCTCCAGGCCACACGATCCCAATGATCGACATGGCCAAACTCTTTGCCATTAGCGGCTGCAAGTCCACCCTCATCACCACCCCCCATGATGAGCCCACCTTCTTGAAATCCATTGTGAAAACCAAGGATTCGGGCTTCAACATCAATGTCGTCACAGTGACATTGCCCTTGAAAGAGGTTGGCTTGCCAGAAGACTGTGACAATCTGAACAAGGTCACTACTGTGGAAATACGCAAGCAACTCATGAGAGCTATCATGATGCTGGACCGACAGCTCGAGCTGCTAATAGAGAAACTTGCCCCTGATTGTCTAATCTCGGACATGTTCCTCCCATGGACAACCGAGATAGCAGCCAAGTACGAAATCCCTAGGCTCGCTTTCCATGGGACAAGTGCCTTTTCCATTGCGGGCACAGAATGTGTGAGGCTCTATGAGCCTCACAAGAAGGTGTCATGCGATTCAGAGCCCTTCATCATCCCCAACTTCCCTGGAGAAATCACAATGTCCAGGATGCAGTTGCCTGATTTATTCAGGGAAGAGACTGACTTCACCAAGTTCTATAACGAGGTGAAGGAATCGGAGAAGAGGAGCTTTGGAGTAGTCATGAACAGCTTCTACGAGCTTGAGCCGGCTTATGCTGACCATTACAGGACATTCCTAGGGAGACGATCCTGGTTCGTTGGCCCGCTCTCATTGTGCAATAAGGAGACTGAGGACAAGGCACACAGGGGCAACCAAGCATCCATTGACCAGCACGAGTGCCTCGAGTGGCTCGACTCAAAGCAACCCTACTCAGTGATCTACATTTGCTTTGGAAGCATGGCAAATTTCAATGCTGCTCAGCTCCACGAGATTGCAGTCGGACTAGAAGCATCAGGTCAACAATTCATCTGGGTGGTGAAGAAGGACCCGAATGTGGAAGAAGGCAAAGAAGAGTGGTTGCCTGATGGATATGAATCAAGAATCCGAAACAAAGGCCTCATCATCAGGGGCTGGGCTCCTCAGGTGCTGATTCTTGATCATCAGGCGATCGGGGGTTTTGTGACACATTGTGGGTGGAACTCAACCCTGGAGGCGGTCACGGCCGGCGTGCCAATGGTGACTTGGCCAGTCGCAGCAGAGCAATTCTTCAACGAGAAGTTCGTGACCCAGGTGCTCAAGATTGGGGTCAACATAGGGGTGAAGCAGTGGGTGAGGTTGTTCGGGGACAGCGTGAAGAGTGAGAGAGTGGAGGAGGCAGTGAAGAGAGTCCTGGTGCGTGAGGAAGCAGAGGAAATGAGAAGGAAGGTGAAAGCACTTGCAGAGACGGCAAAAGGGGCTGTGGAAGAAGGTGGGTCTTCTTGGTCGGATTTGAAAGCTTTGCTTCAAGAGCTCAGACTGCAGAGATCGGCTCACAACAAGATCTGATTAATGACCTGAAGCAATCAATCTTGAATATTTGGTTCTAGAGAATAAAACTGAAGAAATAGAAATCTTCCATTCTCAGATTCTGTTATGGTTTAGCCTTGGAGAAAAATACTGGAATCGCTGTTTCTTTTCATGGAATTTATTCTAGGAGTTGTGATCATTTCATCTGGAGGATGTGAAATCATTTCTTTTGAGGTAATAGGAAAAGTATACATGATCTTGAGTTCTTTTGTGCCGAAGAAATTGGAGTTAGTCTAGTAGTTGCAATTCAAAAGTAAGATGCCCTGCGTACTTTCGCTTTCCTGAATTTTCTGTCCTTGAGACTCAAAAGGTGGAGAGATCTTTGCAACTTCATATTCCATAGATTGTATTTTCACATTACAGACAAAAAATAAAAATAAAGGAAAGACAAGCAAAAGTGAAAAAGACAAGAAGAGGACGACAAACTCAACCTATGTTAGTTGTCACATGTTAATGACATATTTGGCGGTTGCAACACCGATCTTGTGATATGTATATGTTGGGAATTACTGATTCCCTAAAACAGATTCGACACTAAATCGAACCCCTAAAACGAATGTGGAAGATGAGCCCAAGAACAAACATGTATCACCGATCAAAGACACATCACGGAATCGAGCGTACCTTATTATCCACAGATTAAACACCAATGTTGAAGATCGAGGAAGAATCTGATCCCGGTCTACCAAGGAGCGTACTGTTGCTTCAAGGGGGAAAAAAAACTTACGTTGGTTTTGGAAGAGAGAGAAAAGAAGAGAAACCTCCGTACGTTGAAAGGGTACGTTCCCTTTTCTTTTCTCTCTTACATCTTCTCCAAAAATGTACATCTTCAACGTAATACCTATCCCAAAAGACACAACTGTTCCTCCATGGGCCCTTATCTTGCGGGCCAAGCTTTTAGGCCCAACATGGGTGGACGGGCCTACTAAGGCCCATCAACATATAAATAAAAAACCATCATCTCCCACTCACACATGGTGGGCCGAACATGATCCTCTTTATCTCTCTGTAACGTTCATATCGGTGAATAATCCGTACGACCAGCATACTTTGAGAGCTCGTTGCCATACATCTGTTAGGAATATATTGCGGCTCATAATGGGCATCACACTCCGAGTAGATTTAGTATGCAGTACCCTAGATCAATCGATCACATTTATATCTCTCTCTTGATCTCTTTTTAAACAGTGATATATTGTATTCACAATTATGATTATCCCAAAAACAATCATAATTGGTCGACTAGTGAATACAAAACTAAAATGTAATTCTCCAAATTCGATCTTCCTCTTTCATTCAAATTCTCAATTTCAGTTCAGTTTGCTTTTCTAGAAATGTCCTATTAGATCAAATCAATTCATGATCATTGGCAACATCTTAAGATAGCAAATACTAAATAGAAATCTTGAGAATAAGTAAGAGTCATAAGGTCACTAAATTGGGGATCATTTTTCCTCAAGAGTCTTATACGGCATAAAAGTTGAGATCAAATTTTTGTCACTCTTATTGGTCGTCTCATGCATACGTAGTATGAAATACATATTATGGTATTTAACTCCTTTCCATAGAGCGTATGTCTACACCTTTAATACCGTACAGATGATAGTTCAGACATACATAATGTCTAACTTGAGTTCACATATCTATTCATTCACAGAATTCATCAGAACTCACATTTGGCATCATAGACAGATAAAATAAAATATGTGGATTATTTTACTTTTGGACATAGTAAATATTATGTCATCATCTTAATACTTAGTTAAGGTGACTTATCTATTTTAAGCTTGAGTTCTCTATTATCACCTAGATAATAAGCTTAAAAACCATCTTATCTCTATTTATCACACAATAAATAGAGGCAATTACCCATGTGAGTGAACTAATCTTTTATCTGTTTGACATATTTTCTCAACTTAATATAATGCACTAAGCATTAATATGTATAAACGTCAAATAAAGATTCATAGGCATTAATGATGAAAAACACAAATTCATTAAATGTGAACACTTCTAGGAAATTACAATATTCTGTACATCAGCTTCTACGCAGTTCTAGAAATTTTACATGACCATAAAACACATCTCTAGGTATTGGCTTTGTCATAGGAACTGCTACCATTCTATGCGTAGATATGTACTGTAAGTTCACATCTTTTCGTGCAACCATATCCTTAACAAAATTATACTTAGTATCTATATGTTTAGTCTTGCCATGATATTTTGGATCTTTGGTGTACGCTATAGCTGCTTGGCTATCACAGTTAACCAATAATGGATTTGCAGCATACCCAATAACACCTAAATGATCCAAAAATCTCTTAAGCCAAACACCTTCTTGTACTGCTACTGATAATGCCACGAACTCAGCTTCCATCATGGACAAGGCTATACACGTTTGCTTCTTACTACTCCAAGATATGGCGCCATTATTTAGTAAGAAAGCAAAACCAGAGGTAGATTTCCTTTCATCTAAATCTCCTCCCCAATCAGCATTTGAATAGCCTTCAAGTCGCAGATCCTTTCCTTGGTAACTTAGCTTGTAATTAGCAGTTTCCTTCAGATACCTCAGTATTATTTTAACGGCCTTCCAATGTGCTTGACCTGGATTGGATTGGTATCTACTCACCATTCTAACTACAAAACATATGTAAGGTCTTGTACATATCATAACGTACATCAAGCTCCCAACAGCACTAGCATAAGAATAAGGTTTCATTTGTTCCTTCTCTTGTAGAGTCCTTAGACACAGTCTATGACTCAATCCTTCACCTTTTGCAATAGGAGTATCAATGGGTTTACAATCTTGCATAAGAAATCGTTCAAGAACCTTATTTATGTATGTTTCTTGCGAAAGAGATAATGATCTCTTCGAACGATCTCTTGAAATCTTAACTCCAAGAATGTATGCAGCCTCACCCATATCTTTCATCTCAAAGTTGGAAGATAACCAACTCTTCACAGTATTAACAAACTCCATATTGCTTCCAGCAATTAGTATATCATCAACATATAATGATATGATCACAAATTGATCTTCGGATCTTTTGATATATACACAATGATTCTCATCTATCATTGTAAAATTATATGCCATTATGGCATTATGAAAATGTATATACCATTGTCTTGACGACTACTTAAGGCCGTATATCGATCTCAAAAGTCGACATATCTTTCTTTCTTGGCCTTCCATAATGAAACCAGCAAGTTGTTCCATATATATTTCGTCCTCTAATTCTCCATTGAGGAAAGCAGTCTTTATATCAATTTGATGTAACTCAAGATCCATACTAGCCACTATTACCAGAATAATGCGAATCGAGGTAAATCTCACTATAGGAGAAAATATTTCTTCATAATCAATTCATTCCTGTTGATTATACCCCTTCGCCACAAGGCGAGCCTTATGCCTTTCTATCGAGCCATCAGTTTTACGCTTTATTTTGAGAATCCACTTGTTCCCAAAGCTTTGCGTCCTTTTGGAAGATCAACCAGTTCCCAAATATGGTTTGACTTCATTGACTCCATCTCCTCTTCCATCGCATGCATCCATTTTTCCTTACTAGGTCAATTTAGAGTCATTAACATTTCTTGGCTCATCCTCATCTTGTGGAGCAATCATAAAAGTTTCCCCTTCAATGTAAAAACATCGATGGGGAATAATTTTGCGACTTGTTCGCCGTATGGGAGATTGTACACTTTGCACATCATTCCCCATCATGCTCCCACTCGGATTAGATAATGACGATATCATCTCATCATGTGGTTATAATTGAGAGTGAGTTTAATTAAATTCATCACTTCTCATGTTGCTCCCACTTGGACGAACTCCATTAAGTTCATTATCTTGATCCAAGGTTTCAAATAGGGAGTAATTCTCACATATTTCACCCTTCTTAGGAAATTCATTCTCTAAGAATGTGACGTTCCGTGATTCGAATTCAGTTATATTTTCATCTTCCTGCTCATCTATGAACACATACCTTTCAAGTGTTCAGAGTATCTTATGAAGACACTCTTCTTTCCTCTGGGACCCAATTTCCCAAACTTGTGAGAGGGCTCATGAGTATAAGCAGCACAACCCCATGGTTTAAGAAAACTCAAGTACGGTTTTCTACCTGTCCATAACTCATATGGAGTGGAAGTAACTGATTTGGAAGGCACCCGGTTAAGTATATAAGCAGCAGTTAATAACACATCACTCCAAAAAAGTGATAGATAGGTTAGCATGCGCCATCATGGACCTAACCATTTCCAGTAGGGTTCTGTTTCTTCTCTTCGCAACACCATTTTGTTGAGGAATGTATGGAATAGACAACTGTCTTTCTATTTCTTTTTCATCATATAATTTTCTGAACTTATTAGATAAATATTCTCGACCTTAATCGGATCGCAATATTTTTATTTTCTTATCTAATTGATTTTCTACCAAGTTTATAAACCTTTTGAAACAACTCAATGCTTCAAATTTATGAGAAATCAAATAGACATATCCGAATCGAGTATAATCATCTATAAATGTGATGAAATAAACAACCCCATGCCTTCCTCTCACATTCATCCGACCATAGACATCATATAATTTTCTGAACTCATTAGATAAATATTCTCGACCTTAATCGGATCGCAATATTTTTATTTGCTTATCTAATTGATTTTCTACCAAGTTTATAAACCTTTTGAAACAACTCAATGCTTCAAATTTATGAGAAATCAAATAGACATATCCGAATCGAGTATAATCATCTATAAATGTGATGAAATAAACAACCCCATGCCTTCCTCTCACATTCATCCGACCACAAACGTCAGAATGGATGAAATGCAAAGGAAATTAAGCTCTTTTACATTTTCCAAATGGTTTTCTTATCATTTTCCCTGCTAGGCAATGCTCACATATGGGCAAATCGACTTTTTCAATATTACCTAACAAGCCCTCTTTGGCTAGTCTATTCATACGTTGTTGGCCAATATGACCAAGTCTAGCATGCCACACATTCACATCATTATCATACGAATTAAAAGATGTGAAAAGGGAATAACAAATATTGATATCATCATAGTCAACATTCAATACAATAAAACCATTTACAAAATAATCACAACCATAGTAATTTGTATCCAAATACAAATCCACACCATTATTATGGAAGTTCATATTAAAACCAAGCTTAACCAATACTAAAACATACACTAAATTCTTACGAATCTCCGGAGCATACAATACATCATGTAGGAACAATGTGCGTCCACCACACATGTTTAGTTGGCACATGCCAATTCCTTTTACTTCTGCTTTGGAGTTGTTTCCTACATAGATCCACTTAGTTCCAGTTGATACTCATCAGAATTCCACGAAGGATTCTCTATCCTTCGCTACATGGTCTGTTGCTCCTAAATCTACAATCCATAAATGATTAGATTCAGCTAAGAATACAGAATATGACACATTAGCAAAGTTCTTAAGAGTATAAGGGGTGAGTACCTTCTTTGACTCGCGACAATCGCGAGCATAGTGACCCTTCTGGTCACAGTTGCAACACTTCACCCTTGAAATACTCTACACTCGAGGACGTTTTCCTCTCTTATGTTGGTTAGCTCTTGGTTTCTTGCAAAAAGGACTTGATCCCTTGCATTTCCACATATTGAACGAATCAATACGCTTGCACTTAGAGATCGAAGCTCCTTCTAAGTTGGAAGCAATATAGCAAATATGTATTTCATTCTCAAATGCCTTGAGGCGGTCCTCTACTAGCTCAAGGTGGCGCACAACATCCTCAAGTTCTTCCATAACATGGTCAAGAGCTTCTAGTACTTCTTGTTTTTTAAGCACATATTGAATTTTCATATTCAATATTTCACAATTCTCGCCGTTTATTTTGTCTTCGTTGTTCAAATAAGCAATTATGTTCTTAGTTGCTGAAACCATCAATCTGAACATATTAGACACATATGCACGAATTATTAATGCCTATCGTTTATGCATCTATTTTGCACAGACCCATCATATTAATGAATAATTTTAAGTAAGGTTTCGGAATCAAAATGTCACTATGTTTCCAATCATCATCCAAAAATTCTAACTTAAAACTATCATTAATATAATCTTCTATGCAAAATAAGTTCAGCAAAGTCATTAAAACTTTCTTGAACTTCCCACAATTAATTGTAAATTAACATACTATTTACAATAATAAATAACATTGAACATTCAATTATTAAACATATCCATTACACTAAGTAATATATCCAAAGGAAATATCAACATAGAAAGAGATATTTACACCTAAAACATCTCAAACTAATCTAAGAAATAAGTAGGGAAAGTCTCTTCTAATCTATCAGTAAAAATCTCTAAGAAATCTGAAGGCACATTGGCCAATCACGAAAAAACTTTTGGAGAGCTCTCATGCCACCTCCAAGGCGCATTCACTCTACACCATGTGGCACTCATCCCAAGAGTTGAAGTTTTAGTTAACTCGATCTTATAATATTCTCTTACAAAAGCTACTATAAGCTTCCTATAATCCGAGACCACATTGACCTCCCATAGGCGATCTAACACTGCTTGCCATTCAGGTGGAAGAGTGTTCATTAAAGCCGGCACCTTCTCAAAAATCCGGCATAGGATAACCATTCCAGATGATTTCTTGTATCATCTGATTGACCCTGACCACGTGTGTGACTACATCATCATCATTCCACCAATAATTAGCTAAACTCTGTCATTAGCCCTTTAAGTCTTGCATTTTCTTCCTCCGTTCTCGGAAATGCACGTATGCGTGCATAACGCATCATAGTTTGTGCAACAAATGCAGAACAAAAATGGATTACTTATAATCCACAATGAACAAAAGAAAAATACATAATTTTCATGGTGCATGCAACAAATGCAGAATAAAAGAAGGGATTACTTATAATCCATAATGAACAAAAAAGAAAATACAAAATTTTCCTCTTTTTTATTTTTTATTTTTTTTATGGTCAACGCCGGTCAACGGTGGTCAACGTAGGTCAACGGTGGTCAATGGGTCAACGGTCAACGTGTCAAAGGGGTCAACGGTCAACGGGTCGGGTCGATCAGGTCAATGGGCGTTGGGTCGGGTCACATCGGGTCGAACCGGTCGGGCCGGTCGGACGAACCAATCGGCATTGCCGCGCGCGTGCATGGCACGCGCTAGACTTCCGCGCGTGCGTCGCACGCACCTAGGGCCGAAACGGCGCATGTGACACACGTGCTTGCGGGGATAGAATCGACGTGTTCATTTCGGCCGCGCGTGGCGCGCGTTCCAGCGGCGATCCGCCACTCGTTTTCTCGTACCGACGAGAGTTTCAAAAACGAATTTCAACTTGTAGAAAATCACAAAACAGGGCGAACAATACGCATGTGTTGGGTTTTTCTATCCCCGATCAACCAGCAACGGCTTTTCTTGAATTTCGACCACAAAAAATAATTCAATAACATAAAAAGGGGATTCGGAAACATGAACTACGGCTCTGATACTAATGTTGGGAATTACTGATTCCCTAAAATGGATTCAACACTAAATCGAACCCCTAAAACGAATGCGGAAGATGAGCCCAAGAACAGACATGTATTACCGATCAAATACACACCACGGAATCAAGCGTATCTTATTATCCACAGATTAAATACCAATGTTGAAGATCGAGGAAGAATCTAATCCCAGTCTACCAAGGAGTGTACTGTTGCTTCAAGGGGGAGAAAACACTTACGTTGGTTTTGGAAGAGGGAGAAAAGAAGAGAAACCTCCGTACGTTGAAAGGGTACGTTCCCTTTTCTTTTCTCTCTTACATCTTCTCCAAAAAACGTACCTCTTCAACATAATACCTATCCCAAAAGATGCAACTGTTCCTCCATGGGCCCTTATCTTGCGGGCGAGGCTTTGAGGCACAACATGGGCGGACGGGCCTACTAAGGCCCATCAACATATAAATAAAAAACCATCGGTATACAACTTGGCAACGATTCTAGAGGAGAAGATAGAGAGGTACCAATTCTTTTGGTCCTCAAGGTTATTTTCCTTATAAATTGTTGGGTTTGAAGGTTTTTAAACCAAATCGACAAAATCAATTTGTCATCGACTAAACTCAACAATTGTTGACATCAAACTTTGTCACAGTGAGAAGCTTAAGGCATGTTATACTCATAGATTAGGTACCCTCAGTATGTTCGAGAAATTTCTGGTGTTTCCTCGCAGATTTGTACCTGAGGATATGTGATTCCAAAATTTCTTACTGCCCTTTTCGTGATAGAAGTTGGAACAGTTGGCTTATCCCTTCGAGGACCTGTCTTCTCGTGTATTTTGTGGTGCGTACGTCAATATTTGGTCTTAGACATATATTTCCAAATTAGTACGTTAGGTAGCTTCGTAAAACTCTGCAATCTTCATAGACGAAGCAAAGCATAGACGTAACCGATTTCACATTATCTTTCTGCAAATAATGGCCCAAGGCCACGTGATCCCCATGGTGGACATGGCCAAGACCTTCGTGACTCGAGGCGCAGAAATCACCACCATCACCACCACTGTCTGGGAGACCCTTTTTCCGAAACAAACCGAACAAATCAATCAATCGGGTTTGGAGTTTGACATCCAACTGAGCTAGGGTTGCCAGAAGGTTTGGACAATACAGATGCAGTCATATCGAGCCAAAATTAGGTGGAATTGGTGGGTAAATTCTGGGAGGCCTTGTGCTTGCTCCAAGAACCGATCTTGCAGGTTGCATATCCTAGAAGAACATTGATCGAATTCTCTTGTAGTAGATGTTATAATATATTTTTATTATTCTAAATGTGATACCAATTTTGTATTTCCCAATTAATTCTGATTTATTGCCTAATTTATTACCCGTGTTTATTACGTGATATTTGCCTGTTAATATGTTACCATAACGGTCTTGATGGAAGACGATGGTAACATAAGAAACAGAATAAAACGTCAGATCGTTTGAAACATACCATCATGTTTGAGGGGTATTGGCTAGTGGAACATGATGTATAGATCTGGTGATTCCATATTCACAGATTGATCACGCTCTGTGCATCCGTCCAAGGTTTGAGGATTTTCTATATTTGCATATTTTTATCAATGGCTGAAGGTATGTCAATCCTTACATTTCCGCAAATCGATCCCGAATTATGCACGTATTTGTTTGAGAATGATAGATCAGGATCATAAGGTTTTATTTGAAATTTTGTCTTTCGGTTGGTATCAAAGGTTTGTTTATAATTTCTGCCTTGGTGAAAATTTTGGAATTTTTGTTTATTTTCACTGTATTATGTATGGGTAAAATTCGGATCTTATATGGCTTGGAATGGAATTTCAAATTCCGGCCAAATTTGGGTGACCCATCACGCGATAATGGATCTACATGGTCACACCGCCATGAGGAAGAAAAACCCTTAAATTTTTCGGGATATTATTGATCGTCGGAGGTTAATCGAGTGATGAAATTTTGGTGATTAGGATCTTAGGGCAGATCATTTTAGGCTTAATTTCGGTCAATATGTTAGTCATTTTTGCCGGATCTTGAACCTATGGGTTCGTCTCGGCATTTACTTCAAAACCCATTGATTAATTTGATTGGACATGGGCGGTGGAAAAAGACCCAGGCAGCGAAATGAGGGCAGCTCGTGGTTTTAGAATTAATGAGCTGATTTAAATGTGATATACACTAGCTACAAAAGGTAATACAAAGAACAGATCTTTGGATGATCGATGATTGATAATCAATAATTGAGAGTGTTGATAATGATCAACCAAAACATTCACACACAAGAGCAATTGCTAGCACAATTGTAGTTGTGAGATCTCTCACTTTTTCTCTTTTGTTCAACATGAGATAAGTGGTGTGTTAGAACTAGAGGCCCGACACTTGTGAGGCTGGATTTGAAGAATGTCAAAACCTGCAATGCAAAGAGATCAGGCGTTTTGCATCTGAAGAACATTACAACTAGTATTACTAGAAGACATCATATTTTTGTGTGGTCAAAATTCCAAGAACTTCATAACTAGTGTTACTAGAAGGCGTCAGACATTCATAATCAGAGTCTGAAGAACGTCATAATCATTGCTACAAGGACATCAGACATTTGTGCTTAGGATTCGAAGAACATCGAACCAAATTTGGAGCACAGTACAAGGATAATATAATTAGCCCATTTATCTCTTTTGTGTGTTTTTATTAAAATGCACGAAATCCTTTGGAAACACGTGTATAAACATTCTTACTTCCACTGCGATCAGACTTTGATCTTAATTACTTACATATGCATGCTTGTTTATCAAAACAAATACCAACAGAAAATTCCCAAGCTAGTTTTCGAGGGGACAAGTTTCTTTGCTATGTGCACCGGGGAAGTTATTGTACTATATCAATCACTTACCCGATTCATAAACTTTCCTTATATGCAACCCACCAGGAAGAATTGTTGAAAAGGTCCTAAACATTTTACACTTTTTCAATGTCATAAACGTTTTAATTTTGCCAATTAAGTCTTAAATCTTTTCATCTTTTGCCATTGAGTTGATCCGACCAATTTTGATTGGAAATCAATAATGTGGCATTGGCCGTCCTATGTAGCATGACCAACGTTAATATGGATAATTTTTAATAATATTTTAATACTTTTTTCAATTTATTTATTTATTATTGTTTTCCTTGTTCTAGCCGATTGCTAGGCCTCGTGAGGTTAGAGTCTCGCCCAGCCATGGCTAGGCTCAAACTTGCCTAGTGATGGCAAAGTTGGGTTCATTTGTGTTAGGCGAGCCTTGCTAAAGGCCGACGAGGTTGACCTCATTGACCCTTGCCTCTAGCTAGTTGTTGGCCATCGCTGAGGCCTAGCAATCGTCAACCACCATCTACTGAAATTCCTAGCATGTAACTATTGCATAGTTACTTTAGGGCATACATCCAACATGATGCTCTCCATGAACCTACTGTGCATGCTTAGTCTCAATCTCGTTAGATGTGTGGTGGTCCTGCATCAGCATTTAGGTCACCTTGTGATGTTTGTATATGTGATTCTCTGAATTTGCTTTGATTATTATTCTGGATTTGCCTTAATTAGCCCAATTTCAGTTCAGATTCATGTTTAACGAAAAGAAAGTTCAATGTCTGCAACTTGTTTGATAAAATTCCTACTGGGCGTTAATATTTGTATTCTTTGGATTTGGTCGAGAAGCATTTTTAGTCGATATGTTAATGCTGAGATTTTATGAGATTCTGTGTTTGTATGTAAGACTGAGATTTAGGAAGTGAATAATTTATTCATTGGTTGACTTACTGGTTGATGAATATTTCCGCATCTTTGAAAGAGAAACCATGATTTAGTTCCGAATGTTTTCTCAGTCCTTTCGATGCGTTGATGATCAGTCAAGAACGTCTTGCACCATAATTTCATTTTGGGAGTTACCTCTGTAACGTGCAATTCATGCTTTGTTGCCAAACATTCTTGGTTTGTGATGCATTACCATTACCAACTAAGACTAGATGCTATTTTAACGAGAGAATTCGTGTTCTCGTACTTGGCTCAAATGAATGTAAAAGCTCAAAACAATTTGTAGATGAGAATAGCTTACCCTACAATTGGAATAAGACTGTATCATTGTTGTAGCTTTTAAAATGATTATTTAAGTGTCACAACGATAAATGAAGTGACTTTGTTGACAAAAGTTTTGACATGACTTATCAATAGTTTTGGCATTAAATTTGTAATATCCTCGATTTCGACCCTTCTTTTGGTCCTAACTAGAAAGCTAAGCTAGATAGGCCAATCTCCTTGAATAGTAAGAGTCAAATGCATTAAATGAAAGTAATGAGTATGGAGGCTTAGATGTCCCAAGTAATTAATGAAAGGGAGTGACTCATGGAACTAAAGAATGATGATAAGTGATCTTGGAAGTTAAGTAGGGCGCCACCTCTCCTCTGTAAACTTGCCACCTTGAGTTTCATAGGTTTTGACTTCCTAGTTTTTCAAAACAACTGGACCTTTCCTGCTTTCCAATTTTATGGAACTCTTTGTGGTTCGAATTTGGAGAAATTTCCTTCATTAAAATTGTTCAAAACATTTTGGCCTATAACATACTTAAATTTCATATTTTTCTAAGGTGAAATGGTTGGACAAAGGCTCAATCACTTACTGTTTGAAATCTGCTAGGAGTAGTAGAAACAATGACCGGATTGTCTACTCGAGATTTTATAAAATTTTCCCTTTCAAACTTGGACATTCTTCCTTCATAAAAGCTTTAGAGACATTTATTCCTACAACATATTAAAATTTCAAAGTGTTTTGTGAAGATTTGGATTTGGAAATGTATCTTTCTCCATAACCATTAGATCTGCTTGATTGACAAATTATTGGGTTGTGTTTAGTGAGTTTATGCTCTTTCCACAGCATGAATTGGACTTAGCTTCCTAATGTAAAATGTTATTTGAGATATTTTCTACAACATATTAAAATTTCATAATTTTTCGAGCTCATTTGATAAGGTAATAATACTGATTTCAAAAACTGCTCAAAATTGTTTCTCACGCCAGGGCGAGAGAGTCACATGCCCAAACTTGGAGGGAAAGAGCTGCATGCCCAACTTGAAGAGCAAACTAATCTAGAGTTTTCTTGGATTAGGATAAGGATGCATTAAATACTTTTGGACTCTAATTCTTCAACACCAAGTTGAGGTGTGCCCTAAAAGAATAGGCCATAATGACACCTAACCTAAAACTTGGAGAGCAAGTATTCATTTCATCATTTCAAAACTTGGGTGGCCCAATAAGAGAAGGAACAAATGTGGCCCTAGAGATTAGGCTTACCACATCTTTCTCCTTCGCCTTGCCACCTTATCAACCTAGCCTTACTACCCAAAGAAATCCTATTGGTCCATTTGGAAGGGTAATGATGAGAGATTTGCCTATAAATAGGGGCATCCCTCCCATAACCACACCACACCACCCTACTTCTCCCTCACTTACTCTCTCTCTCTCTCTCTCTCTCTCTCTCTCTCAACCTTGCTCGTGCACAGCCTCATCGGATGGCCTTCTCTTGGTAAAACCACCTACAGTTCATTGAAATTCATCAAGGTAAGTAGAATCTCTAACTCTTGGTTAGGGCGATAGCTTACATCGTCTAATTTAGCGGTGTACTCACCTTTGTAAGCCGTGTGTATATTGTAATGTTCTTTTCTATGGTTTGCTCATATTTGCATGCTTGAATGTGTTCACGCCCCAGGACGAGGTTGAGGTTTGCTCGACTTGGAATCGATGTTAAGTCATGATGACCTAAGCCGCGAGGCCTTAGATCAACATTGAAGTGTGCTGGTTTCAAGTCTTGCTTGGTGCAGACATCCTAAGCGTGCGGCTCAAGCCACGAAACAAGACTCGTGCCCGGCATGTCATATAACATGATGTTAAGAGTCATAGCATACTCACTTGAATGACCACTCCTTCAGGCCATGTATGAGTGGTCTAAGAAGAAAAGTAAGAATTAGCTTGTATTATGCACTTTCATGATACACTTAAAGAGGAAAAAGTGCTTATCACCAAATAGCGTTGGCATTGATGCCTGGTTCATTGAGTGGGATGCCCTAGTTGAGCTAAGATGCTTGGATTTAAGCCTAGATGTCTCGGGTAAGCTAGTCCCAGGATGCCCTAATTGAGCCAGGATGCCTTGGTTGAGCCCGAATGCCTTGGTGAGCTAGCGTCAAGATGCCTCGATTGAGCCAAGATGCCCTAGTTGAGCCAAAAAGCCTAACAAGAAGCTGGAAGCCCTAGTCAAGCTGGGAGGGTTTGGTTGAGCCAGGACGACTGTAAATGAATTTGCATGAGTGCCAGTTATGCATAAATATGATATGTTGATATGTCTCTTGATAAGCCAAAGGTAAGTATGCATTGAAGTATGTTGTAATGGACATCTACATGTAGCCGAGGTGTAGCAATAAGTTTATCATTGATCTGTTATCGACATTACATTACGAGTGTTGTACCTGTTAGATTTTGATGATGTGATGTCCTCCTAGAAGAGAATTAGGGATTCTACTTACTGAGTCTATGAATCATCCCGTTCTTTTTCAGAATTGTAGGAATGGAGGAATTACAGTCTCCATAGAGAAGTTAAGGTTTACCCTAACCTCTTTTAGTATAGAGCATGTAGTGATTGTAAATATAATGGCCCATGACGAAAGGGTTTGTAAATATAACTGATATAATTGTGTATTTGCAAGTGGTTGTTTTTCTAGCTACTTGTTGTCTAGGTGTTGTATGTATGCTTCCGCACGTGCTTAATGAAAAGATAAAAAGAAATGGGATAGTGACGCGCTTAAGACATCATAAAAATAACCCTTATAGCTCAAGACCCTGGAGATGGAGTTGGGGTTGTGACAAAATTGATCTCATAAAGCTTCAGCACTAAAATGATTAGTTTTCAAGATTTCACACAAAAAAATTTGAAAAGTATAGTGTATAATTTATGTACAGAACGTCGTCATGGAATCAATCAATTTTTCACTAGAGAACTTGGAGCTAAATTTTTATAAATTTTCAATCTAACCTTAAACATTTGTAATGACCTCTTTAGTACTAAAACTTTTTGAAAAATCCCATAAAAGTGACTCTGGTGAGCTATGTCAAAATTTCAACAAGTTAACAGTTAATAGAGTATGCTGTGTGTTTTTATTAGGAGTGTTAGACTGATGATATTGACCATATATACGTTTTAAGTTTAGGTCAAAGTCCAGCCTATGCATGAGGAAGAGTATTAGACTAATGATATTTGGGCAAGAAAAGAGGTGCTGTCGCTCTCTATGTGTAAGAATGTGAAACAATGGTTTATGTGGTTGAGAGTGGCCTACTACTGCGGTTGGAAGGAGACATGAGTACGTTTCGAGCTACATTGACCACACATTAACTACCCAAGATGACTTTTCCTTGCACAGAAAGAGACAAAATTTCCAATTTGAATGCTCCCTAGTTAATCCTGATGGGCGACCCATTTTGTGCAATATGATCATGCGTGATGTCTCTCTTTCTAATTTTATGGCTTTCAAAGAATCAAGATCTGTCATAGTATTGTAGCATTCCACAAGTACGTAGACACTGATAGTGTTACCTGTTCGAATGATTGGCCTGTAGACTTGCCACTTGCCACTTGCCACAGTTCCTAAGTATAATGATATGGATAGGTTCATTCTGTATAACCCCACCTGGAAGTTCTCTATGCATGGTGAAGGAACATTCTGCATGCTCGATGTAAAGTGTCTCAACATATATGTTCGACTCATCTATTTGTTATACCCTCCAAATCTAGACTCAGTTTTTTGTTCTCTCTTGCGATCTTGAAATTCTTTGTGTCACGCCCCGATCCTCAAGTGCGTGCCCATCCCTCGATGGTCGATAAATTTGCAACGTCTCAGGACACATTGCCGACCCATTCATTTTAATGTGCATGTAAAAGCGTATGAATAAATCCCCGGACAGCACAAAGATGAGATAGAAAAGCAAGACCACAATTTCACAACCACAACACACCTTTATACACAGCTGACTAGTTTAATTACAATACTAGTCTATAGACAAAAGTCTACAAAAGTATAAAGTCTACAAAAAGACCAATTCTCAAAACGAAGCTGTCCTAATACTAGCTAGCCAGACACATTCATCGATCCTTTTGTCTCCACAGGCTCCAAGGCATCGGGTCCTCCACCACACCATCAAGAGGGTTAGCTGCATCCTCGTCTAGAGTAGCATCAACTACCACAACGGGGATTTCAAAACCCCTAAGGGGACCTACTCTGAATCCATTTGGTCCGCAGCGAAACCACGCTCTGAATCAATAGGGTACCCTATGAGATAGGTCCTCTTCAACCCAGATGGTGGTCATCACAAGTTCATAGACCCAGTGACTTCCAGGATTGAGGTAACTAGAAACCCGCTCGGTAACCCTCATGGGTCGGCCAAAACGCTTTGGAGGAACCATCATCTAAGGACTTGAAAAGGTTAAGCCCACGACGAGGTGAGACAATGTCTTAGCAAGTTCACCCTTTAAACTCCGACTAGGAAAGAAATACGCTTAAGGCAGTCTATACACACACAAGACAGATGACTTACCTTGCCTTAATTCCTTTCTGCAAGTCAGTACGATTCATAATCTCAATCAATCAACTCAATTCGATTCAAACCATTGATCCATCAATCCACTCAGTCAATCAACTCAATTCGACACAATTGATAAGACCCGAACCATCTATCAATTCAATACTATCTATCAATTAATACCATCTATCAATCATTACCATCTATTAATCAATCGATTCGCTTACTGCTCACATAAGCTGAAGTATAGACGGTAATAGCTCTCACAACCTGATATATAGATAGACGGTAGCTTACACAAGCTGATATAGATAGATAGTAGCTCGCACAAGCTGATATAGATAGATAATAGCTCGCACAAGTTGATATACAGATCGTTGCTCTTATAAGCTAATAAATGATCATTGCTCCCACAAGCTGATAAAGTATACTGCTCTCACAAGTTGACATATCAAGCTCATATAGGCTGATATAGTATAATGCTCTGACAAGCTGATGTGCAATAATGCTCTCACTAGCTGACAATTCACCGTGTTAAAAATATCCAATAAAATAATCACATGTGGGTATACAGTCGGCCTGAACCAAAATTGCAATATCTTTCTTTTAGAAAATCTCACTATTTATATAGTCCACAAAGACATTCTCGGCGTTAAAAACTGACACTCGATTTTTCTAATTAAAATACCGAAATTCCACAATTTTGGAATAAATACCTAAAATTACAATTTCCACTCAATTTGCACAAATTATCACTTAATTAAATAAACCAAGCACACCATTGCAATCAGCACGAAATTTCGGTCACCGACTATCCGGTATAATTTTCAGAAAATAATAAATAATTAAATTAATACCAAAAATAATTAAATAAATGCAATTAAATGCCAAAAGTAGAAACTTAGGCCAAAAATGCCTAATTAAACACCGAAATGGGCACGAAAAATTTTCGAACCTATCTAGATAAATAGTACAACTTATCTAGTCTCTAATTAAGCCAATTTAACCACCTAACATGCATAAACAAATAATTAAATCACTAATCCGTTCTAACTAACCACCTAAACCATACTTAGGCTAAACTAACCGACCCTTAAGTATTATTAATTCCCTAACCAGAGTTTAGTGAGAAACTCACAAGTTTAGAAATCTGGTGAGTCCATGGCGACGGCAAAGTGGAGACGGGCGACAAACCTCCTGGCGGCGAAGCCAAGCGGAGCTCAGAAAAGGTCCAAAATGGGCCTTGAAGCCCAAAGACCCTTGCCGGTCTTCGGCTCTAGTTGCTGGGCCAAGAGAATGAACCGGGTGATGGGTTGAGCTGGAAATGGCGAGGACGAGTGGTGGTGGTTGAAACGGGTGATAGGGAGTGACGGCGGCTGCTCCAACGAGCCAGGGGCTTCGATGACGACCAGAGAGGCTCAGGGGCACGGCTGGGGTTGCGAGATGAGCAAGAGCAGGTGGACGGGCAGACGGTGTGCGACGGGCTCGCACGAGGGCGCGACAATGACACGGTGGTCTTGGCGGCTTCGGGCGAGCATGCGATAGCTAAGGGGAGCTTGGTCGATTTCTCTGCAACTTTGGAGCTTCAAATGCACTGAAAATGGAGAAAGCAAGCTCTAAAGATGACGAAGACAACTCAAAGGAGATGAGAGTCCTAATGTGACATCCAGATTTTTGGGTTCTGATTTCATTAGATAAATTGACCATTTTTGTTCAGTTGAAGCTAGGGATTAATTCTGGTTGTGAAATTGAGAAGGAAGAGGGATTCTTGGATGAGGAAAATAATAAATTTGATAAGTGAGACATCAATTGATTTTATGAGAGTCATTTGAGAGAAATTCTTTAGGGAAATTGGATGCAGAAATGCAAGTGGGAACCAAGTACTCTAATTTGAAATTTCTTTTGGGAAACTATGAGCTTATTAAAAAGAAAATGGGATGAGAATTTTCTACTCTAGGAAATTCTTTTGTTTAGTCTTCTTCCCATTTCCCTTTTCTTTTTCCATTTTTGGGCCAAACACCTTTTCTCTTTCCCCTTTTCTTTTGGCCGAAAGTCTCTCTCTCTCTCTCTCTCTCTTCTCTTTTCTCCTTGTGCGAAATGTCCCCACTGACTGCCCTCTCTTCCGTTTCTCACTTTGCTTCTCTTTTCTTATTGCTTTTTGACTTTTCAAACCTATCTACTCTCTCTCTCTTATCTTTATCTCTCTCCCTCAGTACTCTCTCTCGACACTCTCTCTCTTCTTCTCCCTCTCCGTGTGTTCGAACGAGGAGAGGCAAGAATGAAGATAGTAGCTTGCCATTGAACTAGCAACCGAACTGGAGCTGCCGTTGCTGCTCTGCCTCGCCCGCGCGTTGCACGCGTGCAACCATGCTTGGCCGCGCCTCTCACCACTCCACCATGCGACCCCAGCTTCCAGTCACCTCTGTTCAACTCCATTTTGGCCATCACAGGCCACGGTTCGGCCACCTTCGGCCAACGTGCGCCGCCATCTTGACCCGCCAGAGCTTCGCTTGGCCCTAGCCGCCCTTGCCTCACCATCTTAGCCTCGGATTCACCCTCAACCAGCAGTGAACAGAGAAGTGCATAATGGGTATGGTAGCAACTATTTGGCCTGTTTTGGCCGTCTTCCCGAGCCCGGATGCTCGAACCGCTTTGAGAAAAGTCGATCCTCGCGTCGACCTCGTCGTTTTGAGTGAGTTTTACTCACTAATACCTTCTTAGTTTGCTAATTATACTTAAAGGTTTATTAGTGTTAGTTAAGTGTAATTAGGTGGTTAGATTAGAATGGATTAGCGATTATTAGTTAATTACATTGCATATGAGTGAAATAGGTTGTGTACTTATCTAGAGAATTGCCTATAGTGTTTATTGGATGCTTCTTGGGATTTTTCCCGACCCTTATCGGGTGTTAATTAGGCAATTCGGGCCTAATTGGAATTTTTAGGAATTAAATATTAATTTTCGAAATTAATTATTTAATTATTTATTTTCCGGAAATTCAAGTGGGATGGCCAGTGACCAAGATTTTATGCTAATGATCGTGGCGTAGTCCATTTATTTAATTGAGCTTTATATTGTGCTAAATTGAAATTATTGTGTTTATTTATTTAATTTTCGAAATTAATTATTTAATTATTAATTTTTCAGAAATTCAACCGAAATGGTCGGTGACCGGAATTTTGTGTTGATCATCGTGGTGCAGTAAATTTATTTAATTGAGATTCAAATTGTGCCGAATTGATTTAATTATGAAATTTTATGATATATTCCTATTGGGTTGATTTTGATTATTTGGTTGAGGAATTTAATTACAAAGTGCAATATCGTTGGTCATGGTTGATTGGTCATGGGATGGTGATTGAATCTTGATGGGTGGGTGGGATGGTAAAGCCATTGAATCTTGATGGGTCGAGTGGGACCATAAAGCCATTGAATCTTGATTGGTCGAGTGGGACCGTAAAGTCATTGAATCTTGATGGGTTGAGTGGGACCGTAAAGCCATTGAATCTTGATTGGTCGAGTGGGACCGTAAAGTCATTGAATCTTGATGGGTCGAGTGGGACCGTAAAGCCACTAAATCTTGATTGGTCAAGTGGGACCGTAAAGCCATTGAATCTTGATTGGTCGAGTGGGACCGTAAAGCCATTGAATCTTGAAAGGGTCGAGTGGGACCGTAAAACCATTAAATATCGAAAGTTACTTTGTGGGGCCATGATTACCACCTATAGATAAGTTGTGTCCTAAAGATCATGATTCATAATTGGGAATTGAGTTAGAATAGTCGAAATGACCGGAAGTGGTCTTGTTGATATGTAATCGACCAAGTCGATTGATCTTTGCTTTGATTTGATGTTGTGAAATTGATTAACTAAATGGAATGATCGGTGAATGGTTGATTGAGACATAATCGACTAGGTCGGTTGATCGTTGCCTTGATTTGATGTTGTGGATTGATTGATTGAATGGGAATGACCGTGAGTGGTCTTGTTGGCGTGTAATCGACTAGGTGGATTTGATTGATGCTTCGATCAGTGATGTGATTGTTTTGGTGCCTCTTTGATCTGTGCTAATGGAATCTGAGGTCAAAGTAAGTCCTCTGACTCATGTTGTGCATAGGCAGCCCTAAGCCTCTGACTCATGTTGTGCATAGGCAGCCCTAAGCCTCTGACTCATGTTGTGCATAGGCAGCCCTAAGGTGTATTAGTTTACTAATCACGTCCTACGGGGTAGAACTTGCTGAGACGTAGTCTCGTCCCGATTTGGGGAAAACATTTCAGGACCCTGATGAAGAACCTGCGGAGAAAGAACTCGAAGAGGAATATCTGAAGGAGAACTCCGAGGATGATCCAAAGTAGGATCCTGATGACTGTTGCTATAGAATCTAATTGAGTAGAAACCAACCTTTTTAGCATGGTTTGTATATGTACATGTATGACTGAGTCATTATAGATGTACATAAGGTTGTTGGTTTTCAGGTTCAATTTTCTAGTCCTACTTATATATCCCATTGCTTTATTGTCTGGGGATTTTTATAACTGCTTCCGCATGTGCTATTAAAAAGGAAAGGGTCGGCGATATGTAGACCTGGGATTCGCATTTTAAAAAAGACCAAAGGTAAGGGATGTGCACGTGCCTGAGGATCGGGGCGTGACATCCCCTTTTTGTGGTATTAGAGCAATGGTTATCTATTGGAGTGATAAGGTGTGATGACCTATGGGATAGTAGTAGGAAAGGTCTTTAAATTCATGACCGATGCATATCTGTGATAGCTGATTTGTAGCTTGTTTGTGGATCACTCAAATTCTAATGTGGTATTAGAATTAGAAAACAGGTTTCTATAAAGATCATGTAGTCTGAGTGATCAGGAGCTGAGGGCTCTTAGTAAGAGGACTGTAGCCTTTGTGACTCGGGAATGAACGCCGACAAGGATCGATGCCCGAAGTGGTTGTGGCAGAGTGTCGGCTTAGGCCAACGTGAGTGTAAAAGTACCACTGTGGGTTGGTACTGAGAGTGTAGCAGCACTGAGTGATCCTAGGTCCAACGAGATCATTCTGGCGCAAGTGTTCTTTGGGAACTTGTCGAGCCAGTAAGTTCGGGATCAAGTCGAAGTTATTGCCACACCTGCCGAGGTTTAGTAAGGAGACGTGATCTGGGAGCAAGCCGTTGCAACTGAGTTGAGGTTCAAGTTCAGTAGAGTTGGAAATCAAGTTGGAAAGGAGCCTATGACCGGAAAAGTGTATTTTATTCCGCCCCTCAGGAAAGACGGGATAGGTAGGTCAACGTCGGATCAGAACGTTGTGGGTCATGGAAGCCGACATGGATCAGCCCCATGTCCTGTTAAGATGGGTGCTTATTTTTTCTGTGACCGATAAGGTCACTTGGCAAGAGACTGTCTTAGAAGGCCAATGGGATAGGTTGGAAGGAGTGAGCCACAGAGCGTACAATGGAGTTTTTGAAACAGGCCTCTAGTGCAACCAAGAGGGTATGCTATCACCTAACATGAGATAAAGGACTCACTAGGTGAGTGCCAAAAATATGGAAGAAATGCGTGGATTAATCCTGTGTTCGAGAATGACTAGAACGTGCTTTGATGGTAGTGAGCATGGCCATCGGTGAGGGACTATCAGTTGGAGTTTAGGAAGAACACCAATGCTGCTACTACCAATATGACGCCACTAGGATGGCAAAGAATCAGGAACGGAACTGACCATGCTTTGATTAATGGAAGAATGTTTTGTGGTGATTCTTATCAGAATAGTGCCTCAGAGTGTTGGGAATGCAATTGTGGAATTTCAATTGTGTGTTAAGGTTGTAGAAAAAGAACTACTGACTAGAGTTGTAATTGATTGGTTGTTGGTGTGCAACTTATTCGTCAAGTGTGGAAAGAATTGGTTCTGGAGCATTTTGTGGTGATGAATTGTTATAGTGGAGTAACCCAGTTTATTCCAGGAGCAGGTAGAAGTGCCAAGTTTTATTGAGAGTCAAGAAGGGTCCTCGACTTCTTTAATCTCATCACTTGAGGCAATCCATTTGTTAGACGGAGGTTGCCTAGGTTACTTGACGATTGTCAAAAATAAGACAGATTGAAGAATTGAAAATTTAGGACTCCTCAGTAGTCCAAGAATTCCTGAAAGTGTTGCTAGAAGGATGGTCAGACCGTCGCCAGATAAAGAGATAGAATTACAATCGAGCTAGCATCCGGAACAGAACCATTCTCTAAAGTTTATTACCAGTTGTTGTTGTCTAAATTGATAGAACCAATGGTGCAAATGTGAGGATTGACGAATGAAGAATTCATGCATATTGATGCATTACCTAAGGGAAACATCAGCCTCATAGTGAGAAAGAAAGGAAGATGGTTCATTGCAATCATGCATCAACCATTGTCAACTCAATTGAGTGACTTGTTATAAATATTGTTAATGTCTTCAAGGATCAACTCGAGGACGGGTTTTCATCAGCTGAGAACCAGGAAGGAGGTTATATTGAAGACAACATTTCGCACTTGATTTAGCCCTTGTGAGAATAATGTAAAGCCATTTGATTTGACAAACGCTCCAACCGCTATCATAGATTTGACAAGCCAAGTGTTCAAAGAATAACTAGATCAATGGTGATCGTGTGGTGTAGAGACATTATAGTGTATTCATTAAGTGTTGAGAATCACAAGAGCCACCTAAGAATGGTCATGTGATTACGGGTAAAGGAATCTTCATGGACCCAGCCAAGATCGAATTAGTTGTTAATGGACCGAGACCGACATCAATCTCAGAGATCAGAAGCCGTGGGGATTGGACAGATTACAACAGAATGTTCGTGAGAGAATTTTCAGCATCAATATCATCGCGGGCTTGACTCTTAAGAAAGAAGAGAAATTCATAGGCATAGACAAGTGCAAAGATAATTGCCAGAGCTTAAGTAAGAACAGGCTACCGCACTTGTGCTAAACTTTACATTTGGCTCTAGAAAGCATGAAATCTTTAGTGATGTGTCTTGCAGAGAACTGGGTACGTATTGATACAACATGAGAAGATTGTTGTATAACTGTCCCACCAGTTGAGACCAATAAGTTGAATATGAAACGGTGTCGTGAATCAGAATTTTGGCAGGACTATAATAGTGATATCGAGTATCATCCTTGGAGAAATGAAATGAGTCATTAATGTGTTGAGCCAAGAGTCTTCAATTGTGTATAGACTAACTAAAATATAGACTTTACTTGAAAGGGTTCAAAATGTGGTTTTCAAATTTGAGGTAGGCTATCTTTTGAATTTTATAGCCGCCCTCAAAATTGAACCATATATTCAAGTTAGAATCGGCGCCGAATTGACAGACAGAGATGTTTAGGAGATCCTGAAAAAGGATACGGATGAGAAAGAATCTGACTTTCAGACTTCTGAGGGTGGAACACTCAAGTTCCGAGAGTGATTGAGTGTGCTTGATATTGTAACACTTAGGTAAGAAGCATTGTTAGAAATTCATTGTAGAAGTGCGGTGTGTGATCAAATAATTCAAGATGGATCAGAATCGGCATCAGCTAGATTAGTAGACTAATATGAAGATAGATACTGCTGAGCAGGTTGCAAGTGTCAGAGTTGTCAGTAAGTGGAAGTTCGGCAATGCAAACCAGGGGGAGTACTAATTCCATTTGAGGATAGTGGTCGATCGATAGATGAAGTCAGTCCACTTTAGTTCGTACGAATAGATCTTGTTTTGAATGACTATACCGAAGTATGTGAGTATCAGATAATTCATTGGCATGGAATGCCAAGGAGGAATTATATTTCGAATCTAGATCAGAGGTTACAAGTATGACAGAGTTTTCAGAGGGTTCTTTCTTAAGCAGTGCATAGCAGAGGGTACAGAAGAAAATGAAGTGAAGAAAGATCACAGGCCAGAGTCAGCTCAGTAATCAGTGATTGCAATTGTCGTCATTAGAGTTAGAGGTGAATGACAGAGTGTCATATGTGAGAAGCTCAGTTCAGTTGTTGATTCAGAAAGAGCAGATTTTGTGTACCAAGATGGTCTCCTTGGTCAAAGTGGTCAAACAACACCACAAGACCAAAGGGATAGCATAGGAAAAAGGGAGACTCAATGAGACGACAACACCCCCACCTTTTTGTTTCAGGATTGGTAAAGGTTTAAATTTCGAAGATGAAATTTTTATAAGATGGGAAGAGTTATGACATCCAGATTTTTGGGTTCTGATTTCGATTAGATAAATTGGCCATTTTTGTTCGGTTGAAGCCGGGGATTAATTCTGTTTGTGAAATTGAGAAGGAAGAGGGATTCTTGGATGAGAAAATAATCAATTTGATAAGTGAGACATCAATTGATTTTATGAGAGTCATTTGAGAGAAATTCTTTAAGGAAATTGGATGCAGAAATGCAAGTGGGAACCAAGTACTCTAATTTGAAATTTCTTTTGGGAATCTATGAGCTTATTAAAAAGAAAATGGGATGAGAATTTTCTACTCTAGGAAATTCTTTTGTTTAGTCTTCTTCCCATTTCTTTTCTTTTTCCATTTTTGGGCCAAACACCTTTTCTCTTTCCCCTTTTCTTTTGGCCAAAAGTCTCCCTCTCTCTCTCTCTCTCTCTCTCTCTTTCTCTTTTCTCCTCATGCGAAATGTCCCCACCGACTGCCTTCTCTTCCGTTTCTCACTTTGCTTCTCTTTTCCTATTGCTTTTTGACTTTTCAAACCTATCTACTCTCTCTCTTATCTTTATCTCTCTCCCTCAGTACTCTCTCTCGACACTCTCTCTCTTCTTCTCCCTCTCCGTGTGTTCGAACGAGCAGAAGCAGGAATGAAGACAGCTAGCTTGCCGTTGAACTAGCAACCGAACTAGAGCTGCCGTTGCTGCTTTGCCTCGCCCGCGTGTCGCACGCGTGCAGCCATGCTTGGCCGCGCCTCTCACCGCTCCACCATGCAACCCCAGCTTCCACTCACCTTTGTTAAGCTCCATTTTGGCCATCAAAGGCCACGGTTCGGCCACCTCCGGCCAACGTGCGCCACCATCTTGACCCACCAGAGCTCCGCCTGGCCCTAGCCGCCCTTGCCTCACCATCTTAGCCTTGGATTCACCCTCAACCAGCAGCGAACAGAGAAGTGCAGAATGGGTATGGTAGCAACTATTTGGCCCGTTTTGGCCGTCTTCCCGAGCCCGGATGCTCGGCCCGCTTTGAGGAAAGTCGATCCTCGCGTCGACCTCATCGTTTTGAGTGAGTTTTACTCACTAATACCTTCTTAGTTTGCTAATTATACTTGAAGGTTGATTAGTGTTAGTTAAGTGTAATTAGGTGGTTAGATTAGAATGGATTAGCGATTATTAGTTAATTACATTGCATATGAGTGAAATAGGTTGTGTACTTATCTAGAGAATTGCCTATAGTTTTTATTGGATGCTTCTTGGATTTTTCCCGACCCTTATCGAGTGTTAATTAGGCAATTCGGGCCTAATTGGAATTTTTAGGAATTAAATATTAATTTTCGAAATTAATTATTTAATTATTTATTTTCCGGAAATTCAAGTGGGATGGCCAGTGACCAAGATTTTATGCTGATGATTGTGGTGCAGTCCGTTTATTTAATTGAGCTTTATATTGTGCTAAATTGGAATTATTGTGTTTATTTATTTATTTTTCGAAATTAATTATTTAATTATTAATTTTTCAGAAATTCAACCGGAATGGCCGGTGACCGGAATTTCGTGCTGATTGTCGTGGTGCAGTAAATTTATTTAATTGAGATTCGAATTGTGCCAAATTGATTTAATTATGAAATTTTATGATATATTCCTATTGGGTTGATTTTGATTATTTAGTTGAGGAATTTAATTACGAAGTGCAATATCATTGGTCATGGTTGATTGGTCTAGTGGGACCGTAAAGCCATTGAATCTTGATGGGTCGAGTGGGACCGTAAAGCCATTGAATCTTGATGGGTCGAGTGGGATCGTAAAGCCATTGAATCTTGATTGATCGAGTGGGACCGCAAAGCCATTGAATCTTGATGGGTCGAGTGGGACTATAAAACCATTGAATCTTGATTGGTCAAGTGGGACCGTAAAGCCATTGAATCTTGATTGGTCGAGTGGGACCGTAAAGCCATTGAATCTTGAAAGAGTCGAGTGGGACCGTAAAGCCATTAAATATCGAAAGTTACTTGGTGGGGCCGTGATTACCACATATAGATAAGTTGTATCCGAAGGATCATGATTCATCATGGGAATTGAGTTAGAATAGTCGAAATGACCAGAAGTGGTCTTGTTGATATGTAATCGACCAAGTCGATTGATCTTTGCTTTGATTTGATGTTGTGAATTGATTAACTGAATGGAATGATCGGTGAATGGTTGATTGAGACGTAATCGACTAGGTCGGTTAATCGTTGCCTTGATTTGATGTTGTGGATTGATTGATTGAATGGGAATGACCGTGAGTGGTCTTGTTGGCGTGTAATCGACTAGGTCGATTTGATTGATGCTTCGATCAATGATGTGATTGTTTTGGTGCCTCTTTGATCTATGCTAATATGCAGGTGGAATCTGAGGCCAAGCTAAGTCATCTGACTCATGTCATGCATAGGCAACCCTAAGGTGTATTAGTTTACTAATCGGGTCCTACGGGGTAGAACTTGCTGAGACGTAGTCTCATCCCGGTTTGGGGAAAACATTTCAGGACCCTGATGAAGAACTTGAGGAGAAAGAACTCGAAGAGGAGTATCTGAAGGAGAACCCCGAGGATGATCCAGAGTAGGATCCTAATGACTGTTGCTGTAGAATCTAATTGAGTAGAAACCAACCTTTTTAGCATGGTTTGTGTATGTACATGTATGACTGAGTAGATGTACATAAGGTTGTTGGTTTTCAGGTTCAATTTTCTAGTCCTACTTATATATCCCATTGCTTTATTGTCTGGGGATTTTTATAACTGCTTCCGCATGTGCTATTAAAAAGGAAAGGGTTGGCGATATGTAGTCCTGAGATATCACATTTAAAAAAAAAACAAAGGTAAGGGATGTGCGCGTGCCTCAGGATCGGGGCGTGACACCTAATAGGCAAAAATATCTCTTATTTGATCATTGCAAGGCCCCCCCCCACTTGTTTCAGCTCAATCCTTAGCCAATTTGCAGCCCACAATCTTCTCTAGCAAGCCAATGAAGTGGTCTAAATGTTGTACACCAAGGGGCCTACGAATTTTGCACCCAATTTCCCTCAAATTGAACCAATTCACCTCTAATTGGACCTAATTTGCAGCCTACAATTACCACTAAGGTGCCCACACTTCAATTCACATTTTTCCTCACCAATCAATCCAACTTGAATCCCAAAAACATGATAAAAAAAATGGCTCTCTAATTTTTCCGGTAAAAGACGGCCCTACTTTGAATTTTCGCCAAAAATCTTGGTTTGCAGAAAAATTTTCGGAGGATGAGTCGATGTTCCTAAAATGAATCGTGACAAAATAGAACTTTCAATTTCTAAAATCGGGTTAATTTCAATCTGGCGTGATTTTAGCTTGACCTAGCCTATTAGGTAGCTTTTAGAAATTTTTAGTGCAATTGACCCTTGGTGGATTATTTTCGAGCCACATTGTATATCTTTGACACATTGGTGACTCTCGGTTATCGTGAAAATCTCAAGATTTCAAATACAGACACATGGTACCAAAACTACAGAAAAATTGGTCTAGTGTCGGTTGATAAGAATTTTGCAATTAGGTGAAATCACCCGCAATTAGTCACATGGCTCAGTCGAGTTGACCTATCTCCAGTCTCTAATCAATTTTTAACTGTGTCATAATTACCTTTGCAAACAAGCACGGTCAAGTAGTCGATTCCTAGTCAAATTCTCAAGTCTATTGCGTTAAAATTCTTTAACGGCTTCACCTGATACACTAGTTATCTTGTGAGTGATCAGCTCAAAGAAAAGAACTCTAGGCGCGTCGATGGAAAGCCTAATTCATTCAATTGAAAACAGAACCTGAAATTTAGGATGTCACACTTGGCATACTCGGAATCTGGCCAACCATTTAAATAAGGATTTCTACAAGACATCTAAAGCATGTAAGAAATCAAACTTGTCCTTATCTGATCACCCTCTTCTTTATTCCCAAAACCCCTCCTTATAAATTTGTCCTCGGTTTTGACCAAAATTATGACAGACCTTAGCTTTCAAAAGTCAACAGCTTCACATCCCAAGCTTTCTTGTGCTTCACCTTCATCATTTCTGAATACATTATCGACAAAGAATAGATGCTTTTTGAACGATAGAATTCTCGTTCTAGCACTCTATGCAAACGAATGTAAAAACCCAAGACAATCTATAGATGAGAATAGCTTACCTTGCAAGCAGGATAAGACGGCATTAATGTTATAATTATTATAAGATATTCTATTTGGTAGCAAAACTTTTAAAATTATTAATTAAGTGTCTTAGCAATAAATTAACTAACTCTACCAACGAAAAATTTAACGTGACTTGTCAAATAGTTTTGGCACTAAATTAGACTCATAAAGTTTTGGCACCGAAATGATCGGTTTTGAAAATTTCACACAAAATATTTGAAAGTAGTGTGGTGTGTAATTTATGTACTGTAAAACGTAATGGAATCCATCAATTTTCGACCAAAAAACTCGGAGTTTAAATTGGTTCCCAAATGTTCCCTTCCATTAATCCTCCCAGTTGATCAAAGAGTAGTCCATTTTGACAAGTCTCCTAGCTCCGATCTTCAATCTCAAAATAGAGCAAGGTCAGAGAAGACACGAATGCAAAGTTACGAGAGGTGAAGAAAGTTTTACTTTGTTTTTTCTTTTTAAGAAACCAAATAAATTTTTGTGATTTTAGATGAAATTATACGGAGAGAATGTTTCATTCATGATTGTGCTTTTGAGACCTTTGAAACAAATAAAATTAATGGCATAGTTAGAATATTTGCTATGTGATTTTCACCTTTGGCTCGCTTTGCCCATTTGTCAATTTCTAATTTTTAAATTCTAGAGCAAAATTTCTATTAGTAATCAATATAGTCCCAAAACTTTACCAACGACCTCTTTAGTACAAAAATATCTTGAAAGCTCCCATTTAAGTGACTCCGGCAAGTCATGTCAAATTTTCTGACAAATTAGAGTCATTGGACTCATTTAAGTGATTTTTTTCAAAAATCATAACACATAAATAATCGTTTGCAAAGTTTTATCATCAAAATAAGCGTTGTACAATAGTAAGGGCATCAATGCCGTGTTTTTCCCGCTGCAGTTGGATGGACACATGAATATGTTTCAAGCTTCAGTGACCCCGAATTAGTTATCCAAATTACCTTTCCTTGCGCACAAAGTACTGAACATTCCAAATTGGATGTCCTGTACCCAATTCTGATCGGAGATCCATCTTGCGCAATTGGTTATGCATGACGTCTCTGCAGAACTCGACAAGTAAGTAGATAACTATCTTTTTCATTGATTTGACCTAAAGCGTGCATGCTTGACGTAAGAGATGACGTACATATTTTACTCATCTTGCTTAATCACTCCAAATCTGGATTGAGCCTTCTCGTCCTCATTCGCAATCACAAAGTTCCTGACAAACTCGATCAGGAAATTTATTAAGCATCTAAAGCATAGAAGAAATCAAACTTCTCTCACCGCCCCCTTTCTTTATTCCCCCCCAAACCCCTCCTTATAAATTTGTCCTCGGTTTGCAAGTCTAAAAGCAAACCTTAGCTTTCAAAAGTCAACAGCATCGCAACCCGAACCATTCTTGTGCTTCACCACCATCATTCCCGAATACGTTCCTGTAGCAGAAACTCTCCTGAGAGGCCAAATGGATTGTGAAAGCCATCAGCTTCACATTTTCGCATGCAATTAACAATAAGATAATGGGATAACTACAATAGAAGTCCTAAAACTTATAACGAAAATGCAATTAAGTTCTAAAACTCGTCAAATTGGTTTAATCGAGTCCTAAAATTAACACCGTCTAACATTTTAACAGAAAATGCTAACATGGCATTTAAAATAAATTTTTATTTTCCATGTGACTTTTTAAAATTATTTTTATTCAAATTAGATTTAAAAATTAGAAAAGAAAAGCTAAAATTGATTTAAAAACAAAACAGTTAAAAAAAAGGAAAAAGAAAATGGCCGCCACTTTCGCCGCCGCCGCTCATCCTCGGAAGGGCCAGTGATGTTTGCCGACCCTAGGCGGGGGTAGGTGGGGCCTTGCCGACCCTAGGTGAAGGCTAGCAACCCTCGCAAGCTTGGGCGACGGTGCCCAGATCTGAGCACGCCAACCCTCACCTTGGGCCAATGAGGCCCCCGCCCTGGGTGAGTCATTGCTAGCCCTCATGGGGGGTTGGCGACCGTCGCCCCCCATGGGCGAGGCCTCTTTGGCCCTCACGGGGGCCGAGGAGGCCTTGCCTAAGGCAGGCGTTGGTCGTCGGCCCCCCGTGAGGGCCAGCGTGCCCAAATCTGAGCACCCTTGCTTGAGCTTGGCAAGGGTCGCCAACCCCTTGCGAGGACGGGCGTACCCAGATCTAGGCACCCTCCCCCAAGCTTGGCGAGGGTCGCCAGCCCTCGCTTGGGGCTGGCGAGGGCCGACCACCCTCGCCCAAGGCAGGCGATGGTCGTCAGCCCTTCCGGTGATGGGCCACGATGAAGGAAGGGCCTGCCATTTTTTTTTTTTGAACTATTTTTTTTTTAAAGAAATTTTAGCTTTTCTTTTTAGTTTTTAAATCTAATTTAAATAAAAAAATAATTTAAAAAAGCCACATGGAAAATAAAAATTCATTTTAAATGCCACGTCCGCGCCACGTCAGCATTTTCCGCTAAAAATGTTGACGATGTTAACTTTAGGACTCGATTAAATCAATTTGACAAATTTGAGGACTTGATTGCACTTTTTACAAGTTTAAAGATTCAATTGCATTTTCGTTACAAGTTTTAGGACTTTTATTGCACTTATCCCTAAGATAAAAGAAACATGATGGCGAAAAGCCTGGGATGTCACAACAATAAACCTAGAGTGAGGATATTACATGTACGCTTCAAGCTTAAGCCAAAGTCCAGCCAAGCATGAGGAAGAGCAATAGACTAATTATATTTGGGTGAGAAAAGTTGCGCTCTCCCTCTTTACGTTAATGAATGTGAAAACACAAGCAATTTTATTAGAAAAACTATTTGTGGCTGAGAATGGCTCACTACTATACTTGGAAATGAAGTAGCTTGCAAGTATCACATAGAGGAGGTGAATATTTATAAGATCTTGACAAAATATGCGAAATTTAATAAGTCTGCACAATGTACAGATTCTAAAATCGAGTTTAGAATCTATTGTGCAATAGAACAAACTTTGGAAGCAACCAACAAGTGTGCATTAGACTTTAACAATAAAGAATAAGAGTTAATGGTTGACAAAAATTGCACATAGGGTCTATAGTGGTTTGGCTTTGGTCAAGCTTATGTCCACTTTCTCACGTTAATAACTTATTTGTCATGCCCCGAATCTCGAGCGCGTGCCCATCCCTTGGTGTTCGATAAAATTTGCGACTTCCCAAGACGAGTCGCTGACCTTTTCATTTTATTGCACATGCAGAAGCGGATAATAAATCCTTTGACAGTAACCATCTTGGGATAGAAAAGCAAGACAATAGATTTACAAACAAAACATGCTTTCATAAACCAACTAAGTCATGTACAAAGTCTATGACCAAGAGACTACAAAAGATTGGCTCTCCAAAAAGAAGTGGTCTTAACTGACCTACGCTTCAGATCACCTTAGCACGACTCTAGGCCCTCTCCTCTACGGTCCTGAAAATTTAGCCTAGGACGGGCTGAGATATAAATGTCAGCGGGTTCACGCTCTAAACCCCGATTATGAGGGAAATACGCCCAAAGGCACCCTAACCACACAATCACGCATTTAGTATAGAGGACCTACCTCGCCTCAGTTCCACCCTGTAAGTTAGCACAGTTTATACACATTATGTATATAATCAATGCACACAACAATTGAAATGCAATACTCAACTCAATAAATCACAAGGGTCCCGATTATAGGGCTAAATCGTTATGACACGTCACATACCATGTCACACAATTTTGTCCCATAATCCGGCGCATTTATTTCACACAACACGTGTTCCGATTGATAATTACACCCACTCTAGGGTACGGCCTACTAGAAGTTCGGCGGTCTACTAGCGTAGCCAGGTATCGTCTCACCCCATTGAACATGGTTACATCTCTCAAAGACGACTTTCCGAAGGAGTATAGGTCCAGCCTCTACTGTGACCCAAATCCCAATAAATGAGTATCCCATAAAGGGTAACGTCTATCCGACATAGTTCGGGGACGGTTTCTCTTAACCAACACACAACCAATCTCGGTCCAGGACACCGTGCATTGCACTCAAATGCCTCAATTAAAATAGTGTTCCTGGCCTATTTTCTTCGTATTAAAAACTTCAGATGAAAAATAATCGCGTGTGGGTACACGGTCAGATTGGACCCGGAAAATTCATAACCTTCTTTTCAAAATCCCACTGGTTTATATAATATATAAAATCATTTTCGGTGTTTAAAACCCGACACCCGGGATTTTCTGAATAAATATCAAAATTTACAATTTTTGGAATAATTGACCAAATTTCCAATCAGCACTTAATTTTCACAATTTAACACTACACTAATCTAATCTTAATTTAATTTAAACACCCCTTAAACATCATTAGCTCACTAAGTAGGGTTTAGTGCATAAACTCACTGGGTTAGCAAATACACTGGTTCATGGCAACAACAATGTGACGGCGACCGAAACTCGGACCTACGGCGGCACGGGAGGTTGGTGGTGCAGGTGGTGCGAGTGGTCAACGAAGCACGGGCAGAACAACGCAAACTCTTGGAACGGGGTTCACGCAAAATGGGAGCAGAATTCAGCGAGGGATGGGAGGCGTCGAGAGAGAAGAAGAAAGGGAGAGAGGGCGAGGCCTTCTGCTTGTTTCGTTCCTTCCGATGGTTGACTGATTCGGTCAACAATCTTCTCCATTTGGTGGCGGCAAGAGGCGAAGACAGCTGGGTGAGAACGTGGCCATCGTTCGGTTCTCCATCGCCAGCGCAAAAGGGTTGTTGATGCGTGGCTTCCGCTGGACAGTCGTCTTGTCGCAGCTGTCCCACCGAAAGGAGTTACGTGGTCGTTGCTTCAGTCATCCAAGAGAGAAAGCGTGGCTGCAGCAACGAAGGTCAACGGTCTTCATTTGCTGCATGGAGGAGGGGCTGTTTAACGTGGCCGCATGGTTCCACGTAGCTGCAGAAATTGGAGTCCACCTTCCCATTTTGCTGACTCCTTAATAGACGTATGCACGGGAGATGCATGGCGCGGCTGTGGGCTTCTTTCCGGCGTAGACGTGTGTAAAAGATGGGTTTTGACCCAGTCAAAGAAAAAGAAAAAGAAAAAGGTAGAAGCTACAGCAGAGAGAGAGAGAGAGAAATCGAGAGTTTTCGGGAGAGAGGGGAAAGGGGAGAAAGAGAGAGAGAGAGAGAGAGAGGAAGAAAATAAAGAAAGAAAAAGAAAACAGAAAAAGGGGAAGAAATAAAAAGGAAAGAAAGCCCACGTTCAGGCACCAGAAAGAAAAGAAAGAAGAAGAAGAAGAAGAAGAAGAAGAAGAAGAAGAGAAAGGAAAGAAAAGAAGGGGGTTTTGACATGTGCATGCCATGGATGTTTCGCCAAGCCCACTCTACTCCATAACGCAGCACCCGGTAAGAGATTAGGCCCCTCGTTCGTCCAATTGAAGTTATTTATGAGTTTAGGGCTCAAATTCGGAATTGTTGGAAAATCAAGTGGCGAAGTCCGATTTTGGAGTCTTTGAGCTGTGTATTTTTGTGGGAATGATAGTTTAGAGTGTTGTGAAGCCGTGGGATTTTATGGATCGTGATTTGAGCTTGTGGTTTGTCCGAAACAAAATTTCAAAGTTTCCCGCGCGCAGTGATCAGTACGCGTCAGCAGCTTTGGGCCCGTATTTTGTCATTTTTCGGCTTGATTTTGGGACGGTGAAGTTGAGATTCTTGTAATATGTGTCAAGGGCTCTCTATTGACTATAAATTTGTTTGGATCGGGGTTCGGAGGAGGAAGTTAAGGCATGATCAAGTTTTGCATTTAAACTCCGCGTTGCAAATCGCTTAAACAATCGCTTTGGTTATGCGATTTGTTAGCGCGTAGAAGTCCTTTTGTTAGAATTAATGCATAAGTTAGTCATTTCGTAGTTAAGATAAGAGTTTTATTAGATTTTAACCTTATTCCTCGGTTATTTGATAGGGCCGTGAGTTCGACGATACGGGTATCGTTCGTCGTTTGGTCGTAGACGACGAGGTGAGTGGTACTATATCTTCTTTGATTTTGAAAAATTCATGTCTTGAAGTATTATGTATATACATTGAATTGATGAGAGCATTTTTATGCATAAAAGCCAGATCGAGCAATTGCTACTCTTTGATTGATTTTGAATGTTTGGAAAGCGTGTTATACAAAGTAAGTGGAGTATATATAGATATATATGCTTTGTGATTGATTTATGGAAAGATTTATAATGATTTGAGAAATTGATATGAAATTGATGATAGGTTATGCTGCAAATGTTATTTGTTTGGTTTAAGATATTGATTTCTGAATTGGATTTCTGATATTGGAGGATGGTTATTTATGCTCAATATGACTGTGAACCCAATGAGGGGTTTTTTCAGTATGCATACCAGGTTTAGGATATCCTTCTGGGCCCAGCCATTGGCTTTGTAGGTGGAGACCTTGCCAAGGGAAAAAGTTTGGTCGCCTTGTCACAAGGCGTTGTGTCGTGACCATGGTGGAATATTGAGCAATAGATTAATCAATGGATAGACCATTGATTTGTGATATTTAATGGAGAGATTATTCAATGGGCTTGACCATTGATACTTGATCTTTGATGGTGATTTAAATGATTTATCCATATTAGTATAAAGCTTTGATGATATCAAATAACTCTTATATGATTTGGTATGTATTTTATATATTGAGTTGGCATTATAAAATTCGGTATTGCTTTGTATACATGCATAGTGGTTGTTCGATCTGCTTAGAAGATATGTACTACTCACTGAGCTGTTGTTGCTCATTCCACTCCTCCTTTAATCTTTTCAGGTTCCTCGGTTAGCGGCGAGTAGAGCGAGTGCGACGTCGGTGGGAAACTTTTTGGGGAGTTATATTTTTGGGTATGGCCAAAGGAGGTGGTGCACTTTCTTTGCTAGTGTTTGGATTGTCTGAGTTCTAATTATATATTTCTTTTTGGTGGATTATAGAAACTCTGATGTTGCAACCAATCTGTTGGTCTATCTGATATGTATATATATGGTTTGATATATATATATAAGTTGATATCAGGTTGTTGGTTGTGTTTGAGGCTGCGTCCTTCATGTGGAAGGACGGCCGTGTCATCCCCATTCTTTGTGATTTTGGGGTGTGACAATGTGAGCTGAGAAAGACCTCCGATCCTCCTGTCTTGCACGTACACGTGAGGGACGGCGGAAATCTTCACGAAAAATAGCTTGGCAATGTGTTATTTAGAATGAGCCTCAGTCTCACGTATAGTGTTATGTAAGGAAATTTCCAATGAGACTATAAGTTATTCAATGATTGGATCATCTCGTTGTGACAAAGGCGTGACTATGAGGGTACGTCATAAGATCATCATGAAACATGACGTCTCGGTCTGGCGATGGTAATATGACGAAACGGTATTCACAAGTGGTGCTAATGATGTAGTTCGACAACAAATTCGTCGACCTGTCACAAACCGCTACGTACTCGAGGTGCGGCGAAATCTGGATGTCACATTACTGGCTAGATTCCATTAGATAATCAACAAAAAATTAAAACTTTAAGTGCAAATACTCAGTGGTAGATCACACTAACTTACTTAATCACTCTTTCTGTATTTCTCTCACAATCACAGACATTTTAGCTCACGAAAGACAAGTATATGATCGAAGTGCGCTCAGACTTTGGAATTTCAGATTTTAGGTCTCATCTCTTTCTTACTTCTCAATCCCTTAATCTTCTTATATACTCCTTCACTTCCAAGCTAGTTGTTGGACAGTCTCTGGGGGATCATCTTTCAATCTACCTATTGGACAGATCTATGTCAAAAAGATTTAGTGGTTGTTGAGTGATAAAAACTGAAACCCTCATTGATTATGGTTGCCCATATAACTAGAGTTTTGGTTTCCATAAGTAGAGCTCTCCGTTTAGAAAGAACTTGTCTTCATGATTGATCTTCCAATCAATTAGATTGAGTCAATCAAATCTTTCTTGGTGTTAAATCCAAACTAGACCACTAGCCATTATATGTTCCGGATTGGTCTCATTCTAGACTTGTCTCCTTCTAAATTTGTGCCTTGTTTTGAACTAGCTAGTTTTGAACTTTCCTCATTTTGAGCTAGCTAAGATCTGAACCTTGTTAGGATGAGAGTGAGAGTTCTTTATATCTAAAGTAAACTTTATGATTTGTGCTTGAATGAGATGTTTCCATTCTTCGAGTATAACCCCAAAACAATATTCTCCCAGACAATTATTAGACTTGAAATATATTGAAGAGGTTTGTCAACTTTAAAATCTATTAGGAATTTTCTCAACAATCTCCACATTTTTAATGGTAACAAAACTTCTATGCAGATATTCAGAATATAATGCATAAAACATTAAAGTCTCAGTATGGATGTTTCTCCCTGTACTAATTTAACATCAATCTTGTATATCCCCTACATAAAACATCCTGCATATGGAACATTAAGTATCTACAATGCAAATATTTCTCCCCCTTTTTGTCAATAGCACAAAAGATAAAAACCATATATTATAATTCATCCAAAATAGTTCAAACATTAAGACAATCCAAACACTCCACAACACACTAAAGAGCAAAAATAGACTTATAGTTCAACAACATGAAAACTTAGATGTTTTGTAAATAAAAATAAGGTTTTGATCAAGGTTTGGAAGGGCTGAAATAAGCTAAAAGTTCTCCAAACTCTGCATAGCCTCCTTAATCTTGGACATGCGCTGACCAAAAACCGTTTCTATTACTGTCACGTTGTGCTTGGCCTTTGGATAGAGCTGTATTTAATGACAGGTTAGAATACATCATTGAAATCAACTCCCTCGATCTGACTATAGCCTTTAACAACTAGACTAGTTTTGAACCTGATGTCTTCAACTCCAAGAATACCTTCATTTCTTTTGAAAACCCATTTACAACCCACAATTTTCTTTTCTTTTGGTAGCTTGACAAACTCCCAATTTTGATTCTTTTCAAGAGATCCCATCTCTTCATTCATAGTAACTAACCACTTTGTTGAATCTTTTGAAGAAATGGTTTTTCTGTAGGTTTTAGGCTCACTATACTCTATTAACTCTACAATTGAAACAACATGAGCAACAAATCTAAGGACCCACATTTCTATGGAGGTTTCACCGTCCTTCTTGGTCTATCTCTGGCAATGGAATATTATTCCTCTTCGGGTTCTTCAGACTCACTATTATTAGTAGATGATTGAATTAGTTTCGAAGAAATTACTTAAAGCTCAACTTTCTCTGCAACACTCTCTAGATTTTCATCACAAGAAATAGATGATTCTTTCTTAGGAAGAAACATAACATAACAAACTCATTAAAAGTAACATCTCTGTTAATAATAATATTAGATAAATTAGCACACCACCAAAGTCTATAATGTTTTACACTAGAAACATAACCAAGAAAGATACATTTTTTTAACTCTAGGCTATAATTTGCCTTCACTAACATGTGCATATATTGGACATCCAAATACTTTAAGAGAACAATAATTAGTAGGTTTACTTGACCATACATCATTGGGTGTCTTACACTCAATAGATGTGCAAGGAGAAGGATTTATCAAGCAAGCAGTTGTATTGACTATTTCAGCCCAAAACTCCTTGCCGATTAGACAAGAGGCACCTAGTCCTTTCTAATAAGGTTTTGTTCATACATTCTGCTATACCATTATGTTATGGTGTATTCACTATAGTATGATATCTCACAATACCTTCAACTTTGCAAAACTCATTAAACTCACCTCCACAAAATTCCAACTCATTATCTATCTTTTTGATAGTTTGATTCTCAATTAATATTTTCCATTGTTTTTTTTTTTTTTGGTCCAAAATATTTTCCATTGTTCAAATGTAACGAAAACATCACTTTTCTATTTTAAAAAATAAATTGAAACCTTTCTTGAATATCATCAATGAAAGTAAGTAAATGCCTTGAACCAGGGCCTTTCGAAGACCCTCAGAGATCAGAGTGAATATAATCCAAAGTACCATTTATTGTGTGAAATCCTCTCTTAAAACTTACCCTTCTTTGTTTTCCAAAGACATAATGTTCATAGAAATCTAGTTTTTCAATTTTCTGATCACACATAAGACCTCTCTTACTCAGCTCCTTCATCCCTCTAATGTTTATATGGTCTAATCTGAAATGCCATAATTTAAAGTTGTCTGATTATATTATATCAAATGAGACTACAGCTTAAAAGGTAACTGTAGTTCCTTGTAGCTAATACAAGGTGCCGGTTTTCAGTCCTTTAATTTACAGAAGTGAACCTCTCATAATCTTCATAACTCTACCTTAAGCTGTAAACCTATAACCATTAGCATCAAGTGTAACCAAGGAGATGAGGTTTTCCTTCAAATCAGGAATGTGTCTGACATTATCCAAAATCCTGATGATGCCGTCGTATATCTTAATATTGATAGTCCCCATCCCAACTACTTTGCATTTAGAGTTGTTTCCCCTTAGAATAACTCTAACATTAAATTCTTTGTATGTGGAGAACCAATCACAGTTAGGGCACATGTGATATGTACAACCTAAATCAAGAATCCAACTATCACTGAATTTGTCTTTAATAACCAATCTTCATTTTCTTTTTCAGTAACACCGGGTTGAGTAGGGTTTTCATTTCCTTGATTATGTCTGATTTGGCAATTCTGATTATTCTGCCGATTTGCATTTCCTTAATTTTGTTGATTCATATTATTTTCTCTTCGCTATTTTGCCTTCAATTTCAAACAATTTATCTTGATATGCCCCTTAGGCTTACAATAGTTGCAAATCAAATTCCTATACTTTGATTTTGATCTAGATCTACCACCATTACTTCTCTCAACAGACCTTCCTCTAGCAACTAAACCAAACCCTTGATCATTACTGCTGTCAAAAGTCAATTCTGTATGTAGTTTTTGCTTATTTAGAAGACTATTTGTCACGCCCCAGACCTTTTCCCCGTTTTGGGAATGCAACATCCATGAGAATTAATTTTGCAATGTCTCAAGAGGTGTCACCGTCCCATTGATTTTTATCTTTCAATTAAATACATGCAAAAGCCTACACCATCAACACCCAATCAACAACAATAATGAGATAGCGAGGAAAAAACATATGCTAATACACAACTTATATACTGCTTCAATAGATTGGAACATTTAATTCACAAGCTTGCTTGTTGGGCCATATCGATATACATTAAAAAAGGATAGGGGGTTCGTTCTAGCTCCTCTCCTCTATGAGGGTGACTACAAAAAATGGTTCCCATCAAGAGGTTGGCTCCTCATGGCTTGGGCTCTAGATCATAGTCAAGGTCGGAGTCGAAGTCGTCCATGGTGCTATTAAGAGAGTTCACTACCAAGCTGTCAAGATCACTAGGTGGATTTTCGAAACCACAGAGGGGCCCAAAGATCTTCTCATCGCCCTACACGAAACATGCCTCAAAAAAATGGGGGACCAATACCCTAGGCCCCCCTCAATCCACACCGTTGTGGTGTGCCTCTAATACATGATGTCTACCTCCACATTCTCTATATTTAGGATCACCACCTCCATCTACATAGGCAAATGTAACGGGTTGGGGGAAGACTTATACCTATGGACCTGAAAAATGCTAAAACAACAACAAATGAGTTGAAATCTCAACAAGAAAGTCACCTAAACTTCGTATAGGCGGATGTCTCGTATCGAAATCTTACGAAACATGATCCCAACTTGTTGATGTTAGATCAATAGCAAAGCCATTGCTTTGCCTTAACTATGCACATGAAGAGAAGTCCTCGACTATCTAAATATCCGCACTATCAAGAATCTAAGAAATATTGTATACCCATAAAATTTCTAAACATGCCAAATGACAACTTCAGCAACATATACATGCTCCTTAAGCCTTAAATAATGATATAAAAATTCATACGTGCCTCCCATAATACAATTAATAGCGTCAAAAATACTCATGTATCAAATAATAACTTCTAAAATTTTACCATGGCTTTCAAGTCTCAAATAATGATTTCCAAAATATCCACATGCCTCGCACGTCACAAATAATAACAAATATATTATGCACGTGCCTCCCAAGTCATAAACAATGACTATCAAATTATATATGTGCCTCCCACATCTCAAACAATGTCATACCAAATATGTATGTGACAGATTACAACTTTAAAAGTATGCATGTAACATTTAAATGCCTTGGATACACTTTTTGCCTTGAGAACTACATAATACCTGTGACATCCTGATTTTCCGCTTCTGTTTTCAATTGAGTGAATCGGGCCTTTCATCGACGGGCCTATAGTGTTAATCTCTGAGCTGATCACTCATGAGATAATTAGACTATCTGGGGAAGCCATTAAGAGATTTTAACACAATAGATTTGAGAATTCGACCACGGATCGACTGCTCGACCGTGCTTATCTACAAAGATCATTACAACACTATCAAAATCGATCAAACACCAGAGATAGGTCGATTCGATAGAGGTACATGGTTAGTGTGTGGGTGATTCCACCTAATTACAAAAATTTTGTCGAATGGCACTAGACCGATTTTTCTGTCTTTTCTGTACCTTGTGTCTGTATTTAAAATCTTGAGATTTTCATGACAACCGAGAGTCGCCAATGTGTCAAAGATGTACAATATGGATCGAAAATAATTGATCACAAGTCAATTGTACTAAAAATTCCTAAAAGCTACCTAGTAGATTAAGTTACGCTAAAATTGCACTAGATTGAAATTAACCGCAAATTTGAACCCGATTTCAGAAATTGAAAGTTATGTCATGTCACAAAACATTTTAGAAACGTCGACTCATCTTCCAAAGAATTTTCGGCGATCCTGAGATTTTTTTGGAAAATCGTTTCGGATGATTCGGAAAAGAACGAAAATTCGGTTTAGCCAAATTGAAGGGATTTTTGGCTTCCAAACCGAGCTATTTGGCGAAGGGGACTTGCAGAAATTGTATGGGCTTTTTCCTTGGCAAATTTGGACATCGATTTGGGGAATTGAGTGAGGAAATTGAAGTTCAATTTAGTGAAATTCGGAGCTAGGCTTAGGGGTGCAATATTTGGTATCAATTTGAATTATTTGTGGATTAAAAGGCAAGAAAGTATTAGGGGGACAAGCAATTAATGGAAGAGATAAAATTGTTGACTCCCCCCTTTTTCCAAGTCTTCTCGAGCAAGCTTGCGGTCCCCTCCATCTTCGTGCGTCGGTCTTCTCTTTCCCGAGGACCGAAACCAGCTGATTTTCTTTCGTTTTCAATTTCCTTCGAAGCTCCATTCCCCCACTCCTTTCTGCTGCTCCACTTCGGTTTGTTCCCCTCTCAGCTGCACGAAATCAAAGCTGCCGACTCAGCTAGCTACCATCCCACCGAAGCTGCAGCTCCAACGTTGCCCCATCTTTCCACGCCCGCACGCCCGCCAGCACCCTCCACCTTCGCTAGTCTCCCTTCACCGAAGTCAAACTCCATTGTTTCCTCTCTCTCCTTCGGTGCCAGCTCATTTTTTGTGTCCAACTTCATCGAGCAGTCCACGTTCCAGCCCAGCGAATCTTCCCCTGGCGTTGACGTCGCAGCTCCATTTCAACGGCCACGAAGACCACCAATCCTCTGCACTGAAGTCAGGGCCACCGAAGCAGCCCGCCAGCCCATCCTCAACCAAAGTAGCTCCTTTCCGTTTCCTTGCTCGACCAGTCCATGAACTTCAGCCCACTCACTGTTCAGCCCATCAATTGAGCCCAGCAGCCCCTACAGAAGCTAGGGCCGAAACCTCAGCCTAGCTGAGCTTTGTTGCGCCGGTTTTAGGCCTGGTCCAAGCCCCGTTAGGGTCGCTGCTTCGGAGTTTATCGGCCACCATTGTGCCGCCATCGCGGTGAACTGGTTTTTGCGCTAAACTGGTGAGTTTATGCACTAAACTCTACTTAATAGGCTAATGACATTTAAGGGATGTTTAGTTTAAGTTAATTAGGGATTAGATGGTTAGTTTGATTAGATTAGTGATTTAATTAGTTAATTATGCATGTTAGGTGTGTTGACACCTCAATTTTAATTAAGTTTATTTTATCTTATTAATTAAGTTTTTATTTTATTTATCTTGTCTTTTTGCGCTAAACTTTTTTTCTTTCTCTCCCTCGCGCAAGCCCCCACGGCCCGGCCCGCGCGACTTAACCCTTCCCCTTTATTCCTTCTCCTTCTCTACTTAATAGGCTAATGACATTTAAGGGATGTTTAGTTTAAGTTAATTAGGGATTAGATGGTTAGTTTGATTAGATTAGTGATTTAATTAGTCAATTATGCATGTTAGGTGGTTAGAATAGCATAATTAGAGACTAGATAAGTTGTATTATTTATCCCGAGATCGGATCACCTCGAGTGAGAGAAGATTGGCCGAGGGTTTTCGCGAGATCTGCACCTCGGATCTGGTTTTTTTTGTCCCGCCCGATCCCGAGATCCAGCGCCATTTGCTGCCGCTGTCCCCCAAGAGCTGCCTCTCCTCCGAAGCTCGAAGAGCGAGCCCGAGCCCGAGAGAGAGCCCCGGCGGATCGGCGAGCCTAGGCCTCGGCCGACGCCGTCGTCGTCCGCCGCGGTCGTCGCCATCAGTCTGCCCTCGCCGTGGCCACCACCGTCGTAGATCAACTCTTGTCGTCGCCGTCATCGCCTCCATTCAAGAAAAGGTAAAAACCGTCGCCGTCACCCCCTCTCAAACCGTGCCGCCCGGCCACACCGATACTGAGACTCGTCCTCACTCATCCCTCGCCGGAACCGTTTTGTCGTCGCCGTCCTAGCCCGTCGTCGCGGTCGTTGTGGCCGCCGTCGCTGCTATCGTCGCCAGTGACACTTCTCCCCCTCACCAGCGCCGCGAGCGAGCGAAGGAGAAAGGAGGCCGGGAATCGGGTCGGCCGCGGGTCCGTCCGACCCGGTTTCCCGGTTCCGGGTAGGGTTTCCCAGGTCGGACCGGGTAGGGTTCCGCAAGGAACTCGGGTCGTCGGGCCAGGCCGGGCGTCCCTAAACGCCCGGCCACGGCGTCGTTTTAATAAAATAAAATATAAAAAAAAAGCGAAAAATCCGAGTCGGGCCCGCGACGCGTTTGGGTCACCGGCCGGGTCGGACCCAATCCGTGGATCCGACCCGGGTCGGTTTTATTTTGTTATTTTAATATAAAATAATATTCTAATAAATATTTTATTGCAAAAAAAAAAAATCAAAAATGTTTTATTTTCGAAAAAAATATTAAAAAATGTTTTAATTTCCAGAAAATCGAAAAATATTTAAAAAATGTCGAAAAATGTTTTATTTTCTAAAAAATCGAGAAAAATAAAAAATGATTTATTTTCCAAAAATATTTTGAAAAATATTAAAAAATATTTTATTTTTCAAAAAATAAAAAAATCAAAAATATTCCATATTTTCCAAAAAATGCCAAAAATCCAAAAAAAGCCAAAATTCATGAAAAAGCAAAAAAATTCAGAAAAAGCCAAAAAGGCTTGTATTTTCCAAAAATACCAAAAAGGGCCAAAAACTCCCTTTTATGTCAAAAATTTAGAAAAGACTCAAAAATGTTTTTCTTTCCCAAATTGCATGGAAAATCCCTCAAACATTCAAAAATCTCAAGGTTTAAACAAGATTAGGTACCGAAAGGGCATTAGTGATTAACTAGTGTAATCAAGTCCCCGATCCTAATTTCTTTGGTTGCGCAGGAGCGAGTATTTCTCCCGATACTTCGCTTGGGTTTCTAATCAACCTACCCCAAATTGATTAGTGGCGACTCCATTTTAAAAATCAACTTGCAGGTTAAAAAACTTAGACTATTAAAGTCACGAATTGGTGGACTTGGGAGAGTCCGGGCTTAATAAATTCAGCCGAGCCATTAGCCTCCTTAGGCGCCCGTACCCGATTGCGGGCGCCGAAAAAAAAGAGGTCGCGACAAGGTGGTTAGAATAGCATAATTAGAGACTAGATAAGTTGTATTATTTATCTAGATTGGTTCAGAAATTTTATGGGCCCGTTTCAGTATTTAATTAGGCCTTTCCGGCCTAGGTTAGCATTTTTGGTATTTAAATTGAATTATTTAATTAATCTTGGTAATTATTTAAGTATTAAATATTTTCCGGAAATTAGATTGGTATAGCCGATTACCGGATTTCGTGCTGATTACAATGGTGTGATTAATTTCTGCAATTAAATGTTAAATTGTGCAAATTGAGTACTGATTGAAATTTTGGTCATTTATTCCAAAATTTGTGAATTTCGATGTTTATTTAGAAAATCTTGAGTGTCGGATTTTAACACCGAAAATGGTGTTATATATTATATGAAATAGTGAGATTTTTAAATTGGAGGATATCACTTTTTCTGGGTTGAGTTGACCGTGTACCTACACACGACTATTTTCACCGCGTATTTTAATACGAAGAAAATAGGCCAGGATCACTATTTTAATTGAAACATTTTGAGTGCAATGCACAGTGTTTTGGGCCGAGATTGAATGGTTGTGTATTGGTTAAGAGAACCCGTCCCTGAATTGAGTTGGATGGACATTACCCTATATGGGTTACCCATTCATTGGGTTTCGGGTCGCAGTAGATTCTGGACCTATACTCCTTCGGAAAAGTGGTCTTTGAGAAATGTAGCCATGCTCAATAGGGAAGAGGCAATGCCTGGTTACATTAGTAGACCGCTGAACTTTAAGTAGGCTATACCCTAAAGGGGTGAAAATTAACAATTGGAATGCATGATTGTTGGAGTCTGATGTGCCTGATTATGAGACAAAACTATGTGGCATGTTATGGGACATGTAATAATGGTTTAGCCTTATAATCGAAACCTCTATAATTTATTGAGTTGAGTGAGGCGTTTCAATTGTTGTGTGCATCGATTTTATGCATGGTGTATATGAACTGTGCTGACTTGTAAGGTGGATCTGAGACGAGGTAAGTCTCTCTGGTTGTATGATTGTGTGGTTAGAATGCCTCTTGGCGTATTACCCTCCTAATCGGGAATTAGAGCATGAACTCGCTGAGATTTATATCTCACCCCGTCGTGGGCTCAATTCTTTTCAGGACTGTAGGGTGGAGGACCCGGAGCCGAGCTGAGGGGATCTGAAGTGTAGGTCAGCTAGGACAGTTTCTTTTGAGAGCCGGTATTTTTTAGACTTGTGGTTGTTGACTTTTGTATATGACTCAGTATGTATATAAAATCATATTTTGTTTGTGAATCTGTTGTCCTGCTTTTCTATTCCAAGCTGTTGATGTCAGGGGATTAGTAATTCGCTTCCGCATGTGCATGAAAATGAATGGGTTAGCGACGCATCTTAGAAACATCGCATTTGTATCGACCACAAAGGGATGTGCGCGCGCTCAAGGATCGGGGCGTGACAATACTCCATAATATTATGTTATCTTAAATCCATTTATTACACACACATTGTTGAAACCTTTGGTTCTTCCAAAAACCTCCAAGGCATCGACCCGCCCTATCGGGCACGGCATCCGAAACCATCGAGTATTGTTACAATTAACCATCTCTACGAATGGCATCTGAAATTCATTAGGCATTTCTAATCTATCAAGCATCATCCCAAAATCTATCAATGACATTTCCTCGTATGACCGCATGGATTAAGTACACAATCAGTTCTTATCTTCCTCTTTAGTCAAATGTTTGAGTGCCCAAAAGTGTGCCAAGCATTGTGTATCTCATGGCCTATCGAAATTACATTGATGAAAATGCCAAGTACAAAACGTGAATCTGTGGTTTGACCTGTCATGTTCGAATGCTGGCTAAGTCCAATCCAGTTCAAAAACGATACGCCTTAATATTGCCGAACCAAGAGAGAGATTTGGCCTGGCGTTCTTCCATGCACATCCAAAAACCATCGCCAATCTCATTTCGAAGGCTTGGAGTGGTCTCAAGTGACGACCATGAACTATGGGCATGCATATATTGAGACCGATTTCAAAAACTAGATACAAAACCTTATCATTTATACCAATTAAAATTACATAGAGTAAGCACATTCAATAATAATAATGATTCCTAGTAACTAAGCCTAGATTACCACAAACAAACTAACCATATCTAAGAACAACAACGAATCTTCATGATCAAGTATGTACATGGACATAAGCAACCGTTTCCACTAACGACAACAAACTGACAACAAACTGGAGCAACCTTTCCACTAACGACAACAAACTGAGCAATCACAAAATGATTCCTTGCCTACCTCAAATCTCATAACTCAAGCAAACAAATGAGTAAACTATACAAAATTAATACATGGTTCTATGCTTTCTAAGACAGTTTGATCCTATCTAATAACACAGACAAAATCGACCTAAATCTGAGCTATGTATTACAACGGCCTAGCCAACGTTTAGGGATCCACTTACCAAAATTGGGACAAGAACGAGAAACAGACGGTGGTGCCTTGCGGCTCACGGCGATGGCACAGCGGCATGGCATAGCAAACGGCACGACAACGGCGAACGGTGGTGCAGTGAATCAAAAGGGAGAGAGAGGGAGCGGTGTGAGGGAAAGGGAGAGAGAGAGGAGGAGAGAATGAGAAAAAGAACTTGAGGAAGAAATAAAAAGGGGGGAGAGAAATGGGTTTCCTCAGGCTTTAAATGCTAGACTGAATTATTTGTGTTGCAATGGTGGCTTCCTAAACTTGGTAAGAATGACTCTCCACCCTACAAGTGTCAACAAATGAGCTCATCTTGCCAAGCTTGTTCTTCAAGTTCTAAGGACTCGATTATTTACCAGTTCAAAAGCAACTAGTCTGGTTACAAAAACTAGGCTTGTCCATCCTCCAAGTTTCCTACTAAATGGTACCCAAACCCTTCTTGAATGGCCACCAAATCTTGTCTTCTCTCAATTTAATCTTAAGAAGCTAAATAAGTCACGCCTCTAGGGCTATTGAAGCTTATATCCCTAATTGACACATGATAGTTAGTCAACGTGTCATTAAAAAATAAAAATCAAGATTAGGGTTATTAATTGTGATGGAGTATGTTTCGCGACAAAAAAAATGTCATTTTTCATTTCTTTCTTTTACTTTGCCGTTTTTAAGTGATTTCATAATCATTTCCATCAAAAACACAAAAAGTGAAATGGTTGACTTTTTGGTTAACTTTTTTGTCAACCCTTTGATAAAAAAAATCAACCCCGATTCAAAAGATGTCTCTTTTTGACAAAAAAAAAAAAGATGCCAAATAGTCTCATTTTGACTTCAGCCAAGTTAATATTAAAAAATTTCAAAGATATGACACAAAAATTAACTTTTTAGGAAAAGTCAATTAAATTGAAAAAGTAAAAAATCCATAAAACACTTTTAGTCAAACCACAACCAAAATAATTGAAAAATAAAAATAAAAAGTCTACAAAACACTTCATTATAGTGTCAGTTTAACCTTAATGTCAATAATTTTCCAAAAATTGATTAAGAACCTTATCTTCCAAATTTTTCGATTTTAGGTTCGAAATCGACCAAAGATAAAATTACTTTCATTCTAGTCATAATTAAGTTTAGTTCATTTTACAACATTTAGTCTATAGATGATTTCTCATTCACTCGTTCACTCAATTTCGACAACAGAAGTGTTAAAAGGTGAATTGCCATTTTTAGCCTTGATTAGGAGGTCTGAATCAATTCTTCATAAGTTGCGAACGAACATTTTCATTTCATTTATTTTCTTGAGATAAGTCCAAATCCAGGGTTCATTATGATAAATTTGCTCAAAAAATTTCCCATTGGAGGAATTTCACTCTCTTAAATATAGGAAAACCAAGCTATGAAGCTTCAATTGAAGAAATTCAAGTTGATCTATTCGAGACTGAGGTTTAATTTTGTAAATCTAGGTCCAATTTCGATATTAGACCTTGATTCATTTTTGGCATGAGTCGTGATATTAATTCAAGGTCAATTTGGATACAACTGGTTATCCTAAACATGGGCAATTAGTCGAATAGATCTATCACAATATTAATTGAATTGAATTTCAACTAATTTGCGATTTCGAGCAAGGAATTGCAAAATTGTCCATTCTGGCCTATAATATTCAATTGTGTGTACCCATGTTGTAGGCCCACTATTTTTCACGATAATCAAGCAATTAGGTCAATAGAAAACCAATGGATTGCATTTACGTGGTTTGATCAGCCTAATCCCATTAAACTTAACCGTTTCTCCTCGAATTAGGTAACTTTTCTTTTCAATCTGACCGTCAAATGACCAAATTGCATAAATTTTTAGCCCATAAAGATTGCTGGGCCAGAACCAATTGAACCGACCCGACCAGTTGCTAACAAGACAGGCCGGCTCAGCCCCTTGCCGACCGATTCTTGATTGCTAGTGATCACCCATCGACTCTTTGTTGTGTGTGTATCGTCCTCACATCCTTTGATTTTCAAAATTTTGCGAAAATACTCCTGGATTTTGCAAATTTACAAAACTGCCCCTAATTAGGCCTTAATCGCAATTTCCGTTGATCGCTAGTGACCACCCATCGCATGCTGACCGACTTGCCACCGTCGATCACCCCCTCTGCGACCACCCATTGCATGCTGACCGACTTGCCACCGTCGATCACCCCCTCTGCGACCACCCATTACATGCTGACCGACTTGCCACCGCCGATCACCCCCTCTGCGACCTTCCTCAACTACTTCCTGACGTGTCGGAGGTTAGCATTCCCTCCGACAGCCCTTGATTCCCTCCCTCCAAGCTTAATCGTGGCTCAAGGTTCACTAGCGATCGAGCCGCTAATTGAACTGGCGCCTCCTCCTTCTTTATCAGCAGTTTGAGGTGGTTCGTGGAAGCCCTGATCACTAGCGATCCTCTCTTTGAAGTATACCCGACATCTAGTGATCGAAGTTTGGTCGAGTAGTCATCTGAAGTCTTTCAATGGTCGGATCTCCTATCGATGCGCTCCAAATCGGTCTAGAGAGAGGTGTTCCTGTTCCAGCCACTTCAACGGTCCTCGAAGTCCATCCGATAGTCCTCAAAATTTGGATCATGTGTCAAGGGTTCAAGTTTCATCCGATCACATTCGAATTCGACGAAACCTCGAAAGGTAAACTCTCTAATCATGAATCTGATTAAGCGAGATCGGATTAGTGGGCTAGGATTCGACCCTAGCATCATGATTTATGCTTAGATCTAAAGTTTAGGAGGTTATGAGATGATTTGTGATGAGTTAATGATGATGAATGATGAACTTGAACTTGCTTGATTTGCCTTGATATGCAAAATCGTGTTCTTGTGTTGACTTTCTATTTTGGTTGAAATGAGGCGATAAATGACGTTTTCTAGCCTTGACCTTTTAGAAATGTAATCTAGACTTGACAGGATTCGATTTGATAGGTTACACATCCCGAGCGGACATTGTTTGGTACCTGATAATTGCCTCCATAGTTCATCGATTCTATAGTGATTTTGTGCTTGGTTTGCAGTTCTAACTTTGAGCGAATTATTGTATTGCTATTTTTATACTGATTTTTGTACTTATATTTTGGAAAAACTTTCTCATATAATTTGCACGAAATTTTCATGGTTACATCATAGTCTTTTCCAGAATTTTTGGAGTTGATTTGGTGAGGTAAAATCAACAAAAATCGTCCCTTAAGTCAGTTTGCCCTACACTAAATCCAACCTATATTTGCTTAGAATTAAGGTCTTAAATGAGTCCATTAGAGTTTGCATCCTTCATGAGAACTATAGTACATATTGTAGGTGTTCTAACTATGTATCATTTGTGCAAATTGAGCATCGTTTACTATGTTAATCACATGTGTGAAGATGCTTAGGCGCTGCTGTGACTAGTGTTTTCATCACATGAGTCTGTTTTGTCATTTTTGTGTAGGCTCACGTAAATCAAGTTAGGGTTAGATGTCTTATGAAATGTTCAAATGTTCGTGATGTTGTTGTATTCTACACATAGGAATTTTCCTGAAATTTTTGCACGACATTGAATTGTCAAAAATCACTCATGTTTTGTGATAGTCATGTTGAATTAGGGGCTGATCACGAGCTTATTAAAACCTCTTTGTTTGGGCCTCTTAAAGGCCAAATCACGTCTTGATGTCTTCTAAATACTTTAAGTAAATGTTAAAAGCTTTGCGTCAATGCATGGCATGACATATTTGAACCACATTTACTATGTGAAAATCATGCATTAATTTAGCAAATTGTAACTGAAATTTGTCAAGCATGTTGTTCTTAGCAATGAGTCGCCTTTTGATGCTGGTGAATCATGTGGCTTCTTTGCACTTCAATTTAGGGTTAAATGTATTAACCAAACTCTCATCACATTCAACATTATGTCGTGTGCAAGTTCACATTTTTCGCACATTGTCTAGATGGTCTTATAAACCATTCATGCATCACATTCTAATTTGCTTGTGGCTGATGTGTGCGACTTCATGATTATCGTTGTTCGACATGAATTTGACCCCAATTGGATTTGACCCCTCTTAGAATGTCTTAGAGCTCACCTTCATCTTTCCAATGATGTTGATTTTTCCCTATTTGCACATCGTTTGATCCATTTTTCATTTTTTTTTTCAATTTAGGTTAGAAATCTGTCCTAACTGAAAATTCGGAACTCCTATTTTACCCCTGTTAAGTCTGACCTTTTGTTATTTTTGTGTGATTTTCTCATTAAGGATTTTGAGGTCTGGTCCTTAATGAAGTTTGTTTTTCCTTCTTTTTTCTTCAGTTATAATAAAATTTCATCTTTTTTAGACTTTGTTTACTAAGTCAAATCTCTGTTGATATGACATGATACCCTGCTGATTTGCTACATTTTTTATCAGCGTTCTTGAATTTTTATGAATTCCTACTTAGCTCACCTTAGAAAACTTTCTTTATAAAATTTGTTCCCCATGATGTTCTTGATGTTGTGTAATTTTCTTGGAACAAATTATCGATGGGTTCCCTTTCAATTGCGTTTTTATTTGTTTGCCTTGTTCCATGATGTTTTGTTGTACTTCTTTCCTGTGATTTTCCTCTAGAATTTTTTAGGTCAACTTGCATGCTGAATTTATGTCACTTGTCTCCACAGACTTTGATCCTCATCTTTCGAACTTTAAACACAAAAATTCTCAAAAAAATGAAAAGCACTTTACCATGCTTTTCAAACCCTTCGAAAGTCATGACTTTGTTTGAATTTTCCTGTTCTTGTTGTTTTGAAGTTTATTTTAGTTCAAGGATGCTCATGCATAAAATTTGCAAATTCTCATTTTGTCCTTTAGATTCTAAACTTCCAAACTATGCTCTTAGTTTACATTGATGTTGTCTAAACTTTGGAACATATTTAGGGCATCTACGAGGCTCGATCAGAGTGCATAGGATGCACCCGAGCTACCCTTGATGATTAAATGTGTTCTATAGTTGTGACACACCTTTACTATGCCATTAGCATTCTTTATCACAACTCACTACCAATTGTTCTTCAAATGACTTTTAGGCATCATCTAAACTTTCATAACCTTCAACTTGTTTACCTTTCTGAAACGCCTATGATTATGTTTGGTGTTTTTCGATTGAATAAGTGATCCAGTGTTGACTCACTAAAATTGTCTGATTCATTGAGAACTAAGGGCCGAGAGCCTACCTGCATGTTTATTTTTCACTATGCATGTACCTTTTACATGGATGCATAGGTGCCATACATGATTCCATGGGATATCCTTGTGATCCATTTAGAACTTGTCTTAGGAGCTTATAAGCGTTGATTGCCATGCAAGAAGACAAATGGTAATCAATGGTTGTAAGCCATAAAAATGAATTGGGATAGACTTGTCATGCCCCGATCCTCCGAGCACGTGCCCTTCCCTCTGTGGTCGATTAAATAGCGACGTCCCAAGACACTTCGCCGACCCTTTCGTTTTAATACACATGCATAAGCGAATAAATAATCCCCAGACAACAATAGGATGGGATAGAAAAGAAGGGCAATAATTCACAACCAAAACAAGCATTTTATAAATAAACGGGTTTATATACAATACCGAGGTGTTTACAAAAATATTGGCTCAACAAAAGGGAATTATCTTATGACCCTCTAGTTAGACACGTTCGCCGATTTTCGGTCTCCACCTTCCCAGACTCCAGGCTTTTGGTCCTCCATGACCGTCATCTAGGGACTTGAAATTGGCATCCCATAACGGGGTGAAACAATGTCTCAGCGAGTTCAACCTCCTAAGACCTAACTAGAAAAAAAAATACACCCCAAGGGTTGCCTAAGCATAAACATGAGTTCGAGGACTTACCTTTGTCTCCACTTATTCCTACAAGTCAATATAATTCAAATTCATGGAATCATAACAACAAATCAATTCAAATCATTAACTCGGATCGAATCATTAATCAATCAACTTAGTCAATTCCATGTCATCGGGACCACCACACGGTCATTTCAATTACTCACTCCAACTATTAATTATGGCCCAATGGGCACAGCCTACTAAATGTTTAAAGGTGAATTACGACCCAACGAGCACAGCCTATTCCAAGTTCAGCGGTAAATTATGGCCCAATGGGCACGGCCTACTTTAGTGGTTGATTACGGCCCAATAGGCACAGCCATACTTTGGCGGTTGATTACGGCCCAATAGGCACAGTCCTGCTTTGGCGGTTTCTTAACCCAACCCATATCATCATGCACCACATATGTCACTTCATCTCTCAATAGTCAACTTATTATGACTATAAGCCATCACACAATTATTTACCCACGGCCAATGACATTGTGCCTCACACTTCAATTCCCCAATTTAAATCATATCTTGGCATATTTTCCTCATTTTAAGGATACCCGATAAAAATAATCGTGTATGGGTACACGATCAGCCTCAACCAAAAATATAATATCTTTACTTTATAAAATCCCACTATTTTCAATAGTCCACAAACACATTGTTGGTGCTGTAAATCGACGCCCGGTGATTTTCTAATTAATTAATGAAATTAAATAAAATTTGGGATAAATACCCAAATTCACAAATCACATTTAATTTGCACAAAATAACAGTCAATTAAATAAACAAATCACATCACTACAATCAGCATAAAATTCCGGTCACTGACTATTCGATCTAATATCCGGAAAATAATTAATTAATTAATTAATTAATTAATTAAGGAAAATAATTAATAAATGCCAATAAATACAACTTAGGCCCGTAAAGCCTAATTAAAAGACGAGACGAATCCGGAAAATTTCCGAACCACTCTAGATAAATACTAGAGCTTGTCTAAGCTCTAATTACACTACTCTAATCACCTAATATGCAATAACAATTAATTAAATTGCTAATCTAATATAACTATCAACCTAATCCATACTTAGTCTAAACTAATCAATACTTAAACGTCATTAAATTACTAAGTAAGGATTAGTGAGTTAAACTCACTTGTTTAATGATCCGCTCGGATCAAAACAATGGAGATGCGGCGAGGGTCAAGAAACTCCAAAGCGGGACCGCCAAATAAGGTCGGGAACGACCTGGAAACGGCCCAAACAATGGGTTGGAGACCCACTTGGCTCTATTCTAGTCAAGGGCCCAAAGAAGCTGCTCCGGGGCCGGTTGAGGCAAAGACGAACAAGGAAGACCGGGGGGCTACTGCGGGTCCAGGCGGGGGTAGGCGGCGGCTCCAATGACCACGACGATGACGCACGGTGTCCGGGTGACCTCTAGGACACATGAGCTGGGCGAGACGGCACGGTTGGGACGGTGGTGAGGCACGACGAGCAAGCGTGCACACGGGGGTAGCGAGCGGTTGCAAAGGAGCGCAACGGTGGCGTGCGGTGGTTCGGCGGGTTGCTTGGCAGCTTGCTGGCTTTCCTCTGGGTTTGCTGGAGTTCAAATGGCAAAGAGAGGAAAGAGGGAGGGGTCGATGGCTTGGGGAAAAGAGAGGGGGAACAAGATCAACTTGGAGGGGGCCACTTGTTGCTATCTTCACCCCTTTGTCCCCTTGGAGGGCTCCACCACAAACCAGCTGGAATCCTCTGCAATTTCCAACCATCAATTCCCTTCTAGAAGCCCTTGAAGTGGTACAGTTGTTGGGTCCATGAGGGCATACGAATTTCACAATGTTTGGCTCAATTCCACTTCAAATCCTCCTTGACTCAACTCAAATCAACTCCCATAAATTCATTATCGAGTCAACAATCAAATTTATTTTTTTTCTCACTAATTGATCCTACTTGTATCCCAATTTTGCAATAAAAAACGGTCCTTTGAATTTCTCGGTCAAAAATGGCCCTATCTCGACTTTTTCCGCAAAAACCTCGATTTGCAGAAAAATATTCGAAAACTGAGTCGACATTCCTAAAATGACTTGTGACATGGCAGAACTTTCAATTTTTGAAATCGGATTTAAATTTGCGGTTAATTTCACTTTGGTGCGATTTTAGCGTGACCTAGTCTACCGGGTAACTTTTAGAAACTTTTAGTACAAATGACTCATGGTCGATTTTCTTTGAGCCACGATGAACCTCTTCGACACATTGGTGACTCACAATTGTCGTGAAAATCTCGATGATTCAAATACGAACACAGGGTACCAAAACGACAGAAAAATCGATCTAGTGCCGATCGACAAGAATTTCTCAATTTGGTGGAATCACCCATTTAACCATATATTTCAGTTGAACCAACTTATTTCTAATTTCTAATCGATCTTACTGTGTCATAATGATCTCTGCAAATGAGCACGGTCGAGTAATCGATTCTTGGTCGAATTCTCAATTCTAATGCATTAAAATTCCTTAATGACTTTTCTAGATAGTCTAGTTATCTCAAGAGTTATCTACTTTGAGAATAACACTATAGGCACGTCGATGAAAAGCCCGATTTACTTAATTGAAAACAGAATTGAAAATTCAATATATCACAAGACTTCCTCGAGGGATCGTTACATGAAATGCAAAGGCCGACCCCAATGCCAATTTTGTTTAAATTGTGCGTATTTTGTTCATTCCATGACTATTCCTTATTGTTTTGTGTTCGTGATTGTTTTTGTAATGATTGTTTGTTTCTTTCCTATTATATGTACCTAGTCCTATAGATTAGGATTAGGATAGGTCCTTGGAGATAGAGGTCCATCAAGACATGAAGATGATGGAAGGTTAATGTCCAATTCGACCCTGTTTTGTATTCATTTGTCTCCGATATATGTTTCGGGTCATTTCGCATTGTATAAATACTCAACGAGTTGCAGGTTTATTTCTTCCGTTTGATTTCATTTATTACTTAGGATTGCATGTGAGATTTATCACTTTCCCTAAGTTGTTCACTTGGGTGTTTAGTTACTATATTGTCTTTAAGTTTCAATTGTTTGCCTTCTTTTCTCTTTTATAGAAGTAGAAATTGCATAAAATCAACCATCCACGCATGATCACTTAATTAGTTTCATCGACCCTAAAAAGTAAAAAAAAACAAATGTATGGATACTTTAGGAGACACAACAAACCATTAGGTACTAAAAGGGCGTAAATAGAAATTTTAGCATAACCCAAGTTCTTGAATCTAGAATCTCTAGTGCGTAGAAATTGATAGACCACTCCCAACCCTCAATTGAGTTTTCTAGCTGACCCATGAGGCTAATGGCGATCCTATCTTTTATAGGTTGTTCTGAACAACTAGAAAATAAATGAACCCGTTGTGAGAGGTATAAGTCTCAACAAGACTAACTGTAGTTTAGCATACCCAATATGGAAAGTTCCTAATGGATAAAGTGATGCCATTAATGGGGAGCAAAAACTATTGGGAGGGCTACTATGATAAAGATACCCCTAATTCCGATATTCACATATGATCTCCACTTGTGAGGTGTGTTGCTCGTGTGGGTACAAATTATGACACTTTTTGCTATCACACAAGGTACAAGCTTGTGAGAGCTCTCGACCGTGAATGAGTGAACTCATAATGGTTCATCTTGAAAGATGAGGTGATAACATCTTTTGGGATGTGAACCTTGAGAAAACTCTCATGCTTAAGTACCCATAAACCCTACCTTTTACTCCCCACTGAAGGGCCCAAAAAGGGGGTTGGGTTGCGACAAGCACATGTTTCCAATCCATTAATGGACTATCCTCAAAAATTATAAGGATAGGTTTAAGCCTTGCAAGACAACTTGTCCCACAAGATCATTCCATTTAGGCATGTAAGGAGGGGACTCACTAGCTTCCAATTCACTCCCAATTAATCCAAATTCAAGAGGACAAGATATAACTAAAAGGACTATCTAACTATCATTTTAACTGGACAGGAATTTCTTGAGGTCACCTACAATCAACATAAGTAATTGGACCATTGGATTTGGCCTTAACGCAACCTATGCTAATTAAATAGCATCGGCGGTGCTTAGGTAGCTAGACCTAAATTGAGTTTGATGCTTTTCCGGGGTTCTATGTATGACCTATGTTTGAGCTTGGTTGATCCATGAAGGACCCTTGGTTTTCATGTTTTTGTGTAGGATCGATCGATTTGCTTTGGCTTATGGTCACATGGAATCAAATTAGGGTTGTTCATAGACAGTACAATGACCATGCAAAGTCACCCACGATTGGTATATACTCAAGCTGAATCGATCTATATTTATCCATTGATCCACTCTAGATGGAACGTGATCATCTATATTGATCCTTATGGCCGTGCAATCTTCTCACGGTCAAATGCTCTAGTTTGACGTAACCTCGATCCTGAGTCACCTCATCCCTAATCGGCTAATTGGCCCGTGAACAATCCCTAAAATTGACTCAAACCCATTTTCATGTTAATGATGTACCGATCCTTATTCCATTACTCGCACCTAAGATAGGGGTCCGAATCGAGGATGTCACACTAGTCTTGACATCTTTAACACCAATAGTTTCTCTACTAACAATCATGGTTTCTCTAAAATTCTTATAAAATGAAGGTAGTAAAATTAACCATAAGATAGCCTGATCCTCATCTTCAACCTTAACATTAATACTTCTTAATTCATAGATAATAGCATTGAATTCAGAAATATGAGATTTAAGAGAAGCACATTCAGCTATACGAAGAGTGACGAGTCATTGCTCGAGTCTCAATCGATTGGTGAGGGATTTTGTAAAATATATATACTCTCCTATTTATTCCATAAACTGACAACTATTTTCTGATCTAGTATTTCTGTAGAACTTCTTTCGTGAGGCACAATTGAATAGCAGACATGGCTATTTCATCCGGTTCTTCCCATGTTTCATCTAATGTGCTTTTTGATTTTTTTCCTTTTCCGAATATAGTTTTCTTCAAACCTTGTTGCGTAAGAACTGCCAACATACGAGCTTGCCATAGATTGAAATTATTGCTCCCATCAAATTTCTCAATATCAAATCTCGTTGTTGAACTTGGAGCCATAACTAGAAGATCAAGAAAGAAACCTAAGGCTTAGAAATCAGTTTGTTATGGCAGATGCAAAAATCAAAACAAACTTGATACTGAGAAGAATAAAAGAACATCGGATTTATATGGAAACCCTTGTGAGAAAAATCACCTAGGAAGAACAAAATCCACTATAGAATTTCAAGGATTACGAAAGGTGACCCTAAAAAACTAAAACTTTTATGTCTCAACTTCATAACCTAATTACTTGAGAAAAACAATATTTACTTTGTCCCCAAGCCCTAACGTTGGCCCAAGCCCACAATGTTGTTCCTGCTTCACCATTTAGTTCACCTTGGGATGTCGTTTGCATTAGTGATTCTATGAATTTGCTTTAATTAAGACTCTAGATTTGTCTCAATTACCCCAATTTCAATTCTGATTCAAGTTTAACCGAGAGAGAGTTTAATGTCTACAACTTGTTCGATAAAATTACGAGGCTACATCAATGAACGTCAGAGTCTAGATTTATTTAAGTTTAATGTCCTCGCTAGTTTCATTTGCCTAATTCTATTACATAAGCTGTAGTTAATTTTTGGACAAAAGATCGCTTCAAGTGTTATAAGTTGGCACAAAGGGACACTTAAGTACCACATTTTAAGAAAAATGGGACACCTAAGTGCCACCTTCGGCGAAGCCCGTCGGAAATCATACATGACAATTAAATATTAATATTTCTCGCTGAGGTAGCTCGTTGAAGAGCTGACTCAACTCTAATTCACCCAAAATGATGTCGTTTCTATAGTTGGCCAAATTAAAACCCTTAAATCGGCCAAAACAACATCGTTTTGGCATAATTTGAATTTTAATATAATATAAAAATTAATTAAATTAAATTTAAAACAAAATAATAATAATTTATATTTATATATTAAAAAAAATGGAAGAGGAGGAGGAGGAGGAAGAAGGCAGCCGACGGCCGAGGGCTAAGCCCTCACCGCCACCGCCTCCCGACATCTCCGAAAGGTGGGGGAGGGTCGGCCGGCCCATCGAGCCCTAGGGCCGAGGGCATGCATGCCCTTGCTGTTGGTCAGCCTAGGGTCATCGCCCTCGGCCCGGCTTGGCAACCCTCGACCAACCCTCCCCCACCTCCCCAATGATGGAGGGAGATGGCGGCGGCAATGATGAGGGCTAAGCCCTCAAACACGCCGGCTACCTCCCTCCTTCTCCTTCCCCCCCCCTTTTTTTTTTTTCGTCCTTCCCCCTTCACCCGGTTGGGCCAAGGGCCGCCACCCACCGGGGCTCACCTCGCAGGCGGCGGCCCTTGGCCCGGCCGAGCGAGGGCCGCAAGCCTCACCCCGCATTGGGGCAGGGTTCGCGGCCCTCACCATCCGGCTCCTCCTCGCCGGCCCCAGCCGGGCCCGGCGACCCTAGTAGACCCTCCCTCCTCTGTCGCCAATTCTTGCCAACGCCGGTGCGGAGACAGCTAATTTTTTAATTGTTTTTAATATTTTTAATATTTGCATTTTTTTATAAATGTTTTAAATAAATTTAATTTTAAATTTAATTAAATTATTTTTATATTAATTTTTTACCACGTCGCACCAAAACGACGTCGTTTTGCACTTGCTTCGTCGGAAAATTGACTTGTCAGCGTTTTGGCCAGATTGGCACTTAAGTGATCCATTTTGCTCCGATTTTGGCACTTTAAGTGTCCATTTGTGCCAACTTATGGCAATTCAAGGGTCCACGTGTCTTAATTTCTGTATGCCCTTATTAGAAGTGAATATGGTAATTGCTCACTCCAAATTGTATTTCTAAAGGTTTTGATTCATTACATAATATTCGTATTTATATTGGACAAGCTTGATCTTGAATATTGCTGAATTTGACTGAGAAACATCTGAATGAAATTGGGTTCATCCCGCTAGGCGTTAATGCTAGTATGCTTTGGATTTGGCCAAGAAGCTTTTTTTTTTTTTTTTTGGTTGAAAATTCCCAGGCTAGCTTTGGAGGGTCAAGTATCTTTGCTATAAATAGTTGGATTCGAAGGTATTTTGGCCCAAACCAAATCGACAATTTCGATTCGTCATCGGCTAAAATCATCAATTGTTGACATCAAACTTTGACAGTGAGAAGCTTAAGGCTTGTCGTATTCATTGATTAGGTACCTTCAATATGAAGGAGTCCTCGCAGTTGTCTATCTGAGTATATGCGATTCGAAATTCCTTAACCGTCCTTTTCGCAATGAAATTCGGAACAAGTTAGCTTACCTTCAAGGACTTGTCTTCTGCTGTATTTTGTGGTGATGGTCGAAGACATATATTTCCAAACAAGTACGTGAGCTAGCTTCGTAAAACTCTGCAATCTGCATTGGCAAAGCGAAGCCCAGATCTTTCTCCCTACCTATTGACAATGAAAGTAACCAACTTCATATTTCAGGAGCTACTAACTTACTACTGCAATGTTCAATTCCTGCATTGTTTCCTAACATGCTTCATGTATTATGGAATACCTTTACCCATGTTACAATATATAAATATTAAGCCACATCTTCAATTAACATTCTCAACATTTAAAATAGTTTATGGTGGTCTTACAAATCTTATACGATATTAGAACGAGAGATTCTAAGTTTAAATCTTTGCAAGCCCTAATTTGCCTTTATATTTTCACACTTTAGGTTTAAACCAAGAGTTCAGACTACGCTTGAAAAGGAATGTTAGTCCAATGAAATTGGCCATATATACATTTTAAGTTTAGGTCAAAGTCCAGTCTATGCTCGAGGAAGATTATTAGACTAATGATATTGGGCAAGAAAAGAGGTGCTCTCGCTCTGTACGTGTAAGAATGTGAAACAATGGTTTATGAGGCTGAAAATGGCCTACTGCTGCAGTCGGAAGGAGACATGAGTACGTTTCGAGCTCCATTGACCACGCATTAACTATCCAAGATGACTTTTCCTTGCACACAAAGAGACGAAATTTCCAATTTGAATGCCCCCTAGTCAATCCTGATGGGCGATCCATTTTGAGCAATATGGTCATGCGTGATGTCTCTCTTTTTAATTTTATAGTTTTCAAAGAATCAAGATCTGTCATAGTATTGCAGCGTTCCACAAGTACGTAGACACTGATAGTGTTAGACTGATGTTGTTGGCCATGCATACATTTTAAGTTTAGGTCAAAGTCCAGCTGAGGAAGAGTATTAGACTAATGATATTTGGGCAAGAAAAGAGGGTTTCTCGCTCTGTACGTGCAAGAATGTGAAACAATGGTTTATGTGGCTGAGAATGGCCTACTGCTGCAGTCGGAAGGAGACATGAGTACGTTTCGAGCTCCATTGACCACGCATTAACTATCCAAGATGACTTTTCCTTGCATAGAAAGAGACATATATGTTCGATTCATCTATTTCTTATACCCTCCAAATCTAGACTCGGTTTTTTGTTCTCTCTTGCGATCCCGAAATTCTTGGCATACTCGGAATCTGGCCAACCATTTAAATCAGGATTTCTACAAGACATCTAAAGCATGGAAGAGATCAAACTTGTCCTTATCTGATCACCCTCTTCTTTATTCCCAAAACCCCTCCTTATAAATTTGTCCTCGGTTTTGACCAGAAGTAATGACAGACCTCAGCTTTCAAAAGTCAACAGCATCGCATCGAAAGCTTTCTTGTGCTTCACCTTCATCATTCGTGAATACATTATCGACAAAGAATAGATGCTATTTGAACGATAGAAGTCTCGTTCTAGCACTCTATGCAAATGAATGTAAAAACCCAAGACAATCTATAGATGAGAATAGCTTACCTTGCAAGCAGGATAAGACGGCATTAATGTTATAATTATTATAAGATATTCTATTTGGTACCAAAACTTTTAAAATAATTAGTTTAAGTGTCTTGGCAATAAATTAAGTAACTCTAGCGACAAAAAATTTTACGTGAATTATCAAATAGTTTTGGCACTAAATTAGCCTCATAAAGTTTTGGCACCCAAATGATTGGTTTTGAAAATTTCACACAAAATATTTGAAAATAGTGTGGTGTGTAATTTATGTACCGTAAAACGTCATGGAATGCATCAATTTTGGACCGGAAAACTTGGAGTTAAATTGGTTCCCAAATGTTCCCTTCCATTAATCCTCCTAGTTGATCAAAGAGTAGTGCATTTTGACAAGACTCCTAGCTCTGATCTTCAATCTCAAAACAGAGCAAGGTCAGAGAAGACACAAATGCAAAGTTACGAGAGGTGAAGAAAGTTTTACTTACGTTTTTTTTTTTTTTAAAGAAACCAAATAATTTTTTGTGATTTTAGATGAAATTATTCGGAGAGAATGTTTCATTCACGATTGTGCTTTTGAGACCTTTGAAACAAATAAAATTAATGATATAGTTAGAATATTTGCTATGTGATTTTCGCTTTTGGCTCACTTTGCCCTTTTGTCTTCTAATTATTAATTCTAGAGCAAAATTTCTATTAGTAATCAATATAGTCCCAAAACTATACCAACGACCTCTTTAGTACAAAAATATCTTGAAAGCTCCCATTTAAGTGACTCCGGCAAGTCATGTCAAATTTTCTGACAAATTAGAGTCATTGGACTCATTTAAGTGATTGTTTTTCAAAAATCATAGCACATAAATAATCATTTGCAAAGTTTTATCATCAAAATAAGCCTCGCACAATAGTTAGGGCATTGTTGCCGTGTTTTTCTCGCTGCAGTTGGATGGACACATGAATATGTTTCAAGCTTCAGTGACCCCGAATTAGTTATCCAAATGACCTTTCCTTGCGCACAAAGTAGAACTTTCCAAATTGGATGTCCTGTACCCAATTCTGATCGGAGATCCATCTTGTGCAATTGGTCATGCGTGACGTCTCTGCAGAACTCGACAAGTAGATAACTATCTTTTTCATTGATTTGACCTAAAACGTGTATGCTTCACATAAGAGATGATGTAATTTTCACCAGAAGACGTACATATTCTACTCATCTTGCTTAATCACTCCAAATCGAGATTGAGCTTTCTTGTCCTCTTGCGCAATGACAAAGTTCCTGACAAACACGATCAGGAGTTTTATTAAACATCTAAAGCATAGAAGAAATCAAACTTCTCTGCCGCCCCCTTTCTTTATTCCCCCCAAACCCCTCCTTATAAATTTGTCCTCAGTTTGTAAGTCTAAAAACAAACCTCAGCTTTCAAAAGTCAACAGCATCGCAACCCGAACCATTCTTTTGCTTCACCACCATCATTCCCGAATACGTTCCTGTAGCAGAAACTCTCCTGAGAGGCCAAATGGATTGTGAAAGCCATCAGCTTCACATTTTCTTCTTCCCTTTCATGGCTCCAGGCCACATGATCCCAATGATCGACATGGCCAAACTATTCGCCATTAGAGGCTGCAAGTCCACTCTCATCGCCACCCCCCATGACAAGCCCACCTTCTTGAAATCCATCACGAAAGCCAAGGATTCGGGCTTCGACATCGATGTCGTCATAGTGACATTGCCCCTGAAAGAGGTCGGCTTGCCGGAAGACTGTGACAATCTGAACAAGGTCACTACGGTGGAAATACGCAAGCAATTCAGGAGAGCTATCATGATGCTGGACCAACAGCTCGAGCTGCTGATAGAAAAACTTGCCCCTGATTGTCTAGTCTCGGACATGTTCCTCCCATGGACAACCGAGATCGCGGCCAAGTGGGGAATCCCTAGGCTCGTTTTCCACGGGACAAGTGCCTTCTCCAGTGCTGGCACAGAATGTGTGAGGATCTATGAGCCTCATAAGAAGGTGTCACACGATTCGGAGCCCTTCATCATCCCCAACTTCCCTGGAGAAATCACAATGTCCAGGATGCAGTTGCCGGACTTTTACAGGGAAGAGACCGAGTTCACCAAGTTCTTCAACGAGGTAAAGGAATCGGAGAAGAGGAGCTTCGGAGTCGTCATGAACAGCTTCTACGAGCTCGAGCCAGCTTACGCTGACCATTACAGGACATTCCTTGGGAGACGATCCTGGTTCGTTGGCCCGCTCTCATTGTGCAATAAGGAGAGTGAGGACAAAGCACACAGGGGCAACCAAGCATCCATCGACCAGCACGAGTGCCTCAGTGGCTCGACTCGAGGCAACCCAACTCAGTGATCTACATTTGCTTCGGAAGCATGGCAAATTTCAATGCTGCTCAGCTCCACGAGATCGCAGTTGGACTAGAAGCGTCAGGTCAACAATTCATTTGGGTGGTGAAGAAGGACCCGAATGTGGAAGAAGGCAAAGAAGAGTGGTTGCCTGATGGGTACGAATCAAGAATCCGAAACAAGGGCCTCATCATCAGGGGCTGGGCTCCTCAGGTGCTGATTCTCGATCATGAGGCGATTGGGGGTTTCGTGACACATTGCGGGTGGAACTCCACACTGGAGGCGATCACGGCCGGCGTGCCAATGGTGACTTGGCCGGTAGCGGCAGAGCAATTCTTCAACGAGAAGTTTGTGACCCAGGTGCTCAAGGTCGGGGTCAGCATAGGGGTGAAGCAGTGGGTGAGGTTGTTCGGCGACAGCGTGAAGAGCGAGAGAGTGGAGGATGCAGTGAGGAGAGTCCTGGTGAGTGAGGAAGCAGAGGAAATGAGGAGGAGGGCGAAAGCACTTGCAGGGATGGCAAGAGGGGCTGTGGAAGAAGGGGGATCTTCTTGGTCTGATTTGGGAGCTCTGCTCCAGGAGCTGGGACAGCAGAGATTGGCTCACAACAAGAAGATCTGATTCATGACTTGAAGCAATCAATCTTGAATTTTTGGTTGTGCAGAAATCCTTCATTCTCTGTTTCTGTTGTGGCTTAGCCGTAGAGAAACTTGCTAGATTTGCCGTTTCTTTTCGTGGGTTTATTTTACGAGTTGTGATCATTCAATGTGTAGGATAAGCCTTTATTTCTTTTGAGATAAAGGAAAAGTATACATAGTCTTGAATTCTGTGGTGCCAAAGATATAAAAAGTTGGTGCAATGTCTTCGGTATGCTTTGTCTCAACCCGGTCAAAAGTGGATGGTTGAATCTGACAACCTATCTTTAGTTTAGCAAGACCTTTGGTGCTGAGCAACCCACGTGGGAGGAAAGATAACTGGTCAAAGCGTGCAGCACTTTATTTACATTTTTGCCCAACTTTCGCTTTTGCCCAACTTTCGCTTAGTCCATCGTTCTAGAACTGAGCGTCATGTCGCCGGTTCGGTCGTCAAAGCTCGTCTCCTCAACATTCTTTCTTTTAATTGGGTTTCATTTCTCCCGCACCCTCTTTTGGACTTGTTATGTTACGAAGTACATCTACATTTCCTTTTGAGATAAAATAATCTTTTGCCAACCAAAAAAAAAAAAATTGCTCAAGATAGCCCCATGCTGGGCTAGGGACACCTCGGCCTTTTAATATCATGTATAAAGTAGTATGGCTAGAAGAAACATATGTAATGTATCGCTAGAATATATATATAAAAGCAATGTCTTTGTATAAAAATATCCCTATCTTCTAGCAATTGTTTGTCTGGGAAAAAATTTAAGTACATGTTTTCGCATGCAATTAACAATAAGATAAAGGGATAAGTGCAATAAAAACCATAACGAAAATGCATTTGACTCCTAAAACTTGTAAAAAGTGCTATTAAGTCATGAAACTCGTCAAATTGGTTTAATCAAGTCCTAAAATTAACACCGTCTAACTTTTTAACAGAAATGCTGATGTGGCATTTAAAATGAATTTTTATTTTCCATGTGACTTTTCTAAATTATTTTTATTCAAATTAGATTTAAAAATTAGAAAAGAAAAGCTAAAATTTATTTAAAAACAAAACAGTTCAAAAAAAAAGGAAAAAGAAAATGGCCGCCACTTTCGCCGCCGCCGCTCATCGCCGGAGGGGCCGGTGACGGTCACCGACCCTAGGCGAGGGAAGGTGGGGCCTCGCTGACCCTAGGTGAAGGCCAGGAACCCTCGCCAAGCTCGGGCGAGGGTGCTCAAATCTAGGCACGCCGGCCCTCGCCTGGGGCTAGTGAGGCCCCCACCCTAGGTGAGTCGTCACTGGCCCTCATGGGGGGTCATGACCTTTGCCCCCTTGGGCGAGGCCTCGTCGGCCCTTGCGAGGGGCCGGCAAGGCACGCCAAATCTCGGCGAGCCTCGCCGGCCCCAAGCGACAATCGACGAGGCTCACCCGGGCGGGCGTCAATCGCCGACCCCCGCAAGGGCCGGCGTGCCTAGATCCGAGCACCCTCGCCCGAGCTTGGCGAGGGTCGCCACCCCCGAGGGCTAGCATGCCCAAATCCGGGCACCCTCACTCGAGCTTAGCAAGGGTCGCCGACCTCGCTTGGGGCTGGTGAGGGCTAGCCATCCCCGCCCAATGCCGGCAACAATCGCCGGCCCCTCCGATGATGGGCGATGGTAAAGGAAAGGCCTGCCATTTTTTTTTTTTTTTTGGAACTATTTTGTTTTATAAATAAATTTTAGCTTTTCTTTTTAGTTTTTAAATATAATTTAAATAAAAAATAATTTTAAAAAGCCACATGGAAAATAAAAATTCATTTTAAATGCCACGTCCGTGCCACATCAGCATTTTCCGTTAAAAAGATTGACGGTGTTAACTTTATGACTCGATTAAATCAATTTGACAAGTTTTAGGATTTGATTGCACTTTTTACAAGTTTTAGAACTCAATTGCATTTTTCTTATAAGTTTTAGGACTTCTATTGCACTTATTCCTAAGATAAAAGAAACATGATGGCGAAAAGCCTGGGACGTCACAACAATAAAACCAAAGTGAGGATGTTACATGTATGCTTCAGGCTTAAGCCAAAGTCCAGCCAAGCGTGAGGAAGAGCGATAGACTAATTATATTTGGGTGAGAAAAGTCGCGCTCTCCCTCTATACGTTAATGAATGTGAAAACATAAGCAATTTTATTAGAAAAACTATTTGTTGCTGAGAATGGCTTACTACTGTACTTGGAAATGAAGTAGCTTGCAAGTATCACTTAGAGGAGGTGAATATGTGATTTTATAAGATCTTGACAAAATATGCGAAATATAATAAGTCAAGATCAAAGTCTGCACAATGTACAGATTCTAAAATCAAGTTTAGAATCTATTGTGCGATAGAACAAACTTTGGAAGCAACTAGCAAGTGTGCATTAGACTTTAACAATAAATAATAAGAGTTAAAGGTTGAGAAAAATTGCACATAGGGTCTATAGTGGTTCGGCTTTGGTTAAGCTTACGTCCACTTTTCCACATTAATAGCTTACTAGCTAGATTCCATTATATAATCAACAAAAAATTATAACTTTAAGTGCAAATACTCAGTGGTAAATCACACTAACTTACTTAATCACTCTTTCTATATTTCTCTCACAATCACGGACATTTTAGCTTATGAAAGACAAGTATATGATCGAAGTGCGCTCAGATTTTGGAATTTCAGATTTTAGGTCTCATCTCTTTCTTACTTCTCAGTCCCTTAATCTCCTTATATACTCCTTCACTTCCAAGCTAGTTGTTGGACAGTCTCTGGGGGATCATCTTTCAATCTACCTATTGGACAGATCTATGTCAAGAAGATTTAGTGGCTGTTGAGTGATAGAAACAGAAACCCTCATTGATTATGGTCGCCAATATAACTAGAGTTTTGGTTTCCATAAGTAGAGCTCTCCGTTTAGAAAGAACTTGTCTTCATGATTAATCTTCCAATCAATTAGATTGAGTCAATCAAATCTTTCTTGGTGTTAAATCCAAACTAGACCACTAGCCATTATATGTTCTGGATTGGTCTCGTTCTAGACTTGTCTACTTCTAAATTTGTGCCTTGTTTTGAACTAGCTAGTTCTGAACTTTCCTCATTTTGAGCTAGCTAAGATCTAAACCTTGTCAGGATGAGAGTGAGAGTTCTTTATACTGAAAATAAAGTAGGGAGTTTAAGTCCGAATGTGTTCTGTCTAAAGTAAACTTTATGATTTGTGCTTGAATGAGATGTTTCCATTCTTCGAGTATAACCCCAAAACAATATTCTTCCAAACAATTATTAGACTTGAAATATACTTGAGAGGTTTGTCAACTTCAAAATCTATTAGGAGTTTTCTCAACAATCTCCACCTTTTTAATGGTAACAAAACTTCTATGCAGATATTCAGAATATAATGCATAAAACATTAAACTCTTAGTATGGATGTTTCTCCCTGTACTGATTTAACATCAATCTTGTATATTCCCTACATAAAACATCCTGCATATGGAACATTAAGTATTTGCATTGCAAATATTTCTCTCCCTTTTTGTCAGTAGCACAAAAGATACAAACCATATATAATAATTCATCCAAAGTAGTTCAAACATTAAGACGATCCAAACACTCCACAACACACTAAAGAGCAAAAATAGACTTATAGTTCAACAACATAAAAACTTAGATGTTTTGTAAATAAAAAGAAGGTTTTGATCAAGGCTTAGAAGGGCTAAAATAAGCTAAAAGTTCTCCAAACTCTACATAGCCTCCTCAATCTTGGACATGCGCTGACCAAAAACCGTTTCTATTATTGTCACGTTGTGCTTGGCCTACTTATCATCAAAACAAGATTGCATCTTTTGAATATCCACCTCCATAGCAACCTGCTTCTCTTTAATGTCCAATAACGACAAGACTTCCCATAGTTCTAATCAGGTTCATGTTGAGTCTAGATCCCACCTTCTGCAAATGCTACCAAAGGAATCTGCAAGCTATGAATCTGTGCAGAAGTATCCCTTTCAATCTTAAGCTCCCTCCAAAGGTCAAGAATCTCATCTAAATTGCCAATGGATCCCTCTCGTTGTTGTCTTTCAAAGACTTCTTCAGTTGAAAGTGGAGATCGACTGATTTGATTATGAGCATCATAAAATTCAAGAATACAAGTATGTTCTTCCTCTCATGCTTTCTCTAGAGTTTTCTCAGAGAATGTCTCAAGTGCAGTAAGTCCTTTGGCATCATCTTCCTTTATTTTCTCAACATGTTCTTCCTTTTTCTTTTCTTTCTCTTTATTAGCATACTCAGTTTTTTCTTCCTCTTTCTTTTCAACAACATCCTCAGCTTTTTCTTCTTCGTTTTCTTTAACTACATCCTCAGCTTTGTCTTCTTATTTTTTGCCATCTTCGAAGTAATGTATCCTCATCTATCTCTTCTTCATCATCTTCTTCTTCATCATCATCTTCTTCTTTTTCTACTTCTTCCTCTTGTTATTCCATTGGTTAATCCTCTTCCACCTCAACAACTTATTCTATTTTTGCAACTGTTTCTACAACTTTTTCCTTAAGTCCTCATGTCTTTTTTACTTCTATGAGTTCAAACATATTGACAACAGCCATCTTCTTCTTTGGAAGCTACAATGATTCTACATAAATGCCCTTTCTCTTTTTTCCTGACTGTTTTAATATGTTAGGACTGGCAAACTGAAGAGTTTCATTTCTTTTGTTTTTTCCAAACATGCTTAATATCTTTCAGCCTCATTTTGGAGATCATTCTCTCTCCAACTTACATAGCAAGAAGTGTTCTTGTACTAAACTTTGAAGGAATGCGTATTTGAAAGTGTTCAAAGATCTTTGTTACCAGAGCACCATAAGGAAGTCATCCCTTACCTTTTGGCACAATTCAATAAATGTGTAGTGGAATTGTGTGGGGCAGAGAGAAGGCAACATTATTCATTATAGCACAAGTCATCTTTACTTCAAACTTCGACACATCTGTCTTAAATGAAGAGGCCTTAGGCCTAATGTAGTTTATCACAATCTTGAGAGCCAGAATCTTTGTAGCAGACTACCAAGAGTAAGAAATATGTGTCCTTGGTGTCCTAACAATGTCAAGATTTCCAGTTAGAGCTTTATAAGCATCGTAACAATGATTTCTATTGGTTTTAAATCACAATTCTCCACCATCAGAATTTCAGCCAATTTAGCCATACCCACATCATAAACTTCATCAGACACATGGCTTGGAGACAAAATAAATAGATTCGAGCAGAAATAAGCAATGAGTTCTCGATAGACTGGGGAAGAATGAAGGCAGAAGTTCTCCATTTGCAAAACTGCAAAGTACTGTACTCTAATATTTTCCAAAAACTCAAAATCTACAGTTCTATGATTCATAATAGCTCTATTTAACATCGAGGGATAGCACTCTTGATGATCCTTAGTTTGTCTTAAAGAACTTTCCTTTAGGCTTTGCAACCATTGCAGCAACATCCATTTTCACTTGAAAATTACGAAAAAAGTCTCTCATTATCATCCTCTTGCCTTTCATCTAGTGAGACTCAAAACCACTCTTAGGTTTTGAAGTTTGAGCAACAACTGGTGTTTGCTCTTTCTTTTGCTTTAAAGCTATTTCTTCTTTCTCAACCTTGAATATATATGCTAATAGAAACTATTTTTCAATTCTAAATCCATTATCACGCAACAATTCTTCCAGTGTGGATTTCGAAGCATCACCTTATTTCAAAAGATAATAAAATTTCAACACGAACCTGGGATCCTTCACTTTGAAGATTATAGGGACGTTTTTGCCACATTGTTTGTTTGATGTTCGAGAGCCCTCGGTGATTCATCAATAGACAACCCGATGAGATCGTGGTGATGGAGTCCCTTTGGATTCTTCAATCCTATGTTTACAATTCTCTAGGATTTTCGAGTCCTTAAGAAGACAGATGTAGATTTAGAAGTTTTTGAAGACATGATGAAGTTTCAAATGAGAAGTTAGGGTTTGAGACGAAGTGAGGGGAAAGACTTGAGAGAAATAGAGAGAATGGAGGAAGATGAGAGAGTTTTAGGGTTTTTAAAAGAAATTGAAACGACATAATGTTAAAAAGGAAAACTGATTTTTAGCAATTTTAATCAAAGAGCAAAAAATAAGGGATTAACCATAAATGAAATATATTTGAAATAACTTTGTAAATATAGACAAGGTAAATTGATCACAAATATATGAAGATATATAGAGTCCATACCTAATGTCATGACCCCAACTCCATCCTTAGGGTCTCAAGCTACAAGAGTTATTTTCACGACGTCCCAGGCACGTGGCCGTCCCATTTCTTTTTTTTCTTTTTTTTCTTTTTTTTCTTTTCATTAAGCACATGCGAAAGCATACATACAACACCCAGACAACAACAAGTAGCTAGGAAAACAACCACTTGCAAACACACAATTATATCAGTTATATTTACAAACCCTTTTGTCATTGGCCATTATATTTACAATCATTACATACTCTATGCTAAAAAAGGCCAGGGTAAATCTTAGCTTCTTTATCAAGACTGCAAGTCCTCCATACCTACAATTCTGAAAACAACAGAGTGAGTCATGGACTCAGTAAGTAAAACCCAAATTCTCTACTGGGAGGACATCTCATCATCAAAATTTAGCAGATACAACACTCGTAATACAATGTTTGTGACAAATCAATGGCAAATTTATTGCTACACCTCAACTACAGCAATGTCCATTAGTGCATACTTCAATGCATGCTTACCTTCATCATATCAATGAACATATCAACATATCATGCTTATGCATATACCAACACTCATAACATAATTTTTTTATCATCATCCTGGCTCGAACAGGCCATCTTGGCTCAACTGAGGCTTTCAACTTCATGCTAGCCTTCTTGACTTAACCAAGGCATCATGACTCGACTGGGGCATCCTGGTGCTAGCTCACCAAGGCATCCGGGCTCAATCCAAGCATCCTAGCTTAACCAAGGTATCCTAAGGACTACCTTACCTTAGGTACCTAGGCTTAAACCCAAGAATCTTGGCTCAACCAAGGCATCTTGTCCAATGAACGAGGCATCACCACCAACGCTATGTGGTGACGTACGCTTTTTCCTTTTTAAGTGCATCATAAAAGTGCATCACACAAGCTAGTTTTTACTTTTGTTTTTAGTCCACTAATACATGGCCCCAAGGCGTGCTCATTCAAGTGAGTGTGCCATGGCTCTTAACATCATACTATATGATATGCCAAGGAAGATTCTTGGTTTGTGGCTTGAGCCACACACCTAAGCCGATGTCTGCACCAAGCAAGACTTGGAACCGGCATGCTTCAATGTCGATCTAATGGCCTCACGGCTTAGGCCATCGCCACTTGATGTCGATTCTAAGCCAAGCGAACCTCAACCTCGTCCCAAGGCATGAACACACTCAAGCATGCAAACATTAGCAAATCACACAAAAGAACATTGCAATATACACACGGCTTACACAGGTGAGCACACTACTAAATTCGACGACATAGGCTATCACCCTAACTAAGAGTTAGAGATTCTACTTACCTTTGATGAACCTCAATAAACTATAGGTGGCTTTACTAAAAGAGAGTCATCTTGTAAGGTGGTGGGCAAGCAAGGCCGAGAGAAGAAAAGGGCGAGCAAGAAAGGAAGGGGAGAAGAAGTTAGTCAAAGATTGGAGAGAATGGAAGGGGTGGTTCCCTATATATAGGCCGAGCTTCATTTAATGGCCCCTAACAAGTGGTCCAATGAACTTTCTTGGAGTGGCACGGCTAGTTTGACGATATGGCGCCCTAAGGTTCTAGGGGAATGATTAAAGGCCCTTGTGTCTTCTTAATGTCTTCTTATTGGTCCACTTATACCCATGAGTCATCCTATAATGATGGCTTGGCTTGCTCTATAAGGAAAATCTTGGTGTAATGATTATTAAATCTATCCCTACCACCTAAGATGGTTAGTCACCTCTTCCATTTATGTTCAAGATATGGTCATCATGAGACTTGGATATTAGTCACATGTTTTTATCCTCACTTGTTCTTCAATGTGAATCTTTCGCCATCATTACACAATCCTAAGATGGCCACCTAAGATGGGTAACTCATTCCTTACTTTTAATGAGGTATTCTAGAACATTATTCCCTTTTGAGCCACCTAAGTCTTGTAATGATGAAATGGCTAAGTTATTCTCCAAGACTTAGTTTAAGTGTAATTATGGCCTACTCTACTAGAGGACACTTAAGCATACACCTCACCCACTTCAATTAATACTTAGATTTGGTGTAATCATTAGGCCAAGATATTCATCACATGCCTAAACAATACTTGCTTTCCAAGTTTAGCCTATCTAAAATTTTCCTCCAAGTTTCAATATAATCCTAATGATGGCTATGTCCAATAGGCGACACATAAATGATGACTCACCTTCCCTCCAAGCTAAGCCAAGCCTTCTAGAGTCTTCTCTTTTGTCCCCTAAGTGAAAATGCTAGTACTACCACTTAGAGAGGGGGTGAATAAGTGTTAGAAAAAATTTAACAATTAAATGCAAAATATAATATGTTATGAGCAAAGTCTTTGAATAAGTCAGAGTCTGACTAAAAGTGCCACCAAACTTCTGAAGAAAATTTAGATTCAAATAAGAGATGTATTAGAATTTTAAAAGAAGATTGCAACGGATAAAGCTGAAAAGAGTTAAAGGAAGAGAAAATTGCACACGAGATTTATAGTGGTTTGGCTTAGATCAAGCTTACGTCCACTCTCATACGCTGACAGCCTTCTAGCTGAAATTCACTAAAGTATCAATAGAGAAGTACAATGTTTCAAGTGTAAACACTTAATACAACCAACCAGATCAGCATCTGAGTAACCAAGTAATGTAAAATCTCCTCCTTTTGGATACCACAGACCTAACTCTAGATAAGTCCTAATATATTTGATAATACGTTTGACAGCATTAAAATGAGACTCTCTAGGGTCAACTTGGAATCTAACACACATTCACACACTAAATAGAACATCAAGTCGAGAAACAATGAGGTAGAGAAGATAACCAATCACACTTCTGTATGTCTTTTGGTCAACTTTCTTTCCATTTTCATTCTTGTCAAGTTTAGAAGAACTTGACAGGGAGTCTCAGTCTTCTTGCAGTTTTCTATCCCAAACTTCTTGATAACATCTTTGGCATATTTCTCTTGATAAATGAAAGTTCCTTTCTTTGATTGTCTGACTTGCAGACCTAGAAAGAAGGTTAACTCACCCATCATGCTTATTTCAAATTCTTCCTACATAGACTTTGAGAATTTCTTGCAAAGACTTTCGTTAGAAGACCCAAAGATTATATCATCTACATAGATTTGAACAAGTAGAAAGTCTTTTTGTTCCCTTTTGGTAAACAAAATTGTATCAACTATTCCTTTCTTGAAACCATTACTTACCAAAAACTTACTCAATCTCTCATACCAAGCTCAAGGTGCCTATTTCAGACCATACAAAACCTTCTTCAGTCTATAGACAAAGTCTAGTTTTCTGGGATCTTCGAATCCTAGTGGTTATTCCACATAGACTTCTTCTTGTATGAACCCATTTAGGAAAGCACTGTTGACATCCATCTGGAATAACCTAAAATCATGAAAACATGCATATGCAAGCAATAGTCTAATGGCTTCTAACCTGGCTACAAGTGCATATGTCTCATTATAGTCTATTACTTCCTCTTCCATATAACATTTTGCAACAAGCCTTACTTTGTTACTGGTTACTTTATCATTTTCATCCATCTTGTTTCTAAACACCCACTTTGTTCCAATCATCGATTTTCCTTTTGGTTTTGGAATTAGCTCCCATACATCATTAATATTGAATTGTTTGAGTTCTTCCTACATTACTTCTGTCCAGCTTTCGTCAAATAAAGCTCTTATTTCAGAAATAAGTGCTAGTGCACTTGAGTCTCCTTTTGCTTTGCATTTGGTACGGATTCCTTCTTCTATATTGCCAATGATGAGTTCTTTAGGATAGCTTGATTTGTGCTTCCAAGTATTGTTAGATCCGTCACTTCCTGCAAGGATTTGCTGATCATTAATTTTCTTTGATTCTTTTAACTCCTGTTCTATTTGACTTTGATCACCAGAAGACTGAGGTTCCTTAAGGGAATAAGACTTTATTAAGTCTGAAACTAGTTCAGACTCTTCAAGTTGAGTCTGATCTTGTAAGTTCTAAATACTTTCTTGAAATCTGACATTCATGGATTCTTCAATGATTTGTGTTTTCTTGTTGAAGACCCTGTAAGCTTTGCTTGAAGTGAAGTAGCCAAAAAATATACTTTCATCAGATCTTTCTTCAAATTTTCTAGGCCGATTATTTCCATCCTTCAAAATGAAGCACTTGCAACCAAACACATAAAAATAAGAGATATTTGGCTTCTTTCCTTTATACACTTCATAGGAAGTTTTCTCTAGGATGGGCCTTAAAAATATCATGTTAATTATAAAACAGGCAATAGAGACTACTTCTACCAAAAAAATGAGAAGAGACTTTACTTTCTATCTGCAGAATTCTGGCCATCTCCTATAGCGACCTATTTTTCCTTTCTATCCATTTTGTTCTGGACTGTATAAAGAGGAGAGAACATGTTAAAGACCATTCTTGTCACAAAAATTTACAAAGTCTTGATTTTCAAATTCTCCCTCATGATCAGTCCTTATGCTTGAAATAGCATAACATTTTTCATTCTAAACTTTCTTAGCATACTTTAAAAACATATGAAAAGGGTTTGATTTTATTTGCCAAGAAGAAAACCCAAGTGAATCTTACATAATCATCCACAACTACCAAAACAGTATTTCTTACCACCAATTCTCTAAGTTCTAGTTGGTCCAAAAAGATCCATGTGAAGAAGCTGCAAGACACGATTAGTGGAAACTTGATTTATAGGTTTAAATAAGCTTTTGACCTGTTTTCCCAAGATACATGGAGTACACAACTCAGACTTCTGGTACACCATTCTGGGAAGACCTTGGACCAGCTTCTTAGACGAAAGTTTAGCAATTTGTTTCATACTCTCATGTCCAAGCTTGCGATGCCAGAGATGTGCTTCATCTTGAATTGAAACAAGATATTAAGAGCTCTCTAGACTTATGTCCATAAGATAAATATTACCATGTCTTCACCCAATGAAAGATTGAGATAAGTCTCGACTAATTCCAGAACAAACATCTTCTTGGAAATTGATTCTGAATCATGTATCACAAAACTAGCTTATACTCAGAAGATTGTAATTCAAACATTTTACCGGTAAAACATTGTTGATGATTAAACTTCAAATCCTCACTGTTCCATGTCCAATAATTTTTCCCTTGCTATTCCCATTAAATGAAACATTTCATTCTTTTTGTTTTTCTAGTTTTACAAAACTGCTTGAATCTCCAGTCATGTGTCTAGATAGCCATTGTCCAAGTACCATTTGTTTTTCCTTTTAACATTAACCTGTAGTCAAAATGAAATCTCAAACTTTCTTTAGTACCCAAATTTTCTTGGGTGAGTTAGTTTTAAAGACAGTTTTTGCCCAATCATTCTTAACAAGTCTCCAAACTTTAGGGCATTCATTCTCAAAAAAATTTGAGTTGTTACACTTAAAACATTTAAGAGCACTCCGAGCAATAGGTTTTACAAAAAAATTTTGAAAATGATTTTTGTAAGAAGATTTTGGAGGTCTTTGTTTAAGTCTCCCCTTGATATTAAGAAAATCAATCAAAAGAGTATTTTCTTTACTTAGCCCCAAACCAGATTTGTTATAATAAGGTATTTGAACTGAAAATATTTTCTCTAAAAAATTTTATCATTTGAAGAACTTTGTAGAAATATCTTAAATCTCCTTTTTCAAACATTCATTTTCTTTTGAAAGAGAATTAGCATTTTCTTTTAAATCATCAAAATTATTTTTCAGATTCTCAAACTTTTCTCTACAAGAATTATCATGTTGCTTGAGTTTTGAATTTTCCTTCTTTAATTAGGAAATCCTTTTAAGAGAATATTTAAGGTTCAAGCAAAGTTCATCTATATACTTAGAAACTTTAATAGAAATTTGTGAATGACTGACCTCAATTTTCTTGTCAGATTCTGAGTCTGTGTTAGAGTCTGCCTTTGATCTTGAGTCTAATTTTGAGTGAGCCATCATACATATATTTGCAAACCCCTCTTCACTTTCCTCATATTCAGTGTCACTCCAGGTTTCTGCTTTAAGAGCTTTCTTGTATTTTTCATACTTTCATTTCTTCTTTTTTAGTAAGGGACAATTAGGCTTGATGTGCCCCTTCTTCTTGCAATCAAAGCATATCACATCCTTGCTTGTTTCAACATCTTCCATCGATCTTTTCTAGGAATTTTGCTTGCTTGATTTTTTCCAATTCAATCTTCTTCCTTTCCTATTTAGTTTTCTGAATTTCTTTATCATAAGAGCTAGCTCCTCGTCGTCCATCTCATTATATGTGTCTGTATCATCAGAATCAGCATTAGACTTAAGCGTAATTGACTTCTTACCTTTTAGATCATCTTGATCATTGATCTGTTCCACTTCATACGATTGAATAGTGCCTATCAGCTCGTTAACAAAAAGAAGCATGATTCTTTGTGTCTCCTAAATTGATGTCTTCACATGGTTCCGGTCCTTTGAAAGTCCTCGCAGAAGTTTATTGATCTTCATTGGAGTAGAAATTGGTTGACCTTGATATGCCAATCAATTTACAATTTCTGTAAATCAACTGAACATATCTCCAATAGACTCTCCAGGTTTCATTCTAAAAGATTCATATTGGCCAACTAAGATATTTATTTTTGTCTCCTTTTACACAATCTATTCCTTCATAAGTGACATCAAGTCTATCCCGAACTTTTTAGCTATTTCATATGAAGAGATTCTATTATATTCAGCAAGAGACAAGGCGTAGTATAAAGAATAAATAGCTTTTGTATCAAAAGCCTGTCTCTTGGTAATTTCTGCTTAGTTGGATTCCTCAGCATCTTTATCTAAGACTTCTTTTCCCTTGTCTAAAGCTGAAGCTGCCTTTGGATTGATTCCTCTTTCATAACATCCCATTCCAGAGGATCTCTAGATCTCAGGAATGCCTTCATTTTATTCTTCCACATACTGTATTTTTTTCCATCAAAATAAGGTGGCCTGGTATTACTCTGTCCTTCAACCAGCCCTAGTGCCAATATACTAGCATTAGAAGATCTTTAGCTCATAAGTAAAAACACTTCAATAAAACAAGCACCAATGCTCTGATACCAATTAAAAATGCTAGTACTACTACCTAAAAGAGGGGTGGATAAGTATTAGAAAAATTTTAACAACTAAATGCAAAATATATTATGTTGTGAGCAAAGTCTATGAATAAGTCAGAGTCTGACTAAAAGAGCGACCAGACTTCTGAAGAAAATTCAAACTCAAATAAGACGTGGATTAGAATTTTAAAAGAAGATTGCAACGGATAAAGCTAAAAAGAGTTAAAGGAAGAGAAAATTGCACACGAGATTTATAGTGGTTTGGTTTAGATCAAACCTACATCCACTGTCCCACGCTAACAACCTTCTAACTGAAATTCACTAAAGTATTAATAGAGAAGTACAATGTTTTGAGTGCAAACACTCAGTGAAAGATTTCTTTTTCCCTCATTAAGTCACTCTTCTTGTGTTTTCTCTCTTGAATACAATTTGTAAGCGTTGTTGCTGAAGAACAAGTAGTTGGAAAGACTTCAAACTTTGGAATCTCAATTTTCACGCTCTATCTCAAATAGACTAAATGACCTCCTTAAATACTCCTCTACGCTTTACTAGCCATTGGCATTCTCTAAAGAAATTTCTTCCAATGAATCCGTTGGACAAAATCGATTAAGGAAATCTTGTAGCCATTTGAAGATTGAGAAAAATATCCGTTGATTATGGTCGCCCATTCAATCAATATCTAGGTTTCCATAAGTAGATGCTTCCCAAAAAGGAAACATGTTTTCAAGATTGATTTCATCAATTCGTGATTGATTCCATCAATGTATATATAAAGGGTAAGTGAGATTCTTTGCCAGAAAGCCATATATTAAAGATAAATCTCCATAACGTTCATACTGAATCCTTATCGTAAGATCAATAATCCCAAGTCTGATTATATCTTCATTCTAGACTTGGTTTTAGTCTGAATTACGTCAAAGTTGGAAAGGCTTTTGGAATGAATAGACTTTGAAAAGAGTCTGCGATATGACTTCAGAAGTCTACTATTCTTCATAATAAGAACAAGAGCAAGAAAGTTTTGTCAATTTCAAAACTTGGTAGGACTTTTCTCAACACTAAGGAATAAGGTAAATATGGAAATGAGGTCATGTGTGACTAAGTTTTCTAAGCTTGGCAAAAACTTAACTCCCAAGTCTCAAATTAGTATTATGATGGCCTAAAACTAGAGGAACATATAAGCTTATGATTCATCAAAATGCATTAAATGGCATTAAATAAGTAGCTTCCAAAAATATTTAAGACTAATCTTGGTCTTCAAGACAACTTGTTCTTCAAGTTGTTTTGCCCCCTTTTTTTTCTCTTAGGCGTGTGACTCATCTAAGGGTAACGATGTTCTTAAATTTCTAAGGACACTTAAGCATGTGAGTCACTTATCCTAATGATAGTTCTTGGATCTAGTTCATCAAGAAGACCCTATTCTCATGACTTGAAACTGAGGATGTTACACCTAATTTTCTTGCTAAATAAGAACTTACGTGCTAAAAAATTGAACAAGAAAGAGAGAGCCAAATGATGTTGAGTGAAGATTCTGAAGTGATCTAGAAGCAAGGTTCCTTCTACCTATCTTCCAAGTATACAAGTTGTGCAAAGCTCAATTTTCTTGTATTCCATGTTTTGAAGTCCTAAACAAGTTTATTGAAAGAGAGTTTCGATATTTGCTTCATATTGATATGTCCCAGTTTTCTATGCCACAAATCTGAGTCAGTCTTTGATAGATACAAGGCATTGTGGAGTGTCAAACTTTATGTCTAGAAGTTAAATATTGCCATGCATTTGACCAATTAAAGTCTGGGAGCAATCTTTGCTCGTTCCTGGACAATATTCTCCTAAAAATTGATTATGAAGCCAATATCGCATAATTGATGTATGCTAATGAGATTATAGTTTAGTCATTGGACTAAAGAAACATCATTGATGATGAAGCTTCTAATTTCCAATGTTCCTTTCCTAATGATCTTTCATTTATTGTTTCCTCTGAAAGACACAACTCCACCCTTCAATTTCTCAAGTTTAATAAACATACTTTAGTCACTAGTCATATGTTTTGAGCAACTGCTATCCAAGTACCATTTGTTTTTTTTTCTTTATTAGTGCCTGCATTGACAAAATAAATTCAGTTTTTCTTTGGTACCCAAATTTTCTTAGGTTAATAGGGGTTAGTGGAAAAACTATTTTTATCCAGGTTTTCTGAATTGGTATCCAGACCTTAGGATATTCATTTTGAAAATGATTTGTATCATCACATTTGGAGCATTTTAGGGCATTTCAACTAACAGGTTTTGTAAAATTTCTTTGGAAATCATTTTTATAAGCTAGCCTTGGAGGTCTCCGTCTAAGTCTCTCCTTAACTTTTGAAAAGTCAATCAGACTATCACTTTCCTTAGAAAAACCAAGTCCTGACTTTATAGCAAGGAACTTGATGGAAAGGATTAATGACACCTAATTTTTAGTCGACACGTTGATAAAGATTAAAAAAAAAATCAAGTTTAGAGTTTCCAATCGTGATGGAATCCATTTCTTGAACCAAAAGTGTCGGTTTTCATTTCTTTTTCTTTGGCCTATCATGTTTAGGTAATTTCCTAATCATTTTTACCAAAAATCCAAAAATTCAAATGGTTGACTTTCAAGTTTACTTTTGGTCAATCATTTAACTAAAAGTCAACCCCTAGTCAAAATTAACTTTTTGCATAAAAAGGTCCTAAATAACCTTAACATCACTTTGGCCACATTAGTTTTCAAAAAATTCAAGGATTCGATCACAATATCAACCTTTTGGTGAAAAGTCAACTAAAGTGTTGGTTTTCGATTAAACCTTTGATCGAAAAATTGAAAAATGTAAAAACCCTTATATCATCATATCTTAGCTTCAAAATGATTTTTTCTATAAAAAAAAATGCCACATCATTTAAAATTGTTATCGGAAAATGCCACGTTAGCTGTTTGGCCAAAAATTCTCGTTGTTGACATTTAAGTGTTCCTTTCTTCTCCAATTTTAGCACTTAAATGGACTTTTTGGAAGTTTTTTTCATTTATATGTCCACTCGTGTCAAGTTTTATCACCTAAAATATACTTCTTCCATATGCTATTTCAATGAGAGAAGTCTGATTGTATCACTCGTGCAAATGAATGTAAAAACCCAAAACAATTTGCAAATGGAGGATAAGACAGTATCAATGTGATAATTATTATAAGATACTCGCTTTGGGCCCAAAACTTTTAAAATGATTATTTAAGTGTCATAACGATAAATTAAGTGACTCTAGCAACGAAATATTTGATGTGACTTACCAAATAATTTTGGTACTAAATTAGTGTAATTAATTTTTGGCACCGAAATGATCGATTTTGAAGATTTCACACAAAATATTTAAAAATAGTATGGTGTGTAATTTATGTACCGCATAACATCATAGAATCCATCACTTTTTTTCATTGGAAAACTTGGAGTTAAATTGGTTCCGAAATGTTCCTTTCCATTAATCCTTCTAGTTGATCAAAGAGAAGAAGTCCATTTCAATAAGTCTCCTAGCTCTGCTCTTCAATCTCAAAGCAAAGCGAGGTCAAAGAAGACACAAATGCAAAGTTACAGGGAGAAGAACAATGCAAGTGTCATAACTTTTGTACAGCACTCACTTGAGTTCCATAATTATTTTTTTGCTCACTTAACTGCCATAAATTTAAAAAATTGACTACCAAAGTGCCTACGATGTACTTTACTTGAAAATGCGACATGGACGCTGGTCATCTTACATGGTTTCATCGGTGCTGACATGGACAATTTAAAAGATTCAACAACAAAAAATCCATGTCAAAATGGAAAATTAATTTAAAAAATCCACCTAGGACAATTTGCCAGAAATAACATTCAAATGATCGATTTTGCTTTGATATGGCACTTAAGTGAGTAAAAAAAAAAGTTATAACACTTAGGTGAGTGTAATATGAAAGTTATGGCACACTTGCTATTCTTATTCCATCATTTTATTTATAAGTGAGAATGTTAGGGAGGATCAATGCAACTATCCCTCTGAACTTTACCATAACGATCACACATAGACAAATGCCTTGCATTAATTAATTTTTTATAAGGCATGTTAATAGAAGTGGGTACCATATATAAAACTAGATATTTCTCATGAATGATGCCCATTGCATATAAAATCCAAAATATTTTAAATTTAATTTTCAACAAAGATGAAAATTGAAATATCATCAAACAATTATTATGTACTAATACATAAGTAGTATTAATTATAAATTACCTTCTTTGCCTCTCCATTTTCCCTACCACCATACGGACTTTCTTGAATCCAGAAACCCATCATACTCTCTCCTTATTTTTCTCACATCAACTCAAATATAAATAAGTAAGTTAGGTTAAACATAAAGGCTCATGCTCTTTCCATCCATTTTTTTTACTTTTGATAGATCAAAATATCTCTTATAGGTCTCAAATTGAAAGTTATTTCGTACATTTTTTTTCTTCTCTTTCTTTGGAAATTTTGATGCATTTAAAGTTGACAAAAAATATGTATTTTCCAATGGTTTAATTAAATTGTCTTATAATGCAATTTCAATTATCATAATTTTCTTGTCAATAACTAATTATTCTACTTAATCAGCCCTACTTTTTAGATTTGCCAATGTAGTCATAAACTTTTGGGCAATATTTCAATGTAGTCTTTCCCAACAATTACCACCAAAAATCGCTGACATGGTGCCTAGTCATCACCGGCTGTCTTAAGTGACATGCTAATATAGGCAAACTACTGATTTCCACATCACAATTTGCTATGACATTCAGTAGGAAAGACTACCTTTAAATATTGCATGAATTTGTAGGACTTTATTGACAAAATTGGAATTAAAACTGAATTGATATGTGTATAATTGGTTTAAGGCTATATTGATGATTTTCCCAAATATTTAACTAATTACTCTCTTCAACGGACACATGTATAATCATTTTTGGGATAAGTACACTAGGAGTATTATAGCTTTCGTATGGTGCTCACTCGAGGGCCATAAATTTGAAAAATTAATCACTTAAGTGCCATCGGCGGTTTGCCTTAACAAAAAATCCGATGTTGACGCCGGTAGTCCTATGTGGCATCGTTGACGCTGACATGGATAATTAATAAAAAATCAAAAACAAAAAACAAAATGCATGTTAGAATGGGAAATTAATTAAAAAATCCACGCAAGACGATTTGCCAAAAGTGGCACTCGATAATCAATTCTACCCCGATATGGCACTTCAAAGGTGGGCAAAACATAAATTATCGCACTCAAGTGAGTGCTGAACCAAAGTTATGACATTCCTACTATTCCTATCTCCAAAGTTAAGAGATGTGAAGAAATTTTATTTACTTCTTGTTTTTTATTTTTCTTAAGGAAACCAAATAGATTTTTGTGATTTTAAATGAAATTATTCGGAGAGAATTTTTCATCCACGATATTGCTTTTGAGACCTTTGAAACAAATAAAATTAATGGCATAGTTAGAATATTTGTTTTGTGATTTTTTCTTTTGGCTCGCTCTGACCTTTTGTCAATTTCTAATTTTATGAATTCTAGAGCGAAAATTTTCTTAGTAATCAATCTAATCCCAAAACTTTATAAACGACTTGAAAACTCCCATTTAGGTGACTCCAGCGAGCCATGTCAAATTTTCTGACAAATTAGTATTATTAGAGTCATTCAAGTGATCGATTTTCAAAAATCACAGAATCATTTGTAAAGTTTTATCATCAAAATGGGCATCACAGAATAGTTGGGGCACCAATGCTGCGTTTTTCCCGCTGCAGTTGGATGGACAGATGAGTATGTTTCGAGCTTCATTGACCCCGTATTAGTCATCCACAGTGACCTTTCCTCGCGCACAAAGTACTGAACTTTCCAAATTGGATGTCCCGTAGCCAATTCTGATGGGAGGCCCATCTTGCGCAATTCGTCATACATGACGTAAGAGATATTGACTAGAAGACATACATGTAGTCGACTCATCTTGCTTAATCACTCCGAATCTAGATTGAGCTTTCTTGTTCTCTTTCGCAATCACAACTTCTTGGTAAACACGGTCAGGAATTTAATAAGATATCTAAAGCAGAGAAGAAATCAAACTCGTCTTCTCTCATCGCCCCTTTCTTTATTCCCACCAAACCCCTCCTTATACATTTGTCCTCAGTTTGAGGTCTAAAAACAAACCTCAGCTTTCAAAATTCAACAGCGTCACAACCCCGACCATTCTTGTGCTTCCGCAGCATCATTCCCGAATACGTTCCTGTAGCGGAAACTCTCCTGAGAGGCCAAATGGGTGAAAGCCATCAGGTTCACATTTTCTTCTTTCCTTTCATGGCTTCAGGCCACATGATCCCAATGATCGACATGGCCAAACTATTCGCCATTAGAGGCTGTAAGTCCACTCTCATCGCCACCCCCCATGACAAGCCCACCTTCTTGAAATCCATCGCGAAAACCAAGGATGCTGGCTTCGACATCGATGTCATCACAGTGACATTGCCCCTGAAAGAAGTCGGCTTGCCAGAAGACTGTGACAATATGAACAAGGTCACTACGGTGGAAATACGTAAGCAATTCTATAGAGCTATCAAGATGCTGGACCAACAGCTCGAGCGGCTGATAGAGAAACTTGCCCCCAATTGTCTAGTCTCGGACATGCTCCTCCCCTGGACAACCGAGATCGCTGCCAAGTGGGGAATCCCTAGGCTCGTTTTCCACGGGACAAGTGCCTTCTCCATTGCGAGCATAGAATGTGTGAGGCTCTATGAACCTCACAAGAGGGTATCGCACGATTCGGAGCCCTTCGTTATCCCCAACTTCCCTGGGGAAATCACAATGTCCAGGATGCAGTTGCCAGACGTTTACAGGGAAGAGACCGAGGTCACCAAGCTCCTCAATGAGATGATGGAATCGGAGAAGAGGAGTTTCGGGGTCATCATGAACAGCTTCTACGAGCTCGAGCCAGCTTACGCTAACCATTACAGGACATTCCTTGGGAGACGATCCTGGTTCGTTGGCCCGCTCTCATTGTGCAATAAGGAGAGTGAGGACAAAGCACACAGGGGCAACCAAGCATCCATCGACCAGCACGAGTGCCTCAAGTGGCTCGACTCGAGGCAACCCAACTCAGTAATCTACATTTGCTTCGGAAGCATGGCAAATTTCAATGCTGCTCAGCTCCACGAGATCGCAGTTGGACTAGAAGCGTCAGGTCAACAATTCATTTGGGTGGTGAAGAAGGACCCGAATGTGGAAGAAGGCAAAGAAGAGTGGTTGCCTGATGGGTACGAATCAAGAATCCGAAACAAGGGCCTCATCATCAGGGGCTGGGCTCCTCAGGTGCTGATTCTCGATCATGAGGCGATTGGGGGTTTCGTGACACATTGCGGGTGGAACTCCACACTGGAGGCGATCACGGCCGGCGTGCCAATGGTGACTTGGCCGGTAGAGGCAGAGCAATTTTTCAACGAGAAGTTCGTGACCCAGGTGCTCAAGGTCGGGGTCAGCATAGGGGTGAAGCAGTGGGTGAAGTTGTTCGGCGACAGCATGAAGAGCGAGAGAGTGGAGGATGCAGTGAAGAGAGTCCTGGTGGGTGAGGAAGCAGAGGAAATGAGGAGGAGGGCGAAAGCAGTTGCGGAGATGGCAAGAGGGGCTGTGGAAGAAGGGGGATCTTCTTGGTCTGATTTGGGAGCTCTGCTTCAAGAGCTGGGACAGCAGAGATTGGCTCACAACAAGAAGATCTGATTCATGACTTGAAGCAATCAATCTTGAATTTTTGGTTGTGCAGAAGTCCTCCATTCTCAGTTTCTGTTGTGGTTTAGCCGTAGAGAAAATTACTAGATTTGCCGTTTCTTTTCGTGGATTTATTTTACGAGTTGTGATCATTCGATGTGTAGGATAAGCCTTTATTTCTTTTGAGATAAAAGGAAAAGTGTACGTTGTCTTGAATTCTGTGGCGCCAAAGAAATTAAGAGCTGGTGCAAGGTCTTCGGTATGCTTTGTCTCAACCCGGTCAAAAGTGGAATGGTTGAATCTGACAACCTTTCTTTAGTTTAGCAAGAATTTTGGTGCTGAGCAACCCACGTGGGAGGAAAGATAACTGGTCAAAGCGTGCAGCACTTTATTGACATTTTTGCCCGACTTTCGCTTAGTCCATCGTTCTAGAACTGAGAGAAATGTCGCCGGTTCGGTCGTCAAAGCTCGACTCCTCAACACTCTTTCTTTAAATTGGGTTTCATTTCTCCTCTCCCTCTTTTGGAGTTGTTATGTTCTAAAGTACATCATTTCCTTTTTGAGATAAAATAATCTTTTGCCGACCAAAAAAAAAAAATTTAAGTTGGTCTCATAGTTGCAATTCAATAGCAAGATGCCCTATGTACTTTCCCTTTTCTGAATTATCTTTCCTGGAGACTTAAAAGAGCATAGAGATTTTTGCAACTTCATTTTAAAAATAGAAAAATTATCTAAAAAGTTTTAAACATATTGCATTTACATTAATTCAGTTCTAAATTTTTCAATTTTATCTATTAAATCATAAACAATTTTAAGTCCTTTGAATTGAATTTATCTAACCAATTTTAGCAAGAAATTACTAGCATTGATGTCTAACATTTTATGTGACAAAGTCGTTGCTGATGTGAATAATTTTAATAGTATTTAATATTTTTTTGAAATTTTGTTTTCTTTCCTTTTTTTTTCTAAACCTAGATCTCAGACTCTTGCTAGCCATGGGTGAGGACCACTATGACCTCATCAGCCACAGGCAAGGGCGTCAACCCTGGCCCAAATCCCTTGCCCAAATCCAAGTGCAGGTTGCAATGCCCTTGCTTGGTCTAGGCGAGGACCACGATACCCTCACTAGGTCTAAGCAAGGGAATCTTCTACCAAGGATCGTAGCCCTCATCGGGATCTAGGTGAGAGCCAATTGTCACGGGCCGAGAGTTTCCTTGGCCTCGGAACGACCCGCGGGTGCTTGGCGAGCGGAATTCACTAGGCCAGCCTTTCTTCTATAGCTGTTCCACGAACAAAACGGTGAATGATTCTTCGTGCGAAATCCTACCATGCCCAGCTTCGCTCGGGCATCTAGTCCATCGAGTGAGACAGCAGGTCTTTTTAGGCTCAACAACTGATTTCGGCCTGCCATGGCCTCGTTAGGAGAGCGACATCAGCTCCCTACCAGTTTGTGCACGGGAGGCCAACCCCGCTTTCAGAGCTCCTAAGTGATATAATCTTTCTATCCTAGAACTTCTAGCACCAACCATCCTGACACCACTCCCACGAACCAGTTGTGTTCATCCCTTCTGCCTCCTCACTCTTCACTCGATAATCCCAAGCACCACTCACAAGTGTTACGAGTACGGGAGGATTCACGGACCGTGACATTCTCCCCCACTCAAATCGCAACGCCCTCGTTGCGATTTGCTTTGTCGCTTCCTTGCATCCCTTAACCATTGATGTGCCACTTCTAGGATTTCACATCGAATGGTCACGCTCGCCCAACAAAACAGGTTTTGCTCCATCGGTAGCCTCTTTTGATCTCAGCTGCTCGGCCCTTCTCAGTCACTTGCGCTTTCTTTGGCAAGTGTGGCATTTTTCGCCAACCGCATCTTTTGGCAGCACCATTTTTGCCTACACAGCTTCTTTGACCCCAGCAGACCAAATGGAGGTTCTTTCCTTGTTGAAAACGTGGCAGTAGACCTCCTCTTCGAATTCACCGATTGATCCAAGAATGTTATCCCCATTCAGTGAGGATTCAGTTCTTCTCAGACTCGCTACCCGCTCGGCAACAAACCGACTCATCCCAGTACCCATTGTCATCCTGGGAGCTAAGAGCCCTGCTACGTTTTGGGCATCTTTTGGCCCCGGCAGATCCCTCTCCGCCCACTAGGACCGGTCCCACTAGGACTTATCTGTTCGACCCGCACTGGAGCGTGGAGCCCGATACCACTTGTTACTGGAGGGATTCCGGCTCTGATACCACTTGTTACAGGCCGAGAGTTTCCTTGGCCTCGGAACGACCCGCGGGCGCCTAGCGAGCGGAATTCGCTAGGCCAGCCTTTCTTTCTATAGCTATTCCACGAACAATATGGTGAATGTTTCTTCATGCGAGATCTTACCATGCCCAGCTTCGCTCAAGCGTCTAGTCCATCAAGTGAGACAACAGGTCTCTTTAGTCTCAACTGGTTTCAGCTCGCCATGACCTCGTCAGGAGAGCAACATCAACTCCCGACCAGTTTGTGCACGGGAGGCCAACCCCGCCTTCAGAGCTCTTAAGTGATATAATCTTTCCATCTTAGAACTCCTAGCACCAACCGTCCTTACGCCACTCCCACGAACTAGTTGTGTTCGTCCCTTCTGCCTCCTCGCTCTTCACTCGATAATCCCAAGCACCACTCAAAAGTGTCACGAGTATAGGAGGATTCACGGACCGTGACATAATGCCCTCACTTATTGTTGGCAAGGGCGTAGAGGCCCTCACCCAGATCTAGGCAAAAGTCACTGGATTTTATAATTTGTGCACGGTACATAGCATAATTAGTGGCTTGTAAAATAGATATAGGATAGGATAGGATCATAAAAAAAATAAAATGAAGTGAATTTTCTTTTCACAGATTGTAATGGACCTTCCAAATTGGATGTCCTATAGTATATTCTGATGGGATGACGTCTCTGCAGAACTCCACAAGTAAATCAACTACCTCTTTCATTGATTGGCCATGACTTCCATGCTTGACGGGAGAGGATATGTAATCCTCACTAGAAGACATAGATTCCACTCATTTTTGTTAATCACGCCAAATCTAGACTGAGCTCCTTTATTCTCTTTTGCAATCCCAGAATTCTTGGCAAACACGGAAACTCGTCACCATCTTATCTAAATTAGGAATTTTATAAGACAGCTAAAGCATAGAAGAAATCAAACTTATCTTTCTCTCATCACCCCTTTTTCTATTCCCAAACCCCTCCTTATATATTTGTCCTAGGTTTGAAGTCTACAAGCAAACCCCGGCTTACAAAGGTCAACAGCATCACAACCGTGCTCCCCAGCATCATACCTGAATACGTTCCCGTAGCAGAAACTCTGAGAGGCCAAATGGGAAGTGAAAGCCATCAGTTTCACATTTTCTTCTTCCCTTTCATGTCTTCAGGCCACATGATCCCGATGATTGACATGGCCAAACTCTTCGCCATTAGAGGCTGCAAGTCCACCCTCATCGCCACCCTACTAACAAGCCCACCTTCTTGAAATCCGTCATGAAAACCAAGGATTCGGGCTTCCACATTGATGTCATCATGATGACATTACCCCTGAAAGAGGTTGGCATGCCAGAAGACTGACAATAAGGTCACTACAGATGAAATGCGCAAGCAATTCATGAGGGCCACAATGATGCTGGACCAACAGCTCGAGCTGCTGATAGAGAAACTTGCCCCTGATTGTCTAGTCTCAGACATGTTCTTCGCTTGGACACTCGAGGTCACGGCCAAGTGTGGAATCCCTGGGCTTGTTTTCGACAGGACGAGTCCTTCTCCATTGCTGGCACAGAATGTGTGAGGCTTTATGAGCCTCACAAGAAGGTGTCGCGCAATTCGGAGCCCTTCGTTATCCCCAATTTCCACGGAGAAATCATCCTGTCCAAGAAGCAGTTGTCGCACTTTGTCAGGGAAGAGACCGAGTTCACCAAGTTCTACAACGAGGTGAAGGAATCGGAGAAAAGGAGTTTCGGAGTTGTCATGAACAGCTTCTACGATCTCTAGCCAGCTTACGCTAACCATTACAGGACATTCCTAGGGAAACGATCCTGGTTCTTCGGCCCACTCTCATTGTGCAATAAGGAGACTGAGGACAAAGCACACAGGGGCAACCAATCATCCATTGACCAGCATGAGTGCCTCCAGTGGCTTGACTCAAAGCTGTCACACCCCAAAACCACAAAAATAATGGGGATAACACAGCCATCCTTCTGCACAAAAGATGCGGCCTCAAATATAACCAATAACCTAATATCAACATATATATCTCAAAACATATATACATATTAAATAAACTAATAGGTTGGTCACAACATCAAAGTTACTATAAATCTACCAAAAAGAACAATCACAACTAGAACCCAGCCAACCCAACAATTAGTAATAACTTAATACACCACTTTCTTAAGCTATACCCAAAAATAGCACTCCCAAAAGTTTCCCCATACGATGCTCTTGCTCTATTCGCCGCTAATTGAGGAACCTTAAAAGATTAAAGGACGAGTGGAATGAGCAACAACAACTCAATGAGTAATACATATCTTTTAAACAAATCGAGCAATCACTATGCATATATACAGAACAATGTCAAACTTCATAATTCGAACTCAATATATAAAATACATATTGAATCATATAAGAGTTATTTCTTATCATCAAAGCTTTATGCTAATATAAAAAACTAATTTAAATCACTATCGAGTATCAATGGTCAAGTCCATTGAATAATCTTCATCAAATATCACAAATCAATGGTCCATCTATTGACTAATCTATTACTCAATACTCTACCATGGTTATGACACAACGCCTAGTAATAAAGTGACAAAGATTCCCCATTGGCAAGGTCTAACTTACAAAGCTGGTTGCTCGGCCTAAAAGGATATCCTAAACTCAATATGCATACCCCAGGGGAAAGTACACTAGAAGTGCCAAAAGTTGTGTACGACGCTCACTTTGGTGCCAAAAGTTTTCATCGAATCACTCAAATGTCAAATCGGAGAGAAAACAATCACTTTAATGCCACCAGCGAGAGATTCCGGCCAAATTAATTACGTGGCTTTTATATTTATAAAAAAAAAAAAAAAAAGTTGTGGTGGCTTTTAAATGACATCATTTCACATCCTCTTTAAGAAACGACATTGTTTTGCCGTCATACATAGACAGTCTTACAAAAACGACGCCGTATAGCTCATATGGGGACTAAAAGTAGGGTTTCATTGTCGTTCACCCGCCGTCACTCGGCCATCGTTGTTCGCCCACTATCGCTCGGCCACCGTCACTTTGCCACCGTCACTCGGCCACCATCGTAGTTGCTCAACTAGGTGAGCGAGGAGAGGTTAAGGTTGTTGCTCAAGCAAGAAGGGGTGGGAAGAATAGGAGGTGAGAGTGAAGGAGGAGGAGAAAGAATAGGGGTCGAAGGTGCCGGTGCTATTGTTGGTGCCATTGCTGGTGATGCTGCTGGTGCTGCTACTGGTGTTGTTCTTCGAGGAAGAAGACGAGGAGGAAGCCCATGCCTTCTCTCTCTCTCTCTCTCTCTCTCTCTCTCTCTCTCTCTCTCTCTCTCTCTCTCTCTCTCTCTTCTCAATTTGGGGATTTAGGGTTCTTACTTTGGGGAAAGATGTCAAACGGCGTCGTTTTGTTGTTTGGATACTGACTGTACTCTCCGACAAGCCACATCAATTTCAAAATTTAATTAAAAAAAGTGTCATGTCGAATTTCCGGCCAATTAGATCGGTGTTGGTACTGGAATGATTGTTTTTCAAATTTGTTGGCACTTAAGTGATCCATAATAAATTTTTGGCACTAAAATGAGCGTTGTATACAACTTTTGACACTTCTAGTATACTTATCCCGCATACCCCAAAAATATTTAATCAGGTTTACAATCATATTGAGCATAAACAATTATCCTCCAATACCAGCAAAACCAATCCAAAATTCAACCTCATAAACCAAGCAAATAACATTTGCAACATAGCCCATCATTCATTTCCTATCTATTTCTCAAATCATCATAAATCTTTCCATAAACCAATTGTAAAGCAATTTTTCATATATATTACTCTACACACTTTGTATAACACGCTTTTGAAACATTCATAATCAATCAAAGATTAACAAATGCTATACAATAAAAATGCGCTTCTCAATTTAATATATATACATATATGCTTCAAGGCATGGTTTTACAAAACCAAAGAATATATAGTACCACTGACCTCATCTCCTATGACCAAACAACAAACAATACTCGTATCGTTGAACTCGCGGCCCTATCAAATAATCGAGAAATGATATTAAAATCAAATAAAACTCTACCTCGACTACAAATTGACTAAACTAACGCCTTAATGCTAACAAAACGACTCCTACAGTCTAACAAATCGCATACCCAAAGCAATTATTCAAGCCATTCGCAACACAGAGTTTCGGCACATAACTTGATTACGCCATAACTTTCTCCTCCGAACCCCATTCCGAACATATTTATAGTTAATAGAAAGCCCTTCACACATGCTACAAGAATCTCAACTTGACCATCCCAAAATCAAGCCAAAAACCAACAAAATACGGGCCCGAATCTTCTGGACACACACTGTTCACTGCACATGGGAAATTTCGAAATTTTGTTTCGGGCAAACCATAAGCTCAAATCAAGATTAGTAGAATCCCACGGCTCCATCACACCCTAAATTATCATTTCTATAAAAATACAAGGCTTAATGACTCAAAAATCGGACTTCGCAACTCAATTTTCCTGAAATTTCGAATTTGAGCCATAAATCCGAAAAATACTTCGATTGGACAAAAGAGGGGCTTAATCTCCTACCGGGCGCTTATGTTACGAAGTCGAGTCGGCTTGGCGAGGCGTCCACAGCATGCACACGCTAAATCCCCTTTCCTTTATTTCCCTTTCTTCTTCTTCTTCTTTTCTCTTTCTTTCCTTTCTTCTCCTCTCTCTCTCTCTCCCGAAGTGGTTCGTGCTCTTAAAAATGAGCAACCACTGTTCATCCTTTTTTCTCTTTTTTGTTTTCTTTTTAAAAATAAAATGGACCCCACTACCAAGTGAAAAGAGAATCCAACTATTATATTATATTCGAAGCGACCCAACTCAGTGATCTACATTTGCTTCAGAAGCATTGCAAATTCTAATGCGATCGCAGTCAGACTAGAAGCATCAGGACATCAATTCATCTGGGTGGTGAAGAAGGATCCGAATGTGGAAGAAGGCAAAGAAGAGTAGTTGCCCGATGGGTACAAATCAAGATCCGAAACAAGGGCCTCATCATCAGGGGCTGGGCTCCTGAGGTGCTGATTCTCGATCATGAGGCAATCGGGGGTTTTGTGGCACATTGCGGATGGAACTCGACCCTGGAGGCAGTTACGGCCGGCATGCCAATGGTACTTGGCCGTCACGGCAGAGCAATTCTACAACGAGAAGTTTGTGACCCGGGTCCTCAAGATTGGGGTTGACATCGGGGTTAAGCAGTGGGCGAGGTTCTTCGGCAACAGTGTGAAGAGCGAGAGAGTGGAGGAGGCAGTGAAGAGAGTCCTGGTGGATGAGGAAGAAGAGGAAATGAGGAGGAGGGCGAAAGCACTTGCAGAGATAGAAAGAGGGGCTGTGGAAAAAGGTGGGTCTTCTTGGTCTGATTTGGGAGCTCTGCTTCAAGAGCTCGGACAGCAGAGATCGGCTCACAACAAGAAGATCTAATTCATGACCTGAAGCAAAGCAATCAATCTTGAAATTTTGGTTGTATAGAAATATTCCATTCTCAGTTTCTGTTGTGAGTTCATTTCTTTTGAGGTAATAGGAGAAGTATACATGATCTTGTATTCTGTAGTGCCGAAGAAATAAAAGTTTGTCTCGTAGCTGCAATGTAATAGCAAGATGCCCTATGAACTTTCCCTTTTCGGAATTATCTGTCCTTGAGGCAACAGGCTGAGAGATCTTTGCAACTTCATACTCCAGAGGATTGTATTTGCAATTTAACAGAGAAAAAAAGGAAAAAGACAGAGCAAAGTAAAAAGACAAGAAGAGGATGACAAACTCAACCTCGTCAGTCGTCACATGTTAATGTTACATTTTGCTGGTGCAGAACTGACCTTGTGATATGTATACAACCTAGTTTAGTAAATGAAAATCTAGTAAACATTGGGTTTAAATTATAAGAATACTATAGAAATACTAACTTTTTAATATATCAATAACTTTTACCCCCACGGTTGACAACCCCAATATTTTGCAAGTCAAATGGAAAAATAAAGCTATATCTCAAGTATTATCAATTTGTCTCAAACAAGCAGTTTTTAATTTGCAAACCATGCCTAGAATAGACTAATTGATCAGATTATCAGCAAAACAAGTCATTCCACTCGCATTATGTTACCTACCTCAAGTTTCAGTTATTTGAGCACTCGGAGTGAGCAATCGGTCAATTCAACTCAGAAATCAAACAGAATTAGCCTTACCCAGCTAATTCCAAGCCGGTTCACATGAGGACCAATTCAGCTCCAAAATAAAAAATTTAGGAACAAGCCTTGATTGTTTGGATTCTGGTTCTTGGCCTTGAACTGGTTTCAAGGCCAGTTCTTGGGTAGAACCGGTTTTTACCAGTTGAAAACCAAACCTCCAAGTTTCTTAATTCAAAAATTTTGCTAGAAAAGTAATGAGGTTGAGCATTCTAACGCTAGCATATCATTATGGTGTACTAATTGAGAACTTCTGCAAAAACATGTATATGATAGATTAATTAATAAAAAAATGAAACCGAAAAAAAAGAAGTTGGCCGGTCTGGAGTTGACCTTGGCATCAACCTAGAATCGATTTAGTTCTCAATTCTAATAACTAGGAAGTGGCTTTGACCTGGTAAGTTTTAAGTTCCTGATCTAGAACATACTCGCTCTTAAATCAATCACCCTTGATGAGCACATAAAAAAGCATTCCGATGGCCATTCTAATATAAGCCTTCAAATGTATAGGATTAATAGTCAAACACCGGTATTACACGGCAGTACAAGCCCCATAAAAAAAAACCCTTCAGAATCATTTAAAGAAAGGCAATACTTTTTATCTAAGTCGATCCTCTTTCCTTTTGAGTTCGAGTGGAATTCCAGGCGCGGAAGCAACATATTTGGCCCATCTGACCATCTTCATCTTCATCCGCCGATCTTCATCAATCCCCGAACTCCTCCTCCGGCAATCATCTCGTGCATCGACGATGGAGTTCAATATATCGTTGTCTTCATCCAGCAGATGTGGAGGAGGCGGCTCAGCATCCGTATCAAAATCCTGCCATATGATGTCGCATTTCGCGTGGTCGACGCCGGCCATTGCCAGTGCTTCGATCGACATATGGCTTCTTTGATTTCTCTGGACCTGCGAAGGATTTCTCTTTTCTTGGTGATGTTGAGCAAGAGACAGAATTGCCAATGTGTAGAGAGCTATGTCGTGTAGTGAGAGATATTTGATGGGGAATACACATTATATGCGAAATGGCCCATCAACTTTTTGGGAGTTTGAGTCCGTGAGGAAATGGGGGAGGATCACGGCTTCACGGGTGTTGCATTTTCGGGTGTTCGATTAACGTCACTGTGAACGTGACCTCTCCTACGGTACATCTCAAAATTGTAGAGAACTAGAGAGGGACCATGTTCGAAGAAGCCTCATAGCAAATTGATTCTTAAACAACGATTATGCAATCATAAAATGAGGCTGTAATATGATAGCTATTACGCTGTCTGGCTTAAGCAATGCGACACTATTTCATTGTTTCGTTTCATAAATGACAATGTAATGAGTGATAATAGCATTGGAATTCTTAAAATACGACCAAAATCCGAATTAGATGGAATGTAAAACTTATAACTTTCAGAGTCAACCGCGATTCATGAGTTTCAGCCAAATGTAAATTATTATGTGTCAAGTTTTTACTAGATAAGATATTTATCTATATTTTAATAGTTTATTTATGATTAAATAAAATTTCTAGCACACGCATGCGATTATATTAACATAAGTATTATGTTATTGTAGTTATTCCTCAGCACCTCTCTTTCTCTCTCCCCCTCTCTCCCCCAACATCCTCTGATGGATGGTTGCGACTTCAAGTCTAAGATCGTGCGGCCTCCACTACCTCGAATCTGGAGGTAGTTGACCTTGAGCCATGTGATAAACGTGTAATAGAAGTGGTTGACGAGAGACCCGACGGCTTGAAGATTTGAACAGAAAAGTCCTAGGATCGTATGAATGGAGTATAAAAATAAGGAAGAACTTATCGTCAAATGAATCTATTTGACCTTCATGGATCTCGAAATTCTTGTGATACAGTTGAAAAGTGGATTAGCCAAAAGAAAAGGCATAAGAGAGTACCATTCTAACGAAAAAGTTCCAGAAAAACCCTGAAGACTCGGGTTGGAGATGATCATGGCTCGGGTTAAATTGATTGCCGCTGTCTGAACTCCACAGGACTTGTTAGTGAAAGGATTAGATCTCCTCAGCTTATTATGGCCCGTTGACACAATCCACGAGTCCGACATGTTGTAGTGTTTTTTTTAGGATTACTGGTGGAAGAAAGAATTGTATGCATTAGCAACAATTTGATCCTCTAGGTCACATCGAGTGCAAGCAATTTCATTATTGCGATACGTATTTAACTAGATTTCAACTAAAATCTTACCTGACTTACGAGATTAATAAGATTTTTCAAGGGTCTCTGATTCATCGATTTTAGGTGAGCCTCACCATAAAAAATGATTTTAGTTGACTCATTCTAACTTTTCAATTTAGTAGTTCTGCATAAGAATTATCAAATCAAAGCATCACTTAGGTTGTGGAAATAATAATGTCACTAAATTTTTTATCGATTACACTTATGATCAAGAGTGATTCCCTATTAGATTGCGGCTGAGAAGCTCAAAGGTTGTTGGCGATTCCCTATGACGCTGTTGATTGGGAAATCACAACCCACGAAAATTTATGACATGAAGTCGGACGCGCAAGAGAACCAAATCTTCTTCATGTAAAACACACTCGATTTGGAGTCATTTTCGCTTTCTTTTCCTTAAGTTACTAAGACGTTTCAATTCAGCTCATTGGATTTTCTCTTGCCTACCATAGATTCCCTAAGGAACTCTTCAATTTCTTTCGGAAGCAAATTATTCTTCTTCTCCTTCTCAAGTTCCATTGAAGAGCCACTAAAAGTACCATCAATGATCCGTTGATTTTATAGTAGTTATGGAAGGTTAATACTCACTAGGCTATTGTAATAATGCAAAAGCTGTTACCAAGCTATCTATATATTCGTAATTTCATAAAAAGAAATTATGTATATAATCGCAAGTGTGTAATTCTTTTTCTTTTTTTTTTGTCTATTCTATTGTAACTTGCAACTTACTCTCAGACTTTTAATCCACCTCTTTGTAGAGCGTGTGAGTTGAAGTTCACATCTAAAACTAAACATTCTCACCCACAATTTCTTTGAAAAGGTGGGGAATCAGCCTTCTCACCTCTTTTTACCATGTGGGAAGGGTGGCCACCAGGGCAATCCTTAATAATTGTGTGTAACTTCACATTGTCTCTTTGAAGTGGAGAGTGTCTCTTCATTTTGGGAAAATTTCAAAGAAGACGATAAACTAAAGCCATTATCTCAAAATAAGGGCTAAAGTGAACTTTGTTTCAAATAAAAATCATTTACCATTAGCACCATGCTCCCTCCCTCCTTTGATGGATGGTCGCAACTCTTAGGTGAGGTCGTGCGGCCGCCACAGACTTGAATTTGGAGGTCGTGACCACCGATCTAAGGCATGACTCCTAACCATTGGTCGTGCAGCTTTTGCACGCCTCGACTCATGGGTCAATCTCTAGCGGAAGGTAGACCCAAGACACAGATAACAAAGTAGGTTCACGGTGGTAAGAGAGTATGGTGGAGGCGGAGAATTGGTGCCGACAGTTGGTAAGGTTGGGAGCGGTGGTACTATATGACTGTTGCTGTTAGCACTGGCCGACAGTGGACCATTTGCTTAAATGAACAGGTTTTTTTCTTTTTTTTTGGGTGATGAAAGAGAGAAAAGGGAAGGAAGTTAAATCATTTTAAGAGGTCACATCGAATATTAATATGAACAGCAGGATTAGTGCCCACACCAGCATTGTTCGTACACATTGACATTTGAAATGTCAAGATACTTCATTGAACAAAAAAAGTATAAGTATTCAATTGAATGAAGGATATAAGATAAACAGTGGCTGCAATTTTTTAACATTGAGTAATAATCTATATTAGAGAATTTTTATCATCTAACCATTCCTGCCTTTCAGGTAACATGAGTTGATGATAATCTCAAGTGTTCAAGAACTTCTGGTATTTTGATTTCTTTTCTAGTGAAAATCCAATTGTAATGTACATAAAAGGTTCAGAGACAGCTGGCTTGATCCATAAATCGGAAAAAAAAAAAAAACTGAAAAAATTGGCTGGAAAGGAATTTGAGAAAAGTCTGGTTGCCTTTAGAATTCAAACTTTGACGTTGACGTTGATCCATATGATAAGACGTGCAACAAATGTGCTTGACAAGAGACCCGACTGCACGAGGATTTGATCGGAAAAGTCTAATGATCGAACGCAAGATGGACAACAAAAGAGAGATTACGACGTGGGTGCGTATGTCATGGTGAATGACGAGCACTTATTTCCATTACGGATCTCGACATTCTCGTGATACAGTTGAGAAGTGTATTAGCCAAAAGAACAGGTACAAGAAAAGGACCATTCAAACGAAAAAGTTAGAAAAAATCCCAATGGCTCGGGTTGGAAATGAACATGGGTTAAATTGATTGTCGCTGTCTAAACTCCGCAGGATTTGTTGGGGAATGGATTAGGTCTCTTTGGCCTATTATGGGCCAATCGACGTGGTCCACGAGTCCGACGCATCATATGTTTTTAGGATGTCGGTGGAAGAGAGAGGATTCTACGCATTGCATGGGTTTGATTCTCTATAACTCATCAAATGCAAGCAATTTCATTTTCGCAATACATATATAACTGGGTTTTAACTTATATCTTACCCGATTCACAAGATTAATAAGATTTTTCATGAGTCTTTGATTCACTGATTTTAGGTGAGTTTCATCATAAAAAAGGATTTTAGTTGGCATTCTAAACTTCCAATTTAGTAGTTCTACATAAGAATTATCAAATCAAAGCATTACTTAGGTTGTGGAAATAATAATTTCGCTGGAATTTAAATTGATTGCACCCATGATCAAGAGTATTCCCTATGAGATTGCGACTGAGGAGCTGAAAGGGTAATGGCAATTCAAATGAGATCAAGGGATACTATTGGTTGGAAAATCGCAACCCACGAAAATTTTGTAGCATGAAGTTGGACGTGCAGGAGACCAAATCTTCTTCATGTAAAACCTACTCATATTGGAGTCATATTTGCTTTCTTTTCCTCAAGTTATTAAGACGTTTCAATTCAATCTGCTAAATTGTCTCTTGCCTACCCATAGATTCCCCAAGAAATTCTTCAGATTTTTTTCGGAAGTAGATGATCCTTCTTCTCCTTTTCAAGTTCCGTGCATAGCCACTGAAAGTACCATCAATGATGTGTTGAAGAGAGTGCTAGAATCGAATGAATGATATTCTAGTAGTTATGGAAGTTCAATACTCAATAGGCTATTGGAACTGTGGCTCTTGATATAATATATTTGTGCAAAAGCTTTTACCAAGCTATCTATATAACTGTAATTTCATATAAAGAAATTATCTTTATAACTGCAAGTGTGTAACTTCTCACTGCGCCTTGAAGGGGAGAGTGCCTCTTCATTTACATCAGTGTTAGCTAACTTTGAATTGCAAATAAGGTTATTCATGGAGGAAATTAAAGGAAAACTAATGGACATGCACACGCAACGTAAAATCAAATTTCAAAGCACCGATCTTCTGGAAAGGGCACGACAACCGATGGTCTTCTTTGAAGCAAAGAGTCCCTTGAAGGACTGATGTGAATTGCAGACAGAAGCTCAAGGCATGCCCAATCACTGGTCTAGATAGACTCACCTTTCTTGGACCAAGCATTTATACAGGCTCACTTGTGAGATTTCGTACTTGCCCGAGGCCTCTTCTTTTTTCTTTTTGTGTGAGTGATAGACTGGGAACAAGCCATAGAGAATTGGTGAAATTAGGTCACAAGCCTGAGGGACATAAGTGAAGTGCATATAGAACCTTACCTTTCATGGAATCACGTACGTGTACAGCCTCACTTGTGCACACTCAAGCAATATGGGACATCATCCATCCAAAGGCCTCTTTTTTATGTAAGTGATTAACTAGGGACAAATCACAAACGATCGGCGACACTAATTCACAGGCTTGAGGGAGAGATGTGAAGTGTATATAAAAATCATGAGTAGTTTAATCATCTACTTTGCCTTGTTCACTGAGACCGTCTAGACTGTCTTTATATAACTTGTATAAGATGTCAAATGAGAGGAGGACAGTTGAATTGCTCCCTAACTTGAAGGGTCGCTGTGAGTTGATTTAAGCCTTGGCAAGAGTTCATTGCACGGTGGATTCGGCGGAGTTTCCAACATATTTGGGCATCATCTACGGAACCACTAAAAACATGCCTAGAATATGTTTAAATCTATTAAAAAAAAATGGGGATGGCTATGTTTTCCTGACCTCGACTGCATCATCACTCCCGGACCTACTTCACAACAACATTGGAGTCCTTTGACAACGACACAAATACTTTCAAGAGATTCTCCAAAATTATTTTAGCAAATGGGGAAAAAGAAAATCGCTAAGCTATTTCCCTTCTATCTTGGAGTCTGTCATCTTTCCAAATTGAGGTCTATTAAGTGATGAAAGAAGATGCTAACATATTGACATTTTCCTTTCCCATTTGTGCAATTAGCATTTAGAGAAACGAAAAATTTCTTGTTAACAATGCTTGACAAGGAGTATCTATGGATCACAAGTAAAGGAGATGATTCTAAATGAATGTCTAGACAGATTTTTACTTTCAACTTTATTTAAATATTGCAGTGGACACAAATTAACATTTTAAAGCACTCAAAATTTTCAAAATATACAAACACTAGCATATAAATTGACATATCATATTTCCATATTGAGTTCTATTAAGTAATGAAAGAAGATGGTAATATACTGACATTTTCTGTTGCCGTATGCGCAATTAGAATTTAGGGAAACGATAAACTTTTTGTTAACTATGCTTGACAAGGAGTATCTATGGATCACAAGTAAAGGTGAAGATTCTAAATGAATGTCTAGATCGATTTTTACCTTTAACTTAAGGTAAATCTTGCGGCGGACACACATTAACTTCTTTAAGCACTCAAAATTTTTAAAATATACAAACACTAGCATATAAATTGACATATTTCGACCGAAACGAAAAAATTGACATAATTTTTTTTGATAAAATTTTTTTCAATTTTTTTTACATTTTAGCTGAAAATAAAAGTAACTTTTTGCTTTTTGAAAAAACACAAATAATGAGGCCCACTATAATGAGAAGTTATTGTTTGACCTTTAGACCATATGGACAGAGAAAAATATGCATAATAAAATTGTGTAATTTAATCTAGGAGGAGTACATGACTTATTTATAGGTGTTATACTATGACTATATAATGTAACAAAATATTACAATATCAATTATAATTAAATATGATCAATCAAGTATAAACACGATCAAGGGAGATATGGAGAATCTATGGAATATCTCTAACATCCCCACCGTAAAGCTCAAGGTGACATCAAAAACATCAACTGAAATTAGGAGAGGAAAATCTAAAACAAAAAATCTTGTGTTGATGCGCCTTAGCGAAGATATTAGTAATTTGATTGGCCGATGAAGTAGAAACAAGATGAATAATGTCACAAAGCATGATACTGCTCATGGAAAACATCAATATGTGAATATAGATACACTTTGGTTATCGCAATAAATGACTATATCACCACTGTGATGGGCTCCCATATATTATTATACCACCACAACCATAGTGATTTTGATCTCATACTAGCAAGAGCTCAAAATTCTACTTCCATGCTAAATCGAGCAACAATGATTTGCTTTTTACTATGTAATGAAACAAGTGTCTTACCTTTATTTTTATTTTTAAAAAAATAAAATAAAATAGCATCTTGTGGAGCGACAATCTAAAGGAAAGCTTGCCTAGTCAACATCTTAATACGGTTGCAAATTTAATGTAGACTAAGCAAAAAAAAGCGAAGGACATGAAATAAGGTACACTTAAGAAAACAAAGAACCCGAAGAAGTACAACAAAGTTAGTCGTACATGGTGTGGTCAGGAAGTGATTGACAATATGAATAGCATAGGTGATATTATGATCAGCAATAGCCACATATACAAGTCTACCAACCACTTATCAATAGAGTATATTATTTGGAAGATGTGTCCCTTCTTTGTCATCAATTTGGCAATAGTCTCATGAAGAGTTATAACGATCTCATCATCAGTAAGTCCTTCTTGAGAAAGAAAATTAGTGGAATGTTTCGCTTGAGAAAGATAATACTTGGAGGAATCCAGGTCATTTCAAACTGTTAATTAAGATACTAAGCTTTGTAATGCTAATATGATCATAACTAGTAATAACCGCGCTATATATATATATTCATAGGGATTGGATGTAAAGCCTAGACATTTTATGGTCAAGATAAACTTAAAATACGATAAACAATGAGCCCATTCAGTCCAAATAATGCTCAACGTGATCAACATGCTTTGTAAAGAGTATGGGTATATCCAAAAGGAAACTCGACATAGACTTCCTCAATAAGCTTACCATTGAGGAATGCATTTTTAAAATTCATTTAGAAGAGAGACTATTAGTTAGTAGAGACAACAACAAGAAAAAATTGAACAAATGTAAGACATGCAACATGACCAAAAGTTTCATCATAGTCAATTCTATGCTTTCAGTAAAGCCTTCTGCTATTAATCGAGTTTTGTAGGGTTCCACACTATAATTTGTCTCTGTTTTAATCTTAATCACTCAATTACAACCTATGCAAACTTTCCAAGGGGCTAATCAATCAAATCCCAAGTATGAATTTTGTGTAAAGCCTATAACTCATTTGCCATTGCTTGTTGTCAAAGAGGATGATTACTATTTTCTCTATAAGAGTGAGGCTCACAAAAAAAAAAAAAAAAAAAAAAAAAGCAACGGTAGAATAACAATGGAAATCATGAAGCTAAATCTAAGGTTAACTTAGATGGTGGAACGGTGAACCAAATAAGAGGGAAGGGTGGCTAGCTCTTGGATGGTGCAAACATGTAAAGAGCCGCTAAAATGGCATCATTAGAAGTAGCAACATCAGAGAAGACAACTTCGGAGATGAAGGTTTAGAAACCCCTAAAGAATTGGTAAAGAAAACTATAGGTACATTTCTCTTTGCAAATGCTTATATGATAGTGCTTATAATTCCAAATCTTTTTCGAGTCTTTAAGCGATGTTTGTTCCGGTCATCATCTACCTAATAAATTGCATGAAGTTAGAACTTTGTACCAGTCTCGAAAGTTTAAGCTAATAGTTGAAGGAAGACTATATTTATATAAAGAACATATAAACCACGTAGATAACCGAAACGTGACATTTCTAAAACCCCATATGAGTGGAATTTGATAAACGAGATGCTGCATACATGAAATAAACTAGGATAGAACTTGGCTAAGATACCAAGGTGAGAGTATGCAGAAGAGAGTGTATAATGAAGAGTAAATTAGGTATTTATAGACTTCATCAAATGACTATCTAATGTAACAAGATATTATTATATTAATTATGATCATATTTGATGAATCAAGGATATGGCTCATTCTTCAAAATATACCAACTTTAGCTCGGATCTCAATTTTGGCCTTTAAGTTTTTTCATTTCGTAAACAGAAACCTTGGTTCAAGTCCCAATTTTGGTCCAAACTTCTTCTTTTTTGGGTCTATTAAAATAACCACCAACTTCATTTGGTACCCAAATTTAGAACTCATCAAATTCGGTCCAATAATATCGTTAAAAATTCAACATGACATTCACTAACACGTGGAATAATATGCCACATCTTTAACGGCATGATTGGGCAAAAATTCGATAAGGGCCAGATTTAAGTACTAGTTAACAAGTCGTGCTTTTCAACAAGACAAAAAGAGTTTGGGTTAGAATTGGAACCAATGCTAAATTTGAATTTTTTATGAGATGAAAAAAATGTTTGAGCCAATTTTTTTAAAAACTCAGATCCCAAATTTGGCTCAAACATTTTAAACTTGTGCTTTTTGAAGGGATTATTAGGCTGTTAAAGATATGCATAATTAGACAAGATATGGAGAATATTGTGAGTCACCATGTGTCTCACGTAACGAACAATTGAGATGAGCTTAGGCTATATGATGCGTAGACTGTACAATATTCTTTGATAAATTTTTATAGAAAGTGCTATTGTCTCACCTCCTTTTGCAGAATTCTAATTAAAAGCATTAACAATTGGGTTGCCCCATCAAGCCACCTATCCTATGTGGGAGGAGAGTACTGCGAGTTCCATTTCCATTGGCTCTTCCTCAACCTCCGTCTTGAGGCCTACCTTTTTTGTTTCTTTTCGACCTTTGAAGTCTCGATCACGGAAGCTCCCTTTAAACTAACAGATTGCCTCGCTCTCCATCTCTGCTCAATCCAATTACGTCAGATTCTTGAGAAAAAGGGCAAACCCTCTTCGTTTTTTGATCAGACCCACCATTTTTCTCGATCTAAACCGTCCTCCAGCAGCGACCCAATCCTCAAGAGACCTCAAGGAGCTGCACCCGCAGAGGACCAAACAAGAGAACCAAATCTTGATGGCCAAGTGCTTCAGCCTTACAGCGATAAGGGACAGATGGTTTCGCTTGTCGTTTTTCCTGGCGGGCCTGAAATCGACCACCACCGACCTCGGCGACGGCACGGTCATGCACTGTTGGGTCCCCAAGACGCGCGAGCCCAGCAAGCCCAACTTGCTCCTCTTGCACGGCATCGGAGCCAACGCAATGTGGCAGTGGAACGACTTCATCTCCTCCTTCCTCGCCAGGTTCAACGTGTACGTGCCTGATCTCTTGTTCTTCGGCGATTCCCACACGACCCGGCCCGAGCGGACGGAGCAGTTCCAGGCTCAGTGCGTCGCAGGTAGGACTGTCGGTTTTCTGACGCGACACGGTAACCCATGACTCGAATTAGCATGTTGAACCGCTTTGCAGGAGTCTTGGAGGCGCAGGGAGTGAGGAAACTGAACGTGGTGGGGTTAAGTTACGGCGGGTTCGTGGCTTATAGCTTGGCAGCGCAGTTCCCGGAGATGGTGGAGAAGTTGGTTCTGTGCTGTGCAGGGGTGTCTATGGAGGAGAAGGACATGGAGGATGGGATGTTTCAGGTGAGCCTCTAAACATTAGACGGACTGGTTCTATTGATGATACCTTTGTGTACTTCCTGTGGAGTTCAGTGCGTGTCCTACCGTTTCTTGATACTTGTGATGGTGTAACTAATTTGACTCTTGGTGCAATGTCGTCTCGACAGGTGAAGACTGTGGATGAGGCCTTGACTTTGCTGTTCCCGCAGACACCAGAGAAAGCAAATGAGATGTTCGAGTTCGTCTTTTACAAGCCAGTGAAGAAAGTGCCCACCTACTTTATTCAGGATTATATTGATGTAAGTTGATGAAAAGTTACAAATCTCTCAGCTGACCGTTTGTCTTTCACAATTGTGTGAGAAATCAGAGTTTAGTTGATGCTAAGTGTTCAGAGTTTGTGTGCTTTACTAGCAGAATTGGCGCGCTTCCTTTTCCTGATTTGTAATGGAAGTTTCTACAGTTAAGTATCAGCTAATAGCTACATTGAATGGAGAAGTAGAATCTTTACAAGGCTATTCTCTGTCTTCACGTTATGACTAAACCCCTTCTTGACCATGCTCATGGCGGTTTGGTGTCACAATTGTTATTGCTCTAGTTTACGAGGTATTGGGAGGATTAGATTCTATAATTGAGCAAAGCTTCTTTCCTTGCTGTAGCAGCTGCGGAGAGTTTGTTATGTTTATGTGGGTGTTTAATACCTGAATGTAAGTAAATAGAAAGTCCTCTGCTTTTAGAGAACAGAGTCAATTCAATGTTACTTTTCCATTCTGAGGATCGATACATGTGCAAGGACTTCTGAACTTTTGGTTGAACAAAAATTAGGATTCAGCATTGTGCCCTTGTCTATTGCAGGTTTCTTTCCTCTAACCCATATTTGAGGCCAAGGAATATTTCATTGGCTTTGTCTAGTCCATGCTTTTGACTATATAAAACATTTCAGACACTAGACAAATTGAATAAGTAGCTTGTTCCTTGTGAGCTGAGACTATACAAGATGTCTAGTCATGAAGGCTGCTAGAGATTGAACAGCGCCTTGTGATGCAAACTGATAACTTCCACTGTCATCAATCTTGGCTGTGCCATTTCAACTGACTTGTGATAGCTAAATATTAAGATTTTATTTGATGATCGTTTCTCATGGCAATCTGGGAAAAGTTTATCTCCATCACTCAAGTTCTGTGGCATTTCAAGAAAGGTCACCATGATTGTCTGCAGGTTATGTGGAAGGAGCACCTTCAAGAAAGGATAGGGCTGGTCAATTCCTTGTACAGAGATAGGAAGATGTCTGATCTTCCCAAAATAACTCAGGTTTCTTTTTCTTGAAATCTGTCCTCTCTATTGGACTCACGCAATTTACTCATCACATATTCGCACTGATTTTGTCAATATCTTCTCTCTTCCTTGGCATCCTCCCAAGCCATTGATCTTTTCTGATGCAGCCGACACTGATAATCTGGGCAGAATATGATAAAGTCTTTCCATTGGAATTGGGTCACAGATTAAAGAGGTTCCCCTTCTGTGCCGTTCCCCTTCTACACTTTGCTTTGATTTTTCTACTATCTTCAGGAAGCTTGATTCTCTAACAAGAACCTGTACAAACAACATCATGGCAGGAAACCAATTCTTCAGATATGAAATGTTCTTGGTCATATATGACCACTTCTGTTTGAAAATTTAATGTTCACGTGCATCAAATATTAGGAGGATCTATTTTTTGCTCTATTGCTCTTGGTAGATTTTCTTATGGAATAACCTGCATCTTTTTTTATTGTTTGATTGACTTTGGCCAGGCATTTAGATGAAAACGCACAATTAGTGGTTGTAAAGGATTGTGGTCATGGGATAAATAAAGAGAAGCCGAAAGAGATGTACAAACACATTGAGGAGTTCCTCATTGATCAGCTCCTTTATCCTAAGGAGGCAAATCAAAGCAGTGGCCAGAAAGTGGAATGAGATTCAGCAGAAAATTTATAGTTGGATCAGCCTTCTACAGCAGTGCTTGTCCAAATTTGTATATACATGCGTATTAATATAATTAGAAGAAACACAGTTCAACATATTGTGATGATTATCATCTTAGAGGATAATAACATCTCAGGGGATCTTTGAAGGTGTAAAAGGTCTGATACACCTTATTCCTGTGAGTGGCATTGGGATGTTTGTGCTAGAAATCCATTAATGGGACAATGATCATTTTAGAGAATCTCTGAAGGTGGAGATTGGCCTCTCGTGTGCAAACTGATCAAGAGCTGATGTCGCTCTCTTGATGATGACCACATCAGGCCAGAACCAGTTGTTGTGCAGGAGTGAACTTTATGTCTTGTTCGAAAAATTGGATGTCCTAGCAAATTTTGGCATGATACGTTCAATTATGACAATGCGATTCGCCATACAATCCTTGGAAACGATCTATCCAAAGAAGGTTGGCCTAGTGTTCTAACTCATCAGGTGCCACAGGGGCTCGTCCTTAGCCAGGAAGCTTTGCCAGGATGCTGACGCATAAGAGAATTGAATCTTCTTTACGTAGAACCTACCAGGCTTGGAGTCATTTCTGCTTTCTTTGACTGAGATGTTTCAATTCATTTCACCAGATTGCGTACCCATGGATTCCCGCAGAAATTCTTCAATTTCTTCTGGAATAGATGATTCCTCTTCTCCTTCACGAGTTCTGAGAATAAAATCTAAACGATGGTGAGATGCCCATCTATCGGTATTTGAATATTAGGAGCTCGTCCCAAATTCAGGGTTCGCCCTGAGAAGCACAAGACTGTCTCGTCTAAGCAAAGCTTGTCCAAGTGTTACAGGGGTAGGAACAATAAGTAGTTCTGGCACCCAAACTACTAGTGATCCTATTTAAATTGATGCATGTTATTCATTCCATAGATATTACATGGTTCTGAGCTTACAACATTTTGAAGGGGATGAAGCTCAATCAACTGTAAAGTAGGAAAGTTCATTGTTCTGCTTGGGGATGTTAATCATCATGTAAAGCTGTGCTTGTTCAGAAATTCCTTAACTAAAGCAAAGTTGAATGATTATGTTGAGTAGTCCAGTTTGACCTACATTCAGCTTCTTGTTTATGAATCCCTTTTAAAGCAAAACTAACTATCTAATTTTCGTTTTTAACGAGTATTGAAATGCTTTCTTCCTCAGCTAAATCATTTGTGTTCAGCATGTCAATAATATCCCAACAAAGGGCATCGACTGTAGGAATATTACGCACATCTACTGCATAAAAGTTTTGAGATCCATTAAAAATACCATCAATAATCCATTGAAGTGAGTGCTAGAATCCAGTGAATTATATTTGTGCAAATGCTTTCACGAAGCTATGTGGATAACTGTACTTTCATGAAAGGAAATTATTCATGCGACTGGCAGTGTGTAACTTCTCAAGGCCTCTTATGGGGGTTTCTGAAGTGGAGAGTGCAAGGAGTCACTTGGTTTTCCCATTTTTTAAGGTTATGCATGGGTCTTTCATTGTAAATTTTCTCCGAAGGATAGGGAAGATTGACTGATTCTCAGTGAGAATAGCTTGCAGATTTGAGGGATAGATGGGAAGTGCATATTAGGCTCAAGGCCCGCCAAAATGGTAGGTTTAGACAACCTATATGATATGCGGCCTCACTTGGGCAGGCCCAAACTTTAATAAATGGGCTCTTTTGGAAAAAAAGAGATAAGCCCAAGAAACTCAAGCCCATGTTTCATTTAAGTTCGTGAAGCTATTACTTTAGCCCATCTTTATTTCTTCTACAGCTCGTTTAGAGAGAGAGAGAGAGAGAGAGAGAGAGAGAGAGAGTGAGGTTTCGTCCATGCAAGCCACAGACATCTCGACATTTGAAATTAAGTCGTTTCAAAGCGCTTGTTAAGAATTTCAAGCCTTGATTCCTTTAATCAAAGAGAATTCCTTAATGAAACTTTAATTTCAGATTGTGTTGAATTCTGATTTGCTAGATTGATTTTAGAGGTTGCTGAGTTCTGAAATTATATAGTAAAGAAACTTTAAGGGTCGTGGATCAGTAAAATTTTACAGAATTCGATTTGGGATTACAATTTGGTTCGAGTGAAATTTTGAAATCCGTTGCACATTGCTAGTACCAAATTGGAACTACTATATTTGGGTAAGTGTTTTCCCATCGTTGACCATTTGTTGGGTCGGAGGTGAGTTCTCTTTTTAACTACGTTGAATTAGTTTTGTAATGACTCCATACCTCCTTGAAAGGGCATTAGTGGCTAACCATTTTAAATTCAGCTCGCGAGTTGTGCCAATACAATGGACAACAGTAATTATTCTACTTTGTTAAGCTTTTTTTCGGCTCATCGAAAGTCGTTTTGCAATCGAATAGACTTAGTTTAGTTGATTCTTAGATAAAGTAGTTATCTACTTGATTTTAATATATGTTTCTCATTCACTTGATAGGATTTCAAGTTTTCTCACTCAATATAGATTTTGTTATTTGATTTCGCTTTTTAGGTGAATAGTGCTTATCTCTTTGATAATTTGAGAACTCACATGATGAAAATTATAAGAACTAGATGTGTTATAAGTTTTGAAAGAGGCTCGCACAATATAATATTTATTAAGCCAAAGAAAATTGATGTTTAGAACATGTTTGTTGCATAAAATTGGATTTGACATTCACTATCCTTTTTGTTATTTGAATTGGCATAATAAACATTTCTTAAAATAATTTGCGAGTTGGTTATTTATGAAATGCTATATTGAATGTATTCTAATTGATGATAAATTAAATTGTGAAAGGTTATTTGTTTTAGTTAGTGAATCCGATTTTAAAAAATGGATTAGATTGGTTATGGGGGTTGTTGGAGGACTAGTTAATGGTTTTATACTCAGTGTTGCTTTGTACGGAATCCATTGAGGGGATATGTATGCAAATTGTCTGAGGAGGATGATCAATTTCACAAAGCCACCGGCTAATATAAATGAAGAGGTTACCCCAAGTGGGAGTCTTGGTAGACCTTATGATTGGGTGTTAAGCATAGCCATAATTTGTAATTTAGCATTGAATTGATCAATAGACTGAATCATTAATATTTACAGAGTATATATATATATATGTAAGACTTTGTTGAATCGATAGAACTCATCTTTGATCTTAAATGTATATTATATACTTGATTAAAATAAACGTGTTTACGGTATCTTTCATTAATGTGCATAATAGATATTTTATCTATTTAGAAAATATTTGCACCACTCATACCGCCATCACAATTCTTTTTTAGTTTTTATAGCTATCGACAAATAGGGTGAAAGCAATATCAACGGGGGATTACTGGGGAGTTCAATTTTGGTATAAATTGAAATAGTTATTTATTTACTACGATATTTGTTGAGTTTAGTTTACTAGTCACTATATATGTGTGTGTGTGTGTGTGTGTGTGTGTGTGTGAACTTTAGAACACGAACACCGATCCTAAATTAGTTTGCTGTATTGTTAGCTAAGTAGCATCGACATGAACACGCGACACGCGACACGACACATCATTTCTAAAACAAAAAGAGAATTCCAACGTGTTGGGACACATTATATATTAAATGAATATTTTTATATATACTATTCAAATTCATAAATAAATAAATAAATAAATAATAAAGAACCTATAATGAATCTATACTAATAACATTAATAAATTTATTCATAAAAAATTGGAAAGACATTTTCTAACTTTAACAAAAGTTATCGATGAAACAAATGACTAACGAGAGATTATAATCAAAATAAATTTATGATTTTTTACGGTGATCAAAATTTATCATTATTTAACATCTAGTGTTTTTATTTTCTGAAATAACTTTTTAACCCACCTATTTATTTATTTTTTAGCCTTACCTATTCATTAATAAATTTATTTAGCATCTTGTTGGCCCAGGAGCTCTTTTCCAGGTTCCATCTTGAGCCAGATTTGCATAAATGTGCGATTAAGGTGGACTTCAGGAAAGCATATGATACAGTGGATTGGGATTTCCTTGAAGGAGTTCTATTGGCTTTTGGGTTTCCCGAGTTTGTGACTTGTCTTATTATGACTTGTGTACGCACTCCCAAGTTCTCAATTGCTTTGAATGGGGAGCTTCATGAGTTCTTTGCAAGTGGTCGTGGCCTTCGGCAGGGTGATCCCATCTCTCCCTATCTTTTTACTTTGATCATGGAGGTGCTGTCAGGGATCTTATTCAGGTGCTCGTCGAAGCCGATTTTTAAGTTCTTATGGAGGTGCAAGGCAACGAGGCTTTCACATATTTTTTTTGCGAATGACGTCTTCTTGTTTTGTGAGGCTAATTTGCCTACCGTAGCTCTCCTCAAAGAAGGCCTTCAAACCTTCTCTGCTTAGAGTGACTTGCTTCCAAATCCAAGCAAGAGTGAAATCTTCCTGGCTAGAGGCTCGCTTTCCTTAAGGAATCAGATTCTCTCTAAGCTTGGATTTCATGAAGGTAACCTGCCGGTTCGCTATCTGGGGGTGCCAATCATTACCTCGAGGCTCAGTAAAGTAGATTGTTGTGCTCTCGTCAATTGTATTACAGCGAGAGTTCAATCTTGGACGCATCGCTTCCTCTCTCTTGCTGGACGACTTCAGCTTATCAGGTCAGTTCTTCATGCTATCCAAGCCTACTAGGCGAGTGTTTTTATTTTACCAATAGCTGTATTGGATCAGATTGAGAAAATCCTTAGACAATTTCTGTGGAAAAGCCTGGATTTGGGAAGGGGTGGTGCTAAGGTAGGCTGGGATGATGTGTACCTCCCAAAAGAGGAGGGAGGGCTTGGTATCAGGAGACTTCGAGATTGCAACAAGGCTTGCCATGTTAAAACATATTTGGCTTCTGTTCTCAGATAATGAGGCGTTGTGGTGCAAGTGGATTCATTCCACCTTTATAAAAAATAAGAACTTTTGGGTTGTTAAAAAGCCAACCTATTGTTCCCGGGCTTGGAAGAGTTTTTTGAAGCTCAGGAGCGATTTCAGGACGGTCTTCGATTGGAAGATTGGAGATGGCCTTTCAGTCTCACTATGGTTTGATAATTGGCATCCTAGAGGACCTTTGAGCTTATTCTTTTCAGACTCGTTTATCTACATCTCAGGGCTTTCTAGGCAGGCTACAGTTGTAGACCTCTTCTTTGACGATGGGCAGCCTCTTAAGATGGTGCTGGAGTCGTGGGATCTTCTCCTCCCGAACCTTTCTCAGGCCTCGGATTGCTATTGCTGGAGAGAGAGCCCGTCAGGCCGGTTTACAACTACTTTGGCTTGGGAGTCCATCAGGCGGAAGAGGGCTTTTGTCCACTGGCATGCGTTCGTCTAGAACAATGCAATCACGCCATGGTATTAGCTCAACCTTTGGCTTATAGCCAAGCGCAAGCTTCCTACCCAAGCTCTCTTACTATCCTATGGGAGAATAGAGAGAGGATCCTACGCTTTTTGCAAGGGTATGCCTGATTCTATCGACCATATGTTTTTCGGATGCTGTGTCACGGCCGGAGTCGCTTTCTTCTAGGCTGCCAGATGTAATTTGCCTAGGCGTAATAGGTCTTGAGGGGAGAATCTCCATTGGGCCTCCACTTTTTTGATGGGTAAGGATTTCTATAAATGCATTGCCCGTTTTTTCTTTAATGCTCTATGTCATATCATTTGGAAAAATAGAAATAGCATCCTCTTCAGAGAATAGCCACTTACTATCCTGGCCATAAAGAACCATCTTTTTAAAGTAGTCCGAGACAAAGCTATCACCTTCAAGAACGTTGATGATAACTTCAGGAACAGAAGATTGCAACGAAGTTGGGGCATTGACCCGATTATCTTCTCTAGGGACCCTTATTAGACCTTGCTTAGCCGACGATTGTCTTGTGTTCTCCTAGGATGGTGCTACTTGCATTGAAGCCGTGAGCGTCTCTCCTCCCTTGCCGGGGTTTTTTGTTGTCTAGTAGCCGGTTGTTTATGCCGTGCTAGTTTTGGTTGTGCGTCTTTGTAGTGTGGGTGCCGCAGTTTGGCGGCTTTACATCTCGGCATCCTTCCACTCTTAATGATTTTCTCATTTTGAGTGTAAGTTTTGGTGTTGTGATCTTTTGTAAATTTGGCATTTCCTCAATATATTTATTACCTTTCACCAAAAAAAAAAAAATTTATTTAGCATTTAGTATTTTTTTTTTGTGAAGGGGCTAAATGGGCCCCACCCATTTATTTCATCATTCGCTTTCTTCCCCCACCCCACCCATCGCCTGGTGCCTATCACTTCCTAAAATTGAAATCACCCTGCACAAGTCTCCATCCTCCTCTCCCTCCAAAAAAGAAAAGAAAAGAAAAATCACAAATTCTTTTCACCCTCAGCCTCTCGTTTCTTCCCCAGCAGCTGTTGCCTCTTCCCCTTGCTCTTCTTCCTAAAACTAAAAAGGGAACCTCAATAAAGTAACAGCCTAAAAACCCTGGTAGTCGCCTCCTTCTCTCTCTTGCTTGGTCTCTATCTCTTGATCTCTGCTCTCTTTCAGTCGCCTCATCGTAATCACTTGCTGCCTTGCCTCCAACCCTCCCTCCTTTGCTGTCGTAGCCTCGTGTCCAATCCTCCATCGCGGCATCACAATTCTCCATCTTGACATTGCAGTTGGCGGTCACAACCCTCTTGATCGTCTCATTCTCTGCTCTTCCTCTGGCTCTCCCTCGCCATCGCTCGCGGCCTCGCCTTCGCTCCCTCACCCTTATCTCCGGCCTCCATCACCATCTTCCCTTTGCACTTGCAGACCCGCCCCGGAAACCTCCGAACACGCGCGTCAGAGCGTATCGAAAAGAGTTGGCCACGTGTCGAATTTTCCGACAAGCATTGATTGCGTGTCCGCGCCTATTCGATACGACATGGAGGCTCTTTGAACGTGTCCGTGTTTCATAGGTTGTTAGATATATGTAAGTGGACATATATTGCTATAACATGTTAATGTTGGTTATGCTAACTAGGTTGTTTTTTAAGGTAATAGGATAACGGTATCACTTCTTTATACTTGTAAAATCGGGGCATGAGATGAGTAATGTTGGCACGGAATATTCATCTGAGATTCCGACATATTTGGACAAAGGTCTATGGAATCATTAGTTAGTTAGAGAGATTTTTTTTTTTTTTTTTTTTTTTTTTTGGGCACAAAAGTTGGAGAGATGTTACCCGTCCAGAAAATGTTCTGAAACAATTATAGAAAATGGGGATTGCCATGTACTCGTTACCTGGATTACTTCCCCTAGACTTACTTCAGAGCGACATCGGACAACGACACGAATACTTTCTAAAGATACTCCACATTAATTTAGCCAATTTTTAAATCGTTTCCCCTTTTGTCTTGTCGCCCGTCATGTTTGCACTTCGAGTTTAAATAATAGAATAATATCATTAAAAAGCACAAATCAATATTTCATGATTAATTAATTCAAATCCAATTTTCGTCTTATAAAAAATAGGCTTATATTACAAACAACTCAAATTGATACAACGTGACAAATTTACTCTAAAATTACTCCAAATTGTTGCAATTTTGACAAATTTACCGCAAATGAGTAATACTTGTAATAAATTTATTCTTTGTTAGTTTCTGTTCAATTCTATTGTCAAATTATTGAATTGGATAATACGTGATAGTTAACTAATATACTAATTTGGAAGTTTACTCTTCTTTTGTCAAAGTTGTACTAATTATATATTTTTTATGGTATTAATCAAATTTAATAGAGAGTATTTTTTCACAAATGTATCATTTTTGAGTTTTTGGTGATAAAAAAATTAATTTTGTGTTAATTTGTCACAAGTGTGTTACTTTGAAATTTTTTATGGTCATTTATAATAAATTTATCATAGGTATAATAGTTTAGGATTTTTGTGATATTAACCCTATTAGAATTATTAAATGGGTAGATTAAGTTGAAAATGATCAAAGTCAAATAGACCTATTTAACTCGTTTTGACCTATTTCTATTCATTGCAAATATAATGACTCGTACCCAATCCAATCCAACTCATATTGTTAAAATTTTTCAATATTTAACTAAATTTATGAAAACTTATATCCAAATTGATTTGAGTATGTAAAATGAGTGTAGTAATGATGAGAAAGAATGAAAAAAAGATTCATAGAAGTAAGTTAGGTCTACATAAATTGTAAATCCGTTCATAATCCATTTAAACTCCTATTCCATTTTCCACTTTTATTTAATTTAGCTAACTCAATTATATAATTCATTTATGGGTTACACCGCGCAGAGAACTTCAAATGGGTATCACTACACGCATGGCGAACAACGGTCAGATGGATTAGATGTGGAAAATTCATTTGTATTGATACGTGTACATTTTAATGCACGACAAATCTGAGTCGGGGATACCGTTTAGATTTTTTATGAGATTGAAAATGACATTTGATGACCTGTGTTCTAAATAAAAGATTCAAAGGTCCTCTCCTCCCTCCTGTCCTGTCTTCCTCTACCCCAGTGGCCCTTTTTTGACTTTTGAAGTTGCAATCAAGGAAAGCTCCTTTGAATCTTCATCCCACTAAACGCCAAAAATCAGCAGGCTAAAGAAGACACCCTAATCGGCAGATTTGCCTTAGTTTCCATCCATAATGTCCCGTTCTTGAGGAAAAGAAGAACACCTTCTTGGTTTCTGGATCAGACTCACCATTTTTCTCGATCCGATCCGTCCTCCGGAAGCGACCCAATTTCTCAAAAGACCTCAAGAATATTACCCACAAGAGAGCAACGAAAGATAAACCAAAATCTTGATGGCAAAGTGCTTCAGCTTTGCAGAGACGAGGAACCGATGCTTCCGCTTCTCCTTCTCCCAAGCGGGCCTGAAATCGGCCACCACCGACCTCGGCGACGGCACGGTCATGCACTGTTGGGTCCCCAAGACGTACAAGCCCAGCAAGCCCAACTTGCTCCTCCTGCACGGCATCGGTGCTAACGCAATGTGGCAGTGGAACGAGTTCATCTCCCCCTTCGTCGCCAGATTCAACGTGTACGTGCCTGATCTCCTGTTCTTCGGCGATTCCTACACGACCCGGCCCGAGCGGACCGAGCAGTTTCAGGCTCAGTGCGTCGCAGGTAGGACTCTCAATTCTCTGACAAGACTCGGGAGCACATTACTCGAGAAAGACCGACTCGAATCAGCATTTGACCCGTTTTTGCAGGAATCTTGAAGGCTCAGGGAGTGAGGAAGACGAATGTGGTGGGGATAAGTTACGGCGGATTCGTGTCGTACAGCCTGGCGGCGCAGTTCCCGGAGATGGTGGAGAAATTGGTTCTGTGCTGTGCAGGGGTGTGTATGGAGGATCAGGACATGGAGGATGGGATGTTTCCGGTGAGCCGAAAAACATTTGATAAGACTCAGTCCTAAGAATTATAATCACGTTGCAGAAGCTGCTTGGAGACTTGTGTGTGTTTCTTGTGGAGTTCAGCGCATGTCTTAACGTTTCTTGATACTTGTGATGGTAGAGCTAAGTGGGTCTTGGCGCAATGTCATCTCGGCAGGTGAAGAGCGTGGACGAGGCGGTGAGTTTCCTGTTCCCGCAAACGCCAGAGAAGGTAAAGGAGATGCTCAAGGTCGTGTTTTACAAGCCGGTGGTGAAAGTGCCCTCTTGCTTTGTGCAGGATTTCATTGATGTAAGTTGACAAAAAGTTACAAATTCTCCTGCTTAACGTTTGTGTTTTTGCACATTGCCTAGGAATCTGAGTTTGTTGATGCCAAGTGTTCAGTGTTTGTTTCCTTTGCTCGTGAAATTCCTGCAGTTGCTTTTCCTGATTGGTAACGAAAGTTTGTACAGTTAGTTATAAGCTAATAGCTACATTGAACGGCAAGATAGAATCTTTACATGGCTCTCGTGTTTTTTTTTTTTTGTTATTGACTAAGCCATTTCTTGACCATTCTCATAGTCTTGTTTCACATTTTTATTGCTAAAAAATTACACGGTAACAGGCAGATTACATTCTGTAGTTTAACAAAGCTTCTATCCTTGTTTTAGCAGCTCTGGTTGTTTGTAATGTTTATGTGGATGTTTAATGGATAAAAGAAGACAAATGTCCATAAAGAGATAGACCTCTGCTTTTAGAGAAGTGAGGTCAACACCATGTTACTAGTCCATTCTATGAGAATTGGTGCACATACGAAGACTGTGAACTTTTGGTCAAAGAAAAATCACCAGTCGACATTATGCCCTTGACTATGGCAGCTTTGTCCCCTCTAACCCATATTTGAGGCGAGGAATATGGCATTGTGTCAGTTAGTCCACTAGACGAATAAGGAGCTTGTTCTGTAAACTGTGACTTCACTAGATGTCTAGTTGTGAAGGCCGGTAGAGATTAAACAGCAACTTGTGAGACAAAATGCTAACTATTGCAGCCAGTGATCTTGCATTAGCTGGGCTGTTCCAACTAACTTAGTAAAAGCTATATATCAAGATTTTAATTGATGATATTTCTTGTGGGGCTATCTAGGATAAGTTTCTCAATCACTCAAGTTCTGTGGCATTTTAAGAAAGGTCACCATGATTCTGCAGGTTCTGTGCACGGAGTACCTTCAAGAAAGGACAGAGCTGGTCAATGCCTTACACAGAGATAGGAAGATGTCTAATGTTCCCAAAATAAACCAGGTTTCTTTCTCTCGAAATCTCTGTCCTCTCAATCGGACCCACGCAATTGACTCATTATATATTCACATTGATTTTGTTGATATCACTCTCTTTCTTGGCATCCTCTCAAGCCATTGATCTTTTCTGATGCAGCCAACACTGATTATCTGGGGGGAATATGATAAGGTCTTTCCATTGGAATTGGGTCACAGATTAAAGAGGTTCCCCTTCTACACTTTGCTTTGGTTTTTCCACTTTCTTAATAAGTTTGCTCTCTGACTAGAATTTGTATAAACAACACCATTGGTTAAAATCAAATCTTCAGAACCAAAATGTTTTTAATCATCTATGGCCTCTTCAGTTTGAACATTCAATGCTCATCAGCATTAATTTCCAGGAGAATCTATGTTTGCTGAATGTCTCTTGGTAGATGTTCTTACTGAATAATCTGCTTCTTTTTAATCATCTAATTTGCTTCTTTTTAATCATCTATGTTTGCTCTCTGACTATAATCTGCTCTTTTTTCTTTTTTTAATTATAATTTGAATGACTTTGGGCAGGCATTTGGATGAAAACGCACAATTAGTGGTCATAAAGGACTGTGGTCATGCGATGAATGCAGAGAAGCCAAAAGAGATGTACAAACACATCAAGTTGTTCCTCGTTGATCCACAACTTTCACCTAAGAAGGCAAATCAAACAAATGGCCAGAAGGTGGACTAAGAGTCGGCAATGACGTTATATTCGAATCAGCCTTCTGCAGCATGCACACATTGATCTAAGCTATGTAATTACAAGAAACATTGTTCAACATATTGAACCTATGAAAATTGAGGGCCATACTATGGGGAATGTTTCCTTTTTTTCTTGAGATAAAGCATTACAGACATTTTTTGGGTTCATTGTGGATTTTGCTATAGTAGCATTGCATTGTTTGCTTGTAATGCTGCTTTCAGGTTACACAAATCAAATTTATGCCGGCTGTGATGAACATAGTCTTCCTTTCCAGTTCAGCATGAATTTTGGGGCATATTTGGTAGCCAGAATATCAAAATCCTGAAAGACGTTCATTGATGGAGTTGAAACATGAAATAGGTGATTGACATCGCCACTTTGCAGGTGTTCTCAATAACTTTTCTCACCCTTAATCTCATGATGAATACAGATGACTGTGATTTAGTTTAAGATGCCCAGGCTGATATGCTGCATCAGACCATGGTGCGGAGTCAGTCAAGATGTTAGTTCCTGTAGAAGGAGGCTGAGGTAGTGAGGCGAGTATTGGTTCGGCCCAAAAGGTGTTCACAAGATGCTTTTGAAGTAACTATCAGAATTTTCATTCTAGAAGGGACATTTCTAAGGACTAGACGTTGCCCTGAAGTTGCAGAGGGTCGTTTTCTTTGATAACCAAACGTGTTGGGAAGGAGCGACCAACATTGGCGATTTCATTGGGCACTCCTATAGGGATCCTGACACCCATTTTGAAAGGCGAATTCGTCGTTGTGATCCATCGTATGCAAGTGGGTACAAAGCCGGAGACTCTGCCAAGCCCAAGTGCTTTCCATAAATGAACTAAGGTTTTCCAAGACCAAGAGCGACCAAGATCCAAACGTAGACCAATGTTTTTCCAAACCACTTAGGAAACCAAAAGCATGCCTCGTACGTTTGGGCCAATCACCACTCTAGTACTTTGAAGGAGTTATTATTTGAATTCTAATTAAAGTTAAGTAGAAAACATTGAAACAAAATAAACAATCAAAACAAATGGATTATTACATTAGAAAATCATTATACAAGTTTGGAGAGTTATACGAATAAATTCATGAATTTGATATAGCAACTAGTTGTTTTTGTGGGTTTTTAGCTATACATCAAATGCTTATAAATAAGGCTATTTTTTATAGTAAAAGTAATTGTGAACTCATACGAATTCTTTTTAATTATTAGAGTTACATGAAGTGGAAGAGAAGGAGGGGAAGTGAATGGGTAGAGACTAGAGTCAAGATGAGAGACAAGAGTCTATGGAGAAAAGTGTTAGAAAATTCATAAACCTATTACATTGATATCGATTTAGTCATAAACTTTTCAACCTAATGTCAATTCAATCATCTAGATAATTTGGACCAGGTGATGTGGACATTGATTGGCTTACGTGGCATGACCGGCATTGACAACTTTTAATAATATTTTGAAATTTTTTTTATTTTATTTACCTTTTTTCCTTTTTTTCCTCATTCACTTTCTTCTTCATCCAAGTGGTTGTTGACCACTAGCTAGAGGTGTGGGCTAATGAGTGTAGTTGGCTATTGGTGAGGCCCAACCTTATCAAAGGCCGTGAGGTGACCTTGTGCTAGGTTGGCGAGGCTTGCCCTTGCCAAATCTAGCAAGGGTTAAGCCTCATTGGCCATGGGCGAGTTTCAACCTTGTTCAATCCGTGGAGGTTGAGCCCCGCCTAGCCATTAGGGAGACTTGAGACTTGGCTAGAGGCCACTAGGTCGAAGGCCGTGACCTCATGGTCTTTGCTGAGGGCTCGAGTCTCACTAGTGGCTAGATGAGGCTTGACCTTTACTAAATCTGGCAAAAATGAGCCTCATAAGTGGCAGGGGAAGATCTCTAGAGGCTAACAAGGTTCCTCACTGGTCTTTGCCTTTGACCTATCACCAAGGTCCAAGGACTTGCTAGAGGAAGAAGGAAGGGAAGGGAAAAAAAGAGAAAATAAAAATTGGAAAAAATATTAAAATATTTCTAAAAGTTGGCTACATTAGCACTGGCCATGCCATGTAGGTTAGCTAGTGTTTATAATAGCAATATCTAGCAAAAATTAGTCGGAAAGATTGAATTGACATTAAGTAAAAAGGTTTAAGACTAAACTTGCATCAATGCAGTAGATTTAGGATTTTTCCGATACTTTTCCAAAAGTCCTTATTTTGTCTACTAGGAAAAATAGATCAAAAGGTAGAAACTCTCCCATTACTTGATTTTAATAGCTTTCCTCATATAAATAATAATTTACTTTCATACTCTTGTTATGCAGTTGAAAAAATTATTTTAAAAACTATTCCATATTTAGTATATTTAGATTATCTGAGTTTTAAGTTTTGGATATTTAAGGATAAAAAACTATATTAAGATGGGCTAATAAATGAAAAATCCTAAATTGGTGCTTTTGTACAAATTTAGCTTCTATTAGTTGTTAAATTTTACTGTCAAATTATTCAATTGGATAACACATAATAGTTAATTAACATCTCAGTTTGAGATTTTACTCTTTGTTTGTCATGATTGTACTAGTTTGTGATTTTTTGTGGACTAATCTCGTCATAAATGTATTAGTTTGAGATTTTGGATGGTAAAAAAATTAGTTCGGGATAAATTTATCACAAGTGTACCGGTTTAGGATTTTTTTTGTGGTTATTTAGGGTAAATTTATTATAAATGTATCAGTCTAAGATTTTTTTTTTTTTGTATGAACCCCATTAAGATTAGGGATAAGTATATTTGAAGTTTAAAAACTTGTCATGAAAGTACAATTGAATTTCAAAACTTTCAAAAAGTGCAAGTAAGTCCTGAAAATTGTCATTAAAGTGCAATTGAGTTATAAAACTTTTAAAAAATACAATCAAATTTTGAAACTTATTAAATTAATCAAATCAAGTCCTTTTATGTATTGCATTTTTTGAAAATTTTATAACTTAATTGCACTGTTGTGACAAGTTTTATGACTTCTAGTGCACTTGTCTTTTAGATTAGTGGTTCCCAATTTCAATATTTCCCAACTTGTATAAAATTTATAACAAGAGATTTATCATTTTTGAGCTTATTCTAGCATTTTGAATATCTCTCTGTATAATCAAACAAACGCAAAAATGGCTTCCAACGTCGAGCGACGGGGGACTTCACCCTTGTCTAGAAGTGTCTCCCTTATTTTATTTAAGATAAGTGATAAATTAGGAATAAACCTGTATAATTGGTAAGACTAGAGGCTTAAGGAATACATGTGAATCGCATAGAGAGGCCCACGACCTGCCAAAAAGGTATCCTCACTGGTGCACACCAAGCGACATGGAACTTCGTCCTTGCCCAAAGGCTTCTTTTTATGAGTGATAAACTAGATAAAAGTCTTAGAGAATCGGCGAGACTAGCTCACAATCTTTGACAGATAGAAGGTGCATATAAAAAGCTCAAGAAATGCCGAATGAGTAGGTCATAGTATAGGTAAGTTCTTTGGCATCGAAATCCCGTGAATAATTTATCTTCTACTTGGCCACATTCTAGAAAGACTATTTGGAGTGCATTAACGTAATTTGTAGAAGATGTCAAATGTGAGGAGTACAATTGAATTGTTCCTGGATTTTTAGGGCTCATACCATAAAAATGTTCTAAACTAATAGAGTAGTGCCACATTTACTCCAAAAATAATTTTCTTATTACAAAAGTCTTAAATCGGTACATCCTCCCACATTTATTTAAAACTAATTTCAAGTCACAGAAAATCTCAGACTGGTATACTTGTATTATATTTACTCCAAACTAATTTTCCGAGACTCTCCCAACCCCAAGTGCTTTTGATAAATGAATTAAGGTTTTCGGAGACCAAGAGTGGTTAAGAATCAAACCTGGACCAAAGTTTTTCCAAACCCCTAGGAATTTTAGAGTATGCCTTGTACGATTAGGCCAATCACCACGATGGTACTTTTACGGAGTCATCTCTCGAATTATAAACAAAGTAGAAAACATCGTAACAAAATAAACATTCAAAACGAACAGATTATTACATTAGAAAATCATTGTAGAAGTTTTGGAGTAACTTATACAAATAAATTCATGAGTTTGATATAGTAACTTGTTATTTTTGTGAGATCTTTCGCTATGCATCAAATGCATATATATATATAAAAGGCTATTTTGTTCTAGTAAAAGTATTTGTGAACTCATAAGAATTCTTTTTAATTATTAGAATTACATAAAGGGGAAGAGAAGGAGGGGAAGTAAATAGGTAGAGACTAGACTCAAGAGGAGAGACAAGTGTCACGGGCCGAAAGAAGGTCGACCCGAGAGGTTCCCCGAGGACGACCATGACTCATCCGTGGTGGACCTCCTATGCTCGCTCGGATTTCCTACGAGCCTTCTTCCCGAAGTTTCTAGAAGATTCTAGCCCCATTTATGTCGGTAGCTAGTAGTTGGTATATCGGTAGTTAGGAGTTGGCATTTATGTCTAGTAGTTACTGTTAAGTGTCGGTAGTTGAGGCGGTGCGATCTCGTCCGCTGGTTAAATTCTAGATCAATGGTTGTAATCCGAGGCCCTTGACTATAAGAAGGGGTGTCCTCCTTCATTTGTAATCATCAACTACTTCCGCAATACAAAGCTTCTTTCCAGAGCTCCTCTCTCTAGAAATTCTCTCTCTACGATTCGGGTAAGCGAGTGAGTGAGCGTTCGATCGAGCAAGGCTTGGCTTGGGAGATCCAAAGTTGCCCGAGTCACCGCATGGTCACGATTCCAATTGATTGGCCCGTGACACAAGAGTCCTAGTATTGTCTATTGGTGAGTAACACAGACCACCCGAATTGAGAACCACCCATACTGAACCGAACTGAACTAAACGATTTTGGGTGGTTCCTAAGGGCATCCGTCCAATTCTCGATTCTATAAAATCGGAATCGGTGATTTTCGGTCCAAACTAATTATTTATTATTTATTTATTGAATTTATCATGCATCCTTTCCTCTTCCCATGTTCGCCTCTCACACTTATGCCTCCTTTGCATCCAAGTCCAGACAATTTTGAATTGATTGATTCCATTCGATCATCTAGGAATCAGACCACCCAGTTAGTCCAGTCTAGTTCGGTCCCATGATCAGGCAGTCTGATCCCCAATTCCAAGTTTGGTTCCCAATTTTTGGGTGGGACCAAACTAGACCGAGAATCGGTCACCCCTAATATTGTCTACTAAGTAGAACATCTAAAAAGGCAGAAAATCTATCACTACTTGATTTTAATGGCTTTCCTCATCTAAATATATATTGGCTTTCATACTCTCGTGATGCATTTGAAGATATTATTTTAAAAATTATTCAATATTTAGCATAATTAGATTATTCGAATTTAAATTTTGGATATTTCAGGAAAACAGAACTATATTAAGATTATTGGATCCCATTTTCAATCTTTCCCAACTTGTATAAAATTTATAGCAAGAGATTTATAATTTTTTAGCTTATTCTAGCATTTCGAATGTCTCTTCTACATAATCAAATAAACCCAAAAATGGTTTCCAAACCTCAAGCTTCACCCTTGTCTAGAAGCCTCTACCTTATTTCATCTGAGATAAGTGATAAATTAAGAATAAACCCTGAATAATTGGTTAGACTAGCTTACTTGCTTAAGAAATACATGTGAAGTGCATATAGAGGCCAACGACCCGCCAACAAGATAACCTCACTTGTGCACCCCAAGCGACGCGGAACGTCGTCCTTGCCCAAGGGCCTCTTTTAATGTAAGCAATAAACTAGAAATAAGTCTTAGAGAATCAGTGAGACTAGCTCACAAGCTTTGACAGATAGAAAGTGCATATAAAAAGCTCAAGAAACGCGAAATGAGTAAGTCATAGTATAAGTAAGTTCTTTCGCATCGAAGCACCATGAATAATTTGTAGGACATGTCAAATGTGAGGAGTACAATTTAGAGTGTGTTAACATAATTTGCAGGAGATGTCAAACGTGAGGAGTACAATTGAATTGTAGGCAAGACTATTTACAGGGGAAAATTACCAAAAAAGTTCTAAACCTATTACAATTGTACCAATTCAGTCATAAGCTTATTTTTTTGAGCAATTGAGTCATAAACCTTTTACAATTATTCCCGATCAGTCCATCCGGCCAAAATTGGTCGGCTAGTGCTAACGTGGCAGCCGGCCGGCGCCTGCGAGATTTTTTAATAATATTTTATTTTTTTGAAATATTTTATTAATTTTTTTTATATTTTTTTCCTTATTCCTTTTTTTTTCCCCTGCTCCCTCCTCCCTCCTCCTCCCTCCTTCTTCTGGCTTCGGCAACCGGCCAGAGGGCGGGTTGGTTGCCAGACTGAGGTGGCCGGGCTAGCTTGCCTCGCCGTCGCTAGGCGAGGGCGAGCTCGCCTAGCCATTGGCGGGGTGAGCCCTTGCCAGATTCGGTGAAGGGGGCCTCACCGTCACCGGGTCTGGCGATGGCTCGCCTCATGGTTGCCAGGCGAGGTGAGCCCTCGCCAGATCTGGCGAGGGGGGCTTGCCCTACCGTCGTTGGGCCCGCCGACTAGCGAGGCAAGCCCATCGGATTGCCTCAGTCCGGTAACCGATTGTCGGAGCCAAAGGAAGGAGGAGGGAGGAGGGAGGAAGAGGGAGAAGAGAAAAAAAGAAAAAGAAAAAGAAAAGCAAAAAGCAAAAAAAAAAAAATATATATATATATATATTTTCAAAAAATAAAATATCATTAAAAAAACTTGTTGGCGTGCGGCCGGCTGCCACGTCGTGCTGGCCAGCCAATTTTAGCTGGATGGACTGATTGAGAATAATTGTAAAAGGTTTATGACTCAATTGATCAAAAAAATAAGTTTATAACTAAATTGGCACAATTACAATAGGTTTAGGACTTTTTTGGTAATTTTCCCCTATTTGCAATGTATTAAGATAATTTGTAGGAGATGTCAAACGTGAGGAGTACAATTGAATTGTTCTGAGATTTAAAGGGTTGATACCACCAAAATTCCAAACTAATAGACTGGTGTCACATTTATTTCAAAAAAAGTTGTGTTACAAAAATCTCAAACTAGTACATCCTGTCACATTTACTTCAAACTAATTTTGGGTCATAAACATTCCTAGATTGATATATTTACTCAAAACTAATTTTTATGTCACAAAAATCTCAAATCACGAAATCTTCAATTGAAATATATACTAAAATCTGTTAGTTTTGCCCTCAAAGCTTTCTCAAGTTTCAAATCCGCTAAAATTGCAAATTTTTATAACATGAAAATTAGTGGGGTAAATGTGACACGGTCTTTTAAACTTAGAATTTTTGTGGAAAATTATTTCGGATAAAGGAAACATAGGTGTACAGTTGAATTGTTCTCAAATTTAAAGCGTCGTTATCATGACCGCTTGATGATCTATATCTCAGAGAAATTCTTTCTATCGTTAAGTGGAGTACTCTTTGCCCACAGTTCATTGCACACAAGATTTGCCGGGGTTTCCAACACATCTAGGCAAAAATCTATGGAATTTCTAAGAGGTTAAATACAACCTGTCTAGAATATGTCCCAAAACAATTATAGGAAATAGGGATTGATATGTGTTTTCCTAAAGTCAACCTCAACCGCAGCATTGCAAATATTTCCTATAGATTTTCCAAATAAATTTATTTAGCGAATGGAAATCGCCACACTATTTCCCTTCGTCTTGCCTTCCGTCATCTTATTAAGCGGAGTTCTATTAAATAATAAAAGAAAATGATACAATTTTTTTAATGTGATTTTCTTTTTTCATATGAGCAATTATTGTTCTGGAAAATAAAAAAATTGCTTGATAGCTATGCTTGATCTATAGAGCACTCGTGAGGTCGACACTTCTAAAATAGTAGTAAATCACACGTCTAGATAGACTTTTATCATTAGCTTAATCTAAGTCTCACGAGGGACGCATGTTAACTTTTTTAGCACTCGAAATACACGAAACTTTTACAATATACACAGATTGATAAGTACATTCTCATACAATATTTTTTTGTAAAAAATTTTCATGTAATTTTAAATTTTAGTGGGAAAATGAAATGTTACGTTTTGCTTTTTAAAAAGCACAAACAAAAAGGCCACATTTGATTGGAGTTTACTGTCTGGATTATAGACCATATAGACTAATATCATCTCAACCGTTAATAAGGTAAATCTCACCATATGACCCAAGTTGTCAAGGATTGAGATTGGCTTAATCTATTTAATGCATAGACATGCTCCATGTTGTCAACCTTCTGTCTGTTTTTGACTTTTGAAGTCGTAATCAAGGGAGCTCCTTTGATTTTCATCCACAGTAAACCCCAAAATCAGCAGACTAAGGAACCAATTAGCAGATTGTCTCAATCTCCATCTCCGCTTAAATGCAATAGTATCACCCTTTAGAGAGAAAAAAGAAGAAACCCTCTTCATTTCTTGATCAAACCCACCATTTCTTTCGATCTAGTCCGTCCTCCAAAACTCCTCAGAAAACCTCATAAACAGAACCACAAAAGAGCAAACAAGAGAACCAAATCTTGATGGCAAAGTGCTTCAGCTTATCAGCGACATATGACCGATGGTGTCGCTTCTCCTTTTCTCGGGCAGGCCTGAAATCGACCACCACCGACCTCGGCGAAGGCACGGTCATGCACTGTTGGGTCCCCAAAACGTACAAGCCCAATAAGCCCAACTTGCTCCTCTTACATGGCCTCGGACCCAGCGGAATGTGGACGTGGAACATGTTCATCTCGCGCTTCATCGAGATATTCAACGTGTACGTGCCTGATCTCTTGTTCTTCGGCGATTCCTACACGACCCGGTCCGAGTGGACGGAGCATTTTCAGGCTCAGTGCGTCGCAGGTAGGACAGTCGACTTTCTGACAGACATGATAGTACATGACTCGAGCAAGACTGACTTGGATCAGCATTTGACCTGTTTTGCAGGAGCCTTGAAGTCTCAGGGAGTGAGAAAGACGAACGTGGTGGGGCCAAGTTACGGTGGGTTCGTGGCGTATAGCTTGGCGGCGCAGTTCCCGGAGATGGTTGAGAAGTTGGTTCTGTGGGGTGCAGGGGTTTGTATGGACGAGAAGGACATGGAGGATGGGATGTTTCAGGTGGGCCTAAAAACATTAGATAGACTCGTTTCCTGAGTGGTAATCACGTTGCAGAAACAACTTTGGAACCTGTGCGTTTCTTGTGTGGAGTTCAGTGCGTGTCTTACTTACTCTTGATACTTGTGATAATGAACTAAGCGGGTCTTCGGAATGTCGCCCGGCAGGTGAAGAGCACGGACGAGGCCGTGAATTTGCTGTTACCACAGACGCCAGAGAAGATGAAGGAGATGCTCAAGGTCGTATTTTACAAGCCCGTGATGAGTATTCCCACTTGTTTTATGCAGGATTTCATTGATGTAAGTCAACAAAAAGTTACAAATCTCTCACCTGCACGTTCGTGTTTTCGCACATTGCCCACCAATTCAGCTAGCAAAATTCCCGCCCTTCCTTTTTTGTGATTCATAATGGAAGTTTTTATGATTAATCATCAGCCAAAAGTTTATTGGTTGGGGAAGTAGGATCTTTACATGGTTTTCCTGTGTTTTTATGTCGTTGTGTAAGCCACTTCTTGACCCTACTTATGGTATTCTTGTTCATATTTTATTGCTCAACATTATGAGGTATTGGGCCGATTACATCATGTTGTTTGTCGATTCTATGAGAGTTTGTACATGTGCAAGGACTTTTGAACTTTTGGTTGAACGGAAATCACCATTCCACTTCCTGCACACGACTATCGCAGCTTTGTTCCCTCTAACCCATATTGCTCAACATTACGAGCTACTGGTGTTGTTTAGTCCCAGAATCTCAACTATACAGAACATTTCAGAGACTAGACAAAATGAACAAGTAGTCTGTTTCTAGTGAACTGAGACTATACAAGATGTCTAGTTGTGAAGGCCAGTAGAGATTAAGCAGTAGGTTGTGATACAAACTGATTGCTTTCACTGTCATCAATCTCACATCAGCTGTGCTGTTTTAATAAAGTCATGAAAAGCTAAATACTTAAATTTTATTTGATGATATTTCTCATGGCCTAAAGTTGGAAAAGTTTATCTCGATAACTGAAGTTCTGTGGCATTTCAAGAAAGTCACCATGATTGTCTGCAGTTTATTGGCATGGAGCGCCTTCAAGAATGGACAGGGCTGATCAATGCCTTATTCAAAGATAGGAAGATGTCTAATCTTCCCAAGATAACTCAGGTTTCTTTCTCTCAAAATCTCTCTCCTCTAGATCTGTCTTCTTTGGACATCCTCTCAAGCCATGGATCTTTTCTGATGCAGCCAACACTGATAATCTGGGGCGAATATGATAAAGTCTTCCCATTGGAATTGGGTCAAAGATTAAAGAGGTTTCTTTTCCATGCTTTGCTTTGTTTTTTCTACTTCTTTAGAAGTTGATTCTCACAAGCACTTACATAAAAAACGTAATTGGATAGAAACAAATCTTCAGATGAAGTGTTCTTAATCACTGAGACCCCTTCAGTTGGAACTTTTGGTATTGATTTGCATCAAGTTCCAGGAGTATCTGTTTTTGCTGAGTGGCTCTCGGTAAACTTTCTTGATAAAATAACCTGTTTTCTTTTTTTCTTTTTTTTTTTAAAATTGTTTGAATGACTTTGGGCAGGCATTTGGATGAAAATGCGCAATTAGTGGTTATAAAGGATTGTGGTCATGCGGCGAATGGAGGAGAGGTGAAAGAGATGTACAAACACATGAAGTCGTTCCTCATAGACCCACTCCTTTCACCAAAGAAGGCAAATCAAACCAAAGGCCAGAAGGTGCACTGAGGGTCAGCAATGAGTTTATAGTCGAATCAGCCTTCTGCAGCATGCTTGTCCAAGTTATGTGCATATTAATATAAGCTATGTGATTAGAAGAAACGTAGTTCAACATATTGAACTGATGAACAGTAAGGCCATAGTGTGGGGAATATATCCTTTTGTCCTCGAGATATTGCATTACAGATGCATGTTTTTGGGTTCATAGTAAATTCTGCTAAATGTTTGCTTGTAATACTGCTTTCACAGTACGCAAATCAAATTTATGCCATTGTGATGAACATTGTCTTCCATTCCAGTTCAGCATTAAATCTGGGGCATATCGGTACTCTGAATATCAATATTCTGAGAACTGCTCGCAGATAAAGCTGAAAACATGAAGCAGGTGATTGGCATTGCCGCAAAGGAGAAATCATAACTTTTCGCACCCTTAACATGATTAATACAGATGCTAACTTTATCAGTCAAGATATTAGTTCTTGTAGCAGGAGGCCGAGGCAGTGAGGCGAGTAGGGGTTCGACCCAGAAGGTGTGACCAAGATGCGTGAGAAGTAGCCATTAGAAGAACATTGCCAAATCTGTATATGTATAAGAACTAGACGTTGCCCTGAATTTTTGCGGAGGGTCGTTATGTCTGATAACCAAACAAGATAGGAATGAGTGACCAACATGACTGATTCCATTGGGCATTACAGTAGTTATTCTAACGCCCAATTTGAAATGTCTAGTTTAAGGAATAGCTACTGCCTAGAAAGGCGAATCCCCATCGTAGTCCACCATGATGCAAACGGGTACAAAGCTGGAGGTTCTCCCAAGCCCAAGCACCCTTAATAAATGAACTGAGGTTTTCCGAGATCAAGAGTGATTAAGATCCAAACCCGGACCAAGGTTTCTCTGGACCACTTACGAAATTAAGAGTGCCCTTGTACAATTAGGCCAATCACCACGATGGTACTTTTAAGGAGTTCTCATTCGAATTATAATCGAAGTCAAGTGAAAAACATCTTAGCATAAGAAACAATCATTGAGCGCATTATTTCATTAGAAATTCGTTATACAAGTTTGCAGTAACTTAAAAGAATAAATTCATAAGTTTGAGAGCACTGAAATTATAATCTTCCTAACTTAAAAAATGTTTTCCACCTCAAGCAATGTGGGACTTCATCCTGATCTAGAAGCCTCTTTTTTATATTTAAGATTGGTGATAAATTAAGAACAAGCCTAAGTAATTGATAAGACTAGCTTGAGGAGGCAAAAAGTACATCGCAAGTGCTAAAACTTAACACGGGTGACACATAATTACTAAAATTTTCAAAAGGTATACTCATGATCTGTTTGGTGACTAGCTAAATAGTATCTTATTTTATTTTTTTGTTCCTCGGAACAATAAAAGAATAGAAATCTATTTGGTAACTTTTTTATTTCCGAGAATAAATTTGTTCCTGTGAATAAATTTGGAATAAAATCGAGATGTAAGAAAACTACTTCTTTATTTTTGGCAACAAGTTTAGGATCAAGACAACTTTCTTTTTTATTTTTTATTTTCTTCTTCTTCCTTTTACCGTTCGCCAACCTCAATGATGGTTGGCGGCCTTGCCAAAGCCTCATCGGCCGAGCCTTGTTGGTAGCTAGGCGGCTTGACCTTGTTGGCCCACTGCGAGGCTGACGTTGCCCGACCAAGACAAGGACGATCTCATGGTGACTCGGAGAGGTTGAGCCTCACTGATGGTTGGGCGAGCCTGGCTCGGCGAGGTTTGCCTTGCTCGGTGAGGTCGAGCCTCGCTAATGGTTGGGCGAGCTCGGCCTCACCAAATCTGGGCCAAGCCGAGCATTGCCCACCGCCTGCAAAGCTTGGGCCGATAAGGCTCAGCATTGCCAGGGGCCAATGGGCCAATGAGGTTGCCAGCCATGGCTGAGGCCAGCAACTGGTTAAAGAAAGAAGAAGAAGAAGAAGAAATAAAAATAGCAAAGAAAAAGAAGAAAAAAAAAAAAGAAAACTATAATAGAATCATTAAAAAATTAAAATAAATTTTAAGTTACAAAAGAATTTGAGGGTCGTACCAAACGTATCTCTATCCTAAGAGTATAATTTTTGAACAGTTATCAAATGCTTTAAAATGCTCAGAAACTCATTTAGAGTACAGAGTAAAAAAAAATCATTTATGAGCTAAAGTTGTGTCATGCCCCGAACCCCAGGCATGCGCACATCCCTCTATGGTTGACTAAATTGGGACGTTCCCAAAACCAGTTGCTAATCCATTCATTTTATGCACATGCGGAAGCGAATTAAACAATCTTTAGACAACAATCAACATGGGATAGAAAAGCAGGACAACCAATTAACACAAACCACATTTTATAAACACATCAGGCTTATATAAAAGGGTCTAGACCCTACAAGTATATATATAAGTCTAGATCAAAAAGAGCCACTAAGCCATCTAAACTCCGGATCCTCTAGTCTTGGGCTAAGGGTCCTCTATGACACCATCAGGGATGTTGATATCCATAGGATGCCCTATTTCCCACTTCCCTGTCCCAAGCCCCATTGGGATAGTTGACGAACCACACTCTAAAGTGATGGGGTATCCAGTGAGGTAGGCTTTCATTGACCCAGACAGTGGACTCAACTAACTCACGGATCAGGTTAGTCCTGGGAATTGGGTAATAGGAGTGCTTGAAGTCCTCTTGCGGGACCCAACACGAATGTGTCTCACCTCCATCTAAGGACTTGTAAAATTTTAAACCACGACAAGACGAGATAAAGTCTTAGCGAGTCTACACCCTAAACCTCGATTAGGATGAAAATTCACTTAAAGGCAGCCTAAACACATATCACATAAGACTTACCTTGCATCAACACCTCCCTGCACATTAGTACAGCTCATATAACATATGCATACAGTAAATGCATTCAATAATTGAAACACTCTATATCACTCATCAATTAATCACAGGGGGTCTTAATTATAAGGCCAAATCGTTATGATACGTCCCATTTCACGCCACATAATTTCGTCCCATAATCAGATACGATTATTTCAATCACTCAAACGTGTTCCAATTAGTTACGACCCAACAGCCATGGCCAACGCAACAGTCGGCAGTCATCCGGCATAATCGGGCGTCGTCCCACTTCATCAAGCACGGCAACGTCTACATTTAGATGGCATTTTCGAAGGAGCATCAACCCAGCCTCCACGGCGACTGGCATCCGTTAACGGGGGGCATTTGAACTTAATTAGGCATTGTCTGGCGTAAACGCATCGTGACGGGATGTGATAGCGATCACACACACATCCAATCTCAGCTAAGGACATCATGCTTTGCACTTAAATGCCTTAATTTCAAATAATGTATTTGGCTTATTTTCTTCATATTAAAAACACTCGCTAAAATAATTGTGCGTGGTCACACAATCAAATTGGACCATAAAGCGTGATATTCTCCCATTTTAAAATTTCACGATTTGATATAATACTTAAAATATTTTTGGCGTCAAAACCCGACACCCGGTATTTTTCTAAATTAAATACCAAAAATTCATATTTTTGAAATAATAATTAAAAATCATCATCTAGCACTCAATTACATAAATTAGTGATTAATTGCACAAACCAATACAATCATGACGATCAGCGTAAAATTTTGATCACCGGTTATCCCGGTATAATTTACGCTAATTAATAATTAATTAAATAAATTACATTTAATTAAATACAAATTATTTAAATTAAACTCTTAATTAATCTACATAAGCTAATCTAACCACCTAATTGAACTAATTAAATTAATCTAACTAAGCTAACTAATTTTCTAATTAAACTAACCACATAATCTAATTAACCCTTAACTAAATTAATCTAACCACCTAATCACCTAACTAAACTAACTAAGTAAATAATTACACTAACTAACTAACATTAATCCTAATTAAGCCTAACCAATCCACTAACCCCTAATTAGCCCCACTAATCTCCCTTAAGTACAATTAACCCCTTAATTAGAGATCAGGGTGTCAACTCACCGTTTAAGCGGGCAAACGGGTCCATGGTGACAGCGGTGTGACAGTTACCCAAACCCGGGCCTATGACGACACCAAAGGAGGTCCGAAATGGGCTGAAAAAGCCCACAAGGCTCACGGGTCCAACTAGGAGGATCGTATCTGCTCGGGGGTTGGTCTTGGTCCGGGAAGGAGCTGATTGTAGCGCTAGTGGCTGGACAGCGTGGGGATGGCAGTTGGAGTGGAGCAGGGACGAACGGTCGACCAAAGGCGGCTGGTTAGCAACGACGGCGGAGCCAGGCGGTCTAGCATCAAGTTGTGACGCGGGCTAGCCTAGGCTTGGGGACGTTAGTCGCGAGAGCTAACTAGCTCGCGAGCGGCTTGGACAACGCAAGGGCATGAGGCGGTGGTTGGCCTGGACGGTGCAAGGGCTAGCACACAACAATGGAGGAAAATGAAGAAAAAAAGCTGAGGAAGAAGAAGAAGTTGCTACTAGAAGGAGTTCTACTGGGCTTGTTCACGTAGGGGAGGAGAAACAAGGAGGAGAGAGGGGGAACAAGGGAGGACAAGGGGCTAGGAAGTCTTGCTTGTGGCTAATCACCTTGCATTTGAAATATCTCATGCAATAATCACTTTGGGCACAAAGTCTTCTGCCCTTGCTAGCTAAGCTTCCTCCACAAGCCAATCTCTCCACAAAACTTCACCACATAACTTCAATTTGATGCCAAAAAACAACACAGCACCAGCCCCTACGAATTTGGTGGATTTCTTCTTCAATTTCCCACAAAACAACTTCAATTTAATAGCCAAACATGCCATGACAGCAACCTAAACCAATTTCCCTTCAATCCCTCACAAACCAACTCACTTTGGTAGCCAAAAATTGCCAATTAAGATGCCCATCCGAATTTCTTGAATTTAATTTGCCAATTTTTTTCCACCAAAATTCCAAGCTTGCCAATAAATCGTGACACATTAGAACTTTTGATTCCCGAAACCAAGTTCAATTTCGTGGTTAATTTCGATCGGACGCGATTTTAGTGTGACCTAACCTACCGGGTAGCTTTGAGGAATTTTATCGCTTTTGACCCATGATTGATAATTTTCAATCCATGTTTGTATATCTCCAACTCATTGACGACTCTCAATTGTTGTAAAAATCTCAATGTTTTAATTATGGGCATCGGGTACAGAATCGACAAAAATTTGGTTTTGTGCCGTTTGACGCGAATTTTGCAATCAGTTGAAATCACCCACAATTTAATTATGTGCTTCTGTCGAATCGATCTATCTCTGGTCTCTAATCAATTTTAACAGTGCCATATTGACTCTTGTCGATTAGCATGGTCGAGTAATCGATTTTTGATCGAATTCTTAAGTCTGTCGCGTTTATATCCTTTAATGGTTTCATCTAATAGATTAGTTATCTCGTGAGTGATTAGCTCAGAGAAAAAAAATCATAGGCGCGTCGATGGAAAGCCCATTTCATTTAATCGAGGCGGGGTTGAAAATCAAGATGTCACAAGTTGTTTCCGAAAATAGAATGGTTACTGAATAGGCCTTTAAGTGCTATTTTCTTTGAAAATTGGATACTTAAGTGCCAACTTTGGCGAGGTTAGCCGGAAATCCGACGTGACATTATTTTGATAATAAAACCAATCTACATGGCTCACTGGAAATTCATGTGGTGTTGACGTGGCTAGCTTGTCCCAAATGATGTCGTTTTGTCCCCAAATTTGATTTTAAATATAGATTAAATTTAAAAACTAAATTAAAAGAAAAGGGGGAGGGGGGGAGCAAATCGACAAGTGTTGTAGCCCCACCATCACCGAAAAGGGTTGTCAATGGTGGGAGCACGGTTGGCCCAGGTCATTAGGTCCCAACAAATGGTTGGCAACCTTGGCCAATCATAGGCGAGGCCAATCCTGCCCTAACCAATGGTAGCCCTTGGCCAAATTTGGGGGAGGCCCACAACCCTCGCCCTAGATCTAGGCAAGAGTCGTCGCTGGCCCTCCCTTGTGATTGGCCAAGGTTGTCGGCCATTGGCCTGGGCCTGAAAACCTCAACCGACCCTCGCCACATCGTTGTCAGTCCTTTTTGACAATGGTGGAGCAGCAATGGTGAGGACCATAGAGGTGCTCGTTGATTTGTTGCCCTGTTCTCTTTTCTCTTTTTTATTTTTTAAATTATTTTTAATTTAATTTAATTAATATTTACATTAAAAATCAAATTACGGGCAAAGTGATGTCATTTTAGGCGTATCTAGTCACACCAGCGTCACGTGTATAATTCTTTTAAAAATAATTGCCTCATTAGTAAAAAATATTGCTGGAAAATGCCATGTCGGCAATTTAGTCAGAAAATTTTCACCCTTAGCACTTAAGTATTCATTTCTTCTCAAATTTTGACACGTAAATGTATCTTTTGGAAGTTGTAACATTTAATGTCCATTCGTGCCAAGTTTTGATACTTGAGGTGTCTAGTACTCAACTCGAGGATTATAGGTGAAGTGCATATAGAGGTCCACATGGTAGATCTAGATAGTATTTCCTCTTACGAAACCAGGTATATGCTGCCTCATTTGTGCATATAAGCGACGTGGAATTTCGTCCTTGCCAAAGGGCTCTTTTATGTAAGTGATAAAGTCGAAACAAGTCCAGTAGAATCGGTGATATTAGCTCACAAGCTCAAGAATCGTGAAATGGGCAAGCCACTATATAATTTTTTTTGTCATCAAAGTGCCATGAATGTTTAATTATCTACTTGGCCCCATTCAGTAAAAACTATTTAGGCGGTATTAACATATGAGATGTCAAATGTAAGGAGTACAATTGAATTGTTCTCGAACTCAAAGGGGTTAAAACCCCCCCCCCAAAAAAAAAAAAAAAAAAAACAAACTAATGCACTTATACTTCATTTATTCCATAATAATTTTCATGACATAGAAATCCCAAATTGGTATATCGTACCATATTTATCAACAAACTAATTTTAGGTCACAAAATTCCGAACAAGGACACTTGTATCATATTCGCCCAAAGTAATTTTCGTGTCACATAAACTCCCAACTCACCGAAATCTTAGATTGGTAAATCTGCTAAAACCTACTAATTTGCCTCGAGAGCTTCCTCAAGTTTCAAATCTACTAAAATCTCTAATTTGTATGACAGAAAAAATTAATTTACGATAAATATGACATAAGTGTACAATTGAATTCTTCCTGAATTTAAAGTGCCACTATTAGAGCTTTTCTTCACCCGAAGTTCATTGCACAGAATATTTGTCGGAGTTTCTGGCAAAAATTTATGGAATTTCTAAGAGTTTAAACGCAACCTATCTAGACTATGTTCCAAAACAATTATAGACAACGGGAATTGCTATCTTTTCCTAACCTCAACCGCATCATTACAAATACTTCCTACAGATTTTCCAAATTAATTTAGCGAATGGCCAAAAAAAAAAAAAAAAAAAAATCTCCACGGTCCCCTCTGTCTTGCCTTCCGTCATCTTATTAAGTGGAGTTCTATTAAATAATAGAAGAAAATGCTACGATTTTCCTTTTAATACAATGATTTTCTTTTGCCATATGAGCAATTAATATTTAGGAAAATAAAAAATTTGTTACTTGCTATGCATGATCTATGGAGCACTCTTGTTAGCCCCAACCCTCGAGCTCGGGACAGCCCCTATTTCTCTTTGATCATTTAGATGCAACTTCTCAGGATGCATTGCCGACCCATTATTTTTATTTTTGATTAGATACAAGTGGAAGCATATTATAAACACTCGGTCAATTAAAAAAGAGCAACAATAGTACAAGCATAACAATAAACATTTCCAAAAGCATTGCCTTTATTTATATACTTGTTAATTCTAGGAAGTTGAATATTCACAAGCCCTTACACTGTAGTTTCCCACCAACCATCAAAAACCATCAGAGGTTTAGGGCTAACTAAAGATTTTCTAACACAAGGGCCAACCAAAAGAGATGCATCTCGTGCCCATCACCAGCCATGATATTTGGGTGGAGTCTTAGGGTTAGAGTTCTCATTAAGATTGGTCTCCAGATCCTCTACGGCACCATCAAGGGGTGTCGATGTCCATCGGATTCTAAATCTGCTCTCCAGGAGTCTTGCTAGATGGTCCATCAAACCCACACTTTAGGCCAAAATGTTCCTTCTCGACTCGGACGAACCATGCCTTAAACATGTGGGCCACACAATTGGCCAACCATTTGTCTACCCAGACAGTTGTAAAAAGTAAAAAAAAAAAGGCTCACAAATGTGTTTGGTCTTTGGCATAGAGTACAGAGTCACAACAGTTTCTTGATCCATCAGGACCCTGAACCGAACATGACAGTTCTCCATACTATGGGCTTGAAAACAACAAACAACAATAAGTGAGGTAAAATCTCAGTAAGTTAACAACCTAAGCATTGATTAGAACGCTAATTCATCTCAGGTGCGACCTACACATACAACACGTCAAATAATCCCGTGGACATTATTACCTCACCTTGTATATTTTTAACTAGCACATGCCAATAACAACGCATCAAGCATACATATAATCAAAACACTCCTCATATTTTTTCATGCATAATATATTCACGCGTGTTCTAATTATTACGACCACTCAAGCCATGGCCAACACAAGAGTTGGCGATCTCCGGCATACCGGACATCATTTTGCCCCATCAGCATGGCATCATCTTGGATCCCCATCATGGACAGCATCCCATAAAAAACATCAATATGGCCTCAATTACAACTTGGCATCCGGACCCCTAATGGACATCTGATAAAATCAGGCATCGTCCCCAAACTCTTGTTGGGTGACAGATTCCTTTAAGTGACCACATGAGCACACCAGTTACTTACACCAATTTTATTTCTTGTCAATTAGCCAATGCAAACATGATTTGTACTCAAACAATAAACTGCTGCAATTTTCACACATGAAAATGAAATAAAATATTCACACATGATCACAAACATACATATAATTGACCCATCAAACTTTGTACACTTTTATTTTAAAACATCCTTGCCCCATTTGACACATAAAATATGATACCCAAACACGACACTTCGTGAATAACCTTTTATATGTTCATGAACCTTTCTTTAAAATATGCATACAAGGTTTCTAAACTGGATAATTATTTTTCATGGCATCACAAGCTTCAAACAACATAAATCATGTACAAATTCACCTCATAAGTCAAACATAAAATGTATATAAATACTACTTATCGCCCTATTGCGATAACTTATCAACCTTATTCCGATAACTTATTACCATTCCATTGCTGGCTTATCATCTAATTAGTGATAACTTATCACTTATTTTCCAATGGCTTGCCACGCCTTTGGTGATAGCTTATCACTTACTTTATGATAGCTTATCACCTAATTACCAATAGCTTATTACTCCATTGGTGATAGCTTATCATCCTATTCATGATAGGTTATCACTTCCACTTATCACTTTCCTTGATAATCTATCACCACTACTTATCACTTATTGCGATAACCTATCAACTAAGCTATCATTAATTAATACTAACTACAATTAAACTTAATTTAAACTACCCCTAAATGCAATCAACACTCTAATCAATAATTAGGAAGTTAACTCACTATTTAACAAAGACGGTGAGTTAATGGTGATGGTGGCATGACAATGATGAGGGCGTGGTGCTCATAGTTTGAATGGCAGCCCTAATAGCGGCGGTTTGGTGATGGCACATAAAGGCATCAGTGATGGCGATGAGGGCGGCTTGGCTAATAGCGAGTGGTGAATGGCAACGACGTTGAACGGCAAATGACAACACAAATGGACAGCACATATGTGGCGAATGGCAGTGGCAATCGACATGACGGCAAGGGGTGGTGATTGTGGTGAAGAAAAGGAGAAGAAGGAGAAGAAAATGAAAGAAAGATGGAGAGAGAAGGGGTTCAGCTGAATAAGGAGGAAGGAGGGAAGAGGGAGAGGGAGAGGGAGAGGGAGAAGGAGAGAGATAAAGACTTGTGAGACTTTTCCCCCAAAATCTTCCTCAATCAAATGCAATCACCAAATCCCTCCAAAAACCCTCTCTTCCAAGTCTTTTACCTTTTGTCTTCTTCTTCTTCAATGCCAAAGGTCTTCTAGAAAGGGCATTTTGGTTATTTCACCACTTTAACACAAAATCCCAATTTTGCCCTTGAGCTCAATTGCTTGAAATAGGTTTAGATGGGGTTGGTGGGCTTCTTTGGGCTCTCTTGACCGCACTTCCTAGGCATGAAACCCATTAGGCCTTCGCTCAGCGTGGCTCCTTTTTTTGGCTTCCAATTCTCGACCTATTAATCCTCATCCAAAATTTAAAACTTACCGAGATGAATGAGGCGACGTCCAATAGGTCGGTTTTGAAATCCTTGGAAGTTCGATATCCGAAATCGAATTAAAATTCGTGGTTAAAATCGATCATGTGTAACTTTAGTACAATCTAAATTGTCGAGTGACTTTTAGGGCTTTTGCACATTTGTCTCATGGTTGATAAAATTTCAATTCATGTTTATGTCTCTTCAAATTATGGATAAATCTTGATTGTCACGTAATCACGACAAATCAATTACTTGCCATGAATAGAAGAGTAATAGGAAATCAGTTTATTAGTTCACAGCGAGTATTGTAATTGTGCAAAATCACTCGTAAACCGACTACGTACTTTCGTCGAATCGATTTATATCCATTTGTTAATTGACTTGCAATAGCGTAATATTGTCCCTTGTCGAGGATCAAGCTGTTTATCCACGATTGAATTCTCTAGTCATGTGCGTTTTTAATCTTTTATGGTTTCTGCCAATAGAACTCATGAGTAATCAATTCTGAATAAATTCAACTATCAGTGTATTGATAAAATAACAATTTCTTATACTCAAGAATGGTCGAATTTCGTGATATACCAACTCTTGAAATTGACACTTCTAAAATACCATTAAATTGCACATCTGAATAGACTTTTACTGTTAGCTTAATTTAAATCTCTCGATAGACGCACATCTCTTGAGGCCACCGTGTTTGATTTGGCTTTTCAAGTCTTAACCAAGGAAGCTTCTTTAAATCTTCTTCCTGGTAAACACCAAAATTAGCAGACTATATAGAATACAGCCGGTTAAGAAAGCTTCTTTGAATCTTCTTCCTGGTAAACACCAAAATTAGCAGACTATATGGAATACAGCCATTAGCAGGTTGGCTTTATCGCCGTCTCTGCTCAATCCAATAGTATCACATTCTTAAGGAAGAAGAAAAGATTCTTAAGGGAGAAGAAAAGAAAACGCCACCTTCATTTCTTCATCAAACCCACCACATCCGTCCTCCAAAAGCGAGCCACTCCTCAGAAAACCTCAAGACAATACCGACAAAAGAGCAAACAAGATAAACCAAATCTCGATGGCAAAGTGCTTCAGCTTTTCAGCGACATACGACCGATGGTTGCGCTTCTCTTATTCCCGGATGGGCCTGAAGTCGACCACCACGGACCTCAGCGGCGATGGCACGGTCATGCACTGTTGGGTCCCCAAGACGTACAAGCCCAACAAGCCCAACTTGCTCCTTGTGCACGGCCTCGGAGCCAGCGGAATGTGGCAGTGGAATGCGTTCGTCTCGCGCTTCATCGAGAGATTCAACGTGTACGTGCCTGATCTCTTGTTCTTTGGCGACTCCTACTCGACCCGGCCCGAGCGGACCGAGCAGTTTCAGGCTCAGTGCGTCGCAGGTAGGACTGTCGACTTTCTGACAGACAGGATACCAAATGAATCGAGAAAGACTGACTTGGATCAGCATTTGACCCGTTTTGCAGGAGTCTTGAAGGCTGAGGGAGTGAGAAAGACGGCAGTCGTGGGGGCAAGTTACGGTGGCTTCGTGGCATATAGCTTGGCGGCGCAGTTCCCTGAGATGGTGGAGAAGTTGGTTCTGTGGGGTGCAGGGGTTTGTATGGAGGAGAAGGATATGGAGGATGGGATGTTTCAGGTGGGCCAGAAAACATTAGATAGACTCGTTTCCTGAGTGCTAATCATGTTGCAGAAACTGCTCTGGAACTTGTGTGTAATTCTTGTGGGATTTCAGTGCGTGTCTCACTGTTTCTTGATATTCGTGACAACTGGATCTGTCTTTGGGCAATGTCGTCTGACAGGTGAAGAGCATGGACGAGGCCGTGAGTATCATGTTACCACAGACGCCAGAGAAGATGAAAGAGCTGATCAAGGTCGTCTTTTACAAGCCGGTGATGACAATTCCCACTTGCTTTATGCAGGATTTCATTGATGTAAGTCAACGAAAAGTTACAAATCTCTCAGCTGCACGTTTGTGTTTTAGCACATTGCCTACGAATCTGAGTTTATTGATGCCGAGTGTTCAGTTTTCGTTTCCTTTGTTAGCGAAACTCTCACCCTTCCTTTTCCTGATTCATAATGGAAGTTTATACAGTTAATTATCAGGTAATAGATACATTGAATGGGGAAGTAGAATCTTTACATGGCTCTCCTCTGTTTTTATGTTATCGTTTAGGCCACTTCCTTGACCATACTCATAATAGTCTTATTCACATTTTATTGCTCAAGATTAGGAGGTACCAGGCCGATTAAATTCTAATTAGATCAGAGTAAACCCCATGCAAGGACGTGAAATTTTGGTCGAAGAAAAATTACCATTCAGCTTTCTGCCCTTGATCCTCACAGCTCTGTTCACGGTAACCATTTTTGAGGTCTAGAAATAATGCATTGGCATCATTTAGTCCCTGAATCTCGACAATAATGAACATTTCAGACACTAGATAAAATGAACAAGTAGTTTGTTCCTTGTGAACTGAGACTATACAAGATGTCTAGTTGTGAAGGCCAGTAGATATTAATCGGTGGGTTGTGATACATAGTGCTAACTCTCACTGTCCATCAAGCTCACATCAGCTGCGCTCTTTTCAACAAACTCATGAAAAGCTAAATATTTAGATTTTATCCGGTGATGTTTCTCGCGGGCTAAACTTGGAAGAGTTTATATCGATCACTCAAGTTCTGTGGCATTTCAAGAAAAGTCACTATGATTGTCTGCAGTTTATGGGTACGGAGCACCTTCAAGAATGGACAGGGCTGCTCAATGCCTTACACAAAGATAGGAAGATGTCTAATCTTCCTAAGATAACTCAGGTTTCTTTCTCTCGAAATCTCTGTCCTCTTGATAGGACTCGAGCAATTGAACTAGTTATTCACATTGATTTGTCAATATCTTCTCTCGTCTTTGGACATTCTCTCAAGCCATGGATCTTTTTCTGATGCAGCCGACGCTGATAATCTGGGGGGAATATGATAGACTCTTTCCAATGGAATTGGGTCACAGATTAAAAAGGTTTCCCCTCCAAGCTTTGCTTTGCTTTTTCTGCTTTCTTTAGAAGCTTGATTCTCTAACAAGCACTTATATAAACAACATAATTGGATAAAGCCAAATCTTCAGAACCGAAGTGTTATTCACTGAGACCCCTTCAGTTTGAACTTACAATGTTAACGTGCATCAAATTCCAGAAGGATCTGTTTTTTGCTAAATGGCTTTGGTAAACTTTCTTGATGGAGTAACCTGCTTCTGTTTTTGTATCGTTCGAATGACTTTGGCCAGGCATTTGGAAGGAATTGCACAATTAGTGGTTATAAAGGATTGTGGTCATGCCCCGAATGGAAGGGACATGAAAGAGATATACGAACACATGAAGTCGTTCCTCGTAGATCCACTCCTTTCACCTAAGAAGGCAAATCAAACCAAAGACCAAAAGGTGCACTGAGAGTCAGCATTGAATTTATGGTCGAATAAGCCTCCTGCAGCATGCTTGTCCGAGGTATATAAATATTAATATAGCCTATGTAATTTGAAGTAACATGGTTCAACATAATTAACCCATGAAGAGCAATGTCCAAAGAATGGGGAATATTTCATTTTTTCCTCTAGATATTGTGTTACAGTTGCATATTTTAGGGTTCATTGTGAATTTTGCTAGATTAGTGTTGTAATGTTTGCTTGTAGTATTGCTTTCACTGTCGCACCCCAAAAAATTCTAACGGGATGAGCGAGTGATATGACTACCTTTCCACTCGAAAGATGAAGCCTCAAACTATATGTGATATCCCGAAAATTAGTTCCTATTTCGAAATATATGAAATGGTTTTGTTCAGATTTTGCTGTAGTATCTTGTGCTCCAACATGATCAGTTAAAGGAGAACTCTGTGCAGTAGATTAAAAATGTACAACATTAGCAGAACTCCGGAAGAGAGGAAACAAAAATCAATGAACAGTAAATTAAACAAAAGAGAACCGTTTGAGCACAAAAAGGATGGAAAAGGAGCGATTTGATTACAGGAGACTACAAGCTTCCGCTGAACAAACCTAAATTGGATAACCCAAACAACCTGGCCCACCCACTAAGTCTCTTACAATAGAAGTCCAATTGCGAAAGCATAGTGTCTTTAAACATGTAGTGATGATTTACAAAAGAAAACTCACACTTGTCAGCTGACTTTCAGTCATATTAAAATGTAAATCCCCCACGCAGAGTTTCCTGTCCGTGGCTCCATATGCTCCGGCAAGTACCTGAAGCACCAGTTGCGGTAGAATGAACAAGATTCTTCTTAGCATCCGAAGGTTTAACCATCACAGGTTGCCCAAGAAGTAGCTGTCCAGAGAGCGCTATTGCCAGTGGTACTGACATTGCATCATAAAGTTCAATGTACCTGCAACATCACGAGCCCCCGTAAGTTGGTCAGGACATGTATGCCACCAGAAATTGTGATAAAAACTTACAAAGCATAACAAACTGAAGCAGGGAAACAAAAACTCTAGCGAAGGGAGCTCAAGCTGAGGTTTGTTTGATGAATTTGACACCTCATATGAAAAAGAAAAAGTTAGCTCATTGCAGTGAAGGTACGAGAAAGCAATGATGAAAGGTAATTATCAAAGAGAAAAAGAACAAAAATGATAGAATACCAGGCTATAATATAGCCATGCCTTATGTTAATTTCAAAATTATCTAGTAACAGCACCAATATCTCAAAAGATTATGAAACAGAAAGAAGTGAATTAAATTGTCAAAACCACCACCTATAGGCAATTCAATTATATTAACCACCCGAACTTATTTTGATTGGATCAGAATCAGCCGAAGACCAGTAAGCATACACGCAAGAAAATGCAAATACCTGGTTTATCCCTACACAAAACATTTATCACTCATTAGGTACGGGGTGCAACATTCAATCCAACAATTAACTTACCTGTAGACATGGAAATTACAACTTATGAAACCATGATCCATATGTGCCGTCAAGAAATAGAACAGTTTATCGGAAGAGTAGTTGATGTGGTTGTTTTTCCCTTTCAAGCTGTAATTTATATCCTGTTTCTTTTCGTTGATTTGTTCTTTGCCCCTCTAGAGGATTCGATTGATCTACCTAGTCAGGACAGGTGTATTGAGTGCGGATCTGTTTGCTCGATATTGCCGCCATAGAGGTTACAACTCATTATATATTTGTGGGACTGATGAGTATGGGACTGCAACAGAGACTAGAACCTCGGAGAAGAAGTGCACACCGCAGCAGACTTACGACACGTGATTATAACTTCTCATGATTTCTTTATATCATCGCCGCGTCAATAGAGTGGATGATGCTCTGAAATGCGTGAAAAACATAATGAGTTTCTTCTTAATTGGACATGTCTTCGGTAAAATGATGGCATGTGTTCTTTTAAAGGCACTCCAGGTTTTCTATGTTCTCGTTTGTGCACATGTTTTTGACAGCCGTGTTATCATCAAAATATCATGCAGTGGGTCGTGGCATTCATCTCTGTAGGAACGTTGTTGACGTGAAAATTCTTTTTTCTTTTTTTACATTCATTTTTATTTTAAAAAATTGATTTCTTATCAAATTTTCAATGCGATCTTCTCTCCTGTCATGCCGCAGATATTAAGCAGTGCATAAGCAAGTCTATAAGTGGTTCAATGTATGGTTTGATAAATTTGGACGTCCATCAACCCCACAGCAGACTGAAGTTTGCCAAGCTATTTTCAAGAAATTGTTCAAGAACAATTGGCGTTTGAAAGTCTGGCAAGCTATTTACTTGTTCATCGTTACAGATTCATTTGTACAAGTTGCTCACATTTTTTTAGTTGAACGATATTTTGTTGTGACAGCTTTAATGTGATGATTTTTAACTGATCGGCTTGTGGACGGTATCTGTCCTACCCCAGATAAACTGTGATTTTACGTAAGGCGTGATAAGTGTGGAAAGCTTTTGAATCCAACTGAATGAGGGGCAGATTATTACTTTGCACTTTAATGAATTGTGAATTGGGGGGCAGATTATTACTATTCAAGATGATATCACTGCTTAGCTAGAATGCATAAATTTAGGACTTTGTTTTCGATATATAATATTAGCTATTGTCATGAGAGCCTCTTTCTTTAGCTCCTCTAAATGTCTGTTTTGCGTCATTGATGTTACTAAGAAATGAAATGAAAGAAACAGATGCTGAAGCAATCATGCATGCTTTAAGTGACTTTAACGTATTGTCCTGTTTTTAGGCGCAATTTATATTAATGCTGATTGTTTACAGGTTTGTTAGGCAACTCTGAGAATCCACGATACAAACCACTTTTCCTCGAGCTCCCTCTACTGAAGGATACAAACCACTTCTTATTTTATATTAGAACCCAAATATTATTTCATGTGTAATATTATTTTAATTTTTTTAATGCAAAAAATTTAAGGGAAATAGATTTCATATCATGAATACAAGAAATTATATTCACCATTATCTCATCTTCTCATGATTTTATCTAAGTTATATCCTTATTGTACCTGACTTTATTCTATTTTGGACAAAATTAAACACGGAATAAAATAAATTTTATTCTGTCTCGACTTTTATGCAGGCCTCATGTCATAGTCTAATAATTTTTTTTAAGGAAACCACCCACGCTCTATTTTTTTGACGTTTGAAGTCCTTATCATGGATTGACCAAAAAAAGTCTTAATTATGGAAGCTCCATTTAATCTTTATCCCACTAGACACAAAAATTAGCATCTGCAGATTTGCCTGGATCCCCATCTCTGCTAAATCCAATAGTATTGCATTCTTGAGAAATAAAAAGAGCACCCTCTTTCGTCGTTTGATCAAACCCACCATTTTCTTCGATCTACTCCCTCCTCCAAACGTGACCCACTTCTCAGAAAACTCCAAGAAGATAACCGCAAAAGAGCAAACAAGAGAACCAAATCTTGATGACGAAGTACTTCAGCTTTGCAGCTACATGTAACCGATGGTTCCGCTTCTCCTTTTCCTGGGCGGGCCTGAAACCGACCACCATCGACCTTGGTGATGGCACGGTCGTGCACTGTTGGGTACCCAAGACGTACGAACCCAACAAGCCCAACTTGCTCCTCTTGCACGGCCTCGGAGTCAACGCCATGTGGAACTGGAACGAGTTCATCTCACCCTTCATCGCTAGATTCAACGTGTACGTGCCTGATCTCTTGTTCTTTGGCGACTCCTACACGGTGCGGCCTGAGCGGACTGAGCAGTTTCAGGCTCAGTGCATCGCAGGTAAGGACCGTCGATCTTTCGACACGACAGGATAGCATAGCACATGACACAAGCAAGACTGACTCGAATCATCATTTGACCCGTTTTGCAGGAGTCTTGGAGGATCAGGGAGTGAGGAAGACAAGCGTGGTGGGGATGAGTTACGGCGGGTTCGTGGGGTATAGCTTGTCTGCACAGTTCCCGGAGATGGTTGAGAAGTTGGTTCTGTGCTGTGCAGGGGTATGTATGGAGGAGAAGGACATGGAGGAAGGGATGTTTTCGGTGAGCAAAAAAACATTACATGGACTCGTTCTATGAATGACAATCCCATTGCAAAAACTGCTTAGGAACTAATATGCATTTCTTTTGGAGTTCAGTGCGTCTTACTGTTTCTTCATACTTGGGATAGTGGAACTGAGTCTTGGCACAATGTCATCACGGCAGGTGAAGAGCTTGGACGAAGCCCTGACTTTTCTGCTTCCACAGACGCCGGAGAAAGTGAAGGAGATGTTTGAGGTCACCTTTTACAAGCCGGTGACGAGAATGCCCACTTGCATCATGCAGGATCTCATTGACGTAAGTTGACGAAAAGTTACAAATCTTTCAGCTGCGCGTTTGCATCTTTGCGCATCTCCTATGAATCCAATTTTCTGCCCTGGATTATCACAGCTTTGTTCCCCCTTACCCACATTTGAGGCCGAGGAATATTGCATTAGGGCGCTAAGTCCATGAATCCCGACTGTATGCAACATTGTGGACACAAGACAGAATGAATTAGTAGCTTGTTCCTTGTGAACTGAAACTACACAAGTTATGAAGACCCTTGAGATTAAACAACCACTTGTCATACAATGTGCTAACTCTCACTGTCATCGATCTTGCATTAGCTGTGCTGTTTCAACTGACTTATGGAAAGCTAAACATTTAAATTTTATTTGATGACGTTTCTCACGGGAAATCTAGGAAAAGTTTATGTCGATCACTCAAGTTCTGTGGCATTTCAAAAAAGGTCACCATGATTGTCTGCAGGTTTTGTGGAAGGAGTACCTTCAAGAAAGGATAGGGCTGGTCAATGCAATGAGCAAAGGTCGGAAGATGTCTAATCTTCCCAAAATAACTCAGGTTTCTCTCTCTTGAAATATCTGTCCTCTCTATCGGACTCGCGCAATTTCCTCATGACATATTCACATTGATTTTGTCGATATCTTCTCTCATCCTTGCCATCCTCTCAACCCACTGATCTTTTGTGATGCAGCCAACACTGATAATATGGGGGGAATATGATAAAATCTTTCCATTGGAACTGGGTCACAGATTAAAGAGGTTCCCCTTCTAAGCTTTGCTTTGGCTTTTCTACTGTCTTCAGAAGCATGATTTTCTCTAACAACCAATTGTATAAACAACATCATGGGTTGAAAACAAATCTTCAGAACCAAAATGTTCTTAATCATCTAAGACCACTTCAATTTGAAAATCCATTGCTTATGTGCATCAAATTACAGGAGGATCTGTTTTCGCTCTATTGCTCTTGGGAGATTTTCTATGGAATAACCTGCTTCTTTTTTAATTATTCTAATGACTTTGGCCAGGCATTTGGATGAAAACGGGCGACTAGTGGTTATAAAGGATTGTGGTCACGCGATGAATAAAGAAAACCCGAAAGAGATGTACAAACACATCGAGGCGTTCCTCGGCGATCCACTCCTTTCACCTAAATCAAACTAGTGGCCAGAAGGTGGACTGAAAGCCGGCAATGAATTCTGCAGCTTGATTGTCCAAATTTTATGTATGCATTAATTTAAGCTGTGTAATCAGAAGAAACATGGTTCAACAAAATATAATTTATGAAGAGTAAGGCTGATAGTATGGGGAATGTCTCCTTGTTTCCTTAAATATTGCGTTACAGACGAATTTTTTGGGTTCGTCGTGAATTTTGCCAGATTAGTGTTGCAATGTTTGCTTGTAACGCTATTTACACGGTACACGAAGCAAACTAATGCCATTGTGATGAACATTGTCTCCAGTTCAGTTCAGCATGAATTCTGTGGCATATTAGTACTCAATATTCTAGGCAAAAGTACGCCACAAAAGCCAAAATTTAGTACGGGTAGACACTTGAGCGCCAAAATTTCCAAAAGGTGCACTTAACTATCACTTTAAAAAAAAAAAAACTTTTAAGTGCCAACTTCAACAAAGCTAACCGAAAATCCAATGTGACATTATTTTAAAAATAAAAGTGGTCCACATGGCTCGCTTGAATTATCTACTCAATAATCAATGTGCAAAACAACGTCATCTTCATGGTCTCCCAAATTAAAAACCCCAAATCGGCTAAAATCCCCAAATTAAAAACCCTAAATTCAGCCACCACTAGTCACCACGAACCAGCCACCACAAGGAGGTGGTGTGCTGCTGCAAGGTGCTGGTGCCTGGACCTCAACAACGACAACGACTGGCGAGTGACTGTTGGTGAACAGCAAGCGGCGACAAAGCCTCAACGAGAACAGCCACCAAGCGTGAAGAATCGAGCATGAGAAGGACGGTGAGCGTGAGAAGGACGGGAAGCATGGGACAGTGCTTAATTCAATATGCTAAATGTCGTCATTTATCAACCACGCCAAAACAACGTCATTTAGCATTTGCTCTATCCACATGAATAATTATTTTTAAAATAATTGCCATGTCAATAAAAATACTCCCCAGAAGATGCCACATCAGCAGTTTTTGACCGAAAATTCTCATTGTTGGCACATAAGTATTCTTTTTTTCTATTATGCTAGTACTTAAGTGTCTACCCGTGCCAAGTTTTGACCCTTAGGGTGTCCGGCACTCCAATATTTTGAGAACCGTTCGTTGCTGGAGCTAAAAACATGAGCAGGTGATTGGCCTAGCCTCTTTGGAGGAGATTTCGATAACTTTTCGCACCCTCGAAGATCGCTCATGACAATGAGAGTCATGATGATATTACTGGGCTAATTGCTCTTCTCCCATCCACTGAGATATAGCTGATCTCATGATTAATAAAGATTGACTGGGCTAATTCGTAGATTTTATCTTCTTAAGCAAATACTCATAGGATTTTTCGCACCCTCGAACGTTTTTTACAGCTTCAACCACAGCATGTTTTCCTAATTCGTAGATTTTATCTAGAGCGATATTTTAAAAATTGTAGCAGCCAATCACAGATCATACAAGGGACATGAGTTATCTAAATTTTGATTAGGTTAGGCAAATTCTTTTTCCCGCTAGCACATATACTAAGGAATGACTAGAAAAGAGTGCTGTAATGTTATAATAGTCAATCGCAATTCACGTAAGGGACGTGAGTTATCTAACTTTTGATTAAGTTGGGTCAATTTTATTTTCTCTTCTTAAGCAAATACTCTAAAGGGCAAAAGCCACCAAACTTTTTAATTTACCTTAAACTTTTTTCTATGACATCAAAAATTTCAAGCTTCTACTTATGTGACACGTTTACCATTCATCAAAATTCTGTCAATGAGAACCATATATGGATGCTGTAAAGCAAACGGTATTGACATGAAGTGAAATGAAAATGTTGTTGTTTTGATAAAAGAAAAAAAATCATTTAATAGAACCTTGATGAAGAGTAAACGTGTCACGCAAGTACAAGTTGAGGTGTTTTTTAGGTCACAAGAAAAAGTTTAGAGTAAACGTGTCACACTAAATATGATTTGGGGTTTTTGATATCACCAAAAAAAATTATGATAAATATGTCACAGTGAACATAGTTTGAGATTTCTTGTGACTTTTTTTCCATTCTAAACGATGGTGAAGAAACAAGTACAATCGTGATGCCTCAAGCTCAATATCATATGGGTTGGACGCTTTAATGTCATTTATAAGTAATCCACACCCTAGATGGCTACAATCTTCTACAATCACATGATTTACTACATGAAATTATTTGATATACCTCGAAAGGTTACCCTTTTGTATGGTCATTGCAGGTAGTATAAGCGAAGGCATCCTTTCTATTGATGGGGGTTCGAGGACTAAGTAAACTTAAGCCGGTTTGACGAGAGCTGGGAGAGATAGCTAGGGTGAGGGGTTCGGAGAGGTTGTAGGTCCGGACAAATGGGGTGATGACAAAAGGATGAGAATGTATTATTACAAATTCACCCTTAAATGCTCACCGCCATGCGCGGTCGATTAGATAAATTTTTCTCGCATATTAGGTCAAATGGTTGGTCTTTTAACTGAAAATTTTGGAGCAAGCACGATGGAGGAAAGCGATTTGAGCGTCTTAGTTGAAATAAAAGCGAAGGAGAATGACGTGAGACGAAAATTGTCTGAAACGAAAGGAACCCATTTTTGTGGTTGATCAAACAAGGCATTGAATTTCCATGGCTAGACTTTAGAAACATTGTAATAAGGCTCTACTTTTTGGGGAAAAAATATATAATTAGTTATTTAATATAATTACATAAAGACTAGTAAAATATGTGCATGTGTTGCATACCAAAGAGTGCCATGTCATCAATCCAAATGGAGCTCATCAAGATCGTTAGATTGTAAGTGACTTACTCTTTCACCGTTAGATCAAGTGTATGTGACATCCTGATTTTCGACCCTGTTTTGATTAAATGAAATGGGCTTTTTATTGATGTGCCTATGGTCCTTTTTCTCTAAGCTGATCACTCACGAGATAACTAATCTATCAGGTGAAGCCGTTGTTGACACCTAATTTTAGCAAGCCTAGGGAAATAAGGAAAATAAAAATTGCATTCTAAACAAATAAAAGGAAAAAATGAAAAAAAAATTGAGGGAAATTGATTTGATTGATTATGCGGGGAAAATTAGAATTCTAATGATCCTTGGATTTTGTTAAATGCAAAAGCAATTTAAAAATCAAGTGAGTAAATGGCAAGAATTTTTGCAAATTAAAAAAATCCGAGCAAAATCGAGCTAATTGTGAAATTATGTTTCGATTTATAACTTTGATTTAATTAGAAATGGAAACTCAAAAAATGCCATACAAATTGATCGTTCGGAATCATTATAAAAGAGAGGTTCATTTTTCGTAACGGGGGAATTGAAAAAAAAAAATTTGAGAGAAAATACGTGATGAGTCTTTTCCTAAGGTTTATTAGAGTTGGAAATTCAAGAGAGAAAAGCAAAAAAAAAAAGGTCAAAAGAGTGCTGCAAAGAGTGGACGTGAGGGGACGTGAGGGAGAAAAAAAAATAGGAAAAAGAGGAAAAAGTGCTACAGTGTCATCTTCTTCGGAGCCCCCTTTTTGATCGCGCCAGTTCGTGCCGCGCCGGCCATTGTGCCGGCACTGCGACGCCGGATACCACCGCGCTTCGCCACCTCCCTGGTCCGCTCGCCTCCGCCTACGCCACCATCGCGATCCGCTTCCACCGCGACGATGGCCCCGCCTCAGCAAACCCAGCGCCTAAGCTCCCCTGTTTCGCTGCTACTGCTCTGCTTGGTCTGCAGCCCGTTCGCCGTCGCCGCTCTCGCGTCCACCAGGCCAGAGCGCCTCTTCCTGTCGTCTTCGCCTGTAGCACTGAAGATCCCGAGCCCGACGATCTGCTCCTCTGCCATCACCACCGAAGCCCACCGTGACCTGCAGCCCAGCACTGTCGCCGGCGTGTCTACCCGTTGCTCGAGATCCCACAGCCGAGCTCCACCCTGCAGCCGACGCCGCTGCCCAGCGACCCACGACTCCGCTCCGCGCCACCTGCTGCTGGCCTCTGTTCCGTGAACACCAGCGCCTGCACCGGTCCCGCGCCGCCGCGATCCCGCATCTTCGTCGCTCGGAAGCCGAAACCCGCCGCTCCTGACCTCGCCGACGCCGCACCTCCGCACCGCCTCTGCCTGCGATCCGCTTCCCGTTAACGTTCACTTACCTTCCCTTAGGCAGTTTTTTATATTTTTACTTTTACCTTTTTTAGTTTAGTTCATTTTACTGTCTTTATCTTTATGTTATTTTTCTGTTTACTTTATTTGATAGCATTCTTTTAGTTTAATTATTTAAGTTGTAATATTGAATTTTAATATTCGTGTATTTTGTAGGCATTATCCACTAAGATTTTGTCCGGAATTATTGTAATTATTAATTTAATCCGAGACATCGGATTATTTTTTTAATTATATTAATTTTTGGGCTTTTTGGTAGAATTTTAATTGTTAAATCATTATAATTATTAATTTGATCCGTAAGATTTCGGATCAGATTTTTAATTATTTTGATCCCTTTGTTGTGATAATTAGGGTTAGGATAATCGTTAATTTGACCTGTGAAACAATAGGTTATTTTTTCGATTATTCTAATCATTTATTTTGTTGATAGTTTAGATTTAATAATTACTTATCTTTTAAAAAAAAACTAAGAAAAATCAGAAAATCAAAAAAATCAAAATTCTGCATAAACATGTAGGTTTAGTAAATCAGACATGTAGGTTTAGTAAATTAGAATTTTCTTAGGATTACATTTTTAGAGTTGCATTTTTAAAAATAAGTTAGGGTTGGACCTAAATTAATTTTTTAGATAATGTTCGCACATTTTAATTATCTCATTTTTCAAAAAAATAATTTTCTAAGATAGGATAGGGTTTAAGTCAAATTAATCCCTAGAATAAATTAGAAAATTATCACTTTTTAGATAGTTTAATTAGGGTTTTTATTAATTCTAAATTTCAATAGAAAAATACAAAAATACTAAGTGCATGTTAACTAGTTCACATAATAGGATCATTTAATTAGAATTTATTCATTAGTGAAGTTAGGTCATGAGGTGCATAATAACTAGTTTGCATAATATGCCCATTTAATTAGAATTTGCATATTAATAAGATTAAGTCATTTAGTTAAAAAATGCATTTTTATAAAAGAATTCTAATTTTCAAGAAAACCCAAAAAAATTGTTTGCTTTGTGTGATGCAATTTATTTATTGAATACTTGAGCATCTGTGTGATCACCCCACTGCATGATAGAGACTTAGGTTAAAATAAATCCAAACTGTCTGCAAAAACATTTTTGAAAATTAAAAATGAATGGTACCGAAAGGCATTAGAGAAATCTAGTGTAACCAAATCCCCGTACCCTTAGTCTCTGGTTTGTAGGAGTAAAATAATTCTCCCATTATTTTACTTAGGTGTCTAATCGACCTACCATAAACCGATTAATGGCGACTCCTAGTTAAAAATCTTTTACATGTTAAATATTTGAACCTCAAGTCGCGAATTGGTATGGGCTTGGGAGAGCTCGAGCTAAGTTTAAAGACTTAGCAGTCCATTAACCTAGTTTTAGGTGGTGCACCCGAAAAATTAGGTCGTGATAGCCGTTAATGGATATAAACACGACAAACTTGAGAATTCGAATCGAAATCGACTGATTGACCGTGCTAATCGATAAGAGTCAATACGACACCATTATAATCGATAAAATATCGAAGATAGGTCGATTCGACAGAAGCACGTAATTAAATTGTGGGTGATTCCACATAATTGCAAAATTCACGTCAAACGGCACTAAACTAAACATTGAGATTTTTTGAGATTTTTACGATAATCAAGAATTGCCTATGAGTCGGAGATGCATAACGTGGATCAAAAATAATCAACCACGGGTCAAACGTGCTAAAAAAATTCCTAAAAGCTACTCGGTAAGTTAGGCTACGCTAAAATCGTGTCCGATCGAAATTAACCACAAAATTGAACTTAGTTTCGGGAATCAAAAATTCTGGTGTGTCACAACTTTTTTTAGGACATCGTCACATCCTTTGAAGAAATTTCGGTGAGCCCAGAATTTTGGCGGAAAATTCAAAATTGGGCAAACTAAATTCAAGAAATTCGGATGGGCAAGATTGTGGCATCCTAGAATTTCATGAAAATCCCTAAATATGCCATGAGCCATGGATAGGCGATGGAAACACCGTTATTGTATTTTTGTAGCCTTTTGATCCATGATTCGCAATGAGATTTATGGCCAAGCTTTTAATGGATAAATTTTGGGAAAGAAAGTTCTATCTTTGGCCATTTGTATTATAAATTGGAACTTATGGATTTATGATTGCAAGTGTATAGCCATTTAATTTGCAATTTAGTACTTTGATTTAATAGGGATTTAGTTAGTTTTTAAAAGGGTTAATCTTAGGTTTTTAAGCTTGGGTCTTAGGCCCAAGAGTGTTGGGCCTAAGATGGGCCGAAATGGCTGGCCCATAAGCCCATGAAGGGGCCGTCGATCGCACGAAGGAGGGGGGGGAATCCGGTTGCATGCCTCCCCCATTTGTCACAAGGTGATGGCCAAGTGTCCTCCATGCAAATGCTAATGATGGCCGGCTTAAGCGAGAAAGAGAGAGAGGGAGAAGAGAGTTCGTCCGAGAGAGAGAGAGGAGAGAAAGAGAAAGAAGAAAGGAAGAAGGAGGAGGCTGTACGTGCGTGAGAGGAAGGAGAAGGGCAGTCCACCATCGTCCGTTCGCCGCCGTGTCCCGTCGCCGTAGTGCTCGCTGTTCGCTCGGTTTAAAGGCAAGTGGGATCTCTTGATCTACTCTTGCATGTTGTGCCTAGTGTGTGTGATTGAATGGTGACAAATTTCGGATGTCTAGGATGTGAAAAACTGAAGTTTTAAGAGTGATGTTCTAGGCTAGTAAACTGTTCTTGAGAAAATAGCTCGACCTTGGATGTTCTAGTGATTTGCATGTGATTTTCTAGTTGAATTTTGGCTTTGACCTCTAAATGAAAGTTGTAAAATACTTCTTGGAGTATAACATACTCAAATTTGGGACAAAAAAAACAAGTATAAGTGGGTGAAATCGTTATTCTTTGGAAAGACGGGATCTGGAAATTTCGGTACTAGGAACAGGGGTTTCAACCGCCTATATTTCACTACCTAGGACGAATCTGACTTCGATGTCTTCATGAAGTGTTTACCTTATGATCTTAGCTATCACATAGTCGAATTTCATAATTTTTGAAGGTCATTTGGGTATTTAATCGGAAATTTTTCTAAAACTGGGTAATCTGATGTGTTCGGACTTGGTAATGTTGCAATGCGTAGTCTATACCGTTCTGTATGAGATTATTTTGGAAAAGTGTTCTGCATGAAATATCTTTGTTTATATCTTTCCTACAACATATTCAAATTTCGTAATTTTTAAAGTTTATTTGCCTACTTAACCAAAAATGTTTCAAAAACTGTGCAAGTGGAACGGACAGAATTAGTAGTGCTGTGATGCGTGTTCTATATTGAACTATATAGGGATCTTTTGGTGTAGTGTTCTTCATTAAGTATCTGCCTTTATGTCTTGACTATCACATGTTCGAATTTCATAATTTTTGAATGTCATTTGGGTATTTAATGAAATTTTTTTCTAAAACTGTGCAAGCTGGATTGTGCAAATTTCAAAAGCTGAAATTGACCTTGTTGCCATTACATCATGTGCCATGTTGATATTGAGACACAAAGGTGACTATGAATTATGATAAATAAGGATACCGTCGGAGGTGTGAGCCGACGATGCCCCGGGAGTGTTGGGATGCCCGGAGGTGAGTGCCGGATGCCCGGAGTGTGTGTGCCGGATGTCCTCGGGAGTGTCGGGATGCCTAGAGGTGTGTGCTGGAAGCCTCGGAGGTGTGTGTCAAGGGATACCTCGTGATGCTAGTTGGGGTACGAAATGCCCGGAGGTGTGTGCCGGAGGTTCCTCGCGATGCTAGGTTGGGTGCGAGCGATAAAATGTGGGATGAAATTGCTGGCCCTGAGAAAGAAAATGTGGTGATCCAATTGAAAGATAAAAAGTTGAAATTGAATCATGCATGGTATGGTGACATGTATGCACGGCTGTATGATATAATATGGATAAGTGCATGGTGGTATGTGCACATGAGGCATGGATATGCATAAATGCTTGATGACGAGTACATGGTTGTGTATGCACCTATGGCATGATGGTATATGCATGAATGCTTGATGATGAGTGCATGAAGGTGTATGCACATATGGTATGATGACATATGCATGGTTGCTAGGTAAGTTATGCTTGGATGCATGTATGATTGTTCTGTTTGATGCATTGAGTAGCTTAATGGATCTTTTACCTGCTGAGTGGTTGTACTTACCCCTTTAGGAACCAACATTTCAGATTAGATAGATGCCTCTCTCTCCGGTCATGCGGGGTACCTTTTATGGCCTTCCATCTGACGTGGAGGTCGATTGTACGGAGCTTGATTGTGTCACCATCCATGGTTTGACGTTCGTACAGGTTCGAGTGCTGGTGATGTATGATGTGGGCCTGGCTGAGGGCCCGGTCATCTAGGAGTTCCTGTCTATCCACATCCACCGTGATGGAGTGATGCGGGGGATGTTGCCGCCGCCACCGCTCGATGTACCCGGATGGGTGTGATGGCCTGCGTGAGGAGAGGGAGCTGACTTTTTGGAGATAGCCAACACTTGTAGATGGAGGGTTATACATGATCGATATAGGGGGTCGAGATCTCTCTTTTGAGCTATAGCCAAGTTTAGCTAAAAGTCTTGGCTTTTCTTTTTTGTTGTACCGACCCAAGATGTCCGTCTTAAAAATATAAATAAAAGTGGCTCGGCTTATGTTTTCCTTCGATGTGTAGTAGGTGTGCATTGCATTATGGTTATTGGAGAGAGAGATGGTGAGACTTGTTTATGCTTTCGCTATGAGTTGCGCTGAGACCGTTTTCAAAAAAAAAAAAAATGCCTATGGACCTCGGTCCTTCTTTAAACATCTTTATATCAAAGATGTGTAACTGGTATTCATTAGGTGGAGCGATAGGTATCTGTGGTGACATTGCCGGATCGGGGTGCCACAAAGATTGAGTGGATTTTTGGCCTTCAAAAGAGATTAGTTGGTGAGGAAAATTATGGAAATTGTTATGGGCTTCCTCCTCAGCAAATTTGACCATCAAATTGGAAAGATTTATGAAGAACTTGAGGTGAATGGGTGCAAATTCGTAGGGCTGTGGGGCTGCCATCTTTTGGCCTTCATTTGTGGCTTGTTTGAGAAGTTTGGGAGGGAAAATGGTTGTTGGATATGGCTAAGGACTATAGGGGCTTATTAATCATCACTTTGATATTTTGAGAGCCAAGGGATTGGCTTAAGCCTTGACCTTCTCCCCCTCTTGTCCCCCTGTCCCCCTCTCTCTCCCTTCTTCATGTTTTTCCCCCTCTTGGTCGACCAACACTCTCCCCCTTTCTATCCAACTTCTGTTTCTTCTTCTTCCTCACTCCTTCATCCTCCATTGTTATTGAACCACCACCTCTAACTCATTGTCGAAACAACCAGCCACTAAGCCCAGCCCAGCGTGTCACACCCTGATCCTCGAACATGCACCCATCTCTCACTTGGTCAATTAATAGTGACGTCCCAGGACGCATCGCCGACCCTTTCATTTTAAAATGCATGCGGAAGTGGATATAAAATCCCCAAATAATAAAACAATGGGATAGAAAAATAGGACTAAAAACTCGAACCTGAAAACCAACGCAATTATATACATATATAACAACTCAATCATATATATACATATACAAGCCACACTAGAAAGTCGGTTTCTACTCATACAGGTTCAATAGAAACAAGTCATCCAACAGGAGTGGGGTTTCAATCCTCATCAGGATCATACTTCGGATCATCCTCGGGGTCCTCCTCCGACTCCTCTTCAGATTCTTCCTCAGGCTCTTCTTCCGATTTCTCTTCCGATTCTCTTCCAGACTCTTCCTCCCATTCCTCATCCTGTTCAACAATCTCTCATTTTTCATCACTCCAGTTAGCGCCCTCAACTGAGTACACTAGAGAGTCAGAGTCATCATCAAGATTAGGATTCTTTGCATCCACCACCAACCCATTTTTATGGTCTGCTATACCCTTTCCAAAAGCAGATTCCAGAACGAACCGGGGTACATCAGATTCCGGCACAGGACCCTCCCTTCGCCCATCATGATAGTGGCGATACCATGACTACTACCTATGAGGCACCTTATCGGGCTCATTCATGTCAACCTAGATGGTTGACTTCACTAGTACATATTCTAGTCCTTCGGGGTGGGGGTGTATCGAGAAGTGGTATCCTATCTCGGTAATTTCTTCGGTATGCCAAAATGCATGAGAGGACGAGGAGGTGGAGGTGTTGCCATCTAGGGGCTTGAAATGTTGTCCCACAACAAGGTGAGACTACGTCTCAGTAAGTTCTACCCCATAAGACCCGATTAGGAAGTCAATACACTATTCTAGTCCTTCGGGATGGTGGTGTATCGGGAAGTGGTATCCCATTTCGGTGATCTCTTCGGATATACCAAAATGCATGGGAGGACGAGGAGGTGGAGATGTTGTCATCTAGGGACTTGAAATGTTATCCCACAACAGGGTGAAACTATGTCTCAGTAAGTTCTACCTCATAAGACCCGATTAAGAAGTCAATACACTCTAGAGGTTGCCTAAACACAACACGAGTCATAAGACTTACCTTGGCCTCAATTCCCTCTTGCAAGTCAGTATATATCAGATATACACAATCACGTCACATCACTCAATCAGATCGAATTATCGATCAATTGATTCAATCGATTATATATCACCACGACCTTTCCCTGGTCGGTACATTCAATACTATCTATAAAGTCCTATTAATTCAAGACTACTCACCCAAAGCTGATAATATAGTATACTGCATATGTGCTCGCCCAAAGCTGATAGATTAGGGCCCCTAGGCCATCATAGTATACTGCATATATGCTCGCCCAAAGCTGATAATATGTGCTTACCCAAAGCTGATAATATGGTATACTATTTATGTTAAAATATGTCTCGAGTTTGAGTCCAATGTGAGATTCTGAATATTCTAAATTGGATATGTTGCGGACGTTCGAAATCGAGCAAAGAAGATCCAAAGATCAACTTCCCAAATTTGAATATGCATTTGAGAGTCTGGTCACTAAAATAAGAAAGTCCAACTTTCACTTGAATTTGGATTTTGTTTAAAATATACAGAGATATATTTTGGTTAAAATCGTTTAAGATAATAAACAAAATCCTATGAGAAGTTGGCAAAAGAATAAGGGTCTCACTTATATATATAGACTTGTGGCCATGGATGGAAGAGAGTTGATCATGAAGAAGTGTTCTTGAAGCGCCGTCTCGTTGTCGAGTGCTTGGGAGATATTTTCTTTGTCATGAATTACATCCAAGAAGATTTAGTGTTCAAGCCAATTAAATCTTGAGGTAAGATTTATGTGTAATTCCTTCGTGAGATTGAGAGATTATTTCTTGAGAAATTTCGGGACTAAACACTGTGTGTGTCATTGGGTGTAATTGGGGCTTGGGAAACACCGAGAGAGTGTTTGAGTCACTCAAGTGTGTAATCTCTTTATATCGCTTGATCTATAATAAAATTCACTATTGCTCTCCCCGTGGACGTAGGTCTTTACAACCGAACCACGTAAATCCGGTGTCCGATTTATTTTCTTCTTCTCTCTATATTATTGTTCGATCGCTCATCCTATCACAACAATTGGTATCAGAGCCAGACTTTGGCTAAGTTGAAGCGAATCGATAGCGATAGAAGAAGTAAAAGTGAGAATCGACATATTTGATAGGAAGGATTTTAGTTTCTAGAAGATGTAGATTGCAAATTATCTTTACCAGATAAAACTACACTTGCCTTTATCTGGGGAGAAACCATAGACGATGAAACAAGTTGATTGGGATTTGCTGGATAGACGAGCTATGGGTGTTATTCTGCTAACATTGGCTCGTAACGTCGCGTTTAACATCTTGAAGGAGAAGACCATTGCTGATTTGATACAAGCCCTATCATATATATATATATGAGAAGCCCTCTGCGATCAACAAGGTTTATTTGATGCGACGCCTGTTTAATTTGAAGATGAACGAAGGTGCGTCAGTTGCAGATCATATCAATGAATTCAATGTGATTGTTAGTCAATTGAGTTCAGCTGAGATTGACTTTGAAAATGAGGTACATTCTTTGATTCTATTATCTTCATTGCCTGATAGTTGAAATACTACTATTACTGCTGTTAGTAATTCCTCTAGGTCAACAAGTTTGACATTTGATGGGGTTCGAGATTTCATTCTAAGCAAAGATATTTGTAGAATAGAATCTAGCAAACCTGTAGCTACTACTTTAGTAGGTGAAAATAGAGAAATATCTATAACACGTGTGGGTAAGAGTAGTACTAATATGAACAGATGTAGTCAATCTAGGACTGCTAATGTTATCTGTTAGAACTATGGCAATAGGGGGCATCTTAAAAGGAATTGACTTAAGCTAAAGAATGAGAAAGGTAAGGAAATTATAGTTGATTTTGCAGATAATGATGCAGCTGTAGCAGATAATACCGATTATGTTTTATTTGTCACTAGTGATTCATCGTTTGATGGATGGATTATATATTCTAGTTGTTCTTTTCATGTCACACCAAATAGAAACTAGTTTATCACTTATCAGTGCATGGGTAGTGGTAAAGTCCAGTTAGGGAACAATGCTAAGTGCGATGTTCTGGGTATTGGTGATGTTAAAATCAGAATGCATGATGGCATTATGAGGACATTAACTAGAGTAAGACACGTTCCAGAATTGAAAAATAACTTAATTTCCTTTGGTGCCCTAGATTCAGCTAGTTACAGTTATTCTTCAAAAGGTGGAGTTTTGATCCCCATCAACTGCTATTGAATGGCGAACTCCTGAAGAAGTGTAATCAGGTAACGTTGCTGGTTATTCTATTATTAGAATGTTTGGTTGCCCGTGTTATTTTTGAGTGAGTGATGGTAAGCTTGATTAGATGGCAAGGTGCATATTCCATGGCTATGCACAAGGTGAGCAGGACGATCGGTTATGGTGCCCGGATATAAATTCATCTATTAACAACAGAGAAGTTACCTTGATGAGTCTTCGGTACTTTTGGCTAGGAGTGTTTGTGGTAGTGTTAATACAAATCTGGACGGTATTCAGCTTGAGGTGGAGTTGCGACCAGAAACTCCTGAGATAGCGAGTACGAGTACTAGTAAAGTAATCGACACGGATGGTGCTTGTAGCAAGGTGGAGCCTATAGAGCCAATGGTTGCCGTAACTGCTGAAATTAACAAGGTACATATTCGATCTCCTAATAGATATGGATGCAACAATGGTTTTGCTTTATCTGCAGTTGAGGAGGTTGCGCCGGAAAATCCTTGCGGAGCAGTTAAGAGTGCATATGGAGTTGGTATTCTGATGAGATCCTTGGTTATGGCGAAGTTCAAGTGAGGCTTGGACTTGGATAATATCTGTGGCGGTTGAGCCCATTAGGGGTTATGGAAGAGTAGCAGTAGAGGTTGAATTTTTTGCGAAGCAATTGCAACTTGGTTCAAACGTCGAGACAAGGTGAAGATTGTTAAAATATTTCTCGAGTTTGAGCCAAATGCGAGATTCCGAATATTCCGAATTGGATATGTTGCGGATATTCAAAATCGAGCAAAGAAGATCCGAAGATCAACTTCCCAAATTTAAATATACGTTTGAGAGTCTGGTCGCTAAAATAGGAATGTCCAACTTTCACTTGGATTTGGATTTTGTTTAAAACATACAGAAATATGTTTTGGATAAAATCATTTAAGATAGAAAAAAAAAAATCCTATGAGAAGTTGGCAAAAGAATAATGGTCTCACTTATATATATACTTGTGGCCATGGATGGAAGAGAGTTGATCATGAAGAAGTGTTCTTGAAGCGCCGTCTTGTTGTCGAAGTGCTTGGGAGGGATTTTCTTTGTCGTGAATTACATCCAAGAAGATTTAGTATTCAAGCCAATTAAATCTTGTGATAAGATTTGCGTATAATTCCTTCGTGAGATTGAGAGACTATTTTTTGAGGAATTTCGGGACTAAACACTGCGTGTGTTATTGGGTGTAATTAGGGGCTTGGGAAACACTGAGAGAGTGTTTGAGTGACTCGAGTGTGTAATCTTATTGTATCGCTTGATCTATAGTGAAATTTACTACTGCTCTCCCCGTGGACGTAAGTCTTTACGATCGAACCACGTAAATCCGATGTCCCATTTATTTTCTTCTTATGTCTATATTATTGTTCGATCGCTCGTCCTATCGCAACAATTTATATGCTCAACCAAAGCTGATAAATTAAGGCCCCCAAGCCAAGATAGTAGACTATTTTTATCATATAACAATTCATCATTTTTATCATCCTCGATAAAAATAGCCGTATATGAGTACACGGTTGGCCTTAGCCAAAATATAGTATTTTCACCATTGAAAATTTCACCATTTATATGGTCTATCAAAATATTTTTGGCGTTGTAAACCAACGCTCGGTTAATTTCCAATCAATTACCAAAATTGATTAATTTAGGAATAAAATCCTAAAAGCACAATTAAATCAATTCAGCACAAATTACAACTCAAATAAATAAACAGATTGCACCACAATAATCAGCATAAAATTTCGGTCGTCGACTATTCCAGCCTAATTTTAGGAAAATAATTAATTAATTTAATAATTACGAAAAATATTAAATAAATGCCAATAAATCCAATTTAGGCCCGTAATGCCTAATTGGACGCTGAAATGGACCCGGAAAGTTTCCGAGACTCATTCAATAAATAATAACACGAGTCTACTTGCTAATGTCACTTACCATTTGCCTAACATGTATTGATAAGGCACTAATTTAATTGCTCTACTCTAATCTATCCACTTAATCATACTTAATTAAATCTAATCAACCCATAAGTATCATTAGCCTACTAAGTAGGAATTAGTGAGTAAAACTCACTTATTTAACAAACAGGTTGGATCAAACCGACGGGAACGTTGCAGGGAACAATTCTTCTCAAAGCGAGCGTAGGTTTCAAGAGCCAAAACCACCTCAAAATGGGCCCAGAACAGTGCTAGAAACCCACCAAAACCCCTTTGTTCTCAGCTGCAAAAACAAGGGAAATAAGGTTGGTTAAGGGCGACAAAGCTCGGGAAAGGTGGCAGGGGTGGTCTCGGGTCCAAATAAGGACAAACTGGTAGCGGAGGGACCTCTGGCAGTGGCCTGAGCTGCTCGGGACAACCTTGGGACGCTAGGGCAAGGTTGCTGGAAGGTGGTGAGGCGCGGCAAGGCACAATGGCATGCGAGGCAGCTCACGCGGGCGGATGAGATGTGGCGGTCATGGCGTGAAAGGGCGGCTGTCCGGCGTGGCTGAGGGACTCCGGATGCTTCTCTTGGCCTACTGGTGTGTGAAATGGAGGGGAATGGAGAAGCAAAGCTAGCCGGTTGCTTGGTGAGGAAGAGAAAGAGGGGACAAGGGGGCCATAAGCCAATTTCTTCTCTTCTCTTGTCTCCCTTGACCAACCACAACCACCAGCCCTTCCTTGGCCTCCATTAGGCCACCAATGTCTCTCTTTGCAACCTTGAATTGGTCCATTTTGGCTAGGCTAAGGGGGAGCTACGAATTTGCTTGCCATTTCCTCCAATTGGACACTTGCTCCTACTTGTTTTGTCATAAATCGGCCTCAATAAATTCAATCGATGCAACTTCGGTCATCTCGGCATTTTTCCTCACCCATCTGATCCATCTTAAATCCCAATTGCATGATGAAAAATAATCCCCAGCATTTTCTGAACAAAAACGGCCAAACCTCGACTTTTTCCCAAAAAGTCTCGGCTTGCAGAAAAATATTTTGAGACTGAGTCGACATTCCTAAAATATATTGTGACATGAAAGAATCTTCAATTTCTGAAATCGGACTTAAATTCGCGGTTAATTTCACTTAGGTGTATTTTTAGCGTGATTTAGGCTATTGGGTAGATTTCAAAAATTTTTAGTGTAAATGACCCATGGTCGATTTTCTTCAAGCCATAATGAACCCACTTGACATATTGACGACTCTCGGTTGTCATGAAAATCTCGATGATTCAAATACGGACATAGGATACCAAAACAATAAGAAAATCAGTTTAGTACCGGTCAACGAGAATTTTTCAATTTAGTGATGTCACTCATGATTAGCCACACATCTTAATCGAACCGATATATCTCTAATTTCAAATCGATTTTATACTGTGTTGTAATGGCCTCTAAAGATGAGCACAGTCGAGAAATCGATTCCTAATCGAATTCTCAGGTCTCTTGCCTTAAAATTCCTTAATGGCTTCCTTAAATAGTCTAGTTATCTCGAGAGTGATCAACTCTGAGAATAGCCCTATAGGTGCGTCGATGAAATACTCGATTTATTCAATAGAAAACATGACTAAAAATCTAGGATGTCACACAGCGCCTCCAGTCCCACTTGCTTACCCTGCTCGACCGCCCATGCCAACCCGTCGCGAGCCTGTCCCCGTCCGCATCCCTAGCCCGCACGCCCCTGGCTGTTCATCGTCGTCCACTTGCAAGCCACTAACGCCGCTCTAGCCATCCTACCGTCTCTAGCTCGCTCCGCCGAACCAGCCAGCCCGAGCCTCGCCCTCTTCAACCACCCTAACCTGCCTCTCGGTTCATTGTGGCTATTTTTAGCCCTTTCCCGACCTCCTTTGGTGTCGTCATAGACCCGAGTTGTAGTCGCCATCACACCGCCGTTGCCGTGAACTGGTTTTCGCGCTAAACCGGTGAGTTTACCTCCTAATCTCTAATTATGATGCTAATTACACTTAAGGGTGAATTAGTGGACTAATTAGTGGGTTAGTTAGGTTAATTAGGATTAGTATACTTAGTTTATGTAACTAGATTGGTTAGCTTAGTTAGTTAGTTCAATTGGTTAGTTAGGGTATTTAATTAGTCTATTGGATTAAATTAGTTAGGTTAGTTGGATTAATTAGTTAGTTTGATTAAATTAGCCCAGTTGGCTTATGATAATTTAATTGAGTGATTTAATTTAAGTAATTTGTAATTTATTTAATTATTTATTAATTAGCGTAAATTATACCGAGATAGCCGGTTGTCAGAATTTTGTGCTAATCATCGTGGTGTAATTGGTTCGTGAAATTGATTACTAATTTATGTAATTGGATGCTAATTGATGAATTTTGAATTATTATTTCAAAAATATGGATTTTTGGTATTTAATTAGAAAAATACCGGGTGTTAGTTTTTGATGCCAAAAAGGTTTTAAGTACTATATAAAATCAAGTAATTTTTAAATGGGAGAGTATCACGTTTTGTGGATCAAATTGACTATGTGTCCACGCACAATTATTTTACTAGGTATTTTTAATATGAAGAAAATAGGCCAAATCCATTATTTGAAATGGAAGTATTTGAGTGTAAAGCATGATATTTTTGGCCGAACATGGATGTGCATGTGATCGTTATCGGAACCCGTCACGATGCATTTATGCTAGACGATACTCTTTCAGGAATACCGTCTAGATTTAGATGTTTCTATGCCCAATGAAGCGGGACAATGCCTAGTTATGCCGAATGACTGCCGACTATTGAGTTGGATATGGCCAATAGATCATAATAATTAGGACACGTGTGAATAAGTGAGATAACCGCACCTGATTATTGGACAAAATTGTGTGGCATGGAATGTGACATGTCATAATGGTTTGGCCTTATAATCGAGACCCTTGTGATTGATTGGTATATGTTATGAGGCGTTCTAGTTAATATATGATATAGGAGATGTGCTAACATGCAAGGAGGTGTTGAGGCGAGATAAGTCTTATGTGGTGTATGATTAGGCTGCCTCTAGATGAATTTCTTCCTAATCGGGGTTTAAGGTGTAGACTCACTGAGACATTATCTCACCCCGTCGTGGTTTGAAATTTTACAAGTCCTTAGATGGAGGTGCGCCATGTCCGTTTTGGGTGGCCACGGGAGGTAGAGACCCAGCGCTAACCACGGGAACCTGGACTGGACCCGTGAGCTCGTCATGACTACTATTTGGGTCAATGAGGGCCTACCTCAGTTGGTACTTCACCAATTCAAAGCATGGTTTCGTCATAGGCTCAACAGTGTACGGGAGAGCCCCTTGGATGGTTTCGACGGGCTTGCTATCAATGCCGAGTATGTGGTGGATCTTGACCCCATGTATAATGTCGATATTATTGCTAATATCGAGGCGAACCCGAGGCCCGAGGTTGAAGAGCCCGGAGTAGAGGTGGCTGACCCTCTAGACATCGACATCCCAAATGGTGTCGTAGTAGACCCGGATCCCAAGTAGGTAGGGTCCGGGGTAGGATTAGCCTGGTAGTCCCTTTTTGGTTTTAGACTTATGTATTATAAACCTGATGTGTTTATAAATAATGTTTTGTTAAAATTTGATTGTCTTGCTTTTCTATCACAATTGATGTTTGGAGTTAATAGTTTGCTTCCGCACATGCATAAATCGATCGGGTCAGTGACATGTCCTGGGAACATTGCATTTTGGTCGATCGCCGAGGGATGTGTGCGTGCCCGAGGTTCGGGGCGTGACAGTGTATCTCTATCATTGAATTGATTGGACGATGATTGATATCTTCTATCGCTAAATTGTGTACAAGATCAATGGTTATAATTAGAAGGACTTTTGTATAAATAGGGAGCCCCTCATCACTTGTATCATCCACCTAATTTGAGAAATACAAGTATTTTTTAGAGTTTCTCTCTCTACTTTCTCTCTCAAGAAATTAGGAATAAAGAATACAACAATAAAGCGGAATTGTACAAATATATGTGGAAAGAGAAAAATATTTCGCAATTTGAAATCTAAAGTTTTTTGATCCAACAACAGTATTGCCAAAATTAATTTCGAATCTTGCTATTGTGTAGCTCTTTTGTAAATTGTGTCCTTCTACTAATAAAAATCTTTCCATTATTAGTAATTCATATATGTACTGATAATGCAAGGAGTGTGCACAAACTGACATCTTCCTAATAATAGTGTAGATTAGCCAATCTATTCCCACGCGCCACAAATTTAAAATTTAATCCTAAGAGTTGACCAAAACATAACAAACTAACCAGGGCTCTACCATTTGAACTTTCCCATTTGAGCTAAAAACCCACTCGACCTTCCCATTTGAATAACAAAAAACCCAATTCGACCTTCCCATTTGAGAACGAAAAACAAACCTCTCCCGTGAAGCCAAGAGAAGCGGAGCACCCCTCCACCCATGGAAAATGGAGAGCCACCTCACTATCGACAACCATGGTTGCCGAAACTCAGCGTGTGCGCGCATCTCTTTCTGTGTTTTCTCATCCCTGCGATTGCGCCATGAAAGCCGTCCTCGCGCCTCTCTGATTTGATCTTATCGAGCATAGCAGTTTTCATATGTATTAAGTCCAACCGGTTGTTAAGTTTTAGTTGCATTTGTTTTTCACGGTAGTCTTTGCCTCTTAAGGCTTGATAATTTAATCATCAATGTGTCGAGGCGGACCAGGTGGGGCACCGCTTTACTCCTAGGAGACAAACGGGGTGCCCTGCCTGGCGTCGAGAACAAAGCGATGGCAAGGCGGTGGTTTGGCACGCCGAATGGGCCAGGGGAACGTGATACCCAACCTGCCCTCGCCCTGTGCACATCTCTACTTGGCTTCCCTATTTGAGCATGCTTTGGTGCGATTTCTTTGCAATTACTTTTACTTTGTGTCGAAGAGGCTGAATATGTAGGAAATTTATTCACATATACAACTAATCTATCAAGAAAAACAGATCCATATATGATTGTAAAACACCGAGATCAATAAATACAGCGGAATTAAAGCATACCTATTTGAGCCATTGCTTCACTTGAAGAAAAGTAGATCACTTTGATAATCAGGGATCTATCGGAATGCCAGATCTTCCTCTCTATGACCTATTTAAGTATAGCAATTTTCAATGGGATTAAAGCAACTGATAGGTATAACTTCCGTTTTATAAGCTAAAGAGGGGACCTAGTAAACCCTAATCAACAGCGTGTCAATTGGGCCCCACCCATTACAAGCTTCAGTTAAACACAATTGCCTACACTTTGCTACTCAACTAGGCCCGTTATTAATAGATGCCAATACCCAATTCAATCAGATCAACAAATATTGAAATATTCATTAACCCGATTATTTAAAATAGAAAATCAATTAATTAATGTAAGCCCATATTATAGGAAATTTCCAACATTCTCCCACTTGGGCTACATTAATTAACTTATTTTATTTTGAAAAAGATTTTATATTGAAAAACGACACTATCGGGTTAATAACTGAAAATTTTGTTTTATGTGGCCACAACTTTAAAAATAATATTCCAATAACGACATCTCAAAACCAATCCAATCTTATATAACCTCGGTATAGGACTATGGAGATCAATGTGTTAAGAAAATACCACAACATATGACCTTCCATAATCACATATAATAAGCATTATATTTTCATGGATCATGGGCCTAGTACTGTAGTAAGAAATAGTGCCAATATGTGATCAAAATATACACTATTTCTTATCGGTCATCAATGCAATTTCTCAACGACATGAAACTGCATTAACGCAATTTATAAACAACATGAAATTGCACAACTATATCACAATCCAACATGAGATCTCATAATCAGTGACATACAGTCATCTTTAAACTAAAATTTGTTTTAAAATGCTGTTTTATACTTCCATTTCTCAGTCAACAGGAGAAAGGATAACAATAAAATCAATAACAACAATCATTGAAAATAAATACTTTAATAGACATCATAAAAGCATTATCAGTCTGCATATAACTATAATATCCAGAAATACAAATTATATAATTCCCACTAACAAAAGAAATCAAAAGAATCTAAGACACCCATATTCTTTACATGTTCTTTAAACAAAATGGGTCGTAAGCCTTTTTGTTAGAAGATTAGCCAACATGGACTCAGTTCTAATATTCTGAATCACAATGTTTCCCTTTTTGACCAAGTCCTTAACAGTATAATATTTGATCAAACTAACATTTCAACCGTGGCATTGTTATTATTTATAGCAAAAGTAACTGTTTATCACACATAATGCAATAAGATCAATTATGGGCAATAAGTATTTCAACAAAAATAATTAGTACATTATAAACTCCCCTTTGGGCAGAGTGTATAATGCATAATTATTTTTCACAGCATGAAGTTTATAAAGCAACAACAAGGAGAATTACATATAATTGTCAATGATCCATCCCCTTTGGGCAGATAAATCCTTTAAATCATATATCTCCATAATATCAATATAGAGAGGAATTACATATAATTTTCAAAACATTTATCCCCTTTGGGCAGATAAATATTTTTCAATTATATATCCCCATCTTTTAAATATGGGAATTAAACTTCATGCTATATTCTAAATTAATATACACAATAACCCCCTTTGGGAGAGTAATTGTATATAAATAGGGAACTCCAATAATTTATGCCCAAAATTCATCAAACAATATGAAGCGCTTTACAACATGTGCTTCCCAATATCATATTGCATTTATCAAGCAACAATTTTTGCCACGATTTTTTTTTTTTTTAACTCACTACTCTAATTTGTACTCTAAGTGGGAAGAAACGCTCACGTACATTTGAAGGCATAGAAGAGTTCTTCAAAATCTTCATAACCAAATGACAACCAACTCGTGAAGGTCGACATAATTTAGGCAATTTTACAAGATTCATTCAACAGTGAAAACACAGTGTCTTTAAACAGATAGAGATGACTTACAAAAGAAAACTTACACTTTTTAGATGACGTTCTGTCATATTAAAATTTAAATCCCCCACGAGAGTTTCCTGTCCGTGGCTCCATATTCTCCGGCAGTACCTGAAGCACCAGTTGCGGTAGATTGAACAAGATTCTTCTCATCCTCAGAAGGTTTAACCATCACAGGTTGCCCAAGAAGTAGCTGTCCAGAGAGCGCTATTGCCATTGACGCTGACATTAAATCATAAAATTCAATGTACCTGCACCATCACGAGGCTTCTCTTAGTTGGTCAGGACACGTAGGCCCCCAGAAATTGTGATCAAAACTTACAAAAGCATAGAAAATTGAAGCAGGGACACAAAAAATCTAATGAAGTGAGCTCAAGCTGAGGTTCGTTTGATGAATCTGACGCCTCGTATGAAAAGAAAAAGCTCATTGCAGTGAAGATATGAGAAAGCAATGATGAAAGGCAATTATAGAAGAGAAAAAGAACAAAAATGATAGAATACTATGCTATAATATAGCCGTGCCTTATGTTAATTTCACAAGTATCTAGTAACAGCACCAATATCTCAAAAGAGTATGAAACAGAAAGAAGTAAATTAATTGTCAAAAACACCACCGATAGGCAATTCATTATATTAACCACCCGTTGTTATTTTGATTGGATCATAATCGGCCAAAGATCAATAAGCATCCACGCAAGAAAATGTGAATACCTGGTTTATCCCTACACGAAACAACCATCAGTCACTAGGTACGGGGCGCAACATTCAATCCAACAATTTAGCAGTTTCCACAGGTGTTTCACTGCTCTGTGTAACAAGAAATAGACATGGCGAAAAGGGAATTCGAGGTCATGTCATCTGCCTTGGCAAGGCAGCATGAATTGATAAAGCCTATCTTTATCTTTATCGCATTGCTAGTGAATTTAAGGCTGCGTTCGTTTCACGGAAAATAGGCCATCTCCGGAAAATATTTTCCCAGAAGTCATTTTCCAGGAAAATAGCTATATTTTCCGGTGTTCGGCTGAAACTTAAATTTTGAGTGGAAAACATTTTCCACCGTTCGTTAAAATACAGTTTTTATTATCTTCCACCGTTCATTTATTTTTCTTTCTTTTTCTTTTTCTTTTTTATTTTTCTTTTCCTTCTCCTTCCTCCTTCTTCCTCCTTCCTTCGCCGCCGCACGATCCTTCTCCTTCCTCCTTCCTCCTCCTCCTTCTTCCTTCCTCCGCCACCGCACGATCCTTCTCCTTCCTCCTTCCTCCTCCTCCTTCTTCCTCCTCCTTCCTCCTTCCTCCGCCGCCGCACGATCCTTCTCCTTCCTCCTTCCTCCTCCTCCTTCTTCCTCCTCCTTCTTCCTCCTTCCTCCGCCGCCGCACGCCCGACGATGGCTGACGCCCGGCGGCCGACCAAGATCCGGTCGCCAGATCCGGCGAGCTCGAGGCTCGGCTCATCTCGCCCGAGCTCGCTGGAGGTTCGTCGGGCTCTGGCGAGGCCAGAGCTCCGCCCCAAGCCGGCGAGGCTCCGCCTCGCTCGCCGAGCTCGGGCGAGCTGGGCTTCCACAAAACGGGCTAGGCGGAGCCTCGCCGGCCCGAGGCGGAGCTCGAGCTGGCTCGCGACCGCGGCCGGTCGCCGGTCGCCGGTCGCCGGCCGCTGTCGGGGCCGGCCACCGGCCAAGCTAAGGAAGAAAGATGAAAAGAAAAGAAAAAAAAAAAAAAAATAAAAGGCAGAAGAAGTTATGGAAAATGTTTTCCACTTTTCAGAAGTGGAAAACATTTTCCTTAACTTTGAAGGTAATTTTTACTGTTGATGGAAAACATTTTCCTTAGGTAGTTGATTTTCCGTGAAACGAACACCGGAAAATCCGGAAAATATTTTCTTGGAAGTTATTTTCCGTGAAACGAACGCAGCCTAAGAATACAGTTAACCTTGATCCTTCGTATAAGATATGCTTAAAATATCTCAACAGGCATGTAAATGTCATAAAGCCTTTTTTATGATGAAACACATACCCTACACCTTTTGAACGTCTTGAATTCCTGTCCATGATCAACCTGACGTCCCTTACCTGTAGACAAGGAAATTACAACTTATGACACCAGGATCCATATGTCCCGTCAAGAAATAGACCCGTCACACATCGGAAAAGAGAAGTGTATGCGGTTGTTTCGTCCTTGTAAGCTGTAATTTATATCCTGTTTCTTTTCGTTGATTTATTTTTTTCCCTTCTAGAGCAATCGATTGATCTACATTGTCGGGACAGGTGTACCGGTACGGATGGGTTTGCTCGATAGTGCCGCCTTTCCAACGCAGTATATATTTGTAGGAGTGATGAGATGGGACTGCAACAGAGACTAAAGCCTTAGAGGAGAAGCGCCACTGCAGCAGATTTGCGATAAGCAATTATAATTTCTCATGATTTCTTTATGTCATCGCCGCGTCAAAAGAGCGGATGATGCTCTGAAATGCGTGAAAGGCATAATAAGTTTCTTCTTAATTGGACATGTCTTCGATATAGAGATGGCATGTGTTCTTTTAAAGCCCTCCAGGTTTTCTAAATTCTCGTTTGTGCACATGGTTTTGGCAGCCGTGTTATCATCAAAATATCGTGCAGTGGGTCGCGGCATTCATCTCTGTAGGAACGTTGTTGACGTGAAATTCTTTTTTTTTAAATTAATTTTTACTGCATAAAATTGATTTCTTATCAAATTTTTGGTACGATCTTCTCTCCTTTCATGCCGTAGATATCGAGCAGGGCATAAGCAAGTTATGTAATTGGTTCAACATATGCTTTGATAAGTTTGGACGTCCATCAACCCCATAGCAGACTGAAGTTTGCCAAGCTATTTTCAAGAAATTGTTCGAGAACAATTGACTTCTGAGAACACAATGCAGTCAGTTTGAAAGTTTGGCGAGCTATTTACTTGTTCATCTTTATAGATTCATTTGTACAAGTTGCTCACATTGTTTTAGTTGAACAATGTTTCATTGTGACAGCTTTAATGTAATGATTTTTAACTGACCGGCATGTGGATGGTATCTGTCCTACCCTAGATAAACTGTGATTCAATGCGGGGCAATCAATGTGAGAAGTGTGAAAAGCTTTTGAATCCAACTGAATTAATTGATTCTAGGCGTAAGGTACCACATATTCTCACTAGGTTTTAATTTTTTTAGTTTGTTCAGTATAGGCCATGCTTGTACAAGAGGTAGTCTACTATGCACTTTAATGAACTGTGAATGGGAGGGAGATTACTACTATTCAAGATGATATCAATGCTTAGCTAGAATGCATAAATTTAGGACTTTGTTTTCGATATATAATATTAGCTATTGTCATGAGAGCCTCTTTCTTTAGCTCCTCTAAATGTCTGTTTTGCGTCATTGATGTTACTAAGAAATGAAATGAAAGAAACAGATGCTGAAGCAATCATGCATGCTTTAAGTGACTTTAACGTATTGTCCTGTTTTTAGGCGCATTTTATATTGGGAAACTCTGAGAATCCACGATACAAACCACTTTTCCTCGAGCTCCCTCTACTGAAGGATACAAACCACTTCTTATTTTATATTAGAACCCAAATATTATTTCATGTGTAATATTATTTTAATTTTTTTGATACAAAAAATTTATTATTAAAGGGAAATAGATTTCATATCATGCATATAAGAAATTATATCCACCATTATTTCCTCTTCTCATGATTTTATGTAAGTTATATCCTTATTGTACCTCACTTTATCCTATCTTGAACAAAATTAAACATGAAATAAAATAAATTTTATTCTATCATGACTTTTATGCAGGCCTCATATCGTACTCTAATCTTTTTTAAGGGAATTACCCACGCTCCATTTAATCTTAATCATGGAAGCTCCATTTAATCTTTATCCCACTAGACACCAAAATTAGCCGGCTACAGAATAATCTGCAGATTTGCCTGAATCCCCATCTCTGCTAAATCCAACAGTAGTGCATTCTTGAGAAATAAACCCACCATTTTCTTCGATCTAATTCGTCCTCCAAACGTGACCCACTTCTCAGAAAACTCCAAGAAGATAACAAAAGAGCAAACAAGAGAACCAAATCTTGATGACAAAGTACTTCAGCCTTGCGGCGACATGTAACCGATGGTTACGCTTCTCCTTTTCCTGGGCGGGCCTGAAACCGACCACCACCGACCTCGGTGACGGCACGGTCGTGCACTGTTGGGTACCCAAGACATACGAACCCAACAAGCCCAACTTGCTCCTCTTGCACGGCCTCGGAGCCAACGCCATGTGGCACTGGAACGAGTTCATCTCACCCTTCATCGCTGGATTCAACGTGTACGTGCCTGATCTATTGTTCTTTGGCGACTCCTACACGGTGCGGCCTGAGCGGGCTGAGCAGTTTCAGGCTCAGTGCATCGCAGGTAAGGACCGTCGATCTTTTGACATGACAGGATAGCATAGCACATGACACGAGCAAGGCTGACTCGAATCATCATTTGACGCGTTTTGCAGGAGTCTTGGAGGATCAGGGAGTGAGGAAGACAAACGTGGTGGGGGTAAGTTACGGCGGGTTCGTGGGATATAGCTTGTCGGCGCAGTTCCCGGAGATGGTCGAGAAGTTGGTTCTGTGCTGTGCAGGGGTATGTATGGAGGAGGACTTGGAGGATGGGATGTTTTCGGTGAGGAAAAATACATTACATAGACTCGATTGCAAAAACTGCTTAGGAACTAATATGCATTTCTTTTGGAGTTCAGTGCGTCTTACTGTTTCTTCATACTTGGGATAGTGGAACTGAGTCTTGGCACAATGTTGTCGCGGCAGGTGAAGAGCTTGGACGAAGCCCTGAGTTTTCTGCTTCCACAGACGCCGGAGAAAGTGAAGGAGATGTTTCAGGTCACCTTTTACAAGCCGGTGACGAGAATGCCCACTTGCATCATGCAGGATCTCATTGATGTAAGTTGACGAAAAGTTACAAATCTCTCAGCTGCGCGTTTGCGTCTTTGCGCATCTCCAATGAATTCAAGTTTCTGCCCTGGATTATCGCAGCTTTGTTCCCCCTTACCCACATTGTTTTTTTCAAACCCCCTTACCCTTACCCACATTTGAGGCTGAGGAATATTGCATTAGGGCGCTAAGTCCATGAATCCCGACTGTATGCAACATTGTGGACACAAGACAGAATGAATTAGTAGCTTGTTCCTTGTGAACTGAGACTACACAAGTTATGAAGACCCTTGAGATTAAACAACCACTTGTCATACGATGTGCTAACTCTCACTGTCATCGATCTTGCATTAGCTGTGCTGTTTTAACTGACTTATGGAAAGCTAAACATTTAAATTTTATTTGATGACGTTTCTCATGGGAAATCTAGGAAAAGTTTATGTCGATCACTCAAGTTCTGTGGCATTTCAAAAAAGGTCACCATGATTGTCTGCAGGTTTTGTGGAAGGAGTACCTTCAAGAAAGGATAGGGCTGGTCAATGCAATGTGCAAAGATAGGAAGATGTCTAATCTTCCCAAAATAACTCAGGTTTCTCTCTCTTGAAATATCTGTCCTCTCTATCGGACTCGCGCAATTTCCTCATGACATATTCACATTGATTTTGCCGATATCTTCTCATCCTTGCCATCCTCTCAAGCCACTGATCTTTTGTGATGCAGCCAACACTGATAATCTGGGGGGAATATGATAAAATCTTTCCATTGGAACTGGGTCACAGATTAAAGAGGTTCCCCTCCTAAGCTTTGCTTTGGCTTTTCTACTGTCTTCAGAAGCATGATTTTCTCTAACAACCACTTGTATAAACAACATCATGGGTTGAAAACAAATCTTCAGAACCAAAATGTTCTTAATCATCTAAGAACACTTCAATTTGAAAATCCATTGCTTATGTGCATCAAATTACAGGAGGATCTGTTTTTTGCTCTATTGCTCTTGGTAGATTTTCTTATGGAATAACCTGCTTCTTTTTTAATTATTCGAATGACTTTGGCCAGGCATTTGGATGAAAACGGGCGACTAGTGGTTATAAAGGATTGTGGTCATGCTATAAATAAAGAAAACCCGAAAGAGATGTACAAACACATCGAGGCGTTCCTCGGCAATCCACTCCTTTCACCTAAATCAAACTAGTGGCCAGAAGGTGGACTGAAAGCCGGCAATGAATTCTGCAGCCTGATTGTCCAAATTTTATGTATGCATTAATTTAAGCTCTGTAATCAGAAGAAACATGGTTCAACAAAATATAATTTATGAAGACTAAGGCTGATTGTATGGGGAATATCTCCTTGTTTCCTTAAGATATTGCGTTACAGACGAATTATTTGGGTTCGTCGTGAATTTTGCCAGATTAGTGTTGCAATGTTTGCTTGTAACGCTGTTGACACGGTACACGAAGCAAACTAATTCCATTGTGATGAACATTGTCTCCAGTTCCAGTGCAGCATGAATTCTGTGGCATATTAGTACTCAATATTCTAGGCAAAAGTACACCACAAATGCCAAAACTTAATACGGGTAGATACTTAAGCGCCAAAATTTCCAAAAGGTGCACTTAACTGTCACTTTAAAAAAAAAAAAAATTGAACATTTAAGTGCCAACTCTAACAAAGTTAGCCGAAAATCCAATGTGACATTATTTTAAAAATAAAAATGGTCCATGTGGCTCGCTCGAATAACCTACTCAATAATCAATGTGCAAAACATCATCTTCATGCTCTCCCAAATTAAAAACCCTAAATCCAGCTGCCACCAATCACCACGAACCAGCCACCACAGCCACCAACCACCACAAGGAGGTGGTGTGCTATACTACAAGGTGCTAGTGCTTGCACCAGCACCTGGACCTCAGCAACGACAGCGACTGGCGAGCGACTGTTGGTGAACAGCAAGCGGCGACAAAGCCTCAACAAGAACAGCCACCAAGCGTGAAGAATCGAGCATGAGAAGGACGGTGAGCGTGAGATGGACGGGAAGCATGGGACAGTGCTTGATTCAATATGCTAAATGTCGTCATTTATCAACCACGCCAAAACAACGTAATTTAGCATTTGCTCTATCCACGTGAATAATTATTGTTAAAATAATTGTCATGTCAATAAAAATACTCGCCGGAAGATGCCACATCAGCAGTTTGACCAGAAATTATTGCTGCTGACACATAAGTATTCTTTTTTTTTTTTCCTATTATTTTGGTATTTAAGTGTCTACCCGTGCTAAGTTTTGGTGCTTAGGGTGTCCACCACTCCAATATTTTGAGAACCGTTCGTTGCTGGAGTTGAAAACATGACCAGGTGATTGGCCTAGTCTCTTTGATAACTTTTCGCACCCTCAAAGATCGCTCGTGACAATGAGAGTCGTGAGGATATTACTGCTCTAATTGCTCTTCTCCCATCCACTGAGATACAGCTGATCTCATGATTAATAAAGATTGACTGGGCTTCAGTTTAACTTGCTTGGGCTGCTGAACTTCATCAGATGATGGTGCAGAATGGTCAAGATGTTAGTTCTTGTAGCAGGAGGCTGAGGTAGTGAGGCGAGTATTGGGTTCGAACCAAAAGTTGCTAAAAAAATGCATGAGAAGTAGCCATTGGAATTTCCATTCTAAAATCTGGATCTTGTTAAGAACTAGACTTGGCCCGAATTAATTTTAGAGGGTCGTTTCTCTATCGCCCAAACGGTTTGGGAAGGAGGAACCAACATCGACGACTCCTTTAGGCATCATCATAGGATTCTGACACCTATTTTCATATATTCGGTTTGAGAGATAACTATCACTTAAAAATGCGATTATGTAATTGTAGTCGACAAGAATGTAAGCGTGTACAAATTTCGAGGACTCTCTCAAGCCCAATTGCCCTTCATAATTGAACTAAGGTTTTCTAAGATGAAGAGAAAGTAGAATCCAAACCCGCGACCAAGGTTAGTCCGGATCACATAGAAAATTCGGAGTATGCCCTTTCTGGCTAGGCCAAATGCCACGATGGTTGTTTGAGGAGTTTTTATTCATATTACAACGGAAATTAATTAAAAAAATTAATTAAAAATAAACCAACAGAAGAAATAATCAAATGAACGCATCAATGGATGAGAAAATTGTCTTAGTCTGCAGCAACTTATACGAAGAAATTCATGAGTTTTATATAGTAACTTATTATTTTTGGGCGTTATGTACTTTGCATCAAATGCATGTAAAAAAATTAATTTTGTTTGGTAAAAGTATATGTAAAATAATACAAATTCTTTTTAATTGAGAGTTGCATAGATGAGTGATAAAGAGAATGGGAAGAGAAGAAGGAGAAGTAAATAGATTAAATTTGTAAAGAAGTTGAAGTGCATTATGTACAAAGTATCAAATTACAAATACAAGCTAATTTTTATGGTATCGTTAGATTATTTGACTTAATAAGTGTGACATCCATGATTTTGGCGCCCGTTTCGATCATGAGAGACGGCCAGGGGATTGGTGCACTAATTACGGGGATCAACCATGGATTGTTCCATGTGCCGAATCGGTAAAGGTAGTCCTAGACCAACCATGGTCCGATGGAAGGATCGACCATGGGATTGGTAATGGATTGATCCACCGATCACGCAAGTTGATTAGAGTTACTCAACCATGGATCGGTCGTGACACAATCATGCACCATCATGGATCGATCGACACACAATCATGGATCAATTCCGCGCAGTCATGCACCATTTATTGGTGATTTCACATGGTCGCACACCAACAGCAGGCGACCATGGACTGATCTTGTGCAGCCATGCATCGGCCGCGAACAGACCGACCCATGCGATCTCCATGACAATCAAAGGTCCGTAACCAACCATGGATCATTTGTGAGGGATCCTGAATCAGCCCAAATTAATCCTTGAGCCTAATCGATCAATCCTTGGACCTATTGGATCAATTCATAGACCTATTCGGATTGATCCTATGCCAACCCAAATTGAACATACGCTCGACCAATCCCGATTTTGGACCCGGCCACACCTAGCCTCGTCCAATTCCAAATTTGCTACAAAGCTTGGTTTGAATAAGATGGTCGGTCGTGAATGGATGCGAATAACTCCCATCCCATGATAAATTGTGCTCCCTTTTTTTTGTCCTCATCGTGGCCATTAGTGTTCTTGGAAGATAGAAAATTAATGCAAGAAATGAGTCACACGCCTACTTGAAGGAAAAGTAGTCCAAAACCAAGTTGTCCCGAAGACCAAGCTTAAGCCATTAATTAATTTTGGAAGCTAGTCATTTCATGCAAGGGATGAATCACAAGCTCATGTGTCCCCTATAAGCTTTAGGCCATAATTGTTCTATTTAGAGACTTGGAAGACAAGTAGTTCTAGAACATTGTTGTCTTGAAGAGCAAGTTTGGTCATAAATGACTTTGGTCACTAGTCATTTAATGCAAGGGGGTGATTCACTATCATATGTGTCCTCTATAGACTTAGGCCATTATGACCCTAATATAGCCTTGGAAGACAAGTAGCCCTAAAACACAAATTGTCTTGAAGATTAAGTTTAACCATTAATAGAAGCACCCCCATCTCATTACCAAGCTTGGCTTGTTCCTCTCACTTCTCTCTCCCTTGCTCGTCCACCTTGTCTCTCTCGGCCACTTCTCCACTCACCGCTCACCCCTCACCATTTAGCCACCACTCGGCCATCGCTCAATCAAGATTAAGTAGACTCCCTAACTGTTAGCTAGGGCGACATGCTACGTTGTTAGGCTTGACTATGTCCTCATCCACACTTAGTTGTATGCATGTCAATGGTTGTTTGTATGGTCTGCTCATGTCCTTGGATTTGCAAGTGAAAATCCAAACCTATATGCCATGTTGATTTGCTCGTCATATAAATCGATGAATTTGTTTTTGATGTGTTGTAATGCTGATTTTTAGTTATTGTTTGTTGTCATTCGGTTTTATTGAATTGCATGTTTTGTTTTGGGCTGGAGATTGAGCGGTTTCTTAAGTTTTGGCATTGATTTCCAGTTTTTGAAATCTTTGGATCCTCACTATTTTTTTTGATTTTATAGAGCTTTTTCTGCTTCAAATCTAATAAAACTTCATTCATGAAGGATGTTCAAAACATATTGATCTACAACATACTTTAATTTCATTTTTTTTTTAAGATGAAATAGTTAGTACGAAAGCCTAGTCATTTACCATCTTGAATCTGTCTAGTGCGGTAAAAACAGTGACCCGGTTATTTTTTGAATTTTTATAAATTTTTCCCATTCAAATATAAACATGCTTCCTTCACAAAAATTGTAAAGGATGTCTATATTTACAACATATAAGAATTTCAAAGTGTTTTGTGAACATTGGGAGTTCGAAATGGGTTTTCATCTATGGTTGTTGAATCTATTTGACGAATGAACGTTTGGGTTGTATTATGTGACTTATTGCTCTTTTCATAGAATGATTTAGACTTTGCTTCCTCATGAAAAATGTTATTTATGGTCTTCTCTACAATATTTTAAATTTTTATAATATTTTGAGCCCGTTTAATAAAGTAATGATACTAATTTCGAAAATTGCTCGAAATTATTCTATTCTATACACTTTTGGAAATTCATGAATTTCTACTCGAGCCTTGGTGTGGATCAATTCATGATAGGTCTCGATGGTTGCAAGTTAGGTTAGTGTTAGCAAAAGTGGAGTCATTTTTTTCAGGGCAATATCCTACATTATTAAGTTAAGATGTGTGCTCACCCGTGTTTTTTTTTTTTTTTTTTTTTTTTTTCATGTATATGATAATGAATGCTTCTGTATGGTTTGCTCATGTTTTTGGATGTATGAGTCACAATCACGTCCCAAGTCACGAATAGGTTTTGTGCAACCTTAAATCGGTATTGAGGCATGTTAGTTCAAGCCATGAGTTCCTTATCGTGTTCTCATTTGGGTTTAGCTGTGTACATACTAATGATCGTAAGTATGTCACAGCTCAAGTCACAAATGAGTCTCACTTTGTTTTGGATCAATGTTAAGGTGTGACGGATCCGAACCTTGCTTACTCTTGGATCTGCATTGAGATGTGTCGATTTGAGTCTAGTTTGGCTTTAATTTGCCACTAGGCATGTAAGTTCAAGCCATAAGTTCCATGCTGCACTTGGCATATTAGTAGTTATGATGTCTTAGTTCATTTCACACACCCTTGCATGAGTATGTCTTCGAGCCTTATTTGCATTGGCTAAGATAAATATATATAATGAACCGGATTATATGATGCATGATGTGTGGTCCAATAAAGGAAAGATAAATACCATCAACACATCTTGGCTATGCCAAGGACAAATCTTTGAGGGGGATGGTCCAAGAGAATGTCCCGAAAGGACAATATCAGGTTGGGATGAGGGATGGTCCAAGAGCACACCTATCACGCACTGAATCACCAAGAGCACAAACATCCCATGACGGTGATTAATTGCGACTTCCAAGGACACATCACCATTCTTTTTATCTTTCAATTAAACGCAGTTGGAAGCATTTAATATAAACACCTAGTCAACTAGTAAAGAATAGGGATAGTATACACAACAAACATTTCCAAAAGCATAGCCTTTATTTATTTACTGTTAACACTAGGAAGTATAACATTTACAAGCCCATTCCAAGAGGGCAACTTCCTATATGACCAATGTACAAAAAAGGTCAGAAGGGTCATGCTTAACCTAGTCCTCTACCACGAGAGCTATCCAAAAAACGATTCCCACACCGACATTGGTCTGCTACAGTAGACAATTAATCCTTGGGAAAGGACCATGGAGATCCCCGTCGAATTTAATGAACCAAGCCACGAAATGGTGGGGAACCAAATGTTGAAGTCTCTCTTGAACCTAAAAGGTGGTGGTGTGCTTCAAGACGGTCATCTCGGTCCCGACATGGCATACTCGATCACATTCCACTCAAAGAACACAAGGACCCCAAAACAATCATAGTGCTCCATACTAAGAGCCTAAAAATATTTAACAACAACGGAGTAAGATAAAAATCTCAATAAATTAACCATCTAAGCCTTGATTAGGATGTGAATTCGTCTCAAAGGCTGCCTAATCACACAACGATATATAATTTTACCTCACCTTAGCACACCCTTGCAAATTAGTAAATCACAATATCAATGCATTAAACATAACCAATAATCAAAACAAATTCCATAGTATCCATGCACATTGCCAACATACGTGTTCCAATTATTATGAACCTTCAAACTACGGCCAACACAAGAGTTGATAGTGTTCTGACATGGTTGGATATCATCTCGTTCCATCGGGCACGGCATCATGTAAAGCCATTTAAAATATTGGTCCAGCCTCAACTGCGACTCAGCATCTGAATCCCTACCAGGCATTCGATAAACATCAAGCCTCTCCCCAAATTCCGGTTGGGTGACAAATTCAATTAACTGACCACTCAAGCACGCCAACACTCAAGTCAATTTTTGGTCTTTTAACTGAAAATTTTGGAGCAAGCACAATGGAGGAAAGCAATGTGAGCTTCTTAGTTGAAATAAAAGGCAAGGGAGAAGGATGGGGGACCAAAATTGTCCGAAATGAAAGGAACCCATTTTTGCGGTTGATCCGACAAGGCATTGGATTTCCATGGCTAGAATTTCAAAAACATTGTACTAAGGCTCTACTTTTTGGGGAAAAAAATATATAATTAGTTATTTTATAAAATTACATAAAGACTAGTTAAAAAATTTGCATGTGTCGCATACCAAAGAACGCCATGTCATCAATCCAAATGGGACTCGTCAAGATCATTAGATTGTAAGTGACTTACTCTTTCACCGTTAGATCAAGTGTATCTCTATTGTTGAATTGATTAGATGATTCATATCTTCTATCATTAAATTGTGTACAAAATCAATGGTTATAATTAGAGGGACTTTTGTATAAATAGGGAGCCATCCCCATCACTTGTATCATCCACCTCATTTGAGAAATACAAATATTTTTTAGAGTTTCTCTGTCTACTTTCTCTCTCAAGAAATTAGGGATAAAGAACACAACAATAAAGCGGAATTGTACAATTATATGTGGAAAGAGAAAAATATTTCGCAATTTGAAATATGAAGTTTTTCAATCCCACAACAGTATTGCCAAAATTAATTTCGAATCTTGCTATTGTACAGCTCTTTCGTAAATTGTGTCCTACTAATAAAAATCTTTCCATTATCAATAACTCAGATATGTACTGATAATGCAAGGACTGTGCACGAACTGGCATCTTCCTAATAGTAGTGTAGATTAGCCAATTTGTTCCCACGCGCCACAAATTTAAAATTTCATCCTAAGAGTTGACCAAAACATAACAAACTAACCGGGGCTCTACCATTTGAACTTACCCATTTGAACTAAAAATCCACCTCGACCTTCCCATTTGAATAATGAAAAACCCAATTCAACCTTCCCATTTGAGAACGAAAAACAAACCTCTCCCGTGAAGCCAAGAGAAGCGGAGCACCCCTCCAACCATGGAAAATGGAGAGCCACCTCACTGTCGACAACCGCCATTGCCGAAACTTAGGGTGTGAGCACATCTCTTTCTGTGTTTTCTCATCCCCGCGATTGCGCCACGAAAGCCGCCCTTGCGCCTCTCTGATTTGATCTTATCGAGCATTGCAGTTTTCATATGTATTAAGTCCAACAGGTTGTTAAGTTTTAGTTGCATTTTTTTTTCATGGTAATCTTTGCCCTCTAAGGCTTTGATAATTTAATTGTGACATCCTGAATTTCTCAACCTCATTTCTACTAAATTAATCGGGCATTTCGTTGATGCGTTTATAGGGCTATTCTCAAAGCCAATCACTCTTGAGATAACTAGAATGTCTGGGTAAGTAATTAAGAAATTTTAGGGCAATAAACTTGATAATTCGATCAGGAATCGGCTTCTCGACCGTGTTCATCTTTAGAGGCCATTGCAGCACAGTTAAAAATCAATTTAAGATCAGTGATAGGTCTGTTCGACTGAGATGTGTGGCCGATCGTGGGTGACTCCACTAAATTGGAAAATTCTCGTCAACCGACACTAATTTGATTTTACTGTCATTTTGATACCCTGTGTCCATAATTGAATCATCGAGATTTTCACGACAATCGAGATTCGTCATTGAGTCGAATAGGTTCATAGTAGTTCGAAGAAAATCGACCACGAGCATTTGCCTTAAAAAGTTCTGAAAACCACCCGGTAGCTTAAGTCACACTAAAAACGCGCCAAATGGAAATTAACTGCCAATTCAAGTCCGATTTCAGAAATTGAAGGTTCTGTCATGTCACAATAAATTCTAGAATCCACGATTCAATCTCAGAAGATTTTTCAGATGACCGAGACTTTTTGAAAAAAATTCAGGTTAGGGCCGTTTTTGTTCAGTTGAAGCCGGGGATTGATTCTAATTGTGAAATTGAGAAGCATGAGGGATCCTTGGAGGAGGAAAATAATCAATTTGATATTTGAGACATCGATTGATTTTTGTGAGAGTTAATTGAGAGGAAATCAAGAGGGAAATTGGGTGCAGAAACGCAAGTGAGGACCAAGTGCTCTAGTTGAAAATTCTTTTGGGAATAAATGAGCTAATTCAAAAGAAAATGGGATAAGAATTTTCTATGTTAGGAAATTCTTTTTAGTTTCCCTCCCATTTCCTTTTCTTTTCCCATTTTTGGCTAAACACCATTTTGTTCCTTTTATTTCCTTTTTCTTTTTTTTTCCCTACTCCACTTGGCTGACTCTCTCTCTCTCCCTCTCTCTCTTTTCTTTTCCCTCGTGCAAAATTTCTCCCCCCTCCTTGCCGGTTCCAACTTTGCTTCTCCCTCTCTCCTTCTTACTTTTTTTTTCTTTTCAAACACTTATCTCTTCTCTCTCTTATCTCTTCTTCTCTCTCTCCCTCAACACTCTCTCCCCCTCTTGTTCGAACGAAGACCAAAGCAGAAATAGAGACAGCCATCACCGAGGGAAGAAAACCGGAGAAGATTGCTGTCGCTACCCGCACTCCGCCGCCCACACGTTGCCCATGCGCCGCCTTGCCACTCACCGCTCGTCCTCCGCCTCTCCCTCACCCCTTTCAGCCGCCATCGAAGCTCTCCTTCTCCTCCTCTATGTTTCATGCGAAGCCCAACAGAAGCAGCGGTTCTCGTCGCCTGAAGCCGAAGTAGCAACCGCCTGCCATTCCGCCATTCACGCGTGCGCCGCCCTACCGAGCTACCGTATGTCTCCCCTCCGCCAGTCTAGTTGTCGTCCAGCCTCCAACCGCCTCTGTCCAACCCCGTTTGGCTACCTCAGGCCACTACCCAACCACGTCCAGCCACCGTTTGGCCTCACCGAAGCTTCCCTCGCCCTCCCCCAGCCTTGCTCCGCCATCTCAGCCACCAGAGCAGCTTCGTTTGGCCAAGAACAGTAGCTGGAAAATGGGTTTCTAGTAGCGGTTCTAGGCCCGTTTTGAGGTTTCCGGGCCTCGAACCCGAGACTTACTTTGGGAAGAATCGTTCCCCGTGTCGTCCCCGTCGGATTGATACGTTTAGCGTTAAATTTCCGGTGAGTAATCTCACTAATCCCTACTTAGTTGGCTAATTATGCTTAAGGGTTGGTTAGATTTAATTAAGTGCAATTAGGTGATTAGATTAGTTTAGAACAATTAAATTAGCGACTTAATGATGCATGTAGGTGGTTAGATTTAGTCGTTAGCAAGTAGAGAACTCTAATATTTATTGAATGTATCTCAAGATTTTTCCTAACCCTTATCAGGCTTCAATTAGGCAACACAGGCCTAAATTGGATTTTTAGTAATTAATTATTAATTTTCGAAATTAATAAATTAATTATTTATTTTTCTGGAAATTCACCCAGGATGGCCGGTGACCGAAATTTTGTGCTAATCGTCGTGGCGCAGTCCGTTTATTTAATTGAGCTTCAATTTGTATGGAATTGATTTAAATTGTGAATTTTAAGATATGTTCCTATTGAATTGATTTGATTATTTGATTGAGAAATAATTGGGTATCGATAGTAGATTGGCGAACTATAGAGAGAGGTGTTGTTTCATAGTGGAATCACGGTAGAAAGTAAAACACCTGGAAAAGTGTACATGGCTCGGTGATTAAGTATTGGCATCTAAAAATGGCACGTGGCTCGGTGATCTGATGTGTCACTTTGGCGAACTAGTGCCTTAGAGAATGCACGTGGGCCCGACGTTCTAGAATGGCATCTAAAAGACATGTGGCTCGGTGATCTGATGCGTCACTTTGGTGAACTAGTACCTTAGAGAATGCACGTGGGTCCAGTGTTTGAGAATGGCATCTAAAAGGGCACGTGGCTCGGTGACTTGATGTTTCACTTTGGCGAAAAGATCACCTTAGAGAATGCACGTGGGCCCAAGGTTTGAGTATGTCATCCTGGAAATAGCACGTGGCTCGGAGACTTGGAATGTCATCCTAGAGAAGAATGCACGTGGCTCGACTTTTAGATGTTCCAGCGTGGGGAATGATCTAGGTGACATGTAATCAACTGGTTCGATTTGTTATGAGCAAGTGGGTGCCTATTATGAATCGTACTAACTTACAGGTGGGATCTGAGGCCAAGGTAAGTCTTCTGACCTGTGCGTGTTTAGGCAGCCCATAGTGTATTAGTTTACTAATCGAGTCTTAGTGGGGTAGAACTTGCTGAGACGTAGTCTCATCCCGATTGTGAGACAACATTTTAGGCCCGTAGATGAACCTGGGGAGGAAAAACCAGAAGAGGACGACAAGCCAATAAAAGATGAAGAGCTTGAAGGAAATGAGCTTGAAAAAGAAGAGTCAGAAAAGGATCAGGATGATCCTGAGTACGACCAAGATGAGGATTGAGATCCCATCATCTTTTGTGAACCTTGTGTTGTGTATACAGAGTGTGACTAGAATGTTATGAATAGTCTTGTGAATAGACTTTGAGTTATGCCATGTATAAAAGTATGGTTGTGGATTTCAATATGAAAAATATGGCATTGCTTATCTATCCCATCATTTTATTGTCTGAGGATTTATAACTGCTTCCGCATGTGCTATTTAAAATGAACGGGTTGGTGATGCATAGTCTTGGGATATCGCAAAGTAAAATCGACCAAGCAGAAGGATGTGTACGTGCCCGAGGATCGGGGCGTGACATTAATTATCAATGTGTCGAGGCGGACCAGCCGAGGCCCTTTTTTACTCCTCGGAGACAAACGGGGTGCCCTGCCTTGCGTCGAGCACAGAGCGATGGCAAGGCCAAGGGAACGTGCTACCCAATTTTGCCCTCGCCCTGTGCACATCTCTACTTGGCTTCCCTATTTGAGCATGCTTTGGTGCGATTTCTTTGCAATTACTTTTAATTTGTGTTGAAGAGGCTAAATATGTATGACCATATTGCTTAATCCCCTGGTGCTCTTACCTGCAAACCTCCCTCTCGAGGGGATTTCCTTTTATTACTGCGGATAGTGTAACTATGGTGACAGTGCTACACATTTAGACGTTGTTTTTTCCCTTTATATCGAGGTTACTAAAGTTAATTGCTACATTGTTGAGTGGCCGATTGTTGTTGGCTACAGGAGATTGTAGTGCTTCTGAAGTTAAGTTAACAATAGTTTTCGGATAGATATACTACGTCCTTGCCAACCGGCTATACCATATGGTGCTTTAAGTTTGAGAATGATTTCTTCAGGATAAAATAAGATGTGAAATATCTTTTTTTTAGCATTGTTTTCTCTTCTTCTTTTTTCCTCTTTTTCTTTTGTGTTTCTTTGGTCCTTGGCGGAGTGTAGAATCAGGCGGAAGAAATATAGGAGGACATTCAAAGTCCGTGATGGAGGCAAGCAAACGAGAAATAACGAGTCAAAGTCCTTCAATGGAGGCAAGCAAAGTCAAAAAAATCTCATTGCCGATAATACCGGAGATTCCAGAGGGATACCATGTAGAAATGGACATTCCAAGTGAAACAGAGGTATAGAACAAGCCCTCATTGCCCTTCTTCAAATTATGTTTTGAATTACATTTTGCATATAATACCTTTACATGAATGCATATAATAATATCCAGTAACAATCTTTTTGTTACAGAAATCTAGCAGAGAAACGAAGGCATAAGCCAAACTCCCAATTCCCCAGAAAAAGAAAAAAAAAATTGGGAAGGAGATGTCAAGGTTGGCATCGAATGCTGACCGCTTCAACGGCCTTTTTTGTGTGAATCAGCATAGCTCAATATGGTATGTATAACCTACTTGACTTTTACTGTAGCTCTAGTGATATTAGGGAAACTTTCCCAATGTAAAGATGATGAGATGGGAAAGCCATTTTACTCGTGCAACAACTATGCTAATGGGGAGGTGATATTGGAACTGCCTTACATGCAACAAATTGGTCAGACTTCTCTTGATTACTTCTCTATTATACATACAATGCTACTTTAGTCTCTAGATGCATATTTGTTCTTCCAAATTGTGGTGGAAATTATTTTTAAAAAAATCACTACAAGCAATTTGTATGTGAATGGAATTGGTTTTCGCAACAATGTATGGGTTCACATTGTTACCTTTCTCAGCAATAACATTTCAGGCTGTCAGTTATCAGTGATTGATGTAATCTCCATCGTTAGCCTAACCTGTAGCCATCCTTACATGTTATCTTGTTAGAATGCATGCAGACATAGACGATTGATAGTTACTGGGTAGGAGATATTAAACATGCACCTAGTTTCCTTTCTAAGTTTATTTGATGTCTTGATAGCATTTGCCTCTGATCAAAGATCGAGCAGGGTGAAGAACAATGTGAGGACACTGAACAAGAGCACCATCCCATACGGTTCAAATAATGTCAGCCACATCATTGTATTTGCATTGATCCATACAAACTCTATGGATGATAAGGAGTTGGTGCTTGGCTTCAATGCTTGGTTATATGTATTCTCCAGATTTCTAGATTTTGGCGAAGATCGCTCTAGATGGAATTGTAAAGGAGGCATAGCACTCCCTTTCTTTTCCTTCTTTCCTGCTGAAACCATGGAATTTTTGATTGCTTGTTTGAGCTGTGTGCGTTGTATAGGCTAGATGACATTTTAACACTTTCATGGCTATGTTAGGTCATAGTTTTTTGTCTCGTCACGTCAAGTACCTTTGGTAGCCTTTGATTTAAAGATATTGGGTCTTCAAAGTTGTGCGGAACCCGGGACCCTTCTGGGGTCCCAGAACCGTCATTAGACAGGTTTAGCCTCACACTTAAGCAGTCAGCCTCCTGTCTTCAGGCCGGGGGCGAGGAAACCCTGTAAATGGGTTCCTTGGTGCCCCCCCGGGTAGGGAAGGTATCTTTTTCCAGCCCCTTACCTGGCTGTACCCAGCCTTTCTCGGTGGTCATAACCTTTTAAGGTCTTGCTAAGGACCAGCTTTTGATTCAAAGATATTGGGTCTTCAAAGTTGTGCGGAGGGTCGTGTGAAGGGGAGATTAACAGTCCACTATCCTTGAAATGATCACATTGGATCTAGCATGAGCATGAAATAATAAATTCCTCGAAGCTTCCAATATCCACGCATCCAAGGAAGAAACATCATATAGGTATCAAATTATATAGTCAACCATCGTATGTATTGATTATCTACTATATGGTATGGTTGTCTAGCCCAAGATATAGATTAGCTAGAGCAGGCAAATTTTAGAATAAACTCAAGAGAATGAAAGGGGCTATAAATGCGAAGACATTATGGAATTAGAAAAATAACCCATCATATTTGAGAGGAGGTCAACGAATTTCCTATCTTTGTTTTGCAGATTTTGCTGTAGCATCTCAGGCTTTAACATGATCAATTGAAGAAGAAATCTATACAATAGATTAAAACTATACAACATTAGCAAAACTCCATAAGAGAGGAAACAAAAATCAATGAACGGTGAATAAAACAAAAGAAAACCGTTTGAGCATGGAAAGGATGAAAAAGGAAAGATCTCATTACAAGAGACTATAAGCTTACCTTGAGAAAACGACCAGCAATTTCTAACTTCCCACTTATGCTTTGAGCAGCCTTAGCATGTTCAAGCTGAGCAAACTGCAATGGATAATCAGTAAACACACCAAGAATCTAAAAACAAGGGAACAACCACTAATTCAGCGAGAAACATTTATAGAATTGAAACAACCCAAATCCTTTGCAGTGTCCAGTCTCTGGACCATGGGGCAGTTGCCCCAGCTCAACAGGACCAAAGGCCTCAAAAATCTAATTCCTAACAGTAAGCTACATGTTAATTAGCCTAGCAGAATCAGAAGGCAACTATACATGTATCTTCAAAAAGGCTAGTATTAAGAACAAATTCAGGTAGGGAAAGGAATATCCTTCCCATTTATGATGCTTTCCAATAAGTTGCCCACAACAAAATTAAATTGGATAACCCAAACAATCTGCCCCATCCATTGATTATCTTATGGTGGAAGTTCAACTGTGAAAGCACAGTGTCCTTAAACAGGTAGTGATGATTCACAAAAGAAAACTTACACTTCTTAGATGACTTTCTGTCTTATTAAAATGTAAATCCCCCACGAGAGTTTCCTGTCCGTGGCTCCATATGCTCCAGCGGTGCATTAGCCATATGCTTCGGTATAACATTAGCCATTGCCATTAGAGTCTCTTTCTTTAGCTCCTTTGAATGGCTCTTTTGCATCAGTGATGTTATGGAGAAATGGAATGAAAGAAACAGATGCTGAAGTTGTGACATCCTGAATTTCGACCCCGTCTCGATTATATGAAATGGGCTTTTCATCGACGCGCCTATGGTCCTTTTTGTGACATCTTCATTTTCGACCATGTTTCGATTAAATGAAATTGACTTTTCATCGATGTGCCTATGGTCTTTTTCTTTGAGCTAATTACTCACGAGATAACTAATCTATCATGTGAAGCCATTAAGGGATATAAACGCGACAGACTTGAGAATTCAATCAAAAATCGACTGCTCGACTGTACTAATCGGCAATAGTCAATATGGCACCATCGATTAGAGACTAGAGATAGGTCGATTCGCTAGAGGCATGTAATTAAATTGTGGGTGATTCCACCTAATTACAAAATTCTTGTCGAACGGCACTAAACTGATTTTCTGTCGATTCTGTAACATGTACCCGTAATTGAAATCTTGAGATTTTTACGACAATTGAGAGTCACCTATAAGTCGAAGATATACAAACGTGGATTGAAATGATCGACCACGGGTCAAACAAATTAAAAATTCCTAAAAAGCTACCCGGTAGGTTAAGTCATGCTAAAATCGCGTCCAATCGAAATTAACCACGAAATTGAATTCGATTTCAGGAATCGAAAGTTCCAGCGTGTCACGATTTATTTTTAGGACATCGTCTCGTCCTTTAAAGAATTTTTGGCAAGCCCGAATTTTTGTTGGAAAAATCAAAATTCTGCAAAATTGATTCAAGAAATTCTGAATGGCCTCTTTAGTTGGATTTTTGGGCTACCAAATTGAATTATTTTGTGGAGGAATTGTGGAAATTGTATGGTAGGTTCAAGGAGATTTCTTGGTCACCAATTGGGCTTGAATTGGTGAGGATTCGATTGGAAATTGAGGTGAATGGGTGAAATTCGTAGGGCTAAGGGGGCTACAACATTTGGACTTCATTCTTGGCTTGTTGGAGAAGTTTGGGAGGGAAAATTTGCAGCTGGTTATGGCTGAAGACTTAGGGGCTAATACTCAAGTGTTTTAAATATTTAAACTTGACTTCTAAGGCTTCTTGTCCCCCTCTTTCCCAGCGGCAACTCCAGCTTCTTCTTCTTCATTTTCACTAGCTGCAATCTCCATTTCCAGAGCAAGCAAGCCAGCTCAGCCCCTCACCGAAACCACCAACCCTCCACCGTTTGTCCAAGCTGTCCCCTAATCCAGCGACCAGCCCTGCAATTCCATCCCTCGACCCACTCAACTGCTCATCCGTCCCCTCGCGAGCCAAGCCACGACACTTGGCCGCCCGTCGTCGGCTCGGGCGTCGGGTCAAGGCGCCACCTCAGTTGCTGCCAACCAACCACCCAAACTACCACCATCTGCCTTTACTCATGCCAGCCAATCGCCAGCCTCGCCAGCTCCATTCCAGACCCACCGCCTCGATCAGCCCGGTCTAGCAACCCTCTAGATCCGAGTAAGCAACTCAAGCAGTGAGCTGTAAGGCTATAGACCCGAGTTGTGGTCATTGTCGCACCGCCGTCGCCATGAACCGGCTTGCTCGCTAACCGATGAGTTTACCTCCTAAACTCTAATTAAGAGGCTAATTATGCTTATGGTGGATTAGTTGGGTTAATTAGGGATTAGTGTAGTTAGTTCCTATAACTAGTTAGTTAGGATTAGTAGTTAGGCTAACTAGATGAGCTAAAGAGTTAGTTAGATTAGTTAGTAGTTTAATTAGATCAATGTAGTTAGTTAAGTTAAATTAGTTTAATTAGCTTAGGTAAATTAGCCCGGTTAGGTTGTGTTAATTTAATTTAGTGCTTTAATTTAAATATTTTTCAATTTATTTAATTATTTATTAATTAGCGTAAATTATAATGGGATAGCTGGTCGTCAGAATTTTGTGTTGATCGTCGTGATTGTGTTGGTTTGTGCAATTGGATGCTGAGTGATTAATTTTAATTATTATTTCAGAAATATGGATTTTTGATATTTAATTATAAAAATACCGGATGTCGGGTTTTGACACCGAAAATATTTTTAAGTACTATATCAAATCGTGGGATTTTCAAATGGGAGAATATCACGCTTTATGGTTCAATTCGATCGTGTGTCCACGCACACTTATTTTACTGGAGTGTTTTTAATATGAAGAAAATAGGTCAAGTATATTATTTGAAATTGAGACATTTGAGTGCAAAGCACAATGTCCTTAGCTAAAATTAGATATGCGTGTGATCGCTATGAGAATCTGTCACGATACGTTTACGCCAGACGATGCTCCTTCGGGAATGCCCCATGTCAATGGATGCCAGTCGCAATTGAGGCTGGGCCGATGCTCCTTCGAGAATGTTGTCTAGATGTAAACGTTGCCGTGCTCAACGAAGCAAGACAACGCCCAATTATGCCGAATGACCGCCGACTATTGAGTTGGCCGTGGCCGTTGGGTCGTAACTAATTGGAACACGCTTTGGTGATTGATATAACCATGTCTGATTATGGGACAAAATTGTGTAGTACGGAATGAGACGTGTCATAACGATTTGGTCTTATAATCGAGACGCATGTGATTGACTAATATATGATGAGATGTTCCAATCAATGTTTACACTTGCTGCATTTATATATGTTATATGAGTTGTACTAACGTGCAAGGAGGTGCTGAGGCAAGCTAAGTCTTATATAATGTGTGTATAAGCTATCTCTAGGTGAATTATTGTCACGCCCCGATCCTCAGGCACGCGCACATCCCTTATCTTTGGTCAATTTTATAATGCGATATCCAAGGACTAAGTATCACCAACCCTTTCATTTATTAAGCACATGCGGAAACAGTTATAAATCCCCAAACAATAAAACAATGGGATAGAAAAGTAAGGCAATATTTTCATATTGAAATCCACAACCGAACCTTTATACATGGCATAACTCAAAGTCTATTCACAAGACTATTTATAACATTCTGGTCTCACATTATTCACATTTAGACAGGATTCACAAAGAGGATGGGATCATAGTCCTCATCCGGGTCGTACTCGGATCATCATCGAGGTTCTCCTCCAGGTACTCTTCTTCGGTTTCTTTCTCCTCAGGCTCCTCATCAGGGTCCTAAAATGTTTTCCCCAAACCGGGATGAGATTACATTTAAGCAAGTTCTACCCCACTAAGACTCGATTAAGAAACCAATATGCTAACCGGGCTACCTATACACGCATGGGTCAGAGGACTTACCTGGGCCTCAGATTCCACCTACATATTAGCACAGTTCAATAGGCACCTAAGCAATTACATCACAGATCAATGTCTCGATCCATCGACCTAGTTGATTTCATGTCAATTTGACTATTCCCCAGTCATTTCCCTTATTCAATCTCAAATCGTACTCACAACTTCACGAGCATAGTCTACCAAATTTCTTGGCAACAAATTAGAGTCTCGAAGGACACGACCTATCTTTAGGTAGCAAATTACAGCCCAATGGGCGCGACCTTTAATAGGTGGCAGATTACGGCCTTATCAGGCGCGACCCCTATCGGGTGGCAAATTACGGCCTTATCAGGTGCGACCTTTAATAGGTGGCAGATTACGGCCCAATGGGCTCGACCGACTCCAAATTCGGTGGCAAATCTCGGCCCAATTGGCATAGCCATATTTCGGCGGCTTCCGAGGTTCAACTCACAACCTCTCACAGTTGATCTCTACTTGAACACCGACATTGACCAATCTTGGGATAAATCCCCACATACTCATCAACTCACTCAATTTCCACAAACCAGTGCTCAATTAAATAAATAGAAAGCACCACTGCAATCAGCACGAAATTCCGGTCACCGCCATCCCGGTTGAATTTCCGGAAAATAAATAATTAAATAATTAATTTCGAAAATTAATAAATAAATACTAAAAATTCAATTTAGCTCAAAATAAAGCCCAATTAAATAAACGGACTTCACCACAATCACCAGCATAAAATTCCGGTCACTGACCATCCCAGTTGAATTTCCGGAAAATAAATAATTAATTAATTAATTCCGAAAATTAATAATTAATTACTAAAAATCTAATTTAGGCCCAAATTGCCTAATTGAAGCTCGATAAGGGTCGGGAAAAATCCCGATATGCATTCAATAACTAATAGGAGCTCTGTACTTGCTAATGACTATGTCTAACCACCTAACATGCATCATTAAGTCACTAATTTAATTGTTCTAAACTAATCTAACCACCTAATTACACTTAATTAAATATAATCAACCCTTAAGCATCATTAGTCTACTAAGCAAGGATTAGTGAGATTACTCACTTGATTAAAAGCGGGGACCAAGACACTGCGATGGCGACACGACGGCGGCCGAAATCCGAACTTTCGGCGGCGTCAACGGACACTCGGGCCGGACCTACAAGCCACGCAAGCCCACAGAAATTTCTGGGCTTGGGCTTGGCTTCGCGGGCTTCTAATTTTGTTGGGCTTCGCTGAGATGGGCTGCTGGACCAACAAATTTCGCTGGGCTTAAAATCCAATGGGCTGAACTTCAAGTGGGCCTATTTTCGCGGGCTTCAAAGCTGGACTGCACTAAAGATTTTCGCTGGGCTGAGCTGGGCTGGCTAATTTGCTGAAGATGGGCCTCAAATGGATCAATCCTGCAGGCTCTTGGGCTGCAGCTTCAGGCCGTGCGAGAAGCATCAAGAATTGCCGACTGAAGAACTGCTAGATTGGTCCGGCTTACTGCTGCTGGGCTAATCACCGCTTGCAGATCTCGCTGGCTTCAAACGGTGGCAGAAAACTGGGCTGGGCCGAAGTCACGCGAGCTGATGACGCATGGACGGAAGCAGCTGCTGGCGTCGTTGCCGAGAGATGGAGCGGACAGCCGAAGCTTGAAGAACTCTCATCGATGGAGTCAACACAGGCTCTTGCGGGCATTTTCTATTGACCGAAGACTTGGACGTGAGCTGGCGATGGGGATTCGGTGGATTGAAGCCGCGTGAGCTTTGGTGGTCAACAATCGGGAGAAGGGGCAGCTTCGTTTGACTAGCAGGGGATGCGTGGAGACTTGGATGAAGACGATGGACTTCGGTCTTGCTGGTGTTGAGCTGGTGGAGAGATTCACGTGTGTTGCTTGGTCAACAAAGAGGCTTCAGTGCTTCCGGTTGTTGACTGAAGAGGACGCCTGGCAGAAGACACTTGATGGAGGAGTAGCTTCGCTTGGGCCAAGAGAGACGCGTTGAGAGGAAACGGACGAGGACAGCTCCTTCGGTGGCTTCGGTGGACTTCGTGGACGCGCGCTGGACGAGGCAACCGCAAGGGACGTCACACGTGAAGCTGCTTCGTTTGTTGTGGGCCGGTCGGTGAGCTCTCGGGCTGAAGCAACAACGAGAGGGAGAGAGAGAGATGAAGTTGCGGAGGGGGGAATTGGCGAGCGATGATGAAGACCGAAGATGGAGCGCACGTAAAGGAGAAGCCAGCTAAGAGGAGGGTGAACTTAGATAATCCTTAGCCATTACATTGAATGCTTTGGCCCCACAAGCCCACAATCTCATCCCCTATGTCTCTCAATCACTTTCAAGCACAATATTCCACCAATAAATCAATTTAAAGTCCAAATTAATGCTGCCCTCCTTTAAATCCGAATTTCCAATTTTTTTTGGGACATCTATTTCTTCGATAATTTCCCAAATTCGACATCCAATTTGATGTAGAAAAAGTCTGCATAATTTCTATAGGTCCCCTTCGCCTTATAGCTCAAATTTAAAGTCGAAAATCTCTTCAATTCGGCCAATCCGAATTTCCGTTAATTTCCCCGACTTCCGAAACAATTTTCCATAAAAATCTCGGAATCTCTGAAAAATCTTCTGAGACTGAGTTGACGTTCCTAGAATTACTCGTGACACCACAGAACTTTAAATTTCTGAAATCAGGTTTGAATTCACGGTTAATTTCCATTCAACGCGTTTTTAGCGTGACCCAGGCTACTGGGTAACTTTCAGAGATTTTTAATGCAAATGACCCGTGGTCGATTTTCTTCAAGCCACAATGAACCAACTCAACTCAATGATGACTCTCGATTGTCGTGAAAATCTCGAGGATTCAAATATAGACACAGGGTACCAAAACGATAGAAAAATCAGTATAATGCCGGTCAACGATAATTTTCTAATTTAGTGGTGTCACCCACAATTAGCCATACATCTCAATCGAACCAACCTATATCTGATCTCAAATCGATTTATATCTGTGCCGTAATGATCTCAACAGATGAGCACGGTCGAGAAGCCGATTCCTAGTCGAGTTCTCAAGTCTATTTGCCTTAAAATCCTTAATGGTTTCCTCAGATAGTCTAGTTATCTCTAGAATGATCAGTTCTAAGAACAGCCCTATAGACGCGTCAATGAAATGCCCAATTTATTCAGTAGAAAACGGAGTTGAAATTCTGGGATGTCACAATTATCTTCCTAATTGGGGTTTAAGGTATAGACTCGCTGAGATATTATCTCACCCCATCGCGGTTTACAATTTTTAGGTCTCTAGATGGAGGTACGACAAGTACGACATGGGATCCCGCAGGTGATGGATTTTGAGCATACCTTTTTCCCTATCCCTAGGATCACCCTGACCCAAGAGCTAGTTGAGTCCACAGTCTGGGTTGATGAGGGCCTACCCCAATTAGTACCTCACCGATTCATAGTGTGGTTCATTGGCTTTCGTCAAGGGGGTCGGGAGGCTCCCTTATAAGGTTTCAATGGGCCTCCCATTGGGACCGGAGAGTGGGAAGTAGGGCATCCCATAGATCTTGATACTCCTGATGGTGTCGTGGTGGACCCGGAGCCCATGGCTTTAGCGCCTGGAGTTTAGATAGCTCAGTAGCTCCTTTTTGTTTAGACTCTTGTGTATATAAACCCGGTTTGCTTATAAAATAAGTTTTGTGAAACTTGGTTGTCCTGCTTTCCTATCTCACGTTTGATTGTTGTCTGAAGATTGTTTAATTCTCTTTCGCATGTGCATAGTCAATTTGGTCGGCAACGCATCCTAGGAACGTCGCAATTTAGTCAACCACCGAGGATGTGTGCGCTCTCGAGGTTTGAGGCGTGACAATTTTTCTTTGAGCTGATCACTCAAGAGTTAACTAACATATTAGGTAAAGCCGTTAAGGGATATAAATGCGAACAGACTCGAGAATTCGATCGGAAATCGACTGCTCGACCTTGATAATCGGCAAGGGTCAATACGACACCGTTATAACTAAATTGTGATCGGATATAGGTCGATTCGACGAAATCATGTAATTGAATTGCAGGTGATTCCGCATAATTACGAAATTCGTGTCGAACGGCACTAATCCGGTTTTCTATCGATTTTATACTCGGTACCCATAATTGAAACTTTGGGATTATTACGACAATCGAGAGTTGACTACAAGTCGGAGATGCAAAAATGTGGATTGAGAATTATCAATCACAAGTCAAATGCTACGATAGGTTAGGTTGTACTAAAAGCTACCCGATAGATTAGATTGTACTAAAATCGTGTTTGGTTAATTTTAACCACGAAATTGAATTCGGTTTCGGGATTTGAAACGTTCGAGCGTGTCACGATTTATTTTTAGGATCTCGTCTCATCTTTTGGAAAAATTCTATCGAGCCTGGAAATTTATTGAAAAATCAAATTTAGAAAAAATGAATTAGGGAAATTCGGATGGGCTGTTTCCTTAGGCATTTTGGCCACCAAATTTACTTTGTTTGTGAAGAATTGAGAGGAATTTAGCCATTGGGTGGTGCCAAGACTTTCTTGGCTAAAGACTTTGGGGTAAACACACTCAAGTGCATGGATATTTTAGGCTTGGCTCCCATTGGCTCTTGCATTGACTTCCTTCTCCCCTTGTCCCCCCTCTTCATGCATATCCCTTGCTCAACCGAACCCCCCCCCCTCCTTCAGCTTTCTTCTTCTTCTTCTTCTTCATTTCCTCTTGCTGTTGCGCCATCCCCATTTCCCCTCTGGTTCTGCTTCTTCCTCCATCTTGCTGCCGTGTCCAGCTCACCAATCCATCGCCTGGCCACCAGCTCGACACTAACCAACCCTCATGCCTCCCTTACTGTCTCGCCAGCCGCCCGACCAACAGCTCCGCCCATCGCTGCTACCAACCGCCCGCGTCCCTTTCCACGCCGTTCCAGCCGCTCGTGTCCAACCAACCTGCCAGCAACCACCATCCATCCCGACCAACCTCCAAGTCGAATCGACTAGCTCAGCCCTTCCACAGAACCGCCTCCCAAGCTGAGACTTGTTGGACTATTTTCCCCCACCAATTGGCCTCCGTTGGAGACCCGGTAGTTGTGGAACCTCACCGCCTTCGCGCTACCGTCACTATGAACCTGTCGCCGCCCTAATCCAGTGACTTAACGCCCTAATCTCGAATTAGGATGTTGATTGCACTTAGTAGGTTAGTTAGTGTTAATTAAGGATTAGTGTAATTCTAGTTAGTGTAATTAGTAGTTGGGATGGTTAGTTACCTAAGCTAGTTTGATTAGGGTAGTTAGTTAGGTTAGTTGGTTAGCTTAATTAGATTAATGTGGTTAGCCTAGTTAGATTAGTTTAATTAGTTCAATTAGGTTAATTCGGTTAGCTTATGTAGATTAATTAAGTGGATTAGTTTAAATAATTTACAATTTATTTAAGGGTAAATATCCCGAAAAACCCTAAACTGATACATCTGTGACAAATTTACCCCAAATTATTTTTTTGACCACCAAAAACCCCAAACCGGTATACCTTTGACAAATTTACCCCAAACTGGTACACTTGTGACAAATTTACCCTATGTTAGTTTTTGTTAAATTTTACAGTTAAATTATTAAATTAAATGACACATGACAGTTAATTAGTATATCAATTTGGAATTTTAAATTTCATTTGTCACAGTTTACAATTTTTGTGATTTTTTTGTGGTATTAATCCAATTTAGCAGAGGGTATATTTGTCACAAGTGTACCAGTTTAGGGTTTTTTATAGTCAGTCGGGGTAAATTTGTTACAGATATACCAGTTTGGGGTTTTTCATGGTTAAAAAAATAATTTGGGGTAAATTTGTCACAGGTGTACCAGTTTGGGGTTTTTCAGGGTATTAACCATTTATTTAATTAATTATAATTAGCGTAAATTGTTATGGGATAGCCATTTATCAAAATTTTACGCTGATTGTCGTGGATGAGTTTATATGTGAAATTGACTGCTTAATCATGCAATTGAGTGCTAGGTTGATGCTTCTTTATGAAATGTCGTATAGATGTAAATGTTGCCGTGCCCAACGGAGAGCGACGATGCCCAGTTATGCCGGATGACCGTCGACTGTTAAGTTGACCATGGTCGATAGGTTGTAATAATCGGGACATGCCTGAGTGGTTGAGATAGCCGCACCTGATTATGGGACAAAATTATGTGGCACGAAATGGGATGTGTCATAACAATTTGGCCTTATAATCGGGACCCATGTGATTGTTTGAAAGATGAAATAATGTGTTCTAGTTATGAAATACGTTTGATGTATGCATATGATATATGTGATGAACTAATGTGCTAAAAGGTGATGAGACGGGGTAAGTTTGTGTGTGACGCCTATTTAGGCTGTCTCTAATTGAATTCTCATCCTAATTGGGGTTTAAGGTGTTGACTCACTAAGATTTTTATCTCACCCCGTCGTGATTAAAATTTTTCAAGTCCTTAGTATGAAAAGGCAACCAGTCCGTTTTGGGGTTCCGAAGGAAATAGACTATGTGCTCTCATATTTCTCTATTTCCGGGACCAACTTGACCCATGAGTTAGTTGAGACCATTATTTGGGTCAATGAGGGTCTCCATCATTGGGTACCCCATCGTTTCAGAGCGTGATTCATTAACTATCCTAATAGGGTTTGGGAGGGTCCCCTGCAGGGTTTTGACGGGCCTCCCGTTGGGACCGAGTAGTAGGAAATAGGGCATCCTATGGATATCGACATCCCAGATAGTGTCATGGAGAACCCTGAGCCCGAGGCGGAAGGGTCCGGAGCGTAGGTGGCCCAGTAGTTTCTTTTTGAGTCAAACTTATATATATAGACTAGTAGAACCAACTTGATATGTATATAAAATGAGTTTTGTGAAAAAAAAGTGTTGGCATGTCTTTCTACTATCCATGTATCTGATGGTTGTCCGAGTGTTTATTTAATTCGCTTCCGCATGTGCTTAGTTGAAAGATAAAAAAAAAAATGGGTCAACGACGCATCCTGGGAACATCGCAATTTTAATTGACCACCGAAGGGTGCGCACGTGCTCGGAATTCGGGGCGTGACAGAAGCAATGATGCATGCTTTAAGTGACTTTAACATATTGTCCTATTTTTAGGTGCAATTTATCTTAATGCTGCTTGTTTACAAGTTTGTCAAGCAACTCCGGGAATCCGCAATACAAACCACTTGTTCCTCGAGCTCCCTCTGCTAAAGGATACAAACTTATTCTTATTTTATATTAGAATCCAAATTTTATTTCATATGTAATACTATTATAATTTTTTTTTAAATAAGAAGTTTCTTATTTAAGAGAAATAGATTTCACATATAGATATAAAAATTCATATCCATTTTTATCTCATCTCCTCATAAATATTTTTATCTAGGCTATATCCTTATCGTACAAGATTTTATCTTCTCTTGGACAGGAATTAAATAGGAAATAAAATAAATTTTATTCCATCCCAACTTTTATATAGGCCACCAATCATAGTCTAAATCATTTTTTTAAGGGAACCACCACGCCCTATTTATCACTTTTGAAGTCTTAATTATGGAAGCTCCAATGATCGTCATCCCATTAGACACCAAAATTAGCCGGCTAAAGAAGATACCTAATCAGCAGATTTGCCTAAATCCCCATTTCTGCTAAATCCATGAACTTAACCACAAAAGAGCAGACAAGAGAACAAAATCTTGATGGCAAAGTGCTTCAGCTTTGCAGCGACATGTGACCGATGGTTCCGCTTCTCCTTCTCCCGGGCGGGCCTGAAACCGACCACCACCGACCTCGGCGACGGCACGGTCGTGCACTGTTGGGTCCCCAAGACGTACAAACCCAACAAGCCCAACTTGCTCCTCTTGCACGGCCTCGGAGCCAACGCCATGTGGCAGTGGAACGACTTCATCCCGTCCTTCCTCTCCAGATTCAACGTGTACGTGCCTGATCTCCTGTTCTTCGGCGAATCCTACACGACCCGGCCCGAGCGGACCGAGCAGTTCCAGGCTCAGTGCATCGCAGGTAGGACTGTCGATTTTCTGACGCGACACGGTAGGCCATGACTCGAATTGGCATGTTGATCCGCTTTGCAGGAGTCTTGGAGGCTCAGGGAGTGAGGAAACTGAACGTGGTAGGGTTAAGTTACGGCGGGTTCGTGGCGTACAGCTTGGCGGCGCAGTTCCCGGAGATGGTGGAGAAGTTGGTTCTGTGCTGTGCAGGGGTGTGTATGGAGGAGAAGGACATTGAGGATGGGACGTTTCCGGTGAGCGAAAAAACGTTACATGGACTCGTTCTATGAATGACAATCCCATTGCAAAAACTGCTTAGGAACTTATATGCTTTTTTTTGGGAGTTCAGTGCGTCTTACTGTTTTTCATACTTGTGATAGTGGAACTGAGTCTTGGTACAATGTCGTCCTCGGCAGGTGAAGAGCGTGGACGAGGCCCTGAGTTTTCTGATACCGCAGACGCCGGAGAAGATGAAGGAAATGTTCGAGGTCGTCTTTTACAAGCCGGTGACGAGAATGCCCACTTGCATCATGCAGGATTTCATTGATGTAAGTTGGCGAAAAATTACAAATCTCTAAGCTCCACGTTTGCATTTTTGCACATGGCCTCTGAATCTAAGTTTAGTTGATACCAAGTGTTCAGTATTCGTTTCCTTTGTGAAAGTAACTTGAGCACTTACTTTTCCTGATTCAAAATGGAAGTTTGTACAGTTAATCATCAGGTAATAGCTACATGAATGGGGAAGTAGATTCTTTACATGGCTCTCCTGTATTTATATGTAATTGACTAAGCCACTTCTTGACCAGATTGAGTAGTCTTGTCTCACATTTTTATTGCTCCAGATTACAAGTTATCGGGTGGATTACATTCTATAACTGAAGAATGCTTCTTTCCTTGTTTTAGTAGCTCAGGAGTGTTTGTTATGTTCATGGTGATGTTCAGTGAAAAAAATGTGCATAAATAAAAACGCCTCTGCTTTTAGAGAATAGAGTCATCACCATTCAGCATTCTGCCGTGGATTATCGCACCTTTGTTCCCTCTTACCCATATTTGAGGCCGAGGAATAGTGCATTGATGCGTTAAGTCCACGAATCCTGACTGTATGGAACTTTCTGGACACTAGACAGAATGAATAAGTAGCTTGTTCCTTGTGAACTGAGACTATACGAGACTAAACAGCTGCTTATCATACAATGTGCTAACTCTCACTGTCATCGATCCTGCATTAGCTGTGCTGTTTCAACTGACTTATGAAAAGCTAAATATTTAAATTTCATATGATGCTTCTTACGGGCAATCTGGGACAAGTTTATCTTGATCACTCAAGTTCTGTGGCATTTCAAGAAAGGTCACCATAATTGTCTGCAGGTTTTGGGGAAGGAGTACCTTCAAGAAAGGACAGAACTGGTCAATGCCTTGTGCAAAGATAGGAAGATGTCTAATCTTCCCAAAATAACTCAGGTTTCATTCCCTTGAAATCTCTGTCCTCTCTCGAACTCACGCAATTTACTCATTACATATTCACATTGATTTTGCCTATATCTTCTCTCATCCTTGCCATCCTCTCAAGCCATTGATCTTTTGTGATGCAGCAAACACTGATAATCTGGGGGGAATATGATAAACTCTTTCCATTGGAATTGGGTCACAGATTAAAGAGGTTCCCCTTCTAAGCTTTGCTTTGGTTTTTCTACTATCTTCAGAAGCATGATTTTCTCTAACAAGAACTTGTATAAACAACATCTGGTTGAATTTACTCTATTGTAGATTTTCTTATGGGATAACCTGCTTCTTTTTTAATCAATCAACTGACTGTGGCCAGGCATTTGGATGAAAACGGGCAACTAGTGGTTGTGAAGGATTGTGGTCATGCAATAATTAAAGAAAACCCAAAAGAGATGTGCAAACACATCAAGGCATTCCTCGTCAATCCACTCCTTTCTCCTAAAAAGGTAAATCAAACCAGTGGCCAGAAGGTGGACTGAGAGTCGGCAATGAATTCTGCAGCTTGCTTGTCCAAATGTTATATATGCAATTATTTAATCTGTGTGATCAGATGAAACCTGGTTCAACAAAATTGAATTCATGGAGAGTAAGGCTGATAGTATGAGGATATTTCCTGGTTTCCTTGAGACATTGCGTTACAGATGAATTTTTTGGGTTCATCGTGAATTTTGCCAGAGTAGTGGTGCAATGTTTGCTTGTAGTGCTGTTTTCACGGTACACGAAGTAAATGAACATTGTCTCCTGTTCCAGTTCAACGTGATTTCTGTGGCATATTGGTGCTTAATATTCTGAGAACCGGAGCTGATAACATGAAGTAGGTGAATGGCATAGCCACTTTGGAGGAGATTTCAATAACTTTTCGCACCCTCAAAGACTGCTCATGACATTGAGAATCGTGATGTTATTAGTGGGCTAAATGCTCTGCTCCTATCCACTGAGATACAGCTGATCTCATGATTAATACATGTTGACTTGGCTTCACTTTAACTAGCCCAGGCTGCTGAACTTCATTAGATGATTGTGCAGAGATGGTCAGGATGTTTGTTCCTGTAGCAGGAGGTTGAGGTAGTGAGGCCAGGGTGGGGTTCGAACCAATAGTTGCTACCAAGATGCATGAGAAGTAGCCAGCGGAAGTTCCATTCTAAAATCTGGATATTGTTAAGAACTAGACTTGGACCGAATGAATATTCAGAGGGTCGTTTTCTCTGCCACCCAAACGGGTTGGGAAGGAGCAAGAGCAACCAACGTTGATAATTCCTTTGGGCATTACCATAGGATTCTTACACCTATTTTGATATGTTCAGTTTGAGAGATAACTACCTTTTAGAAATGCAAATCTGTCATTCTAGTTCACTAGGATGTAAGCGTGTATGAAGTCGAGGGCTCTCCCAGGCCTAATTGCCCTTCGTAATTGAACTAAGGTTTTCGGATATGAAGAACAAGTAGGATCCAAACCCCAGACCAAAGTTTGTCCATACCACATATGATATTTGAAGTATGCCTTGTATGACTAGGCCAATTGCCACGATGGTTGTTTGAGGAGTTGTTACTCAGATTACAACATAAGTAAATTAAGAAACATTAATTAAGAATATTTCAACATAAGAAACAATCAAATGAATGCATCATTGGATGAGAAAATTGTCTTAGTTTGGAGCAGCTTACACAAAGAAATTCATGAGTTTGATACAGTAACTTATTATTTTTGTGCATTCTGTATGTACTATGCATTAAATGCATGTAAAAAAAAGTATATTTGTTTTAATAAAAGTATTTGTGAACTAATAAATACTTTTTAATTGTAAGAGTTACATAGAATGGGAAGAGAAGGAGGGGAAGTAAATAGATTAAATTTGTAAAGAAGTTGATGTGCATTATGTACAAACTATCAAATTACAAACACAGGCAAATTTATATGGTATCATTAGATTATTCGACTCAATAAGTTTTGGATATTTTAGGATAACATAATTTATGGTCCCTAATTCCAATGTTTCCTTACTTGTTTGATATTTACAATAACAAAATTTTTATTTTTGTATTTTTTGAGCTTATTCTAGCATTTTGCATTTCTTTCTACATCAGAAAACAAACCCAAAAATAGTTTCCACCTCACATTTTTTTTGGATATATTCAATGAAAAGCACAGTAAGCAGTACTATAGTTAAGTAATTTGAATATCTGACACTTCAAATCACCATGATTCCTTAACTCTAGCATTCTTCAAACTTGAAGTATGAACTTTTCCTACCTCTCAGAAAACTAAATGTTTCTCACTTCATGAAAATTCAAATTCATATCCCTCTAATAGACTAAATCATTGAGCAATTATTTTATTAATATTCTTATTTTCTTTCATATCTTTTTCACAAACAAAACATGTGTCGGGGGTAATCGGCGTACTCCGATCAGTGGGGGGAATCTTTGGCTCTATCGAACATACAGGGAATTGGAGGTAGCATTCCACCGATGTTAAGTCATGGACTGGTTTCTTCAGCCCTTTTTCTATGTGTTGGTGTTCTATATGACCGACATAAGACTCGACTTGTTAGATATTACGGAGGTTCAGTGAGCACCATGCCGAATCTCTCTACCATTTCCTTCTCTTCCACTTTGGCCAATATGAGTTCACCTGGTACTAGCAGCTTTATCGGGGAATTTCCCATCTTAGTAGGAGCTTTCCAAAGAAATAGCTTAGTAGCCACATTAGCAGCGCTTGGGATGATTTTAGGCCGCGTTACAAGAAAAAGAAAGGATGCTTTGACACCAGTAATAAACTAATGGACAAATTTAATCAGAAACTAGCTCAAGGTAGATCGTCAAAGCGAGTGGTTAACTAAGTCAATCCTTAGCAAACGTCATGTCCATCCAACAGCAGAAGAATAGAACCTAACCCATGCATGCAAAAGTTAGCGAAGATGCTCGTGCGTGAAGAATCGACAGCAAGCCTTTATTCTCCACTTTGATATATGATTTTGTGTCTCTACAGATTCGTTCACGAATTTATTCCAACGTGAAAGAAGAACCTCCTCAAGCTTTGGTTCATCGAACAGGCTGCAGCAAACAAAACCAGGCCACTGTAGCCCAAATTGCTCCAACGATCCATCCCTGAAAAATATGAGATGTACATGGATAAATAATTTCTTCCCATTATTATGGCAAATCAATATAATTCAAGAAAAACAAATTTTCCAAAAGAAAATGATAATCTTACTGCTTGGAAAAGAAGCTGCACTCCAGATGATCCCCTGCACCTCATTATATGGATGGCAATCCGTGGTGGTATTGTAGCCACCACCACAAACGCAAACGAAGGCAAGGCTTGGAGAATCATACCCGCACACCCCACCACTGTTCTCGCAAGTTGGGCACTTGGTGTCCATGTGGTTACTGTCGAATGCCCCTTGTGTGTACTTCAGCTCCACCCCGTACTCCCACTGCGCCGGGTCGGTCGGGTAGTCCCCGAGTGACACCACCGGGGCATACCCGTCGCATTCCCAGGCCTGAAGGTCCAGCTCACCCTTGCTGTCGAAGTTCGCCGGGGAATAGACGCAGCAGGTGTTGATCGGGGAAAACAGTGGCAACCCGAGGGTGAGAATGGCCGGACATGCGTACATCGAGGCGCACAGATTGGAGGAGCCATGATCACATATGGATAAGTCCTTGATGGTGAGGGATGTATTAGGGGACTTGCAATGGAGGAGGACGAACGTCGATGAGCCGAGCTCGAAGGGGCCGGACCAGTCGAGGCCCAGGTTCGGCGAGGGCTTCATGGAGGTGCAGGTGGACATGTCGGGCGGGGAGATGATGAGGGTGGAGGTTGTGTAGGATATGGAGGTTACCGGGTATGAGCCGGTGTGGGTGGTGAGGACCAACTTGTCGTCATCTTCCCCGTAGACGCAAGTCACATAAGGGTGGAACCGTGGAGAGCCACAGCCATAGCCGGTGCCAAAGGGGTACTTGACCGTCAGCGAGCCACAGGTGTTCCGGCATGCCGGATCGGGGGATTCCGCTGGCCGGAGATGGAGTAGGAGAGCGAGGATGATAAAGGGAAGTAGAGCAGGTTCCATTTGGTTTGATCTATTAGGGGCGTCTGCCCTCATCCTGGGACGGACTACTTGGTAATTGGTATGTGGGAGGAAAGGTTTTCTTAGCGGGGATGCCACATGGCGTGTCGTAATTGAGCAACACATGATAACAGGATCAACTTCGGGAGAATATATTTAGCATAAAAATTTAGTAATATGAATTAAGCGATGATATTTACACATGGACTACATTGTTTTAGCACCAATGAACTAAAAGAGAGACAAGATCTTTGGTGTCGATTTATAGAGATTAAAGGGCTCAATAAGCTAACGTTAGTATACATTCGGTCATTTCATGGTTTCGCAACTTCTGATAAGGTGGACATATCAGTGCTTTATTCCATGTCACTATGTCAGTTGCTTACAAGAGGTTGTAAGAAGCTTTACCTGAGGTGTCAATCTACTTTACCCTAAATCTTTAGTGCACGGGCGCTTTCGAATAATGCTGTCACCGCCCGAATGCACCATATAGTGATCTACAGTGAGGGTTGAATGGGGCCAGAGCTTGAATTTCGCAACCGAACGCGACTAAATTGCAGCCCACTGTGAGTCGGCGGGAACAGGGAACCGCTCCACTGGAAAAAAAAAAAAATGAACTCAACCTCCTGTCTGAGTGACAATTGCAGTGGGTATTGATGCAAGTTCTAGGCAAGAGAGCTAGATGATCAAGAGAAGTAACTCAGATCACCATGTCTGTCACCATGGGCTTCTTTAAAGAGCCAAATGCTCATTCCTTCCAAGCCAGGATCGACTTTTACAAACCGGATTGCAATATATATGCTAAGAAGAGCAATTTACTAACCATCGTTCAGGACTAAAACCTAAGCAGCAATGAGAGTCAACATGCCATAAATGCAAAGAAAAATTCATATCCTGAATGTGGCCAATTGTGTGCTCTCAGACAAGTATATGAGACGGTGTCAATACGACTCATCTTTATAAATGCCAATTGTGTGCTCTCTTACTAGTTGGGACAGCCACACTAAACATTAATTTCAGTAATCTACCTTAAGAAATAGAAAGCAAAATCCAAATCCTGGACATTGTAGAAGGACATGTATGAGACTGTCCTGGTATAACTCATACTTATAGAAGCCAATTGCATGCTCTTGGGTGCCAGTTTGAACAATCACCATGAAAATGAATATACTCGGAGGACACTTGGGCAATATTAGCGCAGTAGGGGGGAGGGTGAGTCTAGTGAGCTTAATCAATGTGTCAACTTTATCTTTGAGGAGTCTACACTGGACAGCAGAAGGAAAAACTAGCCAGACAGGTGCATCTGTTAGGACGAAAAAGATTTATTATCTTTAAGAAAAGAACTACTTACATTAACTCAAGCGCTTGGAGTTAATGTCTCTAAGAATAAGGGGAAGAAAACTAGAACATGTTCATCCATCCTCCTCCTCGTCATCATCATCCCCTCTATCCAGAACGTCCTCATCAGAATCTGTTGCTGCATTGCCTTGTAGATGTCGAAGCTGATTAATAGCATCATTCACATCAGAAAGTAAGGCATGCTTAGCAGCTTTAACTGTACCAACCTTCTTTGCATTGACTTCCATTTTGTTTATTTCCTTGGAAGTAACTTTTACTTCAAGACCCGAGTTTCTCTTTGCTTCCCTGCTATGTAATTGATCAAGGTACTTATCATGCAATGCTCTGTTTTTAACCTGCTTTAGTACTGGAGGACTTATCAGAGGTATCCTACTTGAGCTATAAAATCTGGAGACCGGCTTCTTATTGCCTGAAGAAGACCTTTCACGGCATTTCAGAAGAGATCCTTGCATTTTCTGTAAATTGTCTGGTGTCACAAGTACAGAAGTCAACTCTTTAGTAGATGGATCCACATTGGGCTCAAGAACTGAGAAAAAATCTGCTTCACAAGTTTGGTCCGAGTGATTTTGCTTTTGTAACATCTGCCTGACAGTTTTGTGTGCAAGAAGACCTTTTCTTTTAGAGCTGAGCCTCTTGACCAATGGTTTAGGGGATATAAGAATCTTGCTTGCCGACAGTGGAGAAAGTTCGATGTAAGATTCATCCCTTCTGTTTGCTCTGGACCGACGAGATTGAGTTGGGGTTAGATGATCTGAATGAATCTTATCAAAACATTCCTGTGCTGACTTTCCCGGTACCTGTGAGCGTTTTGCATGTTAATCACATTATCTTCATACTTAAGCATCGCATGAGGAACTACTAGAAAGTATACTGCAGAATTACAGGGAGCACCATCCATGGTTAAGGCTATTAAAAATAGATTCCAACAAGATATCCGCACTAAATGGCTGTTCTAATGATACAACGTCGTCAAAATAGCAATGTGAACTCTATTACCACTCAGCAAAAGTAGACACCTGCAACTTTACGCAAATTATGAAGAGTACTCTTCAATACAGGCAACATTATAATCTCTAGATTTCAAACCAAAGAAGGTGGTGTCATCAGAATATATGATCCTCAAAATTCCTGCTGTGAATTCAGACTTTTTTATATCCCTTTTCACATGCAAACAGAGAGATGGAAAAGAAGGAACACTCAAAGTACTAGTGCAACAAATGTGTCAGCATAACTGTAAATCTGAAATAATCCTGACAGTTAACACAAATGACTTGTAATCTAAGAAGATACTCCTATTGGTATATCAAAGCTGTGGGCCTGCAGCTTTTCATCCTCAATAGTGAAAACCCCCATCATAAACAATTTGACCTTGAATGATTAGGTTTTTAACTCATTATAAATTAGCATTCGAAAAATTCTCAATCCAGAGTCCTCAGTTATCTTTTAGGTTCTCTTTCTATTAGAGTGGATGCCTAGATATTTATCACCTACTCATTTTATTTAGGTTATAGTCACTTGAAAAATTCTTAGACATGCTTTTTAATAGTGGGAAAATAATAAAAAATAAATAATAAAATTGCACCCAGGTCATCCAGAATTCAAGGATGACTGTATAGAAAACCATATAATTCGCAATAAAATCACACAGAACTGATACAATGCTTAATCTATTCTGGAGCAAGATCATAGTGATGGCAGAGCTAGTCAACTCATCATGTCCATTAAGCATCATATTCTAGCTCCTACCTTTTGACCATGGAGTGGCTCATTCATAAAGAAGTTGACAGCGAAGTCAAAACAAGCTAAAGGGTTTTCGTTTGAAGAAATCAAAAACCAAAATCCACACTCGTTCTTGGACATATAGTATAGGGACATTAATTATTAAGAGCTCATATGGCAGTGCTATGGCTTCTACCTGTAAGTTTTGGTGCTGTAAGTATGCTGTCCTGTGACTGGGGCCACTACGGTGTTCATCAACATATATATTTGAGGTTTCTCTACAATCTCTAAAATTATTGGAAAAGTAAATAACAAGGATATTTTGCAAATAAATGGTGAGGATCACAGTTCCATAAGAGGTGCAGCCTAACAAAATAGCTTTGAGTGGAGTGCCTTCTGATTGGATTGTAACTACATTTATCCTGCATATTGCACCAAAAAATCTAGGCTAGACATTTTAAGCATAGCTGCAAGAGCATATTACATGAACTTGTAAGGTATAATGAACTGCAAATTATCAAAATCAACTCGAATTTGTGCAAAATTGATCTTTATTTTTCACTTCAGCTGTCTTGGCATTTAAACTTCCACCAAAATTAAACAAATGCATGATCTTCTTTCCTCTGCATGAAGTAAATTGACATGGGTTCCAGAAACTTAAATAGTATGTAACATCTGCCAGAGTAAATTACCTCAACGAGTGTGGATATGCCTTAGTTACTTAATTCCTTATTGACCCAGTATAGGTCCCATCAATCATTAAAAGCTATTTACTTTCCCCAGATGACGTTGGAGCCATTGTATGTTTCACATGGCATACCAAGTATTGCTAAACTCTTTTCAACTGATAATACCAGGAGACACAATCAAATAACAAAGGGGGCAAATTATAGGTAAAATGTATGGTATCCACTCACTTTCATCAAACCATAAGGGTTGTTAGATCCATGAAACTTATTTTTGAAATAAACTCCTAATCTTTGGTCAAAAGTAAGTACTATTTTATCTATAGCATAACTTTTTATTTTAAAGGGGAAGAAGTTTTAAATTTCCCAAGGTTTACTAGTCAACTTCAAGAAAAGTCATGCCAAGCAGATCAAGATCATGCAACATCCTTTAATTCCACAATAATTATTTGAATATGGAAGCGTGATCATATCATAATGTGAACCAACCCTAAAAAAAATGTAACCTTGCAGTAGAAAAACCTAGCTGGATATAAGAGACACGAGCTTACCATAACCACATAGAACATACATGTCTGTGCAAATGTACAAAAATATCACGTCATAAGCACTACCATAGATGCACATATATATTTATCTGAAAATACTTTTAAAAAAAACAATTACTAGAAAATAGTCCATGAGAGCCAGAATATAGAAACTCACAAATCTAGAAACCTTCTTCCAGAAATGTGGAGTCGGCTTTGCAGAAATATAAGCTCTCTGTAATGCAGCCTCTTGCTCTTTAGTCCAACCTTGGCAATTCTTATAGCCTTCTTCTCCTTGTTTGCTCTCAGTTAGTGTCTTAATTATTCCACTTTCTTCCTTTTTAAGGGCGGGTAGACCAAGCACACATTGTCTAGTGCCTCTTTGTGTTTCTACTACTACTACTTCAGATTTATTAACAACTCCATCTTCTATTGCATCCTTCTTATCCTCCTTGTCAGTCTTTCTACTCAACAAGGACCTACTTTCTCTCGTAGGCCTACGGTCAGTCCTCTCGACTTGCCCAGCAATAATCTGCTGATTAGAAAACCTCAACCATTGATCAAAGTTGCGAAACTCCTGAACCCCAAAATTCAGTCTTGGAGACCTTCTCAACCCAGCACATGGAGTTGTACTTCTCCCCAAGCCATCACTTGAATTTCTTTCAGGGTAATCTTTAACCTGATTAATCGGCAGAAAATGCTCTTGTTCCCTAACCCCGCTACCAAATCTTGAAGATCTTCTCAACCCACTACGCAAAATCGTGCTTTTCCTCAAACCATCACTGAGATCTGTCACTTCCCTCGAATTTTTCCTGGGTCGTCTTCTACCCGGGTATTCACCAGAGAACGTTTTCGCTTCGAACCCACGAGCCTATCGAAACGGTCAACCCGGTCGTCATCGGATTTCAGCACGCCAATCTTCGGACTGAGAAACCTCGGAGATCTTCTCAGGGTAGGGGAATGTCCATACACGGCGGCGTCGCTTCTCTTCAGCATTTCAACAAGCACTCGGCACATAGCCCGTCTCCGCTATAACGCTTGAGATGGGCTCTGTTCAAGAAACCCAATAACGTGCTGAGAAACAGAGAGGCATCACAAAACGAAAGGCGTAATTTGCTGGAATCAACTTTTTTTCTCATTGGACAGTAAAGATCGCAATTTTTCCTGGGTAACACCGACGTACGCAACGACGTAAATGGAACTTATACCTGCTTTATGGCGCGGTCGCCGGGAAGCGGACCGCGCGGCGGCTCGCGGGGCTGCACGGCGGCTGTCTCCGGTGGCTGCTGCACCAGAAATCCGGAGGAAAGAGAGGAGCGATAGCACCATTGGAGGGAAAAATGGCATTTTGAATTTATGGGCTTCGTTATCTGGGAAGAGAAACGGAGGCCCGTTAGACTTGGTTAAAGTGGACCATGAAAATGAAATCGAGTGGATTAATATGCATTTTCATATGGTCTATTTTTTTAATGCCATGAAAAATTCCAAACCAATACACATATGATAAATTTATCTTAAATTAATAACCGATATCTTTATAGCAATTGACAAGTGCATCAGTTTCAGGTTTTATCATTCGTTTGTCACAAGTGTATAAATTTATAGTTTTTAGTGTATTAATACAATTTAATGAAAATTAACGAATAGTAAATTCGTCATAAATATTGCTAATTTTTTTTTTTTGTGGTCAAAAAATTAGTTTATGGAAAATCCATCATAAATGTATTAATTTGAAATTTTTCGTGATCAAAAAATTAAATTGGTGTTAATTTTTATAAGTATATCGATTTTGGGTTTTTCATGATATTGATCTTTTTCTTTTGCTTCAATCATTCATATGTTTTTCTTTTTAGTGGGACCCAAAAAAAAAAAACGAATAGGGCTATTTCCACACTTTTTTTTGGGACGTTTTGGGATTTGTCCTGCAGTAACCCAAAACCCGAACCCGAGGTCTATTTTACCACAAGAATAGTTCTACTCTTCTAAAATATACAAGGCCACTTGAGCATCTACACACACCCCATACAGAAATCAACTCATGCAATCTACATCCTTTAGCAATATTCATCGTTTCTACTTTACTTTTATGATTCATATGAATTTCTACAAGAATTTGACATTAAAGTGACTGCATAATCTGGATTTCCCTGACACCAAAAGTGTAATCACTATTAGAGGTAAATAATAATCATATCTATTTCGATAACCCAAAAGGTACTCGAAAACTTAAATGGTACGAGTTTAGGAAATACTTACATGTTGGTTGGACGACTTCGAGGGAATCACCAGTCTTGCTACCATTCTTTAATTTTCCAGGTCATGCAATTTGACTTCATTCTAACGCAATATATCTATGATATTATAAAATATATAATATCAACCAATAATAAAATATAAAAAAAAAAGACTGATTTTAATATTTTTAACTACTCCCCATATCATCAATCATTCATTCGACACATCTCCAACTTCAAAAGAATTGAAACTGACAAGAGGCAGATTGGTCAACTACAGAAGGGAGCTTAAACATAAGCTATACTCCAAAAAAGTCAAAACTCAACAATCCAAGATGATCTTTGCTCAAGCACAATCTCCTTTCTTGAACGCAAGAGCTTCCTCAAGAAGCCTCTCAAAGTTGCCGTGTGATGACCCGCCAGGGGAAGCTGCAGCTTCAGCTTCTCTCTTCCAGTACTGAGCTCTCTCCCTCATCCTCCTCCCTTCCTCACCTTCCATCACCTGCCTCACCAGTCCTTCAATCTCCTCCCTCCTCACGTCCTCGTCGACCTCCACTCCAATCCCCCACTCCGTGCAGGAGTACCTGCAGTTCGTCTGCTGATCCGCGAAGAACGGCCAGCATATCACCGGCACTCCTGCACTCACGCTCTCCAGCATCGAATTCCACCCGCAGTGCGTCAAGAACGCACCTACCGACGGGTGATTCAGCACCTCTTCTTGTGGGCACCAGCTCGCCAGCATTCCTCGGCCTCTGATCCCGTCGAGGAACTCCTGCGGCAGGGCTGCCGACTCGCCCTTCACAATGTCGGGCCGGACGATCCAGAGAAAGGGGTGGTTGCTGTTTGCAAGCCCCCAAGCGAACTCCTCCAAGTGCTTCCCCGACATCACTGTCACGCTCCCGTAGTTCACGTATACCACCGAATTGGGTTCTTTTCCGTCCAACCATCGCAGGCATTCCGTGTCCTCCTTCCACAGGCTTGACTTTATTGATTCAGATTCTGACTCCTCGCGGGGAGTCACCATCAAGGGAAGCGGGCCGATGGTGTATATGGAGGGGAACTTGATGGCGATTGCGTCAAGGACCTCGTGATCGAAGGCATCGAACGTGTTGAAAGCGATCGCCGGGGATCTCAGGCAGTTCTGAGCTTCTTCTCCCATGAAATCGAACATGATGCTTTTGGGGTCGGTCGTCCTGATGAAGCTGGGGATGTCTCTGAGCCGGATGTTTCTCATGCCGGGTATCCAATCTATAGGCGTGTCCAGCGTGCCATCGCTGAGGAAGTTCTCATCTGGAAATTCACGACATGATTGTCACATTCACATGAAGAACTGCACAAGGTACGAAATGCCCACAACAGGTTTCGGTGAAAATCAAACAATCTTTAACATCCAGCATCCAAGTATACTCTGTGACAGCCCAAGCGACGGTGCGTGAGGAGGAGGGATGGTGGTGCGTCCGCGCCTCAGTCCTTGGACGTGCACAGGGAAGGGGAAGAGGTCCCTCTAGTCTCACATCGCTTAGAGAGGAGTCCTGGGCTAGTTTATAAGGCTTGGGTCCTCTAATTTGTGTAACGTGTTTTAAAGCCGTGAGATTAGTATCCAAAGCAAGCGGGCCCTAAGGGGTCAGGCGCAGGGAAGCGACGGAAGTGGTCCTTACATACCCTTTACAACTTTGGTTTCAATCCCAGAAGAAGAGCTTCTTGATTCTCTCAATCCTTACTTGTGTTGAGCAATCAGGGCTGAACAAGACTGTCACCTCTCATGTAAGGAACAAAGAAGTACTAAATACCAGTAGGAGTTTTCACTTTCAAGTTTGAGCAGAGACACAGAAGCTTCTTGATTTTCTTTTTCTCAAGTCCTTACTATCGAGCAATCAAATAGGCCAAACAAGACAAGATTGCAGAGAATTGAAATCAAACAGTACAATAACTACTCTCACATACTGCAAAATCTGATGAAATTAAGAACTGGGTAATCAAGAGTACCAACCTTTGAATGGGAATATCCCTCTCCTGACAAGCTCTCTATAGTGCAGATACGCCATGAAGCTGCAAGCGGAGGCAGTCCATAACTGAACCTCAGGAACTCCTATTTCCTGGGCTGCGTCAATGGCAAAGCTCATGACGCCGTCCGAGACCATGCAGCTCACTCTAGGGACATCCTCAGATGAGTTCAACCTTGCTAGGAGCTCCCGGAACGGGCCGAGGCAGTTCTTCCTGACGGAGTCGCAGAGTGAGGGGACGTCCTGGGTGGCGTCGCTGTCAGACTGTGGCAGCCCATCAGGGATGGCCTCAAAGCGGAAATCGGGCAGGCCCTTCACTGAGTCCGGCCCATGGGAACGGATCAAGCGCCGGTGGTTGTGCTCGGTGTTGACGACGGTGATGTGGAAGCCCCTGGAGTGGAGGAGCTTGGCGAGGTGCATGATAGGCGTGACGTGGCCCTGGGATGGGTATGGAACACACACTGCATGAGGTCTACTCCTTGCTGAAGCATCATGATCCAACTCCATCTTGCTCAGTTCTGATTTCTTGCTAAAATGACTCCCGAGTATCGTCTGATGTCGATCGGATCGCTAATACTGACAGTCTTCTCTCCTCTATCAATCGCGAGAGATTGGAGAGTCGAATTTTAGAGCTCCGAGACCATCATCTTAGAACAAGAAAGATGGAAGTCGATGATGATAACAGTGAAACGTTTATGGAGCTCTGCAAAGACTGAGACGGTGAGGGTTTACCAGGTTAGCCTGAGTCACAATTAATGATTCTTTGCGTGACAAAAACTAGTACCAAACAGTCAAACCTTGTATGCCTGACTTCGCGGAGATTCTTGAGATGGGGTTTCCTTTCTCTACCCGGTACTAGACTGAGGGCTGAGGAAGGGCCTCCGCCACCGCCGCTCCATGATTGCTTGACGCTTGGTGCCGTTTAGAAAACGACAACTTTTGCTTAGCTGAGGATGACGAGAATGAAATATAATAAGACAACTGTAAACAAATCCTTGCATTTCGAAAACAACTTTTGCTTAGCTTAAGCAGAAGCTGGAGATACCATGAAGGGTTCTCCTGTTTTAATATTTTTAACTACTCCCCATTATAAATTGTAATATTACATTTGTAATATCATCAATCATACCTTCGACACATCTCCAACTTCAAAAGAATGGAAACTAACAAGAGGCAGATTGGTCAACTACAGAAGGGAGCTTAAACATAAGCTATACTACAAAAAAGTCAAAACTCAACAATCCAAGATGATCTTTGCTCAAGCACAATCTCCTTTCTTGAACACCAGAGCTTCCTCAAGAAACCTCTCAAAGTTGCCATGTGATGACCCGCCAGGGGAAGCTGCAGCTTCAGCTTCTCTCTTCCAGTACTGAGCTCTCTCCCTCATCCTCCTCCCTTCCTCACCGTCCATCACCTGCCTCACCAGTCCTTCAATCTCCTCCCTCCTCACGTCCTCATCGACCTCCACTCCAATCCCCCACTCCGTGCAGGCGTACCTGCAGTTCGTCTGCTGATCCGCGAAGAACGGCCAGCATATCACAGGCACTCCTGCGCTCACGCTCTCCAGCATCGAATTCCACCCGCAGTGCGTCAAGAACGCACCTACCGACGGGTGATTCAGCACCTCTTCTTGTGGGCACCAGCTTGCCAGCATTCCTCGGCCTCTGATCCCGTCGAGGAATTCCCGCGGCAGGGCTGCCAACTCGCCCTTCACAATGTCAGGCCGGACGATCCAGAGAAATGGGTGGTTGCTGTTTGCAAGCCCCCAAGCGAACTCCTCCAAGTGCTTCCCCGACATCACTGTCACGCTCCCGTAGTTCACGTATACTACCGAATTGGGTTCTTTTCCGTCCAGCCATCGCAGGCATTCCGTGTCCTCCTTCCACAGGCTTGACTTTATTGATTCGGATTCTGACTCCTTCTCGCACGGAGTCGCCATCAAGGGAAGCGGGCCGATGGTATATATGGAGGGGAACTTGATGGCAATTGCGTCAAGGACCTCGCACTCGAAGGCATCGAACGTGTTGAAAGCGATCGCCGGGGATCTCATGCAGTTCTGAGCTTCTTCTCCCATGAAATCAAACATGATGCTTTTGGGGTCGGTCGTCCTGATGTGGCTGGGAATGTCTCTGAGCCGGATGTTTCTCATGCCGGGCATCCAATCTATAGGCGTGTCCAGTGTGCCATCGCTGAGGAAGTTCTCATCTGGAAACAACAGGATTGTCACATTCACATGAAGTACTGCACAAGGTACGAAATGCTGACAACAGGTTTCGACAAAAATCGAGCAATCTTTAACATCCAGCATCCTTGTATACTCTTTACAACTTTGGTTTCAATCCCAGAAGAAGAGCTTCTTGATTCTCTCAATCCTTAATTGTGTTGAGCAATCAAATAAGCTGAACAAGACTGTCACCTTTCATATAAGGAACAAAGAAGTACTAAATACCACTGAGAGTTTTCACTTTCAAGTTTGAGCAGAGACGCAGAAGGTTCTTGATTTTCTTTTCCTCAAGTCCTTACTATTGAGCAATCAAATAGGCCAAACAAGACAAGATTGCAGAGAATTGAAATCAAACAGTACAATAACTACTCTCACATACTGCAAAATTTGATTAAAATTGAGAAGAGGGTAATCAAAAGTACCTACTTTTGAATGGAAATATCCCTCTTCTGACAAGCTCTCTATAGTGCAGATACGCCATGAAGCTGCAAGCGGAGGCAGTCCATAACTGAACCTCAGGAACTCCTATTTCCTGGGCTGCGTCAATGGCAAAGCTCATGACGCCGTCCGAGACCACGCAGCTCACTCTAGGGACATCCTCGGACGAGTTCAACCTTGCTAGGAGCTCCCGGAAGGGGCCGAGGCAGTTCTTCCTGACAGAGTCACAGAGCAAGGGGACGTCCTGGGTGGCGTCGCTGTCGGACGGTGGCAGCCCATCGGGGATGGCCTCGAAGCGGAAATCGGGCAGGCCCTTCACTGAGTCTGGCCCATGGGACCGAATCAAGCGCCGGTGGTTGTGCTCGGTGTTGACGACGGTGACGTGGAAGCCCCTGGAGTGGAGGAGCTTGGCGAGGTGCATGATGGGCGTGACATGGCCTTGAGATGGGTATGGAACACACACTGCATGAGGTCTACTCCTTGCTGAAGCATCATGATCCAACTCCATCTTGCTCAGTTCTGATTTCTTGCTAAAACGACTCCCGAGTATCGTCTGATGTCGATCGGATCGCTAATACCGACAGTCTTCCCTCCTCTATCAATCACGAGAGATTGGAGAGTCGAATTTTAGAGCTCCGAGACCATCATCTTAGAACAAGAAAGATGGAAGTCGATGATGATAACAGTGAAACGTTTATGGAGCTCTGCAAAGACTCATACAGTGAGGGTTTACCAGGTTAGCCTGAGTCACATCTAATGATTCTCTGCGTGACAAAAACTAGTACCAAACAGTCAAACCTTGTATGCCTGACTTCGCGGAGATTCTTGAGATGGGTTAATCTTTCTCTACCTGGTGCTCGACTGAGGGGTGAGGAAGGGCCTCCGCCGCCGCCGCTCCATGATTGCTTGACGCTTGGTGCCGTTTCGAAAACGACAACTTTTGCTTAGCTGAGGATGACGAGAATTAAAAAAAAAAGACAACTGTAAGTAAAGCCTTGCATTTCGAAAACGACAACTTTTGCTTAGCTTAAGCAGAAGCTGGAGATTCCATGAAGGGTTCTCCTGTTTTGAAGATTTTCGAACAAGACGAGGCTAAAAATTTGGGGACGAAAACATAGGAACAGACAGTAGGAAGGGAAACAATTTCAGTAGACAATTCCTATAAAGTGGAAATTCACAAGCTTGGTTCTATCTTTAGCGGGAAAAGTACCAAAAAATATTTTCTAAACCTATAATAGTTGTAGTAATTTAGTTTTAAACATTTCAATTGGATCAATTTAATCTTATATCTTTTCATATTAGTATCAATTCAATACATTCAACCAATTTAGGGTATGATTTATTGACTTAGACACTAAGTATTCTACGCGACACAATTGTCATTGACATTGACAATTTTTTGATAATTTTTGGATAATCTTTTCTTTTCTTTTTTTTTCTTTCACTCTTTCCTTTTCTATTTGCCGATGGTCAGAGGTTGGCCCCCACCAGCTACAGGCCATGGCTAGCAAGGATTGGCCTCGCTTGGGCGAGAGCGAGTGCCTACAAGGTTGCCCTGGCTCAGGTGAGAGTGGGCCTCACTAGATTTGGCGAGAGGCCTCTCGCCAGCACTCATCTTCGCCCAATCGTGGCTCAACAAAGTTGACCCTCACCAACTATGGCTTGTGACTAGTGATCGACCAATCATGACCAATGACTAGCCAATAGCAAAGGCAAAAGGAAAGGGAAAGAACAAGGAGATGAAAAAAGAAATTTAAAAAATTTCTAGCCTAAGTCAGCTAAATGAACCATTAGTATCGATATCAAAAGATTTAGAACTAAATTAGTCCAATTAAATAATTTATGACTGAATTTATACCAACGAAATAAGTTTACAACTTTTTTTGATGTCTTTTCCCATTTCAGCTCATTTTGTCCAAAACGACAAGTCAATTTAATAGCTCTAACATACTTGCAGGGGCTTGTCTGTCTTTTTCTCCATCTCTTTCTATGGAGAAGATTTGCTATCTCGCAAATTTCTTTTTTTTCTTCATTTTGCGAAACATGATTTGAATTCTTAATTTAATCATTCATATCGCTTTAAAAGCTGAACAAACGAAATATATTTTTTTTATTAACAACAAAAATGTTTTGATAGAGATTATGGCTGATTATAAAGATTTTTTCTGTTGACTCATTTTTGGAAGCAGTAGATGATCAAAATTGAAAAATCTTTTCTAATTTAACAATTTTCCATAACGCAAATGAAGCAGCACATAGGGTCAATCATTACAATTATTCGAACTAACTTGGAGCATCTTCGGTCAATTTGATTGCCCCAGGATTTTCTTTATCAAGTCCTGGAGGATTTTTTGGGAAGGCAACTTCTCAAAAAAAACAACTTGAAAACAGGGTACACTGAGACACTTAACAAACCTAACAAGGGAAATTATTCATTAAGCCCCTTATTCTTGTACAACCATAGAGTTCTACGGATCCGCATCCGATGAAAATCGCGTCACGATGAGTTACGACCTCACAAAAACAAGCAACTTTCAACACGAATCTGATCTTTCATCTAATTGTAAGAATGATGATGCAGGAATTTACCCAGAAATGCACATTTGAAAAGAACCAGCTCTTTTTCGGTTCCTTCCTCGTAGACCTGAATTCGCGGCGTGTGGCCATGGTAGTTAAGTCGCAAGAGGACCATAACATCCTACATTGGCTGCTGTCACAATTCTCCAATTTTCACGATTCAGTTCCCTGGCTCATCATAGGGGCTTTAGTTTGGTTGATTTCTAACTGCTTCAAACCTTCCTCGCCCAAACTCGCGGATTCATTTGTGTGTTCTGGATTAGATCCCCGTCGGCTTTCCCATAGTTTCCCAGTCTTTCCAATTGCAAGAATCAGCTCAAGTTGTTTCTGCTGCTGATCCTGCCGGAAGTCAAAGAAGAATATTAGCAGCAAACTCAGGAGAGAGCATGCCATTTTCTAGATGCGCGATTCCACGGCGATCAAGTCGTACTGAGATGAAAATTTTTATCATTCACAATGAGTCAAGAGGTCTGGAAAGTCATTAAAACCTGCATTGCCAGCAAAACCTTCTGAATTTCACCAAGCTCCTTTTCAAGAATGTCTTCTTGCATTGCCAATGCACGAGTAGCCTCTGAATTCTTTTGAGCCAGAGCTGCAGCCTTAAGACATAAAAACAAATCGTTAGAGCAGATGCGACCTTTTCTAATGATTTTGGAAGCAAAGTTACTTCCTAAGGGAGATGCAACAACTTATATCAACTTGAATGTGATTTTAGTAAATTGTTCAACTTCAAACACTCCATCTCATCCCTTTTCTCTTTTGTAGGCATTTCCACTATAGAGTCAGTGGCACCAGGTGGTCTACCATGGGTTCTCTCTAAGCCCAAGCCTCCTTTTTTTCAATCAATTCCTGGACCATTTGATGGATTAAAAATGCCCAATTCACCCATAAATCAGATCATTCTATTTTGGGCATTTTTTTATTTTCCTATCTAGTCATTTATTAGTAAAATAGAAATCCTCAAGAAGTTTTACTCAGCAATTATCTTATATTATAGTGACTCCATATGATGCTGGTGCATTTCTAAATTTTCCACGCCCTGCATTTGCATGGCGAGAATGTTTCCTGGCCTTCAAATCAAAGCAGGATCAATGATGGAGAATTATGCATAGATGTGCTCCAAATCAGTTCCGCAAGAAACAATACAACCATACACATGTTTCCAAGTGAGAAAATGATACATATAATCTTCTTCTAATCTCTTGGTCATATAAGAGCAATAAAAAATAAAAACATGACAGCATGTGTTCATAAAAATTGACAGAGCCTCATTTGCTTAAATAAACATAGTCGATCCACTATTCCAGGTATTTATTGGAAGTGATCTCATGGATCTCTATTGACAGACAATATAATTCCAAAATTTGCATGAGGACGCATAGTCATTGGCCCAACAGCAGGGTTTCCTAGACACCTCCAACCAGAGCAAGGACTGACTTCGATGAGTTCAGACCCATGAGAGCTGGAAAAAATTGTTACAGTATCTACATTACAGATGAAACTCCCAAAATAGTCGCTCTTTCAAATGTGCACGCCCTAATTTACATGAGCCAGTACACCATGCCCTCACATAATTTTGCCAAATTGATTCATTAAGTTGCCTACCGTGAAATCAAGTATAAATTCCCTTCATTCCACTATGATGCATGCATCTTCTTACGCATAATCAGGCCTGTCAAGCTCCCACCAATGTTGCTTGACTCAATTATATAGCATTCTAGATCCACATTATCTGTATAATTTGAAATTCTCTGGAACAACAAACAGACGATCTCTGCCAAATGATTACTGTCCAATTTTCTATATGCTGCTTTCATCAATTACGAGATGATTTTCTTAGCCTCTTTCTGCAGAAGTAAATAAGTGGGAATCTATAATGCCCGCTATCCCAAATGTGGTGCCAATTAGTCACAAAGTCTGGGGTCAAGGCCCCCGCTGCCTGAAACCGCATTCACAGTTACAAGCTTGATGATGCAGTACATGAAGACTTACTAGTCACGGGCATTATGTGGAGCAATAGGACCAAGTTCAAGCTCATCACTTAAGTCCAAGCGGGGGATATTGACATCAATAATGGGAAGGAACCAGAGGCGGAAAAGGATAGTTGAATGGGCAGATGTAAAGGAAGATTATTTCTGTTAGTTAAAGGATAGTTGATCCCTTGGAGTTGAGAGATACTGGGAATTGATGACTTTGGTGCATTTAAGTTAGCATCCTGCCTTCAGTAATATCGTCTTTATGCTCTCATGCCATCTGTCTCTCATTACTTTGCACTCTTGGTTCGATACTACTATGCTCTACATTAATTTTGCCTGTAGCAATCGAAGGAAAACCTATTATCCATTCTGCATTAACTTTTCACTAGATCAACAGGTAACATGCTTGGATCCAAAGTGTGACTTATTTCCCTAGTTACACTGGTCAAATAATAAATCCATAAATAATAAGATGGTCTTTTAGCCTCCCTGGTAAATGTATGCACGCTGGAGGAAAATGTTCAACACAAGAGGTTCATCAGTTTCACGTGAACCGTCAGATAAGACATTTTTAACACATTCATTTGGTTAGAAATTGGCAGCCTCATAAGCCACTCTTGATTACATATTCAAGGAGGGTTGTACTTGCCTCTGGTTTAAATCTAGAGACTAAAGTTTCTGAGCATCCTCATGGCAACGGGTGGAATTTGAAGCCTTCTAGAAAGGTAGAGTGAATGCAGATTCAACAACTATCGTTGAATGTTATAAATGTTACTAATATCAATGCCTTAGACATACAGCAGGTTCAGGTTGCTTCTCTATTTCAGCAGCTTAGAACTTAATATGTATATACACTCTTTCAGTCTAAAGATTATGTTCTTTAACATTGTCATGGTGGAACCACAAGAATCTGAAAACCTAATCTAAAAGCCTAATCATAAACCATAAACACACCAACCTGAACCCTAATCCAGATCCATAATTCTTATAAACTAAACACTGATCAACACTCCTCCAATAAATTTGTGACAGTTAGGCTGCACTACATATAGCCTCTAATCCAGGGTTTTATGAGAGAAAACACATCGAAGTTGAATGTCACCTTATAAGGGAGCAGTAAATTTGTGGAGATATTGCAACAGACTTTGTAAAGTCTAACGGTCAGTTTGACGATCTATGTCCAAAGGCTCTTCATTTAAAGTCTACAATAAGCTTCATATGAAAGATAGATTGAAGAAATGGAAGTCGTCAGTATCATAAAGATGTGTTCTTTGAGATCAGATACCTAAGATCAGAGATTATCGGGCATTTGAATGTCCTTATTCAAGCTGATGCTTTGCCTCATAGAATGTCACATGCTCAATGACAGAGGAGTATCAAGGTGGGAAGTCGAGCTCAATTTGACAAGGACATCAGAAGGAAAAGCTTTTCACATAACTTTTCTTGAATTAGCATGAAATTTCTAATTTATTTCTCTTGGAGATCTAGGAATAAAGGATCAATTGCTATGCTCAAGGCATCTGAGTTGTCCTTGATTTGAAAACTACACTAAAACATACATAAAGAGGTTTTAGCTCAGATTTGACCAAGTGTTACTGATTACCATTGACAACTATGTAGAACATAGAACATTTCATTTGACTATGATATATGAGGTCGTAGCAGGATTGAGGACCCCACTTTAAGACTAAGCATTATTGATTATCATCATGTATGAAAGGAAAAACAATAATTATTTCTCCTCTTTCTCCTCTGCAACTTAGGCAAGACTTAAGTTGTAGGAACTTGTCGCCAAGAAGGCATTGTCAGTCTGTCTCAAGGAGGGAATAACATCAATGCTAACCAGGCCTTATCCCAATAGTGGGCCCATATGCCATCAGCTCTATTTCCTACCAATGGAATTAATGGTAAAAAACTAAAATTTCATCTCCACAGCGATTCCAGAAAGAAGGAAAAACAAAATACAGAAAGAAAAAAATAAGACTAACGGAATCAGAGATGAGAACAAGTAGATTGAAACCAGAAGAGAGAAAAGTACAACTAGCAGCAAACAACTAAGGCAATGCCATTCCCCATTTTAAGGAAACTGAAGTGATCAACACCTACAGGCTTATGTCCTCCACAGCTCCTCTTTCATTCACTCCTCCCAACATTACTTCCACACACACACACACAGAAATTGGGAGGAAAATGAACCTTCTACAAGAAGCCTCCAACCGAAATTGCACTCACAAAGGTTGAAACCACATACCCAGGCACATCAGAAAGATTCTTCACGAGTTTGTGTGTGCAACCTGTCGCCCCAAGAGAGAGAGAGAGAGAGAGAGCATAGATTTAAAATAATTTCCAAGTGTCCAACTCCCTCAGAATTCCCTACATAAGGCTGCCTCAGCAAGGTTGTTGGCCGAGAGAAACCCAAACAGGAAACTAGAACAGTCCAGGTATACACCTCATGATGATACTATGAATACATCATGTATGACAGTATGACATTACCAATGGAAGAAGTCTGCTCTTCCACATATACACCATCATGTCCCATGACACCACAATGCAGATAAAGTTATATATCATATGACAAAGTTGAAAAACTATTAGTATGGTGGATTTTTTTTTTTTTTGGTCAAAAGTATGGGTGGATTTGAAGAAGCCTTTGGTGTCCAATTGAGGATGTAGAGAGGAGGGATTGTCCTACTCCTACTCCATTCTATCCATTCACACCAGATACCATCTATGAATATTAAAACCATAAGACAGGAAGGCGACATCCTGGCATTAAGGATGGTCGGAGTAAAATCCCGAGATATGACACCATTCCCAACAAATCCTGTATCCTCCATTCCTCATGGTTATCTTGGGTGGAAAGAAAATGATATTGCCAATGAAAGAACAGATGTTCTCTGTCTTTCCTAACATCGACCTAATGGGTTCATAAAAATTGTTAAAGTTGTGTTGTGGATAAAGCAATGAAGAAATGGTTGGGAACTCTATCCAGGATGTTCTACTTCTGTTCAAATGAGTAACCCACCAATGCCCAACAAAAGTGAGCATGGAAGCAGCATTAGAATCTACAGGTCAGGAATTCATAGACAATGCAGAGGAAACCTTGTATGTGTCTTCCCCATTATCCCCATGTTTCACTCTGTTCATGTGACGAGGTAAGGTTTGTATGTATTTTACATTGAACCATAAGTTAGAGTAAGCATGACAGTTTTTAACATTACTTGCCCTAGGAAAATGCAGAATATGATTGTGCTGATGTAGGTGAATTTATCCAGTGGAAAGAAGGTTTAAGTTCTTTCACTCTAGTTGTTACTTGCTACTTGTTACTTGTAGCATGCTATAACAAGATGGAGAAGTTAGCCATCAGACAGTGGATTATGCTACCACCATCTTATTCACATATCTTTTTCTCCATGGTCAAGAACAACTCTGAGAGGCAACAAGGGACTAGGAGTGCCTACTGGATTCCATTTGTTCATCTTTAGACTGTGATATGAAATTCTGCTATAGCAAGAATAAACATCAATTAAAGGATAAGCATCTAATGCACAAAGCAAAACAGAGCCCAGAAAAGGAGTGCGAGGATTGAGGAGACAACATAGGAAAAAAAAAATTGGAAAAGATAAACTCAAAATCTGATTCAAAACACATGATTCATGGACCGCAATTTCAAGAATGAAGTATTACCAAGAAGTGGGTGTTATTAGGACATGTGCATACAAATGACGAGCCAGGTCAAGCCTTACAAGTTTATCTGTTTTGCTCATTGCTTTTGTTTTTCCCTGACCTTATCTATAAAATGCCTCTTTTGAAATGTATATTCCCAATTCACTTCTCTGACCGTTTCACAAATGATGAGGATCCTCATAACTTAACATGGCTGATATTTGTATCGCCGCTGACCATTTCGATTGAGCCACAAGATGAATCTCTGTTTCACCACGATACCCAACACCCACCCTAATCTAGTCCTGTTCATGACTTGCCACCAATTTTCAGTTGTACTGGCGTAAATAGAGAAAAGTAGTGGATTCATTCAGTACAGTTCTATAGCCTAACATATAACAATCCAAGATTGAAATGAAGACAACCATAATTAGGAACACATATTACCTCAGCAATTGGCTCTTTCAAAGTCTTCCGAGTAACCCGAAACCTGATCCCGAGCTTCTCGAGCTGTCTCGACAGGACCCGGATCATAGTTGCGGAGCGACTCAAGTCCTCCTCCAGCTTCTCAACCCTCTCCACCAAGTTCACATTTGCACCGGCCGCTTTCCCCGGCTGCTCAAACACCCTCCTCCATTGCCGCCGCCTAACCCACGCGCCGCTCGCCACGCCGCCCACCAACGCCACCACCAGCCACCCCAAAACCCTATCCCCGGCCGCTCCGAAAGCCGCCCTCTTCACGGCGAAGACGACCGACACGACGGCCGACGAGACGAGGCAGAGCAACTCGGCAATCGAAAGAAACGAATCGAAGTCGAAATGACTCACCCCTTCCCCGCGCACCGCGCCGTCGGACGGGTACGCCCTGACCCGGTAACCGCAGCCCTTGAGGGAAGCCGAAGCGTGGCGCGAATTGGGCCAATTCTTGGGCAAGACGATGTGGGTTTGCGGCGCCGAGAAGGTTGGGGGGCGCTGGGAGGCGTACGGCGGAAAGAAACTGGTGGGTCTGAGAGGGGAGGCGTTCTTGGTCGAGTAGAGGGAGAGGCGGGACGCGGCGGCGCTCCGCCGCTGGGGCGGCGTCAAGGAGAGCGACATTGCCTTGTCGAGAAGGGAAGAAGCTCTTCGGCGAGGTCAGGGCTCTTCGGGGAGAAGGGGAGGAGGGCGCGGGACTGGCAGTGCCATGGATGGGGGTTCGTGCTGCTTCTGCTCGAGAAGGACGATGCTTGGGAATATGCAGAATCAAGAAATGGGGAGAGAGAGGGAGAGAGAGAATATGGCGATGGATACGATGGAGAGAGAATGGCTTGAAACTGTTTGATTTTTCCTTCGCAATGCCCCACCTTCGGAAAAAACTATGTAAGAGCATCATCGTATAATCTCACTGCAAAATCGGTTTTCGACCTTGAATTTTGGCTTTTAAGTTTTACAGGATCGTTATTTTCTGAAATTCGGAAAACTACATAAAATTTCTGATGATGAAGGACAGAATTTTACTAACATGACATGACAGTCTTTAGATTAGTGTTATATTAACAGTATATCATGTATTTCAAATTCTTAAAATAAAAGACCCATAATATTTTTTAATTATCTCTTATTTATATTTTATTTCGAATTTTAAAATAAAATACCCATAATAATTTTTAATTATCTGTTATTTATTTTTTCGTGATTTAAAATAAACCGTGGAGCTTTTTTAAGGATGGTCATATAAATATTTCCTTTAAAATGCACGTGAAGTGGCATGCGTGATTTGGGAACTTAGGATGAGAGAATATAAGAGGGTTGGCGTCATGTAAAGTTTCTCAAGAAGGATGCCACGTAAAAAATATTTTTAACATCAAATTGACAAGAAATCGCAATAAAGAGAATGACCCCAATTATAGTGGGTTTAACAACCGCACTAAAATACTCGTCATAGTCCAGTCAAGCTAGTGCTTAGATCCCTATGCGACAAGGCAAGTTTTGAAGAGTTTGATGGTGCTGCTGGACTTTTCCTTGACCTTAAAATTCATTTACAGCTGAGTAGATATTTAGCTGCTGCAAAATCACAGATAAGTGAATAGGTGCTCGTAAGTTTTGAAGAGTTCAATGGTGTTACTGGACTTTTCCTTGATCTGAAAATCCACTTACAACTGAATAAGTTCTTAGCTACTGCAAAATCATAGATAAGCTGAGAGGTGTGAGCCCAAGAAGTAGAAGGTGATAAAGAAGAGCTCATTCCAAAGACTCTCTCTATCCAATCTGAACAATCACAGTTCAACGACACTCTCGGAAGGCCTCTCGATATCGCTAATTGGATTAAACCTCTACAAGTTCACCCTTCATGTAGAGCTTCTCGTTGAGCAACTTCCTTGAGGAAGGCAGGTCTGAAGGCAGCCCATAATCCTCAATAAGAGAGAGAGAAAGAAGAGAGAGAGAGAGAGGACCGATGCTCCCTCAGACCTTCAATGAAGTGTTATCATTTTAGTCTCCATTTTCCACTTTGGATTTGATTTTTTTATTATAAACTTTAATTAAAGAATAATTTAAGATGAATCATTGGATTAGGTACTCAAATGAATATTCTATTTTTCATCGATATTGCAGTCAAGTGATTGAAAATGAAGTAATAAAACTTAATTAATGATGTACTCAACTTTTGGTGAAGGCATAGCTGAACCACTACTGATGTTGTAGTGTGGCGTATTCGTGTACCCAACCCCATTACTAATTTAACAAATAAGATAACGGCCTCGAACCGAGAATGGTTTCCTAGGTGCTTGGGGGAGCATAGTGATCATGGTGGCCAACCAAAGGCAGTAGAGGAGTGACCTATATAGGTGGTGATAATAATTGCAAACTAAACCATTCATAGGAAGATTTCAAGCTTAGTTGATCACATGAGAACCGTCCATCATGTCTCTAACCAAATTTTCAGCCCCTAGAATTATGTCTATCCCATGGCCCTAAAAACCGAGGAGTGAGTTAAGTGGCATGCCAACAAAGCATGATGAATATTGAATGAAGATGAGACATTGGATTTTGGGAGAAATCATTCTTCTTTGATGGGTAGTCGAGAGTGCTATACACCAAAGGAAACAATTGTAGGATTATAAAGAACCATGGTGACAAAAGGACTGTACTAAGGACGAAGCCCATTGAAGACTTGAATTACCAAATCCTTGTCGAAGGCGGATTAGTTTATTCAGGTGAGAGAGTTTGCAATTGTCTTGAGATGTTGAAGATAATTATACACGGACTGGTCTGATTACTTCTCGGCATTGTGAAAGCCAAGTATTAGCACAATTTCCTTGGCCGCACAACAATTTGTAAAATGTCTCTCGAGATATTCGAAGGTCAAATATATCGACAATGAGGCCGAATTGATCAAATTGAGGAGGCATTTATTCGTCTTGACCAACGTGAAATAAGAGGGATTGACTACCATAATGCGATTGTGATTACTGACAAGCTTCAATGGACACGGATAAGCAAATCTTTGCAGATTAGAATAAGCTCAAACTGACATTTCCACTAAAGACTATCGTCTACGTTAACCTTTATGGAAACAAGACTTGTGGTGTTGGGAAAAACAAGAGGCGGTGAGGCTAAGTGCATGGTTGAAGTTGGAGCAGTAGGAATCGGAGCAACAGATAAGGTTGTAGAAGAGGTGACTTGGAATTGGGATTAACAGAGATAGAAGACGTGGGTAACGAGATTGTAGAGAAGAAAAAATTGGAGATGCATCGGACATTATTGAGAAAGAGATAGGAGCGAAGAGAGCGTGGATTTAGGGTAGGGATGTTGAAGAATTCAATGTGTTTTTCTGTTATGATACTATGTTGATCTTTAGAGTTCAAGAAAAAATAAAGATAAAAGTGTTTATGGTGGCTTGATTTGACCCTAATTAGGACTGCATGGTATGTAATTATAAAGCAATTAAGTTCAATCACGGTGCAAATAGAAACATAACTACAAATTGAGTCCACGGTACATATCATTACATATTAATAACCGCATCCATATCATATTGGAAAATTTTCCAATGGGGTGCATGAACTTAGAATACCAAGTTTAAACATAGACCTCGACCATTTGGCCGCATAAAATGGAGCACATGCCTTGGCCATAGCTAAATTAGATCAATGCTTTCTCTACCATAGAGGCCAATCTCTGTGGATGGGCTTGGCCCAGTGTTCCAACATTCAAGGAGCCCAGCTTGAGACTTTCGATTTCTTTTAAGTGCGGTGTGGCTGTTTTCATTTTCTTACATAATGTTATTTACTTTTGGGGATTACCTCTTCGATAAGATATTAATTTACTTTACTAGGATTATCTACAATTCAAGATTAAATTATCTCCAGTTACCCATCGATAGATGATTGACTTGCATTAGGTATCACAAATTATTTGACAATATTTCCCGATATAAATGAATGATTCTGTTTTGACTTATATCATACAGAAATCATCTATTATGTCCATATTTCTTTGATGCATGCATCTACCACAAAAATCAATCCATGGAAGTCTCTTTTCTTTTTTTGGTAAATTCCACTCCCTTTGGTCATATTCTAGATTCGTCTAATATGTTTTTTTCCTTAATTTTTTTGGGTGGGTTCATACCATGAAAAACTTTAAATTAATATATTTATAATAAATTTACTTTGAATTAATTTTTTAACCCCAACAAAACTTCAAACTAGTACCCTATAGCAAATTTACCCTTCGTTAGTTTTCTAATAAATTTTACAATCAAATTATTGAGTTGAATAACATATGATAATCAATTGATGTATAAGTTTGGAATTTTATTTTTCGTTTTTCATATGTGTATCAGTTTTGATTTTTCGCGATATTAATCCAATTTAACGAAATCTAACGAAGTGTAAATTATCACAAGTATATTAGTTTTAAGTTTTTTTATGATATTAATATTTTTCTTTATTGAAGGCATCTCATCATTAAATATGGACAATGCCAATAATGTGTTTTCTTCTTACTTTTTGTGCAGATGGGTCGTACTAATATCAATCATAGCTCTTATGAAATTTGTTGAAATCATAGAAAGAGGACAAATTTGGCGGTGGCTTCTTCTTTAAGTTCCTTCTGCCAACTACCAAATGCTTTGTTGCCCAGTGATTCGTCCACACAAGATGGGTAGGCGAACCGCATTGCACTGTATGGTCTACTGAGAGATCCCTCTCATCAACTTTCAAACGATTGCAACACTTGGTCCTCGAAGCCTGAAGAGAATGGTCTGTAGTGGATTGGAACATTCGGTACAGAAGAAGAGGATTAGTACAGTAATGCCCTCATCAACCTAATTATATGGCCCAAAAGGTTAGGTGCATAGTTCAGTTCAACCCAGGATCCAATATGGGTGCAGTCAACTTCAGTGGTGACTTCCTCAGCATTTCCCCTTACAAGGTCAATAGTTTTTAGAAGAGTGCAGAGGAACAGAGAGCAGATCTTGGCCACTTGATCAGCTACTTAAACTTCATCACAAGCCCAAGAACCACAGTTGGAGAAGTGCGCCGCATTCGCACATGGCATGACAACCATGGAAAACTCAAAAAGATAAAGAAACTAAGGAGAAAAAGAAAGCTTCATTGCAAGGTCTAAAACCATGGGCAATATTAGGACTTAAGAGCCTCATTGCAGGCAAAGCACTGGGAAAATTTGATCTGAACTTCCCCAAACAACAGTATGCAGACAATCGCACACCATAAGTTCGAACAGGGTCAACGTTGAGGAATGTGCTTGCTTAATAAGCAGAAACATTGGGAGAGAGAGAGGGAGAGAGAGATTAGCAGGACTAACTCACGTAATTCAATTCATTTATGAAGTTTGCAATCCTGTTTAAAAGTGCTATTTGCACTGCAGGCGAATGAACTCCCCTTTCTTCTAAGAACAAAGATTTCATTACAAGATGCTCTGGACAAAATCACTGTTTGTCTAAATCCTAATCCGGGAGATCCATAAATCACGGTGCAACAGCAAAGCAAAAACACAAGGCAATGCCTTATCGAATATATAGAATCATCAAGCAAAAACACAAGGCAATGCCTTCTCCAATATATAGAATCATCCCTCTCTCTCTCTCTCTCTCTCTCTCTCTCTCTCTCTCTCTCTCTCCATGTCTGCAGCTTCTTCATTGATATATCAAGACAATAAAATCCTATTTGGTTCAGCTGCTTCCAGGAGTGTCAGTTACAGCACACTTGCGGTTCAAATAACGAATGACAGCATCCTCGGCCCTGTAATTACAACCGGAAAGTGATTAAGGCATAATTCTGACGAAACAAGAAAGTCTCTTTGGCAGTACATTGTCTAAAACATGAACAGTTAGAATCACATCACAGAAGAAAAGATTGAGACAGGAATGACTAGCTAAAAAGTACGATATGAGACATATAGCAAACTGCGAAATGCGTTAAAACCAGAATCCGATTCACAGCGTTATTAAAAAAAATAAAAGTTCCCATTCTAATTATCTGACAATTAATGGTTTTCAACTCCTTACAGGATGACAGATATGGTGAACAATCAACATTGACAGGGTCTCAAAGAAGTCAGGAGTGTGATAATGAGCTACAGCAATCCATCATTGACATGTAAGGAATATCCCCATAATTGATTGGATTTGCCCGATAATTTCTCATAAATTCAACATGATCACAAAGCTCATTAGGCATAATGAATTTTCAGAACAATCACCATCTAGAGGAGAAAAGATCTGACAAAAATCCAAGACAAACCATCAGACAAGTTGGTCCATTGATCAGATTTCACAGCAAAGTTTACAATTTTTATGATACTCACTCCGTGGCTTCGATTATGTAATGTTATTACTGAGCAATTTATTATTTAGGCTACAAGAAGCTCAGAAAGCAGGTGTTGCTTGATCGAACAGGGCATTCATGCAAAATACCACAATATCCAGCTTCGTTTTCTAGAGAAAAAATTAGCTTCTCGTTCAAAATGCACTATAAAGTACTTCCATCTATCTGTCTGTATTTCACTGTACTCCATATCGCCTCCATGGGATTTATACATAAACAATGGACAAGAAAAGTAAACAAACTCACCAAGATTGGTTATAGAAGTCAGGATGATGTTCTTTGTCCACAATATGGCTCGCATCTCCCGCCGCAAGCTTCAAGTCTCTACTTTGAGAAGCAATCAACGCATTGACAAATTCTGCTGGTGACTGACTGAACCCAAGAAAGAATGAGCGTCTCTGCCGATGCCTATGGATCTCTTTAATTGTGGAAATGATCTTCTTTTCACAAGAATCAATCTCTTGATGCTTCTCGATATTTGCCAAAAATGCAGACATCTCCTTTTCCAATGGGATAGGCAAATCCATCAACACATCACAACAAGTAGTTCCGGCAGGAGAACTACCGGAAAGCTTGATCCTGTGCTCCAAGTGAATGGGTTGTGGAGGAGTCAAGTGCTGTGACAACTTCTGCGGAACCATGACAAACTTCATCTTCTCATCTCCAAATACTTTTTGGAGTGGCGGATCACACGTGAAGAAGGATGGATCACCTGAGCTCTGCAGGTTCCTGGTCTTAACATAGTGCCAAATTGCTTCCAAAACTCTGGGCCGTGTAGATACCTCAAGACCAACAACATCTGATAAAGCTGGTGAAAGCTTGAACTTTTCGGGCACGTAGTTCATGTCTAATCTTATTTGCACAGTGAATTCCTTGTCCCCATTTCTTTTGACCTCAAATCCCTCATGCAGAGAAGGAGACCTCTCACTATCCCATAAGATTACATGGTTATCTGGATAGAGAGTTTTGTCCAAGTAAATGGTAATTTTCTTGAAGAAAGACGAAAATTTGGGGCGCGACAGACCTGCCTTCTGAATCATTCCGCCCACAACAGGATCTTTACCATCTTCTAATATCCGTCCAATAATCTTAAGTGACCATGATGGTGGCTCTACAACTGTGTTCTCTGAAGTCGTTGGAGTTTGATTCGAAAATGTGTTGAAAACATATATCCTAAGCGTTTTCTGGAAGCGAGAAGGGTTCCTAAGTGCCTCTTGAATCTCAATCTTCTTCCTTGACAAAAGGGCGTCCACTCTTGCCTCATACTCAAGTAACTTAGTGTAGATAGCAGATTCAGGCAACGGTGCAGCCACCTTACCAGGCAGTTGGTTCTCAGGAAGCTTCCTCTTCTTCCTAGGACCAGCTGGAGTTAACTCCATCGTTTTCAACGGCGAAGCAGCAGCGACATTAGATGACCCTGAGGGCCGAGAAGGCGGCTTCTGGCCAGCGCGCTTCCCACTTCCAGTACCAGGCGTAGCCACAGGCGGCGAAGATGCATTGACATTGCCAACGCCAGCATTACCAGCATTGTGATTATGAAACTGAGATTGGAATTTGCCGTGAGGGGCTTGCGCTTGTGCATGCCCCTGACCAAGTACATGAGCCTGGGGCTCGGACAACTTGAAGTGGCCAGGAAAATGAGACCCGCCATGCGTTTGAGGTTGCGACTGTGGACGGAGATGGGCCGGCTGCTGGTGGACAACCCCAGAATTCCCAAACGCAGTATTTTTAATCCCACTATTGCTATTCATCGAGAGACCTTATTTCCTATCCCACAGCACTAAATGCTAATAATTCTATAGAACATAAGCCTTCTATACAATCCAAGCCGAGGGCACGATCAAGGGTCGCATAAATCTACGATCTTGCACTCAGCGACGGAATCTTTAGGATTCTTGACACATTCTTGAGAACAAAAACCCTACGTTGCAACGATTTCTTGCCCAAAAGAATCGAGGGAAACCCGGAAATCACCTTCAAGATCGAATTTTTCCGCTGTTTTCCAGGAAATCTCCAGAGAAACTGCAGTTTTTCAACGATCTTGGGAAAGTTAAAGAAGGGATCGAGAGAGCTCGAGAGCGGAGACGTACGCTAGTGGCGGGTCGGAGAGGCTGTCGCTCCGACCAAGCTTCGGAACCGCAACTCCCGTCTCATCCTCAGGCCACGCCGACGCTGTCTCTCTCTGTCTTCTCTCTCTGTGCTATGGCTTCTCGCCGGAGGTACGGGGACGGGCGCGGCGGGGGAGAGAGCTTGAGCTACTTGCACGGCACTTTTCAGAGCAGAATTCACTGTGAAAAATCCTAGGCGTTAAAAATTTATCTAATAGGATTAATTAATAAAAATCCCACCTTTTTTTTTCTCTCTCTTAAAATCAAGTACTATCTGTTGCCTCCTCACTTTCTTTTTACAACATTAATATGTTAAATTTATAATTGCATTAAAAATTAAAATAAATCGCGTATAAAATAGCAGCAACAACATTATTATTATTATTTTCATAAGGACAAGTTTTGTATTGCGGAAGTTTCGATAGTATAACCATAAACGTTGGTAACAACTCTACAATAACATTATACCCTATAGGTTTTCGTTATTCAAACAATCACATAATCTGTAACAGTTTTTGTTAAATGTATTAATCATTTATAGTCAAAGTACAACACCTTTAAAAGATGCACTACTAAAGTCATGCGTCTCAACACAATATATTGACACTTAAATTTGATAACCCATTTTGATATTTATTACACAGAAAAATTAGGGGTCAACTCGGCCCTAAAACAAATATATTAGTTAATTCCTTTTAAGTATTAGGAGAATATTGATTAAGCCCGTATAATTACAAGGGTCTTTTGAGCTTAACTGGATTAATTAAACTAAGCCAATAAAGTGAAAATTCGAATAAGCCCTTAATTGGCCAAAATTCCGATATGTTTTATGCATTTTAAATTAGGAGATCTTGATTTAGTGGAGCAAACTTAAAGAGTGATCGAACTCTTTATTATCAAAATTTAAATCACATGGGAAAGAAAGGCTAATTTCCTCTTAATAAATATAAGAGATATCTTTTGGGTTCAATTTAGGAAAGTAAAGAATTTTGTGCTTAAAAGAGAAGTTCTAACTTTGTGTCTATATAAACATTAATAAAAATGACAAAATAATCCCTAAACTTCAGCTTAACGTGTAATTTGGTTCATAAACTTTTAATTTGTTCAATGTGCTATCTGAACTTTAACCCGGCATGTAATATGTGCCATAAACTTTTAATTCGTTCAATATATGGTCCATAAACTTTTAGTACATGTTTATTACAGTCCTTGAATTGTATATGTAGTCCCAGGTCTTGAATTGATGGAGGGATTACGTTGACCATTTTCATATAGTTCATAGATTATATTAAATATGTACCAAAAGTTCACGGATTATATCTAATAAATTAAAAGTTCGAGAACTATATTGTACATTGAGTTAAAATGTAAGGATCACATTAAACAATTTAAAAGTTTATGGATCAAATTACGCATCTGATCAAAGTTTAGGAACTGTTTGTATCATTATCCCTAAACATTAACAAGTTGAGAATAACGCAAAAAAGTGAATTTCCCTATATTTCAATGAGGCATTTGGATGAACGCTTACCTTTCCCCACAATTGGACTTCTCAGCTTTACTCAAGATACTTGGCCACACTTCATGTGACATTCTTGTTCCGACCCCGATTTTTAGAACGAGATTATATCAGAGAACAAATTTCGGACGGAATTATCTTGAGGATCGAGAAACCATGAAAGCATCAAGAAAGGCTACTTTAGGGCGAAAATTCAATTTCTCATTGAAGGGACGCAAAAATTCGAAGAGTTGGGAACGGGCCACGAGTGAGAACCTGAGTAGGCCCAAGCCCACGTTGGGCAGTCCAATGGACCCAAGCCTGCAAAGCTAAGCCCAATCAGGCCCATGCCCATAATGGGCGGCCCATGGGCCACATGCCCAAGTTGAGTGGGTGGCCCATGAGGGCTATGGGCTCTCGTAGCCCAATTAGGTCCATCATCGCTAAACTTTGTATTAATTGCTTTCAAGTACATGAATAGTGCATGAGTAGTGTACAATATTAGCGAAATGATCGAAATGCCATTTCTTTTGACTAAGGTCTGTTGACACCTATTTAAAAAAAAAAAAAAAACAATAAAAAAGAAAAACAAAAAAAAATAGAGAAAAACGCTTAGGGGGTCGGGTCGGGTTGGGCCGGATTCGACCTTGGCTCGGCCCGCCTCTCTTTCCTGCCCCCCGTGCGGCCCTGCCTCCTTTCCCTTTAACCCGGCCCGCGCCCCAGCTTTCTCCTTGCTCCTCCTGTCTTCGCGCACAGGCCGGGAGAAGGAGAGAAAAGACAAGAGCACAGTAGAGCAGGAGCAGGCAGAGCAGGAGCAGCAAAGAAGATAAGAACAGAAATGAGGAAGCCGAGAAAAAACCAAAGGGGACCCGAGAGAGAATGGAAGAGAAAACTCGGAGACCTTCCCTGAGAGACATCGAGGGAGGCCGACGGTGAGCGAACCCTAGAGAGGGAGATCTCCGACGGTGAGTGAGCTTGAGAATGAGAAATGCCGAGCGAGCCCAAGTCTGATTGTTTCTGATCAAGTCTAGGAGACAATGCTGCTTCGCCGTTGCCTGCCGCTGCCATTCCGCCATCCTCGACGACTGTCGCTGTGTTTGGGTCCCTGTCGTGCCGAGTCAGCCCTGTTACAGCACCAGCCCCGAGCCACCGTGGGATCCCAATGCCATCGCTGCACCAAGCCACTGCTTCCTCGCCACCATTGCTCACTGCCCGACGAAGCCGTTTCCCATGCCGCTGTGCCGCGCCTACAGACAGGTAGCAGCACGATTCGTAGCGTCATCACCGTCGCTCCCTCCCTTTCTCGGCCCTAGCCACCGCCACCGTGTCGTCACCCGCCAAATCCTCACTATCGCTGAGTTGCTACCCGACGGCGTCCCAACCATCCTCCTTTAGTGCTACGAAAGAGCACGGGAGAGAGGAGGCACGAATCGGGTCAAAAGAGCCGGGCCGGGTGCAATCAATCGGGTAGGGTTTTGGGTGAATCGGACCGGGCATACTTGAGTTGAGTTTGGGCTAGTTTAGGACGTGGGCTTGTGGGCTTCATTTGTTAAAAAAGGTGAGACTAGATTGGGCTTGCACATCAGGCCCCGCCTGACTAGGTTTTCGCCAACCTAGATTGCACGGCCTAATTCGGTCCGAGCTCAAGCCATCTAACCCGATCCAATCCGGACTCGAGCCGCTGGTTTCAACGAACCGGGTCGGACCCAACCCGGGGATCCGACCTAGGTCGTTTATAATACATTATAATTTTATAATATTAAAATAATATTTTAATAAATAAAAATATTAAAAATATTATTATTTTTAATAAAAATTAAAAATTTCGAAAATTAAAAAATGTAGAGTTTGGTTAGGAATTGCCATATCTTGCATTCTTAGTATAATTAGGCATTTATTTGCTCGTATTTTGATTATATCGTATGTTTAATTTGTATATTTTATAATGTTTAATTGCATGTGCTCAATTTTATTGCAATTAAGATCTTGCTAATTATAATTATTATTTTAATGATTGCGCACCCATATGATCATCTCGCATATCAGTAGATAGGTGTAGAATTAATCCAAACTGCCTAACAAAAAAATTTTCTTTTAAAATGAACAAGATTAGGTACCGAAATGGCACTAATTGGTCAATTAGTGTAATAAAGTTCCCGACCCTAAATTATCTGATTGCGTAGAAAGTGATGCATACTCTCATACCTCGCTTGGTTTCTAGCCGGCTCCGATAGACTAACGGCAACTTCTTATTGCAAAATTCTTAAAAATTTTCTTATGTCATGCGAGATATGAATGGAAAGAGTCTGCGCCTAATCATGAGTGTTATATTTATTTTCTAGTCTATTTCAATCATATGGGACCAAATCGCTTTTATTATGGAAGTGAGACAACTCAATGCGTGATTCACGCACATTATTTACTCTTACTTGAGCAAGAGAAGATTCTGTTCCCACGATGCACGCCGCTCGAGAACAATGAAAACTGATTTTTGCTTCAGTAAGAAGCGGGATTAGGATAAAAGGAAACTGCAAAAAAACAGCTTTTGCGATAATAGAAGTGAGTTTTGCTTTCACGCTCCCAGATTAAATTATTTTCTTGTCGTGGAAAGTCGTGTAGTTTTCAAAAAGGACAAATAAGGAAGTAGGAACTTGAGAACGTCCTCGAAATTGGGTTCATCAGTGATTATGATTTGATAATATGCTAATGGCGCATTTGGTAACGATTCTGTTCCCAGGAACAAATTCTGATCAGAAATGATTATTTTTCATTCTGTTTCCGAGAACTGATTCTGAGTAGAAGAATGTGTTTGGTATCGTACAAAATTTCTAATTGGGAATAGAATTGCGTTTGGTACCGTGTTCATTAATTCGGTTCCAAATCAATTTATTTTAATTTTAAATAATTTTTATAATTTTTTCCTTTTTTTTTTCTTTTTTTTTTTTTTTTTTTTTTCCTTTTTCCTTTTTTTTTCCTTTTTTTCTTTTGTTTTATTTTGTTTTATTTTATATTTTATTTATTTTTCCTTTTCTTTTATTTTTTTCCTTTTGTTTTATTTTGTTTTATTTTATATTTTATTTATTTTTCCTTTTCTTTTATTTTTTTTTTTTTTTTTCCTTTTGTTTTATTTTTATTTTTTATTTATTTTATTTTATTTTACTTTATTTATTTTTATTTTTTATTTTTTATCCTATTCTTCTTTTTTATTTTTTTTCTTTTTATTGTTTTTATTCTTCTTCTCCTATTCTTTTTATCTTTTTCTTTTTTTCTTTTTTTCTACTATTCTTCTTTCTTTCTTTCTTTCTTTTTTTCTTTTATTTATTTATTATTTTCTTTTATTATTATTTTTTTTAGGCCGACAAGAGTCTCCGGCGAGCTTGTCGGACCAGTTGCCGGCGATCGGTGATGACTGACGGCGGCGGTTGCGGGATGGCGGTCGATGAAGAAGAAGAAGAAAAGATAAGAAGAAGAGTTTTGATTCTCAATTTTGTTCCCGGAACAAGAATTAATTTTTTTTTTATTCTTGATTCTCTTCCCAATCTGATTCTGGGAACAAATTTGGTCCCGGGAACAAAAATTTTACCAAACGCGATTTTCGTCCCAAACTGATTCTGAGAACAAAAAATCAGAATCAGGCACTGTTTAGATGGTTATCAAACAGGCCCTAAATCTTTATCGTGAGACGCTAAGTGGCGATAATTTTATGTCCCCAACGAGGGGAGAAATAAAACTTGGGAGAAATAAAACTTGGCTGCTTAAACTGGTGTCCTCCGCTTATAAAGCTTTTACAATCAAGGAAGAAGGAGTACAAGCAACCGCGCCTTCCATCAATTCCTCAAAATAGGTCCACTGTTTCCTGACATAAAGAAGCAGGAACTAGGATGTTTCAGATTCTTCTGCTTCTAGGATCATTTTTCCTTCATAAACAAGCATCGCTAGCAGCTCCTCAGGTGCTTTGCACACAAAAATGTGGTAACGTTGCCATTTCCTTTCCCTTCGGAATTGGAACTGGGTGTTTCCTCGATGAGTGGTACGAGATCGTCTGCCAGAATGACACTGTCCCGATACTGAAGAAGGCCAACTTGAGGGTGCTCCACATTATGCCACCTGATATCGTTGACGGAAGGAACGGCATGATCAAGGTCAGTCTTCCAATAACCTACTCGTCAAATGTGAGCTGCGGCAGCAATGGAAGCTCCACACCCGTGAGCTTGAAAGGCAGCCAGTTTGTCTTCTCTGCTTCACAAAACGACTTTGCTGCCGTCGGTTGCAATATTCATGCTCGGATGGATGACGCAGAGCCTACTAACATAAGTTGCGGATTAGACAACAGCACTGTTAGGAACGCCACTTGTTTAGGCCGTAACAGATACTGTCCAACCAAGATTACCTCGGTTTTTCAGGCTTTCACCATTGATTTCCAGCCATACAATGAAACAGCAGGAGAAAATGAATGCAATTATGCCTTCTTGGGAGATAAGTCGCTGTTCACGTCTCCGGTCATGGACTTCAATAAGTCGAGGGCGAGTGGGCATTTCGCAGCTGTCCTAGAATGGGGGATAGCAAATTCCTCAAAAGCTGCGTTAGAGATTTACAATTACGGCTCCATCTTCGACGTATCCAACAACTGCAGTTCAGTCAGCTTCGATTCTGCATATCCCATGGCGATGCCCTTTTTGCAGTGTGTTTGCATCCATGGCTTCTCTGGTAACCCCTATATAAAAGATGGATGCACCGGTAAAACCAGTTACGTTTTACCACACAAATCATTGGAAACCTAACATCGAAACACTGCATTAATAAGAGAAGTAGCTCTTTGTAGGCTGAAGTAGCTTTACATGCAACCCACTAATAAGACGAACCTCTACTGATTAATTTGTCGTATTTTGTTCATTTGTAGATAAAGTCGAAATAAGTCTTTGGAGGCTGAAGTAGCTTTACATGCAATCCCCTAATGAGACGAACCTCTACTGATTAATTTGTCGTATTTTGTTCATTTGTAGATGCAGTCGAAATAAGTCCGACCTCCCCCGGAATAAGTCCGACCTCCTCCGCCATACCTGACCTTGCTGGATATGGAACAAAGAAAAGTGCGTTTCTTGTCATAGGTAAGCAAGTTTCTACATTCTGTCATGAGCTATGAACAAGGACTATCCATCGTTTGTACTTCCACATATTCACGAATATCACATCCTTTCATTTAAACATTGAGTCTATTACTGATAAAAACCCACAACTTAGAAAAAGCATAGCGCATGGCCCGCTTTCAGTGGATCAGATGTCCCGTGTTTGATATGGGCATATATTCTGCTGCTCAACTGATTATATAACTTTTCTGTTACGTGCTAAATTTTTCTCATAAGGAGACTAATTTTTCACCAACCACATTAGCATTCTGTTTAATCAAATTAGTGAATATTCAAAAGTCATCTAAGGTAATTCTCTCCAGTATCAGATTAGCATTTTCTTCTTTTCAAATCGGAGTTGCAATCCTCGATGCTTGCTTTTGGTTATGCTCATACCACTTTGGTAAACCAGGAATTGGAGCAGGCCTAGGAGCACTACTCTTGCTTCAATTAGTAGTATCTATCAAAAGAACCTCAGAACTTTCTTTTCACACTAATACTTGAGAGATAAGAAAACACTTGAACTTTTCTAATGTCTCTGCTTCATATCCATTGAAATATATCCACGGTTCCTACATATTCTTGTCCAATTTGAATTGGAATTATTACAATCATAGTTAAGATGAATGCTAGTAGAAACTTTTTCACTTTCATCAATGGTTTGATATATTCCTTGCAAGGGATATCAGTTGCACACTGTAGATGTTTGTATAATAATTTCACCGGGTGGAACTTAAAAGGAGACAAATTATTTTTCTCATGCTTATTAAGATAGATCGACGTGAAAGGAGACTTGGGTTAATCACTCTTGTATGTTTTCCTTTTAGTCGGATTCATTTAAATTCTTGATGATAAGTTCCTTTATAGATTCCTGACAAGTGGGGTACTTTTTTCTCACTTTTGCCCTTGAGTTTTGGCAATGTAGTGGGCGGGGCTGCCGGGGCAGGCGTTGGGGCACTACTCTTGTGTCTTTTCTCATGGAGTTTGTACAAATACATCAAGAAGAGAAAAGAAACCAAGCTTAAAGAGAAGTACTTCAAATGCAATGGTGGTCTTTTGTTGGAAAGAAAGCTTTCGACACCAGAAGGCAATGTTGAGAAAAGCAAATTGTTCAACTTCAAGGATTTAGGGAAGGCCACTGATAATTTCGATAACAGTAGGATACTTGGGCAAGGTGGACAGGGTACTGTTTACAAAGGAATGTTAACAGATGGAAAAATAGTTGCAATTAAAAAATCAATGGCGATAGACAAGAGAAAAATTGAACAGTTCATAAATGAAGTCCTCATTCTCTCACAAATCAACCACAGAAATGTGGTTAAGTTATTGGGGTGTTGCTTGGAAACAGAAATTCCACTTTTGGTATATGAGTTTATACCAAATGGGACTCTATACCAATATTTACATGACCAAAATGCAGAGTCGCCTATATCGTGGGACACACGCCTACGAATTGCAACTGAAATCGCAGGAGCCTTATTCTACTTGCATTCAGCAGCCTCTGTTCCCATTTATCATCGAGACATCAAGTCCACCAATATCCTCTTGGATGAGAAGTATCAGGCAAAAGTGGCAGATTTTGGTACTTCCAAGTCTATTTCCCTCGATCAAACTCATGTAACCACATTAGTGCAGGGGACTTTCGGCTACCTAGATCCTGAGTATTTCCGATCAAGCCAATTTACAGACAAAAGCGATGTGTACAGCTTTGGAGTCGTCCTTGTTGAACTCTTAATAGGACAAAAGCCAATCTCATCCCAGAGGGAAGAAGAAGGAAGAAGCCTTGCGATGTATTTCATAATTTCGGTGGAAGAGAATCGCTTGTTTGACATCGTCCATGCTCATGTGTTGAAAGAAGGTAAGATGGGAGAGATTGCATCGGTTGCTAACCTTGCAAAGAGGTGCTTAGACTTGAACGGGAGGAACCGGCCTACAATGAAAGAAGTGGCAATGGAGTTGGAGGGGATAAAGAAGACCCAATATCCTTCGGACATTCAGCAAAATCAAGAGAACCGTGAGACGACTGAATCTCCTGATGCTGTGTTTACGTCTAGCAACTCAAGCAATGACACGAATGTCTCTATATTTTCGGGTGTGCAGACACTCTTACCTAGTGAGACCTAGTGAAGATTTGTTTTGCCTCTTTCTCTTATGGAGCCATATTGCTCTGTTTGTCCTATAAAGCGGTCTTCATAGGAAAAAGCATAAAAGAAAGTGGGGATGAAGACTTGTTCATTCACCAACAGGAGGACTTTGGTCAGTTATTTATGGGTAACGTACTTTTTCTCGGTGTTTGGGATCAATAAATTGTTATGTTGTTTTTATTCCAAACTTATTTAGATCTTGTAGTTAGCTCCGCATTATTACATGATAAAGGGGTGAGCATGGTTTGGGTACTGCCCACCCTAAAATCGAGATTCACCCACTAATGACTAGTTTCAAAAAATTGAAATCAAAAATCACTCGTTAGTTTCATAGATGCATCCCGGAATCAGACCACCAAGTCTATAAATTCGATTTTAAATCCCTATAAAATTGCATTAATCAATTAATAAAACACATAGTAAGAAGCAACAGTTTGCTTCACCATCTCCACTCGTCCTTCTCTCAAAACCCCCCGGAGCACAAAACGCTTCGACCAATCAGACTCCCTTCATAACCAACACCCACTCGGGAAACTCTCGAGATCGAAACCGCACACTCCAAATGTAGCTCGGAGGAAATGCCGATCGTTGCTTCTCAATCCCATGGCCATGGGAGCCGAAGATGTCTCAACTTGGACGTGCAGGGGAACCTACGGCGCACGAGAGAAAGCTTTTACCGACTCTTGGAAGGAAAATCGCAGGGGAAGATGACAAACGAGACTGACGTTGACTAAGATGCCTCAGTTTGTTCCATCCAAGGATTGGCATGCGAGAAAGAGAGGGAAAATGCGGGAAAAAAGAGAGAGTGAACGTAGAATGTTGCCGACAGGAGGCAGGAAAGAGAAAAATAAAAGGGAAAATGCTCACTTTTGCTGTAATATAGCGGTCTGGTCCGGATAGGCGGATGAGCGATTCCACATCTAAAATGAGGAATCAAATCAATACTCACTGATTTCAGTAAATGGGAAATGGAAATTGAATTGGTCCTATGGAAACTGCCAATCCGATTTGGTTCCAAGTGGTTCCCAATTTTTTTGCACACTCTTAATACTGTCGTGCCAATTTGGAAAATTTTACAAATTGCAATAATCTATATCAAGCATGGTGCAGTGATTTTATTTCGGAAAATTATTCGATCGTTTCTTAGACTTAACGTTCGGTCATAAACTTTTCAATCTAGTCAATTTAGTCTTGAATTTTTATGTGAAATTCTAATGTAGTCATTTGAACAAATTTTGGCCAAAAAATTGTGACGCTACGGTCCAATCTCCAACGGCCATCTTTCGTAGCTCCGGCAATGTCCAACATGGAAGAAATTAAGCAAAATGACGTCATTTTACATTTTTTCTGAGCTTATTGAATTTTTACTTTCCCTTTGCTTTCCTTTTTTTTTTTTTTTTTTTTGTGATATTGTTCATGTTCTACGGCGCCTTCTCCAGCTGGCGAAACCATGTCTGCAGCTCTCTCTGGTCACTCCCATCGTAGGTCCGGCGTCGACAAGGACGAGGGATAAGCGGCAACAGGGACAGGTGTGGTCCAAGGCTCGAGTTAGGGGCTCAGTTGGCCTCGTATCTTGGTCGATCCAAGGTCCAGACAGGTCAGCAGCAACCCTACCTGGCGGCTGCAATCATCGAGGGCCGTCATTGATCGCTTGCCCGAGTGTTGCAGAGGCGGAGAGGGGATGATCGCGGGATTTAGCACCAAAAAACAGTGTCAGAGTCGGACATTGATGGTCTGAAAGACCGACACCAAAGGTCCTAGCACAAAAAATTAGAGTTCTTAAGACTTATAATGAAAGGATTTAGGATGATTGGGGGCCATCGATGGACAGAAATACATCCTGCCACGTTGCAAGATACAAGGTGGCCATAGGCAGAGAGGATACTATGAATTCGTGATTTCCACTTCATTTTGCCGGGAAGAAGAACGGCCATGCGTGACCGAGTTCCTCAGGAGATTACTTCAAAACGCAATCGTAACAACTTTAAGTTTCAGTCACCTGGCGGATGTGAGGGCGGCGAGGGTGAAGGACTCGTGGAGGTGGATGAGCTACATCCTTGGAAGAAGATGAACAGCGGAGAAGAAGGATAATATAGGAAAAAAAGGAAAAAAAAAGGCGGAGAAAAATAAGAAAATTGAGAAAATAAACTTAAAACTATGTCGTTTTACTTAAGTTTTTCCATGTCATACACTGATCATCCCACATAGGACAGCCGACAACAATTAGACTTACATGTCATCGCTTTCTAGCCAAAATTGACCAGATAGAATACAAAAATTATTAAAATAATTAAGACTAAATTAGCCAAATTGAAAAGTTTAATACTAATTTGGGTAATTTTCCAATCCAAGAAGACATCACTTATTTGAAAACATAATCCTTTTTCCTTATGTTTTGAACACATAATTTTCTAATATGCTACACTTTTTGAAAGAAGCCGAAGTCACAGCTTATCGAAGTTTGTAAGTTACACAAAAACAGTCAAGAACCAACTTCTTGAAAAAAATCATTATCAGGTCACTTGATATAATTCTGACAAAAATCACATTTTGGAACAAACTTTGTCAATCGTGTTAAGGTCATGGATTCTTATATCATGTTGAAAATCATCAGATTAAAATGCTAAATAAAATGCAAAAAATAAATTTTTACACGTTCTGCTATTATGCCATGTCAGGTATTGTTTAGAATTATTGTTTTTATAAATAGCTACATAGAAAAAAGAAAACGATCCATAGAAGAGGGAAAAAAGAAGGTAGATAGTGGAGTAGGTGAAGAGTAGGGCCATGGGGACGGGTCATTAACCCATATTTTAACTCATATTTATCAAAGTGGTGGGAAAAGTACCAAAACAGTCATATCAATTTAATCCTAAACTTTTCAATTTAACTAATTTAGTCCTAAACCTTTTTATATTGGTACAAATTCAGTCCATCTAGTTAATTTTGGTCGGTTAGCATTGACGTGAATGCCAATCGAATTTTTTTCTATTCTTTTTCTTTTCATTTTCCTTTTCTTTTGTCCCTTCTTCCTTCTCGGTCTGTCCTTGTGGTGGTCGGCAAGCCTCCCGTTGATGGCCCTCGAAGCCCTCACTGGTCGTCGGCGATCATTGGGTGAGGGTCGCGAAGCTCTCGCTGATGGCTGGTGAGGGTTGCGGCCCTCACCCGGCCTTGCCCAGGGTTGCGGGCAAGGTGACTTTGCCCAGATCTGGGCAAGGCCAGCCCCGCCTTGGCTAGGGTCACAACCCTTGCCACCGGGAGGATAGTTCAAGGAGGAAGAAGGGATAAAAGAAAAAGAAAATAAAAAATTAATTAAAAAATCCCAAAAAAAAAAAAAAAACTCATCGCTGTCCACATCAACATCCATGTCAACACCAGCCGGTCCAAATTGACCAGAAGGATTGAATTGGTACCAATAAAAAAAGATTTATGACTGAATTTGTTTAATTGAAAAATTTATGATTGAATTGGTAATATATTTAGAACTTTTTTGGTACTTTTCCTACAAAGTGGATGGTAAATGGGTCAAGCCAAATCTCAACGAGCTACATGGCTACATCTCGAGTTCCATGGTGGGGGAGGATTCAGGGTACACATTGGTTTTTTATTTTATTTTATTTTTTGTCAAAGGGGTACATATCGGTTGTGCAGGTAGGAAAGTGCCCGAGCTACATCTAAAGCATTTTTGTGAAGTACCCTGTTGACCTTCTTGTGCAAATTTCTGGAGCACCATTGCTACATCTGGAAGAAGCTCCAAGGAGATCGAATATCTGGAACTTTCTTGTTTGGATTTCTGGACCTCTCTGGAACGAATTTTTAAAGCAATCTCGTGAAGTATCCTCCAATCCACAGGCCTTCGACTCAGCCTCCAAAGGAGCTCCTTGGCCACTTCTGTAGCTCCATGGAGGAACTCGACTCGATGCCATGGAGCTGGCCATTGAGATCGGACAGCCACAGACTCGGTGAGGTCGTGGGTGGCCTTGGACAAATCCTCGCCACCTTCCCTAGGATCATTAAACGTGTCATGACCAGCAAGAATGGCCTACCAAATGGGTGGTGAGGTCCCATTTCCTCTACCTCTCATATATGTTACATTCCTGAGCTTCTTGGCAGAGCCCCACAGGAAGTCACTATCCAATTTTTCAACAGCAATAAGGAGAAGCACGACACATTGCATGGAGCAGCTAGGGATGGATTCGAACCCATCTGGCCCTTCCACCCAGAAGACGTTCTCCGACTTCATCAACGACAAAACTAAAGCTCACCTGCACTACTCCAACCCTAGCAAGAAATGGGGAACCCCAAATATTTAGCACAGAAACCATGTAAACAGGAGTTTTGTAGGGCCGTTTTTATGATTTGCACGACTAAATACATCATTTCATCAGCAAAGAACGATGGGAGAAAGCATCTCTTAATTGACCGATTGATATAGAATCCCATAACTTAGCAGCACACGCTTCATCGATTTCATAACCAAGAATTCCATACATCAAAAGAAAAACAAGCAGGGCAAAATGGAGTCTCCTTGATGAATGACTTGAGAACGTTGAATTTCCACCAGACGGCCTCCATTAAGCATTACAGGGATAGAAGGGGTGGAAAAGCTTCAGGAATGATGAAGAAATAAAGCACTTCACAGAATAAAACCAGGTTTAATGCTATCATAAGCTTTGGCAAGATCAATTTTAACAAGCACAGAACCAGCCTTACCAGATTTTTTTTGTCAGGGCGTGGACAATTTCTTTCACGACATCACTGACCCTTTAATCTAGGACCACTGCAAAGAATGACAGTAATGAATTTCTACGTCTCCAAGTTCGGGTTTGGTCCTACACGTTTAGGATATTTTTTGACTATGGATGCAAACCGGCTGGCCAGCCGCGCAAGGAGGGAATTGGTTGGCCCGGAAAAAGGAGAAAAAAAGCAGCCTGCACTGTAATTACTCGGTTCGGTCCAGGCAGATTCAGGCTTTCAGCCCAAAATTTTATTGCATTTTAATATTATTTTTCACAAGATGATGTGTTATCAAGTTTCTAGAGTCTAACGTATATTTATCAATGGCTAGCATAAAGTTACCTAAAATTCACGAATTTAATGAAACGACATTCGCACATCTCAACGGTAGGAAATGGATTCCTGAAAAAAAAACGAACCAATACTCGAATGATCGAATATCGAAAACAAATGCCGAAACGTGCTTGGGAAACATATAACACTGATCGAAAGATATATCACGAAGATGGACATATCTTATTTGCCACAGATGAAGTACGATTGTATTCTAAAAAGAAGAGGTCATGGAATTCTATTCGTCAAGAGAGAAAACACTGTTGCCCAAGGAGATAAAAAGTACATTCTGTTCTTTCACTGTTTTTTTATTCAAAGTCCTCTTTTTATTATTGTATATATTTATATATTTATACAACAGTAACTGCACTCTCTCTCTTATGGGTCCTTTATTTACGGGCCGGGTTTTGGCCCAATATGGGCGAACGGGCTTGACTTGGCCCATCAAATAGAAAACCCATCATCTCCCACTCGCACATGTTGGGCCAAACAGAACTCTTTCTTCACCCCTCTGCAACATTCATACCAGTAAGTAATCCGTGCAACTAGCATACTTCGAGAACTCGTTACCATATATCTGTCAGGAACCTATAGTAGCTCATAATGGGCATTACATTTTTGAGTAGATAGTTTTGAGTAGATAGAGTATGCGGTACTCTAAATCGATTAATCACATTTATATCTCTCTTAATCTCTTTTTAATAATGATATATTGTATTCACAATTATGATTATCTCAAAACAATCATAATTAGTCGACTAGTGAATACAAAACTAGAGCGTGATTCTCCAAACTCAATATTTCTCTTTTTCTTGAAACTCTCAATTTCAATTCAACTTGCTTTTCTAGAAATGTCCCATTAGATTGAATCAATTCATGATCATTGGCAATATTCTAAGACAACAAACATTGAATAAAAATCTTAAGAATAAGGAAGAGTCATGAGAGCGCTTAATTAAGAAACTCTTTTCCTCAAGAGTTTTACACTGCATAAAAGTTGAGATTAAAACTTTTGCCATTCTTATTGGTCATCTTATGCATATGTAGTATGAAATACATATTATGGTATTAACTCATTTTCCATGGAGCGTATGTCTACACTTTCAATACCGTACAGATAATACTTCAGATATACCTAATATCTAACTAGAGTCCACGTATCTACTCCCTTAAAAAAATCCATAAGAATTCACATTTGGTATCAAAGACAGATAAAGTAAAATATGTGGGTTATTTTACTTTCAAACATAATAAATATTATGCCCTCATCTTAACACTCAGTTAAGGCGACATCTATATTTTAAGCTTGAATTTTCGATTATCACTTAGATAATAAACTTAAAAGCCATATCGTCTCTATTTATCACATAGTAAATAGAGGTGATTACCTGTGTGAATGAACTAAACTCTTATTTGTCCGACATGCTTTCTCAATTTTGTATAAACTAAGCATTAAGATGCATAAATGTCAAACAAAGACTCGTAGGCATTAATAATGAAACACAAAATCATTAAATGTGAATATTTAAGGGAAATTACAATATTCAATACATCAATCTTTATGCAGTCCTAGAGATTTTACATGACCACAGAACAGATCTCTAGGTATTGGCTTCGTCATTTGATCTACTACCATTCTAAGTTTATATCTTTTTGTGCAACCATATCTTTGACAAAATTATACTTAATATTTATATATTTGGTCTTAACATTTTATTTTGGATCTTTAGTGTACGTTATTGCTATTTGGCTATCACAGTTAATCAATACTGAGTTTGCAACATTCTTAACAACACCTAAATGATCCAAAAATCTCTTAAACCAAACACTTTCTTGTATTCCTGCTAATAATGCCACAAACTCAACTTCCATCGTGGACAAGGCTATACACGTTTGGTTCTATTACTCCAAGATATGGTGCTATTATTCAGTAAGAAAATAAATCCAAAGGTAGATTTTATTTCATCTAAATCTCCACAACAATCAACATCTGAATAGCCTTCAAGTCGCAGATCATTTCCTTGATAACTCAACATATAATGAGCAGATTCCTTCAGATACCTTAATATTCTTTTGGCAGCTTTCCAATGTGCTTGGTTGCAATTCGAAGCATAATTTTTACTAGTCATTCAAAGGCATCAAAGTCGTGACCATTTGAGACTCCACTTTATTTTATGGAGTATTAAGGTAGTGGTGTGGGCACCAAACTGATTGACTTAGAGATAAATGTCCCAACAGCTAGGCTTCTTTCAAATTTCCACCCCAAAGTAGGGGACATACTTATACTGATCATGGTCCATGATGATCCACGCACAGTTATAGCCATTGAAATTAGTGGAATCTGAGTGAAAATCACGTGAATGACAGCTTTGGTTGGCTCTAGTCCGTGCGAGTTTGTGATTAAACCGTGTCTAAGATGAGAATTTCCTCCCCAAAATACATGCCACATCAACATTAGCAATGGCTCCCACACTGTTATCAATAAATAATTGAGAGAAGAGAATTGGACATAAAAAGAAGTAACTTTTTTTATATGAAGAGAAGTGATTATTGACATGAAGAGAAGTGATGATTAAGCATGAAAAGTGGTGATGATTCCGATAAGGTACTTATCTCAAGAGATGTGTTATTTATCTATTATCACATATTGTTTAAAAAAAAAATCTCTTCTTCATAATTGTCATGCCTCGAACCTTTATCCCTTGCCTTGGGGACATGACATCCACGGAGGTTAATTATGTGACATCCCAGGAGGCGTCGCCATTCCATCATTTATTATCTTTCAATTAAACGCATGCAGAAGCGAACAACATCAACACCCAATCAACAAACCACAAAGGGATAACAAGGAAAACACATACACAAATATACATCTTATTTATATGCTTCATTAGATTGGATCGTTTAATTTATAAGCCCGTTGTTGGCCCAATTCGATACAATTCCCAAAAAGGATAGTAAGGGTTTAGTCCTAGCACCTCTATGAGGGCGATTATCAAAAATGGTTCCCACCAAGAGGATGCCTCCTCACGGCTTGGATTCGGGATCTTAATTCGGGTCGGAGTCGAGGTCCTCCACGCCTCCCTCAAGAGGGTTAGCACTGAACCGTCAGAGCCACTGGGTGGACCATAAAAACCATGGAGGGGCCCGAAGACCTCTTTGTCAACCCACACGAAAAATGCCTCGTGAAAGTGGCGGACCAAATATCCTAGGCCCTTGTCAACCTAAACCGTTGTGGTATGCCTCTGATACATGATGTCGAGTATCACATCCTCTATATCGAGGATCACCACCTCCATCTACGCCGGCAGACCATAACAGATCGGGGGCTGCCCCATACTTACGAGCCTTAAAAAAGGTGAAACAACAACAAATGAATTGAAAATCAATAAGTAAATCACCTAAACCTTGTATAAGCAGATGCCTCATTTCGAAAACCTACGAATTCGATGCCCACTTGTCGATGGCATACCAATAAGAAAGCCTTTGCTTTGCCTTGATTATAAACATGAAGGAAAGAATGAAATGTGAAATCTTGTGGTACTAAGCATACAGGGTGAGCAAATATTTATTTTAATCTGGAAGAGGAAGAACCCATAAAGTTTTCGTCTAGGAAAATCTAAAAGTATCTTAAGCGGACAAGGAACAATTTGAGTCAGTAAGGAAAGGAATAAATATCTCTATTATAATGGGCTTAACAGGATGCACAACAAAAGATCCTGAAAACTAATCCATCTTGGTGATTTTCCAGGTCTTTCTCATGGGAAACATGATAACCAAATTATGTCCCAAAAGCAGTGGGAAAAATCGCACTTAGTTATCTAAATTTGTGTCTTCTACCAGTCAAGCTTCGATTCTATCCTCAAGGCAAAAACAGAGTTAGAATAAAATCCTACCGTTCTTCCACTTAAAAAAAAAACGATTAAGGGACTCCGCCCATGTCCCCTTTCTCCATAGGTTCAGGTCACTTGCACGTACCGAACGTTAATATCATGTTGAACTCGGCATTTCAAAGTCTTGCTCTATTTCGATCAAAAAACGAAAAGTCTCTCTATATGTATGGAGTAAACCAGCGGGAAAAAAGACGAAGAAGAGAACCCCCGATAAGAATGCTGATTAGATATGCACACACAATAGCCCATTGCTAATGTCTTTCCTTGTGGGGAACACTACTCACTGTCATAATGTACGACTTTTTGCGACCAAACGCTCTTTAGATATTAAACTAGACCTAATATTTCTTTGCCGAGAAAAAAATAGGTCTCCGGATAGTTTGTTATATTGAATTTCTAGTTTATTTCAATCATATGGGGACCAAATCGCTTTTATTATGAAGTGAGACAACTCAAGGCGTCGTTCACCCACATTATTTAGTTATCTTTGGGGGACCAAAAAGATTCCCAAGTGCTTCGATAGATGGCTTGAGCAAGAGAAGCATTCTGCTCCCACGATGCACGACGCTCGAGAACAATAAAAAATGATTTTTGCTTCCGTAAGAAGGGAGATTAGGGTAAAAGGAAACTGCAAAGAAAAAGCTTTTGCGATAAAAGAAGTGAGTTTTGCATTCACGCTCCCAGGAAAAAAAAAGAAAAAAAAATTCTTGTCGGGGAAAGTCGTGTTGTTCTCAAAAAGGACAAATAAGGAGGTAGGAACATGAGAACGGGGTCATAAGTTAGTTCATTAGCGATGATTTGATAATGCCCTGAATCTTTGTCGTGAGAGGGTAAGCGGCGATAAAATTATGTCCCCAACAAAGGGAGAAGTCAAACTCGGCTGCTTAAACTGGTGTCCTCTGCTTATGAAGCTTTTACATTCAAGGAAGAAGGCGTACAAGTAACCGCTCCTTCCCTCAATTCCTCAAAATAGGTCCAATGTTTCCTGACATAAAGAAGCAGGAACTAGGATGTTTCAGATTCTTCTGCTTCTAGGATCACTTTTGCTTCATAAACAAGCATCGCTAGCAGCTCCTCTGGTGAATTGCCCACAAACATGTGGTGACGTTGCTATTTTCTTTCCCTTCGGGATTGGAACCGGGTGTTTCCTCGATAAGTGGTACGAGATCGTCTGCCAGAATGGCACTGCCCCAATACTGAGCAAGGCCAACTTGAGGGTGCTCGACATTTCGCTACCTGATATCCATGAAAAAAGGAACGGGATGATCAAGGTCAGTCTTCCAATAACCTACACGTCAAATGTGAGCTGCTCCTGTGACATCCTGGATTTTCACTTCTGCTTTCAATTAAATTAATTAGGCATTTCATCGATGTGTCTATAGTGTTATTCTCAGAACCGATCACTCGTGAGATAACTAGATTATCTGGGGAAGTCATTAAGAGATTTTAATGCAATAAGACTTGAGGATTTGACCAGGAATCGGCCACTCGACCGTGCTCATCTGCCGAAATCATTAGGACACAATAAGATCGATTAAAGATCAGAGATATGTTAGTTCGACTGAGATATGTGGTTAAACATGAGTAATTCCACTAAATTACAAAATTTTCGTCGATTGACATTAGATTGATTTTTCTATCGTTTTGGTACCCTGTGTTCGTAATCGAAACCTCTAGATTTTCACGACAACCGAGAGTCGCCAATGTGTCGAATGGGTTCATTGTGGTTCGAAGAAAATCGACCACGAGTAATTTGCACTAAAAATTTCTGAAAGCTACCCGGTAGTTTAGGTCACGCTAAAATCGCGCCGGATTGAAATTAATCACGAATTTGAACCCGATTTCAGAAATTGAAAGTCTTGTCATGTTACAGGTCATTTTAGGAACGTTAACTCATCTTTCGAGAATTTTTTAGAGAGTTCGGGATTTTTATGGAAAATTGATTCAGACGATTTGGAAAATGAATGGAAATTCGGATTGACCAATTTGAAGGGACTTTTGGCATATGGTGTAAGTGAATTAGTGAAAAGGAATTTTTATGGGATTTTTCCTCAACAAATTGGACCTCAATCTGATAAGTTTGTTCAGAAAATCGGATTCCGAGAAAAATGAAATAGAATTCGGAATTGAAGGAAATTGCCGTTTTTGTTGCCCAAGACTTGTTGTTTAGGGGAAATTTCATACAAGAAAGCAAGTGAGGATCAAGTATTTTAGCTTGGGAATTTTTGGGGACCAATTTGAACTGAACAAAAGCAAGTGGGACAAGAATTTTTGGTTTTAGGATAATTTCTTTTAAATTATCCTTTTCTTTTCCCTTTGGCCGAATGCCCCCCATCCCTCACGCCCCTTTCTCTCTCTCTCTCTCTCTCTCTCTCTCTCTCTAGTGCGATCCCTTTTCCCCCACGCCGACGTCCCCTTTTCCCCCTGCCGTGCCCCATTTTTCTTCCCATTTGCTTTGACTTTTGAAGTCTCACTTATCTACTCTCTCTCCTCTCTTGCTCATGTGTGCGTTGCCAGCTGCCGAACCCATCCGTTTTCTTTTGATTTTGCAGCTTTCATTTTTCCTGTTGCTGGAAGCCTCCGTCTCTTTCTCTCTTAAACCGAAGCCATCCCACACGAATTCGAGTCCATTAAACCGCTCGATTTTGGTTTAGCTCGCGTCTTCGTTCAACAGCCCACTTGAAGCCGCAAATCCAGTCGTTCCTTCCACCGAGTTAGCTGTTCAAAGCCGCCTTCAGCCAAGGAAAAACCAGCAGCCCCGTGAGCTTTGCGGGCCAATTTTCGGGCCTGATACATGCCCCGTTGGTGTCGCCGCTTTGGAGCTTTTCGTTCCTCGCCGCGTCCCTGTCATTTTGATCCGAGCGGATCGTTAATCAGGTGAATTTAACTCACTAATCCTTGCTTAGTAAGTTAGTGACGTTCAAGGGTTGTTTAGTTTAGACTAAGCTTGGTTTAGTAGATAATTAGAACAGTTTAGTAAATTAATTAATTATCGATGCATGTTAGGTGGTTCGAGTAATGTAGTTAGAGCCTAGACAAGCTCTAGAATTTATCTAGAGTGATTCGGAAATTTTCCAGGCTTGTTTCGGTATTTAATTAGATTTTTCGGGCTTAAGTGTGAATTTTTAGTATTTAATAATTAATTTTCGAAATTATTTATTTATTTATTTATTTTCCGGAAATTAGACCGGGAAAACCGGTGACCGGAATTTTATGCTAATTGTTGTGGTGTGATATGTTTATTTAATTGAGCTCTAATTTGTGTTGAATTGATATGATTTGTATTTTTGGAATTTATTCTTAAATTCATTTAATTTCATTAATTGAGTGGAAAATAACCGGGCGTCGGTTTACAACGCCAAAAATGTTTTGGTGGATTATATAAATTGGTGGGATTTTCAAGTGGCAAAAAATTGTATTTTGGCTAAGGTCGACTGTGTCTCCACACACAATATTTTATCGAGTATGATAAAAATGGAAAAATGGCCTTAGAATAGCAGATCAATGGATCTGGCAACTTCTGGTGAGCATATATATATATTATTTTCAGCATACCATGAGAGTATGGCTAGCAGTTTCTAGCGAGCTTATATATTATTTTCAGCATACCATGAGAGTATGGCTGGCAGTTTCTAGCGAGCATATATATTATTTTCAGCATACTATAAAAGTGGCTGGCAGCTTCTGGTGAGCATATATAATATACTATATCAGTATTTGAGGCAGCTTCTGGCGATCATATATATAATATATTATCTCAGTATATGAGACAGCTTCTGGTGAGCTATATTATCTATTATTGGCTTAAAGTAAGCAGTTTTGGATTATGATCGGACTTTATATATAGTATTGATTGAGATAACCGGGAGATGGTCTTGCTGACATAAAATCGACTAAGTCGATTGATCGATGAATCGATCTGTCTTGATGTGTTGAAATGATTCGTTGAAAATGTCAATTGTACTGACTTGCAGGAAGGAACTGAGGCCAAAGTAAGCCCTCTGACTCGTGAATGTGCTTAGGTAGCCCTTAGGGCGTGTTTTCTTCCTAATTGGGTCTTAAGGGGTTGACCTTGTTGAGACGTCATCTCACCCCATTGTGGGATAACATTTTCAGGTCCCTAGTTAACATGGGTGGAGGACCCGAGGCCCGAAGTTTAGAAGGTGAAGCCTGAAGAATCGGCAATCTTGTCTGACTAATTAGTCATAGGACAATTCTAGTTTGATGAAAGTTGATTCATTTTTGTAGGCTTCTATGTATAAACCTAGGTGTTTATAAAAAGGTATTTTGAGAAAAATGGGTCCTACTTTTCTATCCCATCTTGTTGTTGTTTGGGGATTTATTAATCGCTTCCGCATGCGCATTAAAATGAATGAGTCGGGGATGCATCCTGGGACGCCGCTATTAATTGACCGAGAAAGGCACATGCTCGGAGGATCGGGACATGACATCCCCATTTAGTGGTATCAAAGCATGGTCATTAGTTGAAGTGATAAGGTGCGATGAGTCATGGAATAATTAGTAGAAATGACCTTTAATTCATGCTGGTGGATGTCTATGATAGCTGGTTGGTAGAATTGTTTTTTTTTTTTTTTGATGACCCAGGGAAGCCCCGTATGCCGACAGTGCGGCGGAGTAAATCCTGAGGAGGCACGTGAGTCACCACCACCCCTCGTGCCCCGGGTAAGCCACCCTTGCGACGCCCGGGAATCGAACTCCTCCCCTTGCGTTAGGGGGAGAAGCTCGCCGCCAGCAACACCACCCAGGCGGGTGGTGCTGGTTGGTAGAATTGTTTGTTAGGTATGGATCACTCGAATTCTAATATGGTATTAGAATTAGAAAACAGGTTTCTATAAAGATCCTATAGCATGAGTGATTATAAGCTGAGGACTCCTAGTAAGAGGGTAATAGCCTCTGTGACTCGAGGTAGAACACCGAAAAAGGTCAGTGCCCGAGGTGGTTGTGTTAGAGCGTCGACTCAGGCCAAGAGTACTGCCACAGGTCGGTACTGAGTGTAGCAGCACCGTGCGATCCTAGGTTCAATGGGATCGTCCTGGCGCTAGTGACCTTTGGGAATTTGTCGAGCTAGTAAGCTCAGGATCAAGCCGTCGTTGTTACCGCTGTCACTGCTGCCGCTAGTGCCGTAACCATTGTTGTTGCCACACCTGTCGAGGTCCAACATAGAGATGTGATCTGGGAGCAAGTCGTTGCATCCGAGTCGAGGTTTAGATTCAGTAGAGATGGAAACTAGTTTGGGAAGGAGCCTATGATCAGAGAAAAGTATCCTATTCCGTCCAACTGGAAATGTGGGATGGTTAAGTCAGCAATGAATCAGAATGGAGTGTGTCGTGCTGACGGAAGCCGACATGGATCAGCCTCGTGTCCTGTTAAGACGGGTGCTTGTTCTGAGTGTGACCAATAGGGTTACCTGGTCAGAAAAAGGTCCCCGAAGGCCGATAGGACAAATCAATGGGAATCCGCCGTAGAACACACCGTGGGGTATTTGGGACAGACCCCGGTGCAAGTAAGAGTGCAAGCTGTCATCTGACAGGAGATAGATGACTCACCAATTATGTGCCGAGTTTGTAGAAGGAAGTATGGATCGATCTAGTGTTTTGGTATAACGGGAATGTGCTATAGATGTGGTTAGCACGGCCATCAAGTGAGGGACTGTTTGTGTAGGTCCAAGGGAGCATAGACATCGCTATCGTAGATAGGACGCCACTAGGATGGCAAAAGAGACAGGATTGAATCAGACCCTACACCAATCAGAGGAAGAATGTTTCTGAGGTGACTTGGTTAGAGTAGCGCAGCAGAATTTGGAGCAAAGGTTGTAGACTTTCAGTTGTTGTAATAAAGCCGTAGAAAGGAGAATCACTAACTAGAGCTATACTTGACCGGTTTGCTGATGTATAACCTTGACATCATGTGTAAAAAGGTTTGACTCAAGGAACATCTTGTAGTAATGAATCATTGTCGTGGAGTAATCCAGCTTAATCCATTAGCATGTGAAGTGTCGAGTTTATTGGAAGTCGAGAAGGACCCTCGATTTCCTTAATCTCATCGTTCGAAGGCAACCCGTTTGTTAGACGGGAGTTGCCTAGGTTACTTGGCGATTGTCACAGATAAGACAGTTGAGGAACTGAAGATTTGAGGACATCTCAGTAGTCCAAGAATTTCAGGATATGTATTTCCACGGAAATTGTTAGGCCTGTCGTCAGAGAAAGAGATAGGATTCGCGATTGAGTTAGCACCCGGGACAGAACCACTCTCTAAGGTTTCTTACCAGATGTTGCTGCCTGAGTTGAAAGAACTGATGGTATAGATGCGAGAACTACTAGATAAGGGATTTATATATACTGTTACATCACCTTGAGGAGCACCAGTTTCGTTTGTGAAGAAAGATGGTTCGTTGTAATTGTGCATTGATTATCATCAACTCAATTAGGTAACGATCAAGAACAAGTATCCATTGCCTAGGATAGATGACTTGTTTGATCAGTTACAGGGAGTGTCGATATTTTCAAAAATCGACTTGAGGACGGGATATCATCAGCTGAGAATTAGAAAAAAGGACGTCCCTAAGTCAGCATTTCGTACTTGGTATGGTCATTATGAGTTCACTGTAATGCCATTCGGGTTGACGAATGCTCCAGCTGCTTTTATGGATTTGATGAACTGAGTGTTCAAGGAATATCTAGATCAGTTCGTAATCGTGTTCATCGATGATATCTTGGTGTATTCAAGAAGTGTTGAGGAGCATGAGGATCATCTGAAATTAATGCTCCAAACCTTAAGGATTTATCAGATGTATGCTAAGTTTAGCAAATGCGAGTTTTGGTTGACTCATGTTGCATTTTTAGGTCATGTTATTTCCGGAGAAGAAATCTCCGTGGACCCGAGCAAGATTGAAGCCATGATTAACTGGCCGAGACCGACAACAGTGATAGAAATCCGAAGTTTTCTGGGTTTGGCAGGCTACTATAGATGGTTTGTAGAAGGATTTTCAGCTTTGGCGTCGCCTTTGACAAAACTCCTGAAGAAAGACGAGAAATTTGTGTGGATTGACAAGTGCGAGTGTAGTTTTCAAGAGCTTAAGGAAAAGCTGACTACCGCACCAGTGTTGACTATTCCATCTGGTTCTGGAGGATTCGAGATCTATAGTGATGCGTTATTCAAAAGGTTGGGTTGTGTGCTGATGCAACATGGCCGAGTTGTTGCATACGCCTCCCGTCAGTTAAGGCCTCATGAACACAATTACCCAACGCATGACTAAGAACTCGCGGCAATTATTTTTGCCTTGAAGATTTGGAGACACTATTTGTGCAGAAAAAGGTTCCAAATCTTCACGGACCATCAGAGTTTCAAGTACCTATTCTCTCAGAAGGAGTTGAATATAAGACAGCGCCGATGGATGGAATTACTGAAGGACTATGACTGTGATATCCTATATCACCCGGGAAAGGCGAACAAGGTCGCCGATTTTTTGAGTCGAAAGTCTTCAGTTGCTCATATATTGATTAAGGAGTGGAATCTAATCGAGAGAGCTCGAGATTCGGTATTCAAATTTGAGGTAGACCATTCCGTTGGTTAAAGTGGTCTGGCAACACCACGGTACTGAAGGAACAACTTGGGAGACTGAAGAGTCGATGAGACGTTTGTACCCCCACCTTTTTGTTTAGGTATTGTAAGGTTTAAATTTTGAAGATGAAATTTTTATAGGAGGGAAAGAGTTGTGACATCATGGATTTTTCACTTCTGCTTTCAATTAAATTAATCGGGCATTTCATCGACGCGTCTATAGTGTTATTCTCAGAGCTAATCACTCGTGAGATAACTAGACTATCTAGGGAAATCATTAAGAGATTTTAATGCAATAAAACTTGAGGATTTGACCAGGAATCGGCCACTCGACCGTGCTCATCTGCCGAAATCATTAGGACACAGTAAGATCGATTAAGACCACGAATTTGAACCTGATTTCAGAAATTGAAAGCCCTGTCATGTCACAGGTCATTTTAGGAACGTCAACTCGTCTTTTGAGAATTTTTTAGAGAGTTCGGGATTTTTATGGAAAATTGATTCAGATGATTCGGAAAATGAACGGAAATTCGGATTGGCCAATTTGAAAGGACTTTTGGCATATGCTATAAGTGAATTAGTGAAAAGGAACTTTTATGGGATTTTTCCTCAACAAATTGGACCTCAATCCGAGAAGTTAGTTCAGAAAATCGGATTCCGAGAAAAAGGAAATAGAATTCGGAATTGAAGGAAATGACTATTTTTGTTGCCCGAGACTTGTTGTTTAGGGGAAATTTGATACAAGAAAGCAAGTGAGGATCAAGTATTTTAGCTTGGGAATTTTTGGGGACCAATTTAGACTAAACAAAAGCAAGTGGGACAAGAAATTTTAGTTTTAAGATAATTTCTTTTAAATTATCCTTTTCTTTTCCCTTTGGCCGAATGCCCTCCATCCCTCACGCCCCTTTCTCTCTCTCTCTCACTCACTCGTGCGATCCCTTTTCGCCCACGCTGACGTTCCCTTTTCCCCCTGCCGTGCCCCATTTTTCTTCCCATTTACTTTGACTTTTGAAGTCTCACTTATCTACTCTCTCTCTCCTCTCTTGCTCATGTGTGCGTTGCTAGCTGCCGACCCCATCCGTTTTCTTTTGATTTTGCAGCTTTTATTTTCCCTGTTGCTCGAAGCCTCCGTCTCTTTCTCTCTTAAACCAAAGCCATCCCCACACGAATTCGAGTCTCTTAAACCGCTCGATTTTGGTTTAGCTCGCGTCTTCGTTCAACAGCCCACTTGAAGCCGCAAATCCAACCGTTCCTTCCACCGAATTAGCCGTTCAAAGCTGCCTTCAGCCAAGGAAAAACCAGCAGCCCTGTGAGCTTTGCGGGCCAATTTTCAGGCCGGATACGTGCCCCGTTGGTATCGCCACTTTGGAGCTATTCGTTCCTCACCGCGTCCCAGTCATTTTGATCCGAGCGGATCGTTAATCATGTGAGTTTGACTCACTAATCTTTGCTTAGTAAGTTATTGACGTTTAAGGGTTATTTAGTTTAGACTAAGCTTAGTTTAGTGGATAATTACAATAGTTTAGTAAATAAATTAATTAATTATCGATGCATGTTAGGTGGTTAGAGTAGTGTAGTTAGAGCCTAGACAAGCTCTAGAATTTATCTAGAGTGGTTCAGAAATTTTCCGGGCCCGTTTCGGTATTTAATTATATTTTTCGGGCCTAAGTGTGAATTTTTAGTATTTAATAATTAATTTTGAAAATTAATTAATTATTTATTTATTTTCCGGAAATTAGACCGGGATAGCCGGTGACTGAGCTGCGCCAGCAATGGAAGCTCCACACCTGTGAGCTTGAATAGCAGCCAGTTCGTCTTCTCTACTTTGCAAAACGTCTTTGCTGCCGTCGGTTGCAATGTACATGTTCGGATGGATGATGCAGGGCCTACTACCATAAGATGCAATTCAAGTTGCCGAGCAGACATCAGCACTGTTAGGAACACCACTTGTTCAGGCTTTCACCATCGATTTCCAGCTGTACATTAAAACATCAGGAGACAATGAATGCGATTATGCCTTCTTGGGAGATAGGTTGCAGTTCACGCCTTCGGTTATGGACTTCAATAAGTTGAGGGTGAGAGGGCATTTCGGCGCGGTCCTAGAATGGGGGATGGCTAATTCCTCAAAAGCTGCATTAGAGATTTACAATTAAACTCCATCTTCGACATATCCTACAATTGCAGCTCAGTCAGCTTCAATTCTGCATATCCCATGGCAATGCCGTTCTTGCTGTGTGTTTGCACCCGGGCCTTCGCTAGTAACCCCTATATAAAAGATGGATGCAAAGGTAAAACAAGTTACGTTTCACCACCCAGATCATTGGAAACCTAACGTCGAAACACTGCACTAATAAGAGAAATAGCTCTTTGGAGGCTGAAGTAGCTTTACATGCAATCCTAAACACCCACTAAAGAGATGAACCTCTACTGATTAATTTGCGTACTTTGTTCATTTGTAGATGAACGCATGAAGTTAGGGGCAGCAAACCCTGACTATTCGCTGCCACACCTGCCATTGCTCGATATGGAAGAAAGAAAATTGCATTTCTCGTTATAGGTAAGCAAATTTATACATTCTGTCAAGAGCTATGAACAAGGACTATCCATCTTTTGTACCCCCAGATATTCACGGATATCACATCCTTTCATTTAAACATTGAGTCTATTACTGATAAAAACCCACAATTTAGAAAAAGCATAGCGCATGGCGCGCTTTCAGTGGATCAGATGTCCCGTGTTGGATTTGGGCATACATTCAGCTGCTCAACTGATTATATGGCTTTTCTGTTCTTTGCTAAGTTTTTCTCACAAGGAGACTAATTTTTCACCAACCACATTAGCATTCCGTTTAATCAAATTAGTGAATATTCAAAAGTCGTCTAAGTTAATTCTCTCCAGTATCAGATTAGCATTTTCTGCTTTTCAAATCGGAGTTGCAATCCTCAATGCTTGCTTTCGGTTATGCTCATACCACTTTGGTAAACCAGGAATGGCAGCAGGCCTAGGAGCACTACGCTTGCTTCATAAGTAGTATATATCAAAACAACCTCAGAACTTTCTTTTCACACTAACGTGAGAGATAAGAAAACACTTGAACTTTTGTAATGTCTGCTTCATATCTATTGAAATATATCCACGGTTCCTACTTATTCTTGTCAGACTTCCATTGGAATTATTACAATCATAATTAAGATGAATGCTAGTAGAAACTTTTTCACTTTCATCAATGGTTTGCTAATTCCTTGCAAGAGATATCAGTTGTACAGTGTAGATGTTTTCATAATAATTTCACCGGATGGAACTTAAAAGGAGACAGATTAATCTTTTCATGCTTGTTAAGATAGATCGACGTGAAAGGAGACTCAGATTAATCACTCCTCTATGTTTTCCTTTTAGTCGGATTCACTTAAATGCTTGATGATAAGTTCCTTTATAGATTCCTGACAAGCAGGGTACGTTTTTCTCACTTTTGCCCCTTGAGTTTTTGCAATGCAGGGGGCGGGTTAGGCCTGGGACACTACTTTTGTGCATTTTCTCATGGAGGTTGTTGTACAAATTCATCAAGAAGATAACAAAAACCAAGCTTGGAACATTCTCGATTTTGATTTTTATTTTGGTCCCCACTAGGAGACTAAGCTAAATAGGCCAATTTTCTTGAAGAACAAGAGTCAAATGCATTAAAATAAAGATAATGAGTGTGGAGGCTTATGAATCCCTAGTAATTAATGAAGGGGATGACTCATGACCTAAAAGAATGATGACAAGTGAGCTTGGAAGCCAAGTAGGGTGCCACCTCTCCTCCATTGACTTGCTACCTTGAGTTTCATAGGTTTTGACTTTCTAGTTTTTCTTAACTGTTGGACCTTTCCTATTTTCCAATTTTATGAAGCTCTTTCTGGTTCGAATTTGGAGAAAATTCCTCATGAAAGTTGTTTAAAACATCTTAACCTACAACATATTTAAATTTCAGATTTTTGGGTGAAATGGTTGATATGAAAGCCCAATTACTTACCATATTAAAACTGTTCAGTGCAATAAAAACGGTAACCTTGTTACTTTCTCGATTTTTTATAAAACTTTCCGTTTCGAATTTTGATATGCTTTCTTCATGAAAGTTTTAAAGAACATCCATCTCCACAACATATCAAAATTTCAAAGAGTTTTAGGAATATTTGAATATCGAAATGGGTCTTTCTTCCTGACCATTGAATCTGCTAAACGTATGAATTTTTGGATTGTGTTCAATGATTTGCTGCTCCTTTCACATAACGAATTTGGCTTGAATTCCTCACGAAAAATTTTGTGTAAGGTCTTCTCTATAACATATTAAAATTTTATAATTTTTTAAGCCCGTTTGATAAGGTAATTGCACTAATTTCGAAGGTTGCTCAAAACTATATACGCCTTAGAATGGGAGAATCGTACGCCCAACTTGGAGGGGAAGGAGGCTGCACGCCTAACTTGAGAAGCAAACCAATCTAGAGTCTTATTGGCTTGAAGATAAAAATGCATTGAATGCTTTTAGAAGCTAGTTAATTAATGAGCTTAATGACTCACCATACCAAGTGGCAAGAAATGGACTTGCTTCTTGAAGTCATTGATGTTCTTTGGAATTTTAGCACATTAAGAAGGGGGAATGAGTCACACGCTCATGTGGTTAACTTGGATAACAAGTTATCCAGAGTTCAAGTTTCTTGATGACAAGTTTAAGCCATTAATGACTTTGGAAGCTAGTCATTAATGAAAAAGGGTGACTCAATATCGTAGGTGTCCCTATAAACTTAGGTCATCATGACCCTAATATGAGTTTTTGGAAGGCAAGTTAGCCAATTCATAAATGCTAGTTGACTCATTAGTACAAATGGACCAATGAGAAGAATGCCCTTTGTCTTTAATCAGTTCATTAGAACATTAGGGTGCCACCTCTCCCATATTAGCTAGGACATATGAGGAAAGATGATTGGGCCACTTGTTAAGGTTACAAAGTGAGGAGAGGTCTATAAATAGGACATCCATCCTCATTTCCACCAACCAGCCTCTATTGCCCACCTCTCCCTTTCCACATCCCTTTCTCAGCCACACTCCTTTGCCGCCGCCCTCAAACTTCATTTCTCTTGAACGAAACACCACCACCTCATCAAGTAAGTAAAATCTCTAACTCTTGGCTAGGGCGACAACCTACGTCGTCAAATTTAGTGGTGTGCTCACCCATATAAGTCGTGTGTATATTGTAATATTCTTTTGTATGGTTTATTCATGTTTGCATGCTAGAATGTGTTCACGCCTCAGGGTGAGGTCAAGGTTTGCTCAGCTTGGAATCAATGTCAAGTCACGATGGTCTAAGCCGTGAGGCCTTAGATTGGCATTAAAGTGTGTTGGTTCTAAGTCTTGCTTGGTGCAGACATCAGCCTAGGCTTGTGGCTCAAGCCATAAACCAAAAATCGTGCCGAGCATATCATATAGTATAATGTTAAAAGCCATGACACACTCACTTGAATGAGCACGCCATCAAGCCTTGCATACATCGGCTAAGATAAAAGATAAAAAATCGACTTATGTGATGCACCTGTATGATGCACTTAAAGAGAAAAAGCGTCCATTGTCACATAGCATTGGCAGCGATGTCTCGTTCATTGAACGGGATGCCCTCGTTTAGCTAGGATGCTAGGGTTTGAGCGCAAATACCTCGGGTAAGCTAGTCCCGGGATACTTTGGTTGAGCTAGGATGCCTGAGTTGAGCCCAAATGCCTTGGTAATCTAGCGTCAGAATGTCTCGATTGAGCTGATATGCCCTGGTTGAGCCAAGAAGCCCAGCATTAAGTTGGAAGCCTTGGTCGAGCCGAGAGGGCCTAGTCGAGCCAGGACGATGGTAAATGAATCTGCATAAGTGCCGGTTATGCATAAGTATAATAGGTCAATATGTTTCTTGATAAGTCAAAGGTAAGGATGCATTGAAGCATGTTGTGATGGACATCTGCATGTAGTTGAGGATAGTAATAAGTTTGTCATTGATCTATTATCAACATTGTATTGTGAGTGTTGTACCTACTAGAGTTTGATGATGAGATGTTCTCCTAATAGAGAATTATGGGTTTTACTTATTGAGTCCATGACTCACCCCGTTATTTTATTTTATTTTTCAGAATTGTAGGTATGGAGGAGTTGCAATCTTGATAGAGGAGCTAAAGTTTACCCAAGCCTTTTTTAGCATAGAACATGTAGTGGTTATAATTATAATGGCCCGTGATAGAAAAACTTGTAAATACAACTGATGTAATTGTGTGTTTGTAATTGGTTGTTTTCCTAGCTGCTTATTTTTGTCTGGATGTTGTATGTATGCTTTCGCATGTGTTTAAATCAAATATTAAAATGAAACGAGATGACAACGCGCCTGGGATGTCGCGAAAATAAGCCTTGCTACTCAGGACTCTGGAGATGGAGTTGGGGTCGTGACAAAGCTCAAAGAGAAGTACTTCAAATGCAATGGTGTTCTTTTGGTAGAAAAGGAAATTTCATCACCGGAAGGCAATGTTGAGAGAAGCAAATTGTACAACTCCAAGGATTTAGGGAAAGCCACTGATAATTTCAATGACAATAGGATACTTAGGCAAGGAGGACTAGGTACTGTTTACAAAGGAATGTTAACAGATGGAAAAATAGTTGCAATTAAGAAATCAAAAGTGATAGACTAGAAAAAAGTGAAACAATTCATATTTATGAAGTTCTCATTCTCTCACAAATCAATCATAGGAATGTGGTTGGGTTATTAGGGTGTTGCTTGGAAACAAAAGTCCCGCTTTTGGTATATGAGTTTATACCGAATGGGACTCTACACCAATATTTGCAAACCCAAATGCAGAATCGCCTATATCATGGGACACACGCCTACGAATGGCAACTGAAATCGCAAGAGACTTATTCTACTTGCATTTGGCAGCCTCTAGTCCCATTTATCATCAAGACATCAAGTCCACCAATATCCTCTCGGATGAGAAATATTGAGCAAAAGTGGCAAATTTTGGTACTTCCAAGTCCGTTTCCCTCGATCAAACTCATGTAACTACATTGGTGCAGGGGACTTTTGGCTACTTAGATACTGAGTATTTTCGATCAAGCCAATTTAAAAAAAAAAACGAAAAAAAAAAAACAATGTTTATAGTTTCAGACTTGTCCTTGTTGAACTTTTAACGGGACAAAAGCCAATCTCATCCCTAAGGGAAGAAGAAGGAAGAAGTCTCGCGATGTATTTCATAACTTTGATGGAGAAGAATCACTTGTTTGACATCATTGATGCTCATGTGTTGAAAGAAGGTAAGAAAAAAGAGATTGCATCAGTTGCTGAACTTGTGAAGAGGTGCTTAGACATGAACGGTAGGAACCGGCCAACGATGAAAGAAGTGGCAATGGAGTTGGAGGGGGTAAGGAAAACCCAATATCCTTCGGACGTTCAGCAAAATCAAGAAAACCGTGAGATAACTGAATCCCATGATGCTATCTTTACTTCTAGCGACTCAAGCATTGACATGAATGTCTTCACATTTTCGGGTGTGCAGCCATTCTTACCTAGTGAGACCTTGTGAACATTTGTTTTGCCTCTTTCTCTTATGGAGCCGTATTGCTCTGCTTGTCCTGTAAAGCAGTCTTCGAAGGGAAAAGAATAAGAAAAGAAAGTGGGGACGAAGACTTGTTCATTTACTAACGGGGGGACTTTGGTTAGTTATTCATGGGTTATGTACTTATTTCAGACTTATTCGGAACTTGTAATTAGCTCCGCATTATTACACGTTACAAGAGTGAGAATGATCTGAATGATCGATTCCTATCCTAAAATCAAGAACCATCCACTAATGATTGGTTTCAAAAAATTGAAACCAAAAACCGCCTATTAGTTTTATGAATCCACTCGAGAATTGGACTGCCGGGTCCATGGAACCGATCTCCAATCGCTACAAAATTGCATTTGTCAATTAATAGAATACATAGTAAGAAGCAATAGTCTGCTTCACCATCTCCACTCGTTCTCTCAAAACCACCCGGAACACAAAACGCTTCAACCAATCAGACTCCCCACATTACCAACACCCGCTAGGGAAACTCTTGAGATCAAAACCGCACACTTCAAACGCAGCTCGGAGGAAATGCCGATAGCTGCTCCTCAATCCCGCTACCATGGAAGCCGAATATGCCTCAACTCGGATGTGCAGGGGAAACTACGGCGCACGAGAGAAAGCTTTCACCAACTATAGGAAGGAAAATTGCAGGGGAAGATGACAAACGAGATTGACGTTTACTAAGGGCGCGCATGACAAAATTTCTATTTCAGAAATTAATTTATTACCAGAAATCAATTTCTCAATTTCTATTCCCCGGACAAGTTTCTGAGCAAAGAAACCCATTTGATAAGGACTCAAAATTTCTATTTCTGGAACAGAATAAAATTTCTATTTCTAGGAATAAAACTTGATTAGATAACACCATAAGAAATCCTCAAATACAAAATAATAGTCGAAATAATACTAATATATTACAAAAGTTGAAAATACAAGTTCGCCGCATTCCAAACTCGACCTAGGACTAACCGCTAAAGAGGATCCATAAGATCCGTCAGTGGGCTCAACCACATACTGATCCGGGAATTCCCAGAGCCTCGTGCGCTTGTACAGCTTCTGCTCCGACTCCGCCTTCTCCATCATTATTGGGATTCAAGCTCTCACCCAACACAGAACCCATCACTCAGAATTCCGACTCTACCTTCTCCATCATTATTGGGAATCAAGCTCTCACCCGCAAGAAGATAAAACAACTAAAAGAACACATAACCCATCACTTAGAATCCATCGACGAAGCCAAAAAAACCAGAATTCACAACACATCGCAACTGCCCACTTCGTCCAAACGCAATCAAGAATCTAATTTTTTTCATCTAATTCCGCCTGGGATGAGGAAGAATTTGGACTCGGGACGGGATGGAATGGGACGGACCTACCGGTGCGAAGATCGCGCGTGAAAGTTTCAAACTTTCTGGAAGCGATCCAAGCAAGTACATAGGGGGCGCATAAAGTTTCGGACTTTCAGATAGAGATGGTGGGGGTGGCGTGGTGTTACAGCATGCACATGGGTTGTCCGTCCATGATCTCCAAGGAAAACAGAACAAATAATGCGCAACCCGGAAACACCAGATAGCAGCACAGCACGCATTGATTGAGCTCGACGCAAGAACGGCCAAGAACAACAAAACCCCAACCAAGGAAAACATAACAAACAAATCGCACAGAGAGAGAGAGAGAGAGAGAGAGAGAGAGAGAGGGAAGACCTCGAATCGGAGAGGAAGGAAGGCGACGGCAAGGATGGACAGGTTCGTCGCCAGGATGGACAGGTTCTTCGGAGACGCGGACGGAGGAGGCGATGGTGAGGATGGGCAGGTTCTTCGGAGTCGCTAGGGTTTGGTTGAAGTGTTGAGAGGAGAAAAGAGAAGCAACGCCCAAATAGAAAAGAGATAAGCCCGTGAATGAAGAAGGATACCCAAATGGAGAAAAAAAAAAATTCTATTTCTATTTCAGAAATAGAGAAGTTAAAAATTTCAACTTCTGATTTATTCGATTTCTTTATTTCTGATGTAGAAATCTATTTCAAAATTAGAGAAATCAAATTGTATTACCAAATGGATTTCTATTCCAAATCTGTTCCGGGAACAAAAAAACAGAGCAATCGAGAAACAGAAATTTTATCATGCGCACCCTAAGATGCCTCAATTCGCGAGAGAGGGAAAATGTGTAAAAAAGAGAGAAAATCACAAGAGGGAGGGGGGTTAGTCGGAGAGAGTGAGAGAGACAGAGTGATCAGGAATCAGACTAGTACTCATTGATTCTAGTAAATTGAAATCGTAAATTAAACTAGTAGGAACCGTAGGTCTAATCCGGTTATTGGCAGTTTTCAATTTGTTTGCACACTCCTAATATCGTGCACGTGCCAATATGGAAATACTTTACAAATTGCAATAATCTATATCAAGCATGATGCAGTGATTTTATTCTAGAAAATTATCCAATCATTTCCTAGACCTAACGTGCAGTCATTATTTTTCAATTTGATCAATTTATTCTTGAACCTATATTTGAAATTCAAATGTAGCCCTTCTAGCGAATTTTGGCAATTGTGATGTGGTGGTCCAATCTTTAATAGTCATGCTATGTAGCTCCATCAGTGTCCAACGTGGAAGAAACTAAGCAAAATGACGTGATTTTGCATTTTTTTTTCTGAACTTGTTAAATTTTTACTCTCTCTTTTCTTTCCTGTTTTTTTTCCTATTGTGATATTGTTCATCTTCTCCGGCACCTTCTCCAGCTGGCGAAGCCATGTCTGCAGCTCTCTCTGGCCAATCCCATCTTACGCGCGGCGTCAACAAGGACAAGGGATGAGCGGCGACGGGGACAGGTGTGGTCCAAGGCTCAACTCAGGGGCTCGGTTGGCCTCGGATCTTGGTCGATCCAAGGTCCAGACGCGTCCGCAGCAACCTTACCTGGCCGGTGCAATCGTCGAGGGCCGTCATTGACCGCTTGCCCAAGAGTTGCAGAGGCGGGGAGGGGATGATCGTGGGATTTAGCTCAAAAAGACAATATCAGAGTTGGACATTGATGGTCTGAAAGACCGACACCTAAGGCCCTAGCACAAAAAAATCGGAGTTCTCAAGACTTAAAATGAAAGGATTTTGGATGATTGGGGGCCATTGATGGACAGAAATGCATCCTACCACATTGCAAGATACAAGATGGCCATAGGCAGAGAGGATACTTCGAATTCGTGATTTCCACTTCGTTTTGCAGGGAAAAAGAACGGCCATGCGTGACTGAGTTCACGGGCAGATTACTTCAAAACGTATCCGTGGCAACCTAAGTTTCATTCACCTGGCGGACGTGACGGTGGCGAGGGTGAAGGACTCGTGGAGGTGGATGAGCTACATCCATGGAAGAAGACGAACACTAGAGAATAAGGATAATATAGGGGGGAAAAAGGAAAAAGATGAGAAAAATTTAGAAAATTGAGAAATAAACTCAAAAATATGTTATTTTACTTAGATTCTTTATCAACCATGCTGTGTAGAATGGCCAACAACAACAAGACCTACATATCAGCATTTTCCAGCCAAATTGGGATGAATTACATTGAAAATCATTAAAAGGATTAATACAAAATTAGTCAAATTGAAAAGTTTAAAACTAAATTAACAGCCATATAGTAGATTTAGAATTGATTGGGTAATTTTTCCATCAAAGAAGACATCACTTATTCAAAAAGATTGTCCTTTTTCTTTATCTTTTGGACACAGAATTTTATAATATGCTAGACTTTTAAGAAGAAGCCGAAGATACAGCTTATTGAAGTTTACAAGTTACACAAAAACAGTCAATAACCAACTTTCATGAAAAAATCACTGGTCGGGTCACTTGATATGATTTTGACAAAATCATAAGATTAAAATGCTAAATATAGTGCAAAGAATAATTTTTTTAGACGTTCTGCTATTATGCCATGTCAAGTATTGTTTAGAATTATAGAAAAAAGAAAACAATCCATAGAAGAGGGAAAAACAGAAGGTAGATGGTGGAGTACCAAAGAGCAGGACCATAAAAACGGGTCATTAACCCATATTTATTAAAGTAGATGGTAAATGGGTCAGCTCAAATATCAATGAGCTACATGGCTACATCTAGAGTTCCATAGCGATGGAGGATTCAGGGCACACATTGTTTGTGCAGGTAGGAAAGTGCCCGAGCTATACTAAAGTATACTCGTGAAGTACTTTGTTGACCATCTTGTACAAGTTTCTGGAGCTCCATTGCTCCATCTGGAAGAAGCTTCAAGGAGATCTAATATCTGGACCTTTCTTGTTTGAATTTCTGGACCTTCCTTGAACGAATTTTTAGAGCAATCTCGTGAAGTATCCTCCAATGCACAGGGGGAGGAACTCGACTCGACAGCCATGGAGCTGGCCGTTGAGATCAGGACAGCCATGGACACGGTGAGGTCGGAGCGGCCTTGGACAAATCCTTGCCACATTTCCTAGGATCGTTAAACGTGTCGAAACCAGCAAGAATGGCCTTTCTGTTTAAATATATTTTTTATAATCAGCATATTAAAATGCTAAATATAGTGCAAAAAATAAATTTTTTGACGTTCTGCTATTGTGCCATGTCAAGTATAGTTTAGAATTATAGTTTTTAAATAACTACATAGAAAAGGAAAACAATCCATAGAAGAGGGAGAAACAGAAGGTAGATGGTGGAGTAGGTTTAGAGTAGGGCCGTAAAGACAGGTCATTAACTCATATTTTAACTCATTTTTATAGAAGTGGATGGTAAATGGATCAGCTCAAGTCTCAACGAGCAACATGGCTAATCAGAGTACCATGGTGGTGGAGGGTTCGGGGTACACATTGGTTTTTTATTTTTTCTTTTTGGTCAAAGGGGTACATATTGGTTGTGCAGGTAGGAAAGTGCCCGAGCTACATCTTAAGTATTCTTGTGAAGCACCTTGTTGACCTTTTTTGCAAATTTCTGGAGCTCCATTGCTACATCTGGAAGAAGCTCCAAGGAGATTGAATATCTGGACCTTTCTTGTTTGAATTTCTGGACCTCTCTTGAACGAATATTTAAAGCAATCTCGTGAAGTATTCTCCAATCCACAGGCCTTCAACTTAGCCTCCAAAGGAGCTCCATGGCCACATCTGTAGCTTCTCCATGGAGGAACTCGACTCGACAACCATGGAGCTAGCCGTTGAGATCAGGACAGCCATGGACACGGTGAGGTTGGGAGCGCCTCGGAAAAATGCTTGCCGCCTTTCCTAGGAACGTTAGACAACGTGTCACAACCAGCAAGAATGGCCTGCCAAATAGGTGGTGAGGTCCCATTCCCTCTACCCCTCACATTTGTTACATTCCTGAGCTTCTAGGTAGAGCCCCGCGAGAAGTCACTATTCAATTTATCAGCAGCAATAAGGAAAAGCGGACGCATTGCATGGAGTAGCTAGGGATGGAATCGACGAGGGAGTTGATTCAACCCCATCTGGCCCTTCCACCCAGAAGACGTTCTCCGACTTCATCAACGACAAAACTAAACCTCACCTGCACTACTCCTACCCTAGCAAGAAATGGGGAACCCCAAATATTTAGCACAGAAACCATGTAAACAGAAGTTTTGTAGGGCAGTTTTTATGATTTGCGCGACTAAATAACGTCAAATCAACAGCAAAGAACAGATGAGAGAAAGCATCTCTTAATCAACCGATTGATATAGCATCCCATAACTTAGCGGCACACGCTTCATCGATTTCATAACCAAGAATTCCATACACAAAAAAGAAAAACAAGCGGGGCAAATTGGAGTCTTCTCGGTGAATGCCTGGAGAGCGTTGAATCCCCACCAGACGGCCTCTACTAAGCATTACAGGGATGGAAGGGGCGGGAAAGCTTCAGGAAAGACGAAGAAGCAAAGCACTTCACAGAACAAAACCAGATTTAATACTATCATAAGCTTTGGCAAGATCAATTTCAACAAGCACCGAACCAGCCTTACCAGACTTCTTTGTCATGGCATTGACAATTTCTTGCACCACAAACACTAACCTTTAATCTAGGCTGGTCCTAGACGTTTAGGATGAATCCTGGTCTAGGGATGCAAACAGGCTGGCGGACCATGCCTGGAGGGACTAGGCCCGCCCCGGAAACAGGAAAAAAAGGCCTGCATCATAATTACTGGATTCGGTTTGGTTCAGACCGATTAAGGCTTTCAGCCCAAATATCTTTGTAATTTAATTTTCTTTGTCACAATATGATATGTTATTAAATATCTAGATTCTAACATATATTTATCAAATGACTAGCATAAAGTTACCTAAAATTAATGAATTTGATGAAACGAAATTGGCACCTCTCAACTTTAATATAACGTTACTTTTTATGGCCATTTTGCAGTTTGACCATCAATATACTAATATATAACTCTGTTGAGGTTTATAAGTGACTAATTTAAATCTTTAATGTTGAATTTTATAATCTTATAAATGCTTTACTTTTTTTAAAAAGACATTTTAGCCTAATCTTATAAATGATGTAACTTTTTTCATATTAAAAATGTTATATACATTGTCAATCAAGTTGTATTTTAGCATGTGAGAGAGAGAGAGAGAGAGAGAGAGAGAGAAGGGACCGATGACCTATTTGAGCGTCCTTTGATTATAAGGGAGGGTCTTAAAAAAGACATGAAAACTAGCCCGGTCTTTACTTGCACCCCTCCCTTATAATCAAAGGACGCATGGCACAACTCTCTAGGTCATCGCTAATCCCAGTCCTCTCTCTCTCTCTCTCGCTAAAATACAACTTGATTGACAATATTAGCTTAGTGTATATAACATGATTTAGTACACCATGGGTAATGTGAAATTGTTCAAATCAAGAAGAAAAATTAGACATCGAACTATACAAACGTTAAAAGCAAAAGAGCTGGAACTCAACTTAACCCTTAAACGTCAAATACACCAGAATGTTCAACATGCTTCCTTTTACAAGAAAAAGTATATTCTCTTTGGAATCTTTGTAGGCTTTGGAGTTTGATCTGGTGTACTATTAAAATGGGAAAGACAATGGAGTTCTGTAGCGTACTTTGGCTGATTACCTCTACGCCGCTGGTACAACTGCCAGTCTCTCTCTCTCTCTCTCTCTCTCTTTCTCTCTCTCCAATCAGAACCAACCCTTTGTCATGAATTTCGCGCTGACGACAGAGGTACAGAATTTGCGCATCGCCGGGTAACAAGCCGGATCTCGTAGCCATCAACTCAGCGGTGGTAGAGAGAGAGAAGGCCAGTGAGTGGCGCTGAATGGCGGCGGTGGCCATTAACAGTGGTTGGGGTAGGCGGCAAATAAGGCACCGGCGGTGTAATGGATGCATGCATGCACTAAGTCGACTCGAAAGAAATTCTAATGACATGTTTATCTCCAAGTGAAGTCGTCACATATCTTTTACGGAAATTTTTTATCTAAAATTGAGTACCCTCACATCTACCTAACTTTTTACCTCCTAATATAAAGTGCATGGATAAATGCCCTTCGTTGCTTCATCACTTCATTACATGATTTTAATTTTGCTTGAAACAGTTACTTTTGTTTCTCCTGTATGACGAAGCAAATGTCTCAGGTCCACCCCAGCAATTGGTGCAGGTGATAGATCTTAGGGATTCGTTTGGTCAGAGCTGATCATCATTAGATGTATCATCGATGGAGGGCTAATATGTTAGATAAACTACACCGCAATTCAAATGCCGAACTCGTAGAATATCGGATCATACATATGGTGATTATTGAATTTCAGGTGCGTCATGAGATCGAAGACACTCACGTAAATGCACCAGACAAAATGAGGTTCCGACCTCGTCAAATGGCTTTGAACAACGAGAATAATGCAACGACTATGGAGGGGGGGTTGGGAAGGCTAATGGAATCATAGCTAGCCGTCCAACTGCTACGCGGCACAGCTTGGTAACAACGTTTCAATGAGCCACGCTGGAGAATTTTAGGAAGGTTGACCATGCACAACAACCTCTTCGATAGTGAATATTTTTGTTTGGTCTAACCGTCTTATTGTCCTCCCCCGTAAGTCAATGCTTTTATTGAGCCATGTCTGGACATTTTATGCAATTTACATCGCTATGAACCGTCGTGTATTTCAAATCTAGCGATCGGCATGCAAACTACTTTGAATCCGAATCGTCTACAAGGGTCAGAGTTGCGGAGAAAACCAATTTTTGGGTTTGCAAGATGTTTCATAAGCCTCTAGATAATCGGTATTTTGCACTAGTGCAACTGGACTATTAGAAAATAAAAAAATTAAGTGGAAGATACTACGTGTTACCCATCCTAATTAAAATAGTTGAAAATATAAAGTTAGAATAGAATGAAGGTTTAATATTATTCTAGTACTTCCAAGACACATTACACATTACGTCAAATTAATTTTTGTATCACAAAAAATCTTGACACATTTACCCCAATTTAATTTTCATCTCACCAAAAGTCCCAAACTAGTACTCATGACACATTTACTCCAATTTAATTTTTGATTTGTTAAAAAAAAAAACCCAAACCGGTATCTCTAACATGAATCTACCTTCCATTAGCATTCCCTCCAATATACCGTTGAAATGTACACGTGTCAAAACACATGGCGGACAACTCCAAGATGGAACTGATGTGGCGAGTGACATATCTAACGTGAAAAATCCACGTATATCAACGCGTATGTTAACAGGACGCAATATTTCCTTGTGCCCAGGCAATGCATAGGCTTGGACTGTTTGGTCGCTCTCTCATATAGCTATAAGAGGGATGCATATGAAGAGTAGAGAAAAATATGGTATCACGTGCTCATCGTCTTGCTATTGTTATCAACATTTTATCTATTTTTCTGATCATTTCATTCTGCTGCACATGCTGCGGATCTGGACGACCGAACCGTTGAAGGGAAGATGATCGATGCACGTTGAAGTTTGATATGCTGTTGACATGAAATCTTGGAAGGAAGTACGGTTGAGGAGCTCTCCCACGTTTCATCGTACCTCCCACAAATTTGTTAGAACTCCCAAACAAAAGCATCCGTACCAATATTTAGGGTTTGGCTTTAGTAAATAAGTAAGCAACGTCATCGACGTGGAAACGAACCGCTCCCTTCACGAAAGTTGAAACTATCAAAAACGGATCAATAAGGCATATGCTGCACATCACTTAACACTTTTGACCCCTCACGTGTTAACTGATCTCTGTAGATTATATGTGATGATAGGCATTGGCGCTTATTCTATGTGAGCAAGTTGTGAATTCCATGAGAAATCAATTTGATTGATTGTGCTAGGATTTGGAGCATTGACCCTAACAGATCATACTTTGATACGGACTTAAAGAGAATGGATTTTCCCAAAAGACTTGAATCATTAGAATTACAAGTTGGAAATTTATATACAGCATATAACTGAGTATAAATTAAGCACGAAAAACGTGTCTAAAATTGATTAAGTATATACACTATTGATTGTAAAGTAAGCTTATATTTGAGGCACCTATAAAGATTCTGATTCGTAACTTACTTAACCAGTCAATGTAGTCAGATTGTTTATGGTGTAATTTCTAGTAATAAATGGTGGGCATCTCTTTGGAAGGTGAATCTGTGATTCATTGGTATCGTTTTCCGTTAACGCGAACACGAAAAAGAAAGAAAGTCTCACGCGCGCGATGTTCTTGCGGTTCGTCTCGAGGAAGCAGGATGAAAACAAAGGACTTAACTCGAATGTTTGTTCACATCAACAACCGTTTGTTGGGGAGCGTGGAAAATAATGGTGATGATGGTGACTGGGGAACATAACCTAAAAAATAATTATTTAATAAATAAAAAGTTGTAGAATAAATGTATTTTGTAGAATTTAAATATGGTCCAATCTTAATACGTCGCGTAAAAGCTAATTAAATGAAAGATAGATAAACTATATGAACAGTAATGTGGATGAATTAATTAGATATCTTCAATAGTGAAGAGACTGTCCTAAAAAATTTAATTATCATTAAAGAAATAGTTCCATCGTTTACTAACGAAGATGGCATTTAATTCGATGTCCCACAACATATCAACGGCTGTATTTCTTAATGTATTCTGTCTCTCCAATTAAATCAAATATTTGTGAATCTATCATATTGACAACAACTTTTTTTTTTCTATAATAGATAGTGTCATTCAAGCTAAAAACATTATGTTGTAGCATGTATTTAAAAGGCTATTTCAATTTGTATATTTTTAGAGATGTTATTCCGTGGTTAGTAAACAAATTATATAATGATATTCTCAATTTTTGTGAAGAGTCGTCCTTGTACGTGACATATGTGTACATATTCATTTTGGGGTTAATACTATAAAAAATCCCAAATTAGTATAATTATGACAAATTTACCCTAAAATAATTTTTTTTCACAACCAAAACCTCAAATTGATGCATCTGTGATAAATTTATTTCATTTAGTTTTCGTTAAATTTTACCATAACTTTATTGAGTTAGATAACATGTTACAGTCGACGGATGTATCAGTTTAGTGTTTTACCCTTTATTTATCATAGGTGTTCTAGTTTGTGATTTTTAGTGGTATTAATTCAATTTAACAAAACTAACGAAAAATAAATTATCACAAATATACCAGTTTTAGGTTTTTGGTAGTCAAAAAAATTACTTTAGGATAAATTTTTACAAGTAAATCATTTTAGAGTTTTTTGTAATAAAAAAATTAGTTTGAGATAAACTTGTCAAAAATATATCAACCACTTACAATTCCCTATCACCCCAAAAGTAGTGTTTGTTTAATATCATTTTCTATAGCAATGTATTTGAAAAAACCATATAACAAATAAATAAACAAGAATTAAAAGGGTATGGTACCTTTGTAGTAAAAAGGCATGGACAGACTATTTAACAAGTAATAAAGCTTGCTTAGCAAAACCCAAATAGAAAAATTAAGTTTTTAGACACTATTTTTATGACATTCCAAGTTTCACATCAGATACCATAAAAAAAAAAAAAAATTAACCGTTGTGAGTTGCGAGTACTTTTCTAAAGAGATTAACCTTCGTGAGATAAGTCGGATTATTCGGATCATTACATAGGGTAGTTTAACTTTCTTTTTATGATATTCACTTGATTTCTATCTTATTTCTTACAGAAAGTCTGCTGTCTTCCTTTTAATCTCTACCGTAATGTGTATTGGAGATTGCACTAAACTCTTTGTGGGCTAGTGTAATTATTGAGTGCGTTGCTTTTATCAATGGAAGTAACTTGCAATGCGCAATCAGTTTTAAGATATGCTCATGGATGCATTTGCATCCCCCAAAGCCGCACGTCGGCGCCGCCCTTTCATCGTTCTTGGTGTGACTGCGATCTTTGTCCTTGTTTTTGTCTTATCAATCCCAAGAATCACACTGATTCATAGCACGATTGTGGTCGTAAAAGACTCAAGCGCCTATATAACCGCACCGATTCCCAAGATGGAGTCACTGCATATATTTTCTTTTCATTCGATTAATTAAGTTAAAATCGCATGCACGCAATTCATGACATTAGTAAATTAATATTCATTATTTTATTGGCCAGATGCCAAAACAAGTTGGGGCTTAAACCTATAAAAAAAAATAAGTCTAAGTTTCAAACGGCTCAAAAATTCGCACAAATTTTTACTCGAAGGATAAAAATATCCACCAGGTTGAATCCCAAAAGAAACACGAACTTTTAAATCTAGGACGATAATAACCACACCTTTCAAGCAATATAAAAATGGGACGTACGTTTTGCCCAATGGAAAAAGAATCTTCACCATTAATTGTTCTTGCCGAATTGATGATTTGAAACCCTAATTGGCGAATACAAAGCCGCCGAATTTCACAATTTACCCAAATTCACAAATTCGCTCGAAATCGATCATTTGAAACCTTAACTTGCAAACTCGGTTTGGGGAAAAATACTAGGCATCAAATTTGCAAGCTCGGTTTGGGGTCAAACTCCTTTCAATATTATATGAAATGATCGAGACAAAATCATATTCAAACGACATCATCTATATTTTAAATACACAACATCACTTTGACTCAACTAACATATCCATTATCAATTGTACACATCAATGTCATTAGCCACGTCCAATGCCACATAATCTTATGTGGCAGAAATAGTTAATAGGTGGATAATTTTGTCCATTGAGCAAACGTTGTGCTTTTTTATTTTTATCTTGAACAGTGCATCTTATAAACTTTGATCCTCTGATTTCAATCTCTTTCTCCAAGATTTCCATTTTCTTCTTCAACTTCACCATCAATTTGGTTATCCTTTTTTTTTTTTTTAATCTCCGAGGACAATTTATAAAATATATGCAAAAATAGACAGTTCTATTAGGTTCTTAGTAGCAGTGCGACTCTTTCTTCTTTTACTTCGTGGAGCTTTGCGTCTCCTTAATAGCCAGAAAAACTCATACAATATGAGCAAAGCAAAAGATCTTATTTGTATCTTGTTAAAAGGTAGCCAGTAGTTTCGGATCTGAACGTATTCGCGTAATCCAGTCTTGAATCTCATCCTTTGTATCTTCGGAGATACCCATATCATAGCTCCAAATCAGATAGGCAAAACTAATTGTTCAAGTCAATGACTGAGGAAAATTCTCTTCCTAGGATGGTCACTCTCATGATGCCTTTTGTGATGTATCCATGATTAATGTAGCCTCAAATGCTTCAATTGTTTATTCTAGGATTGAATGAAAGGTTATACCTATGAATTATGTATTTGTTGGGGTAAAAGGTCATGCTTTTTATGATATTATGTGCCATATATATATAGACTAAAAATCTACGCTTCTCTTGAATTGATGTTTTTATAGTACTTTTGACTCAACTGAAAAGCTTATGAAGTCATACTTTTTGGCATTTGGCTTTTGTTGTTAATCTAAAGATTATAGAAGGAAGCCATCGACATCAACAATCTTTTACGGGTTGTGTTTGGTTTCTAAATTTTTAATAAGATATGATTGGACAAGATATGATATAAAATGCATATATTTTACTATATCATATCCATTATTTGGTGAATTGTAATAAAACTAGATATTTCCATGTGTTATCATATCATTATTTGGTATGAATGATATATCTATATAACTGAACCAAAAAGTTGCGCAAATGGATATGGCAAGAATCTTTTATGACACTCTTGCCTACTTCATTTTTATTTGTTTATTATTTTATTAGTTTCCCTCTCTTTTATTTCTTTTTCCCCTTTCGTCATTCTCTTATAAAATTTTATTAAATAGTAAACTATACTAATATACCTAAAATACTAATACTAAATATATAATTATATATTGAATATATATTATAAGATAGAAAGAAATTCAAATATATAAATAAAAATATGAATATATAAAAAAAAAATGTTGTTAATTTTTGTCATTTTGAATTTTTATATCATAATTCAAAATTCACATAATATATATATTTTTAATTTTAGAATTTTTATTTTCAAGAAAAATATATAGACATTAGAAATACTATTCATCTTTATCTTACCTTCCCCCCGAGATAATTTTGTATATTTCTCTTACATCCAACTTTATCTTGTCTTAAACAGCAACCAAACAAAAATAGGCCAAATGGAGTAAAAAAATACATGTAGTGAAAAAAAAATTGTTTAGGCCATACGTTGCTTTACTAAAGCTAGTCTCTTATCATTGCATCATCGAAAGCAAGTTATGATAAAATCGCAATTAATCTGCAACTACTATACTTCAAACGAACCAATTCCGGAGATCGAAAAGCAATTAGAATATTTGAAACTATGAAAAGGCGTCTCCAAATCACACGAAACTAAATCGTAATATTTCAAGGGTTTATACCATTTAAAATCCCAAATAGGTACCCACGACACATTTAACCCAATCTTTGCTTCACAAAAAATCTCAAAACGGTACTCCAATGATACATTTATTCTAACTAATTTTTTCTCATGAAAAAACTCAAAATGGTTCCATAACATACTTACCCAAAATCTACCCTCCATTAATTGGTTGGGATAAATCTAACATGTCTACCTTCCAATAATTGTTTGGGACAGATACATTGTATCCCATAACATGCTTACCCCCAAATCTACCCTCCATTAATTGTTGTGGATAATCTTGACATATTTATCATTCATTAATTGTTTGGGATAGATTTGACATGTACGGTAGATTTGGAATAAATATGTAATGGGATACTAATTTGGGATTTTCATGAAACGAAAATTAATTCAAGGGCAAATATGTCTTAGGGTATTAATTTACATTTTCTGTACAACCAAAATTGAATGAGGTTAAATATATGTATCCGCTTGGAATTTTAGTGGCACTGACCCTTATTTCAACCTATCTTTTTGAGCCGTGGAGGCGAATCAATCTTCACTTGTGATGAGTAAAGGAAAAATGAAAAAATCTATGAAAGTCAATCTCTCTGTCTTTTCATTTCTCCCATGATGTTCCATTATATTTACAAACGTACCCTTGGTCTGCTCCTAACTACCTTCCCCACGGTCCCGTCCTCTGTCCCCACCCTTCCACCTTTGACCGGAGAGCCGCCCACCAAACCTCCCTCCCTCCGCCTCCAGCCACCTCTCTCTCTCTCTCTCTCTAAGCTCTCAACCCACTTTCTCTCTCTACCCTCTCTCTGTTTTCCCTCTTAAACCTTATAAAAGCCCACCTTCCCCTTTCTCTCCTTGTCAGTCTCCCTCCTCCCTTCCTGCCACCACCCCTCTCTCTCTCTCTCTCTCTCTCTAGAACTCCTGTTCAAGAAAGCATATTCACAGAGAGAGAGAACAGAGGAACAGGCAAGCATGGCACTCGCAAACACCTCCACCCTCTCCTCCAAGTCGCTCTACAGCGACATGCACGCCCTCTCCCATCAGCCCCACCACCAGCCCGCGGCCCTCTCCGTCGCCGCCCCCAGGACCCACCAGAAGCCCCGCCCCATCTCCGCCGTCCACGCCGCCGAGCCCGCCAAGGCCCCCGCCGCCGCCGCCGCCAAGCAGCCTGCGGCAGCGGCCCCGGGCGCCGGGAAGTGGGCGGTGGACAGCTGGAAGGGGAAGAAGGCGCTGCATATGCCGGAGTACCCGGACATCAAGGAGCTCGAGTCGGTGCTCCAGACCATCGAGTCGTTCCCGCCGATCGTGTTCGCCGGGGAGGCGAGGAGCCTCGAGGAGAAGCTCGGCGAGGCCGCCATGGGGAACGCGTTCCTCCTGCAGGGCGGCGACTGCGCCGAGAGCTTCAAGGAGTTCAGCGCCAACAACATCCGGGACACCTTCCGGGTGCTCCTCCAGATGGGCGTCGTCCTCATGTTCGGAGGTCAAGTGCCCGTGATCAAGGTAATGGCAGTTTTCTCTGTTTTTTGTTTGTCGGCTGATTTTGCGATTCGTGTTGTCGTCGTTTCAATTTGAGGTTTGCATGCAATTTAGATGGGGCGTCTGGGATGAATTTTAAGATCTTGTGTAAGAACGCGCGCATCAAGCTGTTTCAAAAGCTTGAATCTTTGAAAGGGATCGCTCTGTTTTTAGCCATAGTTATCAGGGGGACCGGGCGGATCGGGATCTCATCTCGACTGTCGAGTCGGGTGGGTCTTGTTGATGCTGGTCTAGATGCATCTGCATGCATGTGATGATCGCCCGTCTCTAGTGTTGTATGACGGGCCGAAGTGAGGTTGCCGTGGACCGCGAATTCTTGATTTGTTCAAAGATTTTGTTTTTGATTTTGTCGTATAAAGACCAGAGATCTATAAATTGGGATCTAGATGAGAAGCTTATCATACAGATCACTAGATCTGAAACTGTGCATTAGACCACACCGGAAATGGTTGTCAGTCTTTGATGTTAACTGGAGATATGTTGCTGCCTTGGCTTTCCATTTTGGAACTCGGATTTAGGATTTTGTTTGATATGAATTCATGAGGATGAGTACGAGCCGAATAATTGACGAAATGTGGGGTTATAATTTGCTCAGGTGGGAAGAATGGCAGGACAGTTTGCGAAGCCAAGATCCGACCCGTTTGAAGAGAAGGATGGGGTGAAGCTACCAAGCTACAAGGGGGACAACATCAATGGTGATGCCTTCACTGAGAAGTCAAGAATTCCTGATCCTCACAGGATGATCAGAGCTTACACTCAATCCTCATCAACTCTGAATCTCTTGAGGGCATTCGCCACTGGAGGCTACGCCGCCATGCAGAGAGTCACCCAGTGGAATCTGGACTTTGCAGAGCACAGCGAACAAGGGATAGGTATAAGGCTTAATTCTCTTGAGAATCTCATATTTGAATATCATTTTGCTTTGCCAAGTATCAGCAATCAAATGGCAAAACTTCATTTAATTGATTTTGGGAATGGTGAACAGGTATCAGGAACTGGCTCACAGGGTTGACGAGGCCTTGGGGTTCATGGCTGCAGCTGGGCTCACGGTTGATCACCCGATCATGACCTCAACCGAATTCTGGACCTCTCATGAGTGCTTGCTTTTGCCTTATGAGCAATCTCTCACCCGACTCGATTCAACCTCTGGCCTGTTCTATGACTGCTCTGCTCACATGCTTTGGGTCGGAGAGCGCACCAGGCAGCTGGATGGTGCCCATGTCGAGTTCCTGAAAGGAATCGCCAATCCCCTTGGAATTAAGGTGTGTTGTCACTAGTTATCTGCTCGACTAGTGTGGCACCGCATGCAGCATGGAATTGTCGTGATAATCTTGTGTCATACTTTGCTTTGTGTGATTTCTTTAATGGTGCAGATTTCGACTTTCTTGTGCTGGCCGATTTACTGTGTTATCTGGTCATTGACTGGCTGACATTTAAATCTGTTTTCAGGTGAGCAACAAGATGGACCCCAATGAGCTTGTCAAGCTCGTCGAGATCCTTAACCCAAACAACAAGCCTGGAAGGATCACAGTGATCTGCAGGATGGGTGCTGAGAACATGAGAGTCAAACTCCCGCATTTGATCAGGGCAGTCCGAAGAGCCGGGCAAATTGTGAATTGGGTTTGCGATCCAATGCACGGAAACACAATTAAGGCACCTTGCGGGCTTAAAACCCGTCCCTTCGATGCAATTCTGGTAAGGACTCTTCCATAAATACTTTTACTTAGCAGCAGTATACTCGGAACGGTGCGTTAATGGGACATGTTTGTGATCGGTAGGCTGAGGTGCGGGCCTTCTTTGATGTCCACGACCAAGAGGGAAGTCACCCGGGAGGTGTTCATCTGGAAATGACGGGTCAGAACGTGACAGAGTGCATCGGAGGGTCGCGGACCGTGACATTTGATGACTTGAGCTCGCGCTACCACACCCACTGCGACCCAAGGCTCAACGCTTCTCAGGCGCTCGAGCTGTCTTTCATCATCGCAGAGAGGCTGAGGAAGAGAAGGATGGGAACGCAACGGCTTCTTTCCTTGAGCGTTTAAGCTGATTCTGTCGACATGTCTTCGCTCGGGTTCCGGTGATATTTGCAGTTTAATAGGTGTCTGTCGTTGTGTTACCAGAAAAAGGTGCATTTGCAATGGGGAATGTTGTGTGTTTACTTCTGTATGGATGGTCTGCGAGACTATCATTTGAGATCAAGACGAAAAGCAATAAAATCAAGGGCCATTGTGGCATTTGAAGTTGAGTGTGAGTGCCCCCGTTTGAAACTGGTCTTGGTGACATTAGGACAGGAAGCCAATCTTTTAACAATTGATGGATTTTGTCAATGTCCTAGAGCACTACTTTTAAGCAATTGGATAAGAAAAAGCTTAATACTATGACAAATCTCAATTTAGTGTTTGGGTTATAACTATCATTTGGAGGGAGATGAATAGGTGATTAAGTGGAATTTTAAAAACAATCGAGTTTAATATTGCAAGTAACCAAAGTCTAAAGAAGAATAGTGCAGTGATCAGATTTTACTCTATGCAATAAACTATCAAACAAATAAATGAGAGATTAAGAGATGGAGAATTGCACACTCTACTCAATTATGTGTGATCGTATTTTCTGATCTCACATTCTTTACAACAACCACTCACAAATTACAATCACGAAGACAAGTATGAAAAGTCGAGACTCTTTTTAAACTTTGGAATTGTTGACTTTAGATCTTATTCGTCCCGCAACATCACGATTTCTTTTTATACTCCCAATTTCCAAGCCAACCGTTAGACAATACTTCTAAGGATAATTAAGCCAATCAACTCATTGGACTTGAATAAGATGCGAAGATCTGATTGTTTCTTGGATTAAAAGATTAGAGTCTCCCTTTGATTCCACTGTCCATACAACAGAGATTGAGTTTCTATAAGTAGAGTTCCTTGTTTGGAAAGAGTGTCTCGTCTTTAAAAGATTGTCACATGGATCATGAATCCTTATTATGGAAGGATTACATTGATATTTATCATTTCTTAATAAATGAATGATCAATATAACTTTACAATGAAATCCAAGTCGATGTTACTAGCCATTGCGCTTCATAAAAGATCTGGAAACTTCTCATAATGTATGATCATCTAGATAATCCTTGCAAATTATACCATTGCCTTTGATTTTAAAAATATAACAATATCTTTGACGTATAGAACCATAACTTCTTATATAGATGAAAGAGACTCCAAATATGATGAATAAACTCTTAACCAATTTGTTGCAAGAGTATAATGTAGAGATCTCGTTTCCATTAAATTGAATTAATGCCACGAAAAATAAAAAATTAATACACTTATAACAAATGAAGGGTAAAATCCCAAACTGATATACTTATTACGTGTCACTCAACTCAGTAATTTGATAATAAAATTTAACAACAATTAATGAATGGTAGATTTATCACGGGTATACCGGTTTATGATTTTTTATGATAAAAAATTAATTTGAGATAAATTTACTGCATGTGTCTCAATTTGAGTTTTCCATAATAAGATTATAGGCATTTTCCCTAACAAATAAGAACTTAATGACAATGCTATTGAGTATTGTTAAATTAATGATCTATATGTGTATATGTCCATGTAATTAGATTTGTCCATGTTTAGATTGTTTCCAGCAATTAAGTAAAAAATTTTCTTTAAAGCCATGTAATATAGTTGACAGCTGCGGTATAAGTCATCAGATTGGACACACTTATAAAGCTTTTAGAATTTTCATTGGAATTTTATACGAAAGGACTTATGTTATCGCCATAGATCAGTAAGAGAACTAGAATTACTACTGAACAAAGTACAAGGATCAAAAGTAAAATGTTCAAATCAACAACAACCAAAAGTGCAATCTCCTTGTTGTGAGTTTCATATGATACTTTATGATCAATGACTATGATCGACCTGATCTCTATGGATCCAAACCCAAACACTTGTCCTATTAGAGGTTAGATGTGCTTCTAATTGCACATTGTCTATACATAAAATTGTTATATTAGAAGATAAGTCTCTTGTAACATAAATCAAACACAACGTGTTTTACAGTCATATGGATGATGATGAGCCATGATCTCAAGTGACCTCAAAATAGGATGACGAGCTTTCATCCGAACGAGGGACACTCCCCACCCAAGTGGATAAATATTGTCGTGATTATTGGTTGACTATCTACATGTTCTACTCACCATAAATTAAAATTTTCAGGATTTAATATTGACTTTATTTGGAAGACAAAAATTGAAAATTGCTCTTATAGGACCATTTGTATCTATATGCATTGGAATCCCGATTCACTAATCTCTTGGTTGATAAGATAACCAGAAATTCTCTCTGGTAATTGGAACTCTAGTGATATGATTTGTGATCTTCAGGTGCTCTTTGACGTATCATCTTTCCTCAATCCACGACAGAACATCGTGTAACATCAAGCTGATTTCTTGAGGCCTACTTCCTGTAAAATTCGAGTCGACCTTGACTCCTGTGTGGTCTCGTTTCGAGGAAATTCGCTAACATCGTGAGGTCAGCTCCTTGGAAAGCAGAGTCGACCTTGACCTGGTGCGGTCTCACTTCGAGGAAATGGGAATTACTCGTCACTCAAGCCAACTTTTCTACAGAAGTTCCACGTTCATATCATCGTGCTTGTCGTTATGTATGTGGAAACAGAGAGTTAAGACGTAGACATCAGAAACTGCCTGGATATTACACATTGACTTGACTTTTCTGTACGTTGTGGGGAATCGTTATTCATGTTTTGCACTGTGCTCACTTTGAATTTATCGGTAGTATCGACAAGATATATTCCTTTTGAAATATCTTATATTGCTCAACTATAAATTTTATATTCCTTTGCATTCCCTTCGTTTTTTTTCTCATTTTCCAACTAAATAATATTTAACAATTTTCAGTCTACAAACATTGAAGAAGTTGTGACAAGATTTATCTACTACAACTGTAGTGATGCAAACCAGAGATTCATCAATAAAGAAGCCGAGGATAGATCCATACTTCTAGCTAACGTCACTTCAAGTCTTCAAGTCTTCATGGGACACATAGACTAGATACACCCTGTCCACTTATATAGCTATTTACATAAGTCAGCGCGACTCTTTTGTTTCTTTCTCATTCTAAAGTTCTATAATACATACAGCCAGTTGACCTTAGAAAATCTTTTTTTTTAGTTGATAATTTCTTTTTTTGGTCCCATTAGTTACATGAATCGTGCATTTGAATCTTGTAGCTCTTAATTTATGCAATCAAGTCCCATAACCTTAATCTAAGTATTTAATATAGTTATTTGATTACTAAAGATTTTAAAATTCCAATCAAATTGATGATGTCTTGCTCTTCCTTGATTTCATGGCTTCTTGTTTTATCATCTTGTTTGCCCCACAACAATCAGATAGTAACGTATATTTTTGAAATTGACAAATTGACTACTGATTATTATTCTTGAAACACAACATTATATATGGTTGGAAGGATGAAAATACCCCCAAGTGAGCGAGCAAATAATAAAATCACTCCAGCAATTTCAAAACTAAGCGTGCATCATACTATGACATCATATAGCCAATTGCACAAACATACATATTTTTATACGTCATTGATCATGCTTTCAAAGTAAAAACACGCCTGACAGAGTCACGCTCATTTGTGAAATGATGAGGGAGTTTTTCCTAATGATATTTTTGAAAAAGTCAAAATTATGTCGTGACGATTACATTCATAGGATTTATTCAAAAAAATGGTATCGAAGGGGTGTTGTAGTGCCAAACGGACTTAACCAGACTTTGGACCACTTCTCCGACCAAAAAAGAAAAACTTTGGACCACTTCTTCTTCGGTTTTCGCAAATGACTAGTGCATTCACGCTTTAACTTTCTTTTGAAAATGATTGGTGTCGACTCCACAAGAATATCTAATTTTAAAACACCAAATTCCCCCCCAAAAAAAAAAAAAAAAAAAAAAACTTGCAAAACCTTTTTCCACTGTAGCCGCTACTTCTCTTGAACCAACCTACTGCCTTCGTAAAGGAGAGGTGCTATTGGAACGGTGACTTTGCCGGAGACTAGTTAGCGGTAACTACCCAGAGGGTTCGAGCACGATTAACTTTTCAATTTATTCCTTGCAATTATCAGTTAATTTCCTAAAATCTACACGTTGCAATTGCCCGTTTGCTTTATTCACGTTTAATTATTGGTGTTGTTATCTCTGTAAGATTCAATCATCTGTTTACCTTATTCATGTCTGTTGAAGTAATTCCTAAACTTATGCACATGATCTAATCACAGGCATAACAGCGCATTCACGCCCCAACAAATGCTGGACCTAGGCCAACCAGGTGCCCTTAGGCTAGAAGCATGGTGATAAACCTACAAACAAACCATCATGTGCACCGTTTGTACATGTTTAACTTAGGGTTGATCCGTTCGCAAGTGATTTGGTTCTCACCCAGTTATCAAGCATAAGACCAGCAGGACCAGTTCTTTGTTTCTAAAATTGGAAACCGGCCTACGTAGTTTTGGAACCGTCCAGTCTGATATGATTCCCAAGTGAGCTAATAGAACCAGTGGTTTTTTTTTTTTTTTTTTTTTTTTTGCAGATAGATTTCTATGATTGAGAGTTTTAATTTTGGTTGAAAAATGAAGATGTTTTGATTGTGCATTTGTCTATTGCGAGTTTACCTATACTGAAATCACCTTATAGGATACAATATGTTGGCTCATCTGACTATGATTTTAATGCCGTGAAGCATTGGATCCCACCAAAAAGAGCTCCAAAATGAAAGAGGCTGCATTCTCATAGTTTTTGTAGGATAAATTTCTAAGAATTTTGTTTTAAAAAAAAATTGATTTGATTCAGGTGGTATCAAATTCAGTTCAAGTAGTTCAGGTGGTCAATTTCACCTGTGAAACTGAAACAGGACCAAAAATCACCAGTTCCAATGATTGGAGCTGGAAACCAGACTGGTGCTCTCGAGAACTGCCTAGAACTAACCAATTTGGTCCGGTTTAAGCAATTCCTTTTGCTCTCCCTATGTTTAACCTACTGTTGTGGCAAGAAGGGACCTCTCTATTAAGTTTGACAAGCCGTTGGACTTCATTTCTTCAAATATAGCCACGCATGCTTAGAGACAAACCAAGCTGTTGGTTGCCCCCGCCAGATCGGGGGACAACAGCTAATGAGCTTCGGAAGATGAAGGAGGAAGAGCAAAGGAAAAGGGAAGCGGAAGAGAAAAAGTTGGCCCACTTCAGAGAAAAGAGCGAAGCTATACAAGGGCTAAGCGATGTAAGCAAGACTTGCTTTGATGATACGAGATTCTTCACTAACATCGAGTCCCCAGAAAGTTCAAGCTACCGGAGTTCGATAAGTACAATGGTACCGGCCGTCCACTGGCTCGCCTAAGGCTCTTTGGGATGAAAATGTCTTGTTACCTGAAACATGACAAATTGATGATCCAAAACTTTCGAGAAAGCCTCCCTAGTGCGGTGCTTCGACGATTTGCCCAGTTGGACCCCAGTGACCTCTTGGCATGGAATGACCTTGTCAAAATGCCGGTCCCATAGTACCGATTTAACATAGAGATCACTCATACTTGTTAGGACATGGAGAAATTGCCAAGTACCAGCTTGAGTAGACCATCCAAGTCGGGATCTCTCATTGATGATAAGGAGATGATTTTCAGATCTTCATGAGAACCCCTATAGACTAACGGTCCTCCTCCAACTTTGCAGACCTAGTAGACTATCAGAGAGAGGATTGATGGTGGTCTCCACACCGGTCAGATCCAAGATGTTGAAGCCTCTATGGAAAACCATTTGAGAATAGCAAGAGAAAGGAATCGACGGCAAGCATGATCCGACAAACTCCCCAGATGTAGAAGCCTTTTGCCATCATAGTGCAGAACCATAAGGATGGTAGCTCCTCTAACTGGAATAACAACCCGTGCCCCAACCGTCCAGAGCTCACTCCACTCCTCGTGACTCCTTCTGAACTACTCCAAACCCTGCCATGTAGCAACTTTCTCATCCAGGAGCTACCCAAGCCAGATTATAAGGCGGTCTGGGCCAGACTCGAGCCTTCCCTATGACTACCACGAGGGTGCAAAGGGGCATTCCACTGACATGAGTTTCAGGTTCCACCAGAAAATTCAAGATATCCTGGATACTAAGAAGCTGGAGTTTGACACCGGGAAAAGAAGGGAAAAGGCCAAATGTCAACACCAACACATTCCCGGAGCACAAGTGGGGAGCAAGAAATAAGAGAGGACGTGAGAGAAATGAAATGTAATGACTACCATTAACTTTCGAACTGCAGTTTAAGGGCAGGTTTAATATCAATTGAAGAGATCGTGATCCTTTTTTAGGAAACCTAGTGTAGTTTGCATAATCAAGTGGGTAGTAATGAGATCATAATCCAATACTTATGACAAGAAAAGAGGTCTTATCAAAAAATGTTTTTAGGTATTTATGGAATATAATGTTTCTATCCATCCAAGTCAATCATTACATGCGAAGTGTTATCATATAAAAAAAATAAGAAAAAAAAATCATTACACTTGGTACGTGATGTTAGACTATACATATAATGCTTGATGTGGAAATTCAAAGTAAACAATGATCTTTTGATTTTCATGATTTTCACAAATAGATGAAGACATATCTTTATCCATAGTGTTACACTTGATGATGATCGTTGTAGAAAACTGAAGAATCTCGAACCAAAAGAAGAAATCCGATTTCTCTCCCTTAACCCACTATACTTTAATGTATTTTATCGATGGAGGAGAGAATACCCAATTCCTTTCTGTTATTGTTGTTCATTGTGGGTGGAGAGAGGACCGGACTCTATTTGTACGTTCGTTGAAAATGTGTCTTCCATCAAAGTGATATACCATTTTCATTTTATTAGAGTCGCAACTCCTCGTAACTAATAATTTATTTGTTTTATAGCATTTCAATAATTATTAAACCATATAATAAATTATATCATGTTGGTCACAATAATTTTTACACGTGATGATTGACTCGAGCAGATTGTTCCAAAAGGCACCTGAAAATTCCTAGAAAAGCGAAAAGCTAATTCTTTTCTATACCAGAGACGACACCACGCCATTTGAGCATCGGATATTGCACTTGGAAATTCCTTAAGCATGGTGATTCAAGTGGTTGTGGGCTTTACAAGACTTCTAAGTTCCATACACTTTCCGGGGAGACTGGAGACTTATTCAGTTTGCGACATAAGGGGAGACCAAGCCCAACGCATTTTTAAGGGCTCCTTTGACTGGACCACGGATGTCCAAAGAAGCATTCCACCGCTCGACCTAAGAATTAATTACGAAAACATTATAAATCCCATCGTCTCTTTTTCAACCTTCTATTAACTTTCTATCCCAATTAATTTTTGAACAATCAATTTAGACTTTGAGGTTTCCTAGTAGAAATGGACTGTATAACTGTGCCTAATGAAGTTATTGCATGGTTTCTATATCATTGATCATTTAGACCCCCACGATAATGTGTTTTTCCAAAAAAACCATCATGATCTCATATGAGATGTTGATCTCATGAACAAATGGAGAATGAGACCGAGAAAGGAGAGACTAGGGAGAGAAAGTACCGACGGATCAAAGATTTGAAAATTGTCCAAAAAAATTATAAATCATTGTACAGCGGCCAATTTAATCTTAAATTTTTCAATTTTGCTAATTTAATCATAAAAATTAAAACGATTTTTCAATGTAATTATTTCAGCCAATTTTTAATTGGAAATTGCTAATGTGGGTATTGATGTGGATGATCTTTGCAATTTTCTTTTTAAAAAAAATATTTTTTATTTTTTTCTTTTCCTTTTCAATTGTGGCCGATCTCAACAATGACCGGCTAGGGCTGTGCTCATCGGGCACCCATCACCCAAATCTAGCTAAAGTTGCTCTCACTGACCACCTCTCCCCTAGATATGGGAAAGTGCAAACCTTTCTTGTGGCCCACATTGAGACTGTCCATAGGCAAAAATAAATAGAAGATTGGAAAAAAAAGATAAAATAATAATTTTCCAAAATGAAAAAAAGTTAGCAAAAATTATTCACATTAGCAATTTTCAGCCAAAATTAGTCAAAAAAGACTACGTTGAAAAAATTGTCAAAATTGTTTAGGATTAAATTGGCCAAATTGAAAATTTTAGAACTAAATTAGCCACTATATAATAGGGTTATGAATTTTTGAACAATTATTCTAATCAAAGACATGAAAAATGAGATGAAGAGTCTCACTAGTGACGTTTTGATTGATCAAGCTTCTTGATTCTAGGGTAAGTCGTTCACTTGCTCTCTAGTATCTATAAATAGTGTCTTATGTTATACATGTGAACTAAATTAGTTGTATTAGTATGTGTTCAATCTGTGGGATATCGAATACGAGATATATGAATTACCTACACCTTGTACATCGGACGCAGTATTGATATTTGTGTATAGTGGGATTTAAGTGGCACGCAAACAAAGTGTTAACACGTGAGAGTCACTTCTCGAATCTTGTAAGGGTTAAGTGTCACACAATCGAAGTCACGTTTTGAAACCGTAGGGCATCTCTAGAATTATAGAAGCTATGGGTGGATATATAAGTGTCAAAATTTCCAAAAGGTATACTTAAGTGTCATTTTTTTTTTTTTTAAATTAGATGATTAAGTGCCATCTCCGGCAAGGCTTGCCGAAAATCTGATGTGACATATTTTACTAATAAAACCAATCTATGTGACTTACTAAAATGTCCACTTTGCAATTATTATCCCAAAATTGCATCGGTTCACCCCCAAATTTGATTTTTAACGTAAATATTAATTAAATTTATAAAAGGGAGCAAAACAGCGAGGGACTCCCTAGCCCTTGCCACTGTCACCTCACCATTGTCAGAAAGGGCTGGTGATGGGTGATGGTGGGGCAAGGGTTGGCTGAGGTCTAGCTGATTGCAAGCAAGGGCTTGCATGCCCTTGCAAGTTTGGGGCGAGGGGTCGTAGCCCTACCCCAAATCAGTTGTAGGCAACCCTCCCCTAGATAAGGCGAGGGTCGTCGGCCCTTGACTAGATTGGGCCTAGGATTGCTGTTGGCTAAGACAAGATCTAGGTGAGGGCGTGCAAGCTCTTGCCTACGGTTGGCTAGGGTTGCTAGTCAACCCTCGCCCTACCATCGCCAGCCCTTTCGGCAATGGTGGGGCGGCGGTAGTGAGGTTTGTGGAGGCCATCACGAATTTGCTCCTTTTTAAAAAAGAAAAATAGTTTTTTAATTTAATCTAATTAATATTTATATTAAAAATCAAATTTGGACTAAAACGATATCATTTTAGATTTATCTAGTTATGTCAATGCCACCACCAAGATAAATATTTTTTTTAAACATATGTTACATCATTTAAAATTCTCGCCGAAAATAGCCACATCAATTGTTTTGCTGAAAATTCTCTTTGTTGGCACTTGAGTGTTCATTTCTTATTCGATTTTGGCATTTGAATATACATTTTGGAAGTGTTAGTACTTATGTGGCTATCCATGTCAAGTTTTGATACTTGAGGTGTACTTATCCAAAATTGTACTAATGCAAGTAAATCAGTGAGGTTAGCTATATCGTAGGCATTATCAAATAGGATTTGTTTGGTCTACTGTTAATTGGCATTTCTGATTGCACCAAGGGTTAGTGAATTTCTTGCTTAGTAGGTGGTGTACCTACTCGATATTAAGGCAGATTCCGTTACAGCGATTGCACGTCTATTTAGGTCGGGCAGATACAAAATCGAGGTCCTAGTATATGAGAGCGCACAGAATAAGTTGAGGGAATTTTGGGGCGTTTCATTTATTTATTTATTTATTATCAGTTTAGGTTGTTGGAGTGATAAGGTGGCTTGAGAAGATTAGTGAAATTTTGAAGACCAAATTTATTTAATCAGGGAAGAATGTGACAGACTTGGATTTTCAGTGACTGATTAAAGTCAATTCAGTATGCTATTAAGTTAAGAAAATAGACAAGTTCAAATGTGCAGTCCTAGTGGCTTTGAATTTTGCATGAAGCTTTTAGTGTACATTGCATGAATTGCTTGATATCATAACAAGTCAAAGTGAGCAAAAGCTTGATGATTAATGAGCAAGCGACAAGTGCTTGTGTCATTGCATGATGTTGCTACATGGATTAATAATACTCTATGTACGTATGAATAAGATTCCTTACATGTACTTAGGGTCAATTTGTTTCGCGAAAAATATCATGTTTTCGTAAAATAATTTCTAGGAAGTCATTTTCCAAGAAAATGACCATATTTTTTGGTATTGGCTAAAATCTAAAATTTGAGTGAAAAATATTTTCCATTATTAGTTATCTAATTTGATTTTTTGGGAAAATTACCAAAAAAATTAATTTTAAATATTTTTAGTTGACCAAAAAAATTTCATTTTAATTTTCATATTTTTCAAAAAAATTGATGTTTTAATTATTTTTATTTTTTAAAATCCAAATTTTATTATTTTTAATTTTTCTTTTTTTCTTTCTTTTTCTTTTCCTCCCTCCTTCCTCCTCCTCCTCCTTCCTCCGCGGTCGCGTGCCTCAACATGGCTGGCTACCCAACGGCTGACCAAGACGCAATCGCCAGATCCGACGAGCCACGAGCTCACCGGCCAATAGACGCGGCTTGCCTGGATCAATCAAGCCTTGAGTGCGCTGACTTGATCTAGGCGAGCTCAAGCTCAGCCGAGGCTAGTGAGCCTCGAGCTCGCTAGATCTAACCTTGGGCGAGGTTGGAGTTGGCCTATGGCCGGCGACCGACCAAGTAAGAAGAAAAGAAAAGGGAAGAAAAAAGAAAAAGAATTAAAAACTCAATTTTTTTATAAAAAAGAAAAGAAAAGAAAAAGACAACATAAAAATAAAGAAGAAGAGGGAAAACAAAGAAAATAAAAAAAAAATAATTCAAAAAAAAAAGGAGGAAGTGAGAGCTTATAGGGGTATGAGATAAGAGAGATCAAGTGAGGATTTCCCCAAGTTTAGAAGACTTTTTTTTTCCTTCACGGAAGATATTTTCCTCAAACAATTCATTTTCCGTGGAACAAACATCGGAAAATTCAGAATTTTTTTCCAAAAAGTTATTTTCCATGAAATGAATTGAGTCTCAGTAGAAAATATCAGGGACTAAATGGTGTGGAATTGAGGGATTACGGAGATGTATTATCTTAAACACTTCATATGGTAAGGGCACATACAAGAAACCCGCGGATTTGACATTGAATTAATTGCAAAATCCCAGATCATCTTTGCTTCGTTGTATGGTTCAAGATGAATTTTGGCTCATTAGAGAAGTCCTAACTTGGCCTAACTCTAACTTTTTATAGCGAGCTTCATGTCCATTGGAAGATATGCTCAAGAATCCATTTTGATTATAATTGTGCACTAAATCAATTAGGGATTAGATTAAGATTAAGATTGATTTGTAGAATATATCATTGACATTTATTGTGTTCATCCTGTACTGTAATTACAAAGCCTTATACATTAGGGAGAATTGAAGAAAATACAAAAGAAAATTCCCAAAACTATCTTCCTCTAGTCACTATTCTGCCCTCCTCGCTCTTTCTTGCTTCCTTTCTTGGTATCAAAGCTTCCAAGCTCCTGATTTAGCTTCCGCTTTGGTTACTTGTCGAGGAATTCTAACCTACAAAGGAAGAAGAAGCAAGCGAATTTTTTATCACCATAACCAACCCACAAAACCTGCCCTCTACCTTTGACGACCAACCTGCAGGAAAAGTCACGCCACAATCCTCACAGAATCAATATCCATCTATGGAAATTCCCATGACCCAACAATAGCACACTCAAGTCCAAACCATGCAATGGCAACCCATTGAGGCTTAGTCTAATCTTGGGTAGTCCATTCTAGGCCATCCTTACACGTGGGTACCCTATCTATGGTAGTTTGGGCCAAGCCCAAATTCATCATTGCTAGGAAACTAAGGCTACTAGAGCAACGTCCAGCCCAATGGGAGCCCACCAATCATAAATGGGGCAAGCCCAGCCATTGGGTCCGAACAAATGGGTGGGTTAGGTGAACTGGGTATGGGAACAAATCCCTACTCGAGTTTTTTCAATGTGGGCCATGGAATTAGGTCAAGCAATTCGGGTATAAGGACAAATCCTTACCTGAGTTTTTCGGCCGGATTTCTGCCATTTCCAATTGTAGCCATCACTAGCCATCTAGAGCCCAATAACCCCGGTACGTATCGACCGCCGACGGACTAAAATTGTGATTCATTAGTTTGCAGCTGACTGGGCCAAAAAACTATTCCAGGTGGTCACAAGATCTCCAATGGGCCCTTGTGACGAAGGACAAAGATGGTTTCCTCAAACAGTCCCAATTCCCTCCGATGAGTGATTGGTCCAACATTAGAGAAAATACAATCAACTCATTCGAACGTGGATTGGTAATTGCATATCTCTAGAAGTCACGGCTGGTGTTCCACCAACAGAGGACTCAAAGAGCATGTGGGAAAGTATTAAAGAAATGTACCACAAATTAGACCGAGCCAAAAATTTTTCCCTCATGCAAGAACTCAATGAACTCAAGTAAGGAAATATGATAATCATGGCTTGTTACAACAAGTTATCATCGCTTTGGAACGACTTTGAAGCTACTGAAGAAAAGCTCGAGGGGCCAGAAGAAAACTTGAGCAATACAGATCTATGAAAAAAAGGGAAAATGCCACTCAATTTCTATTGATTTTGAATGAATCATACCTGACATTTCATTCACAGATCTTGGCAATGGAACCGGTACCACCTCTCGGGAAAATCTTCCAATTGGCCATTCAGGAAAAGAGCTAGCAGCTCGTATCACCGCAGTATGTGAGAGGGGGTGATAGTATTGCGCTTGCTACCCGCAGTGAACGACGAGAATCGGGCTCAAAAACCCTAGGCCAAGAGAAAGATCATCGAGAGGAGCTAGGGTTCCATGGAGGCAGTGATATGCGTTCCCTTAAAATGGAAGGAGTGAGTGGCTAGATTGTTTGCGTCGATTGGATGGCTCACAGGGGCTGAATCCCTTAATTGAATTGGATGATGGGCATGATTTCGTGGCAAAAGCATCCGACAGTCAAGTTTTTTCCACGTCATCAAAAAGTTATGGACAAAATTCGAGAGGGAAAGGTAAATTATATTGCGAATATTGCAAACACCCACACCTTACAATTCATAATTGTTAGAAATTGCATGGCAAACCTGGAGAAAAAGGAAAAAAGAAGGAAGATTCTGCAGCTTGCCAAGTCATTGGGCTCATTGGTCCGAATGTTGATCGACCCATTACATATGGGCAATATCAATAGCTAATGTAGGCATTACACTTCGAACAAAGGAAGAAGTTTTTCATGTGTATCTCATTGTCTGATCAATTGTATTTCAAAAAAGGCATGGATAATTGACTCCGGAGCAAGTGATCATATTATTTCTGAAAATGAATTGTTCTCAAATATGCATAGGAACTTGGGTCCCCCTCTTTCTGTGCAATTGCCCAATGAAAATATTACTTATGTCACAATGACATGCATAGTACCATTCAAAATGTCTTCTATGTCCTAGAATTTCAGTTTAATCTCATTTCTGTGTCCAAAGTTTGCAAGGAAAATTCTTGTAATGTATTATTTGATTTCGACACTTGCTTCTTTCAAGCTCTTTCAATTGGCAAACTGATGGGCTTGGGTAGTCTCTCCGATTAACTATTTTTTTGACCGGTTTCCCACATAATTTTGATTTGTCATCCATTTCTTTGAATAAAGTATCATTGTGCCATATGATTGCCAATGATAAAGATTTTCTTATGCATTCAAGAATGGATCATAGTGCTTCCTTTCCTTATTCTCAATGACATATATGACCTCTAGCAAAACAGTGACGTACCTCTTTTCCTTCTAGCAAAACTCATGTAAGTGACACTTTTTTAATTAATTCATGTGGATGTTTGGGAACCTTATCACAAATCACACCATGGTGGGTCACATTGCATTCTCACGATTGTAGATGATTATTCTCGTGCCACATGGGTTCTTTTGATACAGTCAAAAGGCCAAGTTTTCTCCCATTTAAAAATGTTCATCACCTTATCGAGAAATTAGTTTGGAAGACCTAAACAACGCATCCACACTGATAATGGAAAAGAGTTCTTCGCCATCTTCTGGAAGTTGTACGTACATTAAAATTCCAGGCATCCATCCTAGAGAATTATTGGGGTGACTGCATTGAAACTGTAGCTTATCTCACCAACCGTATGCCTACTTGGATACTAGATGGAAGAACCCTCTTCGAACTACCTTTTAGGAAAAAAAAAACCAGCATTGAATTATTTAAGAGTTTTCGAATGTTTGTGCTGTGCAATTACAGTGAGCCATCGGGACAAAATGGGCCCTCATGCTCGGCGTTTTATATTCATGGGCTGTCCTAACATACAAAAGGAATATCGTGTTCTTGAACCATCGATATGGGAATTCTTTGTTAGTAGAGACGTTATTTTCCATGAAGATGTCTTCTCATTTCATGAAAAAGATTCCTCAAATGAAAGCTCGGGCATCACGAACAATCCTCACAATTTCTTGTCTGAGGAAGATTTGTCTCTTGAATATGTTCTAATAGCACCTCCCGAAAGGGTTGTTCCTCTAGCAATAGCTCCAATTTCTTATGAAACTCTAACCTTAGATATCGTGATGGAACAAGTGTCCAAGAATTTGTCATATGTGGAGGACAATCCTAATATCTCACTAGAACTCACCACTAAGGTAACATCTTCTCCTCCACCACGAGCAGATCCTCCGCAATGTTCTGGTCGCACTGCATGCCCACCAAGATGTTTTAAAGATTATGTATGTGCCTCTCTCAATTCACCAGGTATTCACTACGCGATCTCCTTTTATGTTTCTTTCTATAAGTTTTCACCGAAACATAGATGCTGCATTAGTAACATATCAAAAGATAAGGAACCATCTAGTTATAATGAGGCATCAAGTGATCCATGATGACAGAAGGCTATGGCAGGCAAAATTATAGGCATTGATCGATAACCATACTAAGGATCTGGTCACCCTACCTCCAAACAGAAAACCAATTGGATGCAAGTGTGTTTATAAAATAAAAATCACGTTGATGACTCCATTGAACGTTACAAGTCTCGTTTGGTGGCCTAAGGATTTGCTTAATGAGAAGGTTTTGATTATCACGAGATTTTTTCTCTAGTGGCTAAAGATGTCATGGTTCGTTCCTTTTTATTAGTTGCAACTATCCATGATTTGCCCGTGACATCAAATGGATGTGCACAATGCTTTTTTTTTCATGGCAATTTAGATGAGGAGATTTACATAGATATTCCTTAGGATTTACAGAGCCAGGGGGAAAATAAAGTATGTCATCTACGCAAATCCCTTTTATGGCTTAAAACAAGCTTCTAGGCAATAGTATGCCAAGTTTGCCAATGCTCTCACAACTGCAGGCTTCAAATAGTCCAGATATGATTACGTCATATTCACATGGACTAAAGGTATGTCATCTATCTACTTGATGATAAATGTTGACGATATTCTCATCATGGTAAATGATAAAGATGCTATAAAAAGCCTCAAGAAATATTTGTATACCACATTCCATATAAAATATCTAGGAGCACCTAAATACTTCCTTGGGATTGAGATTGCCCGATTCGACCAAGGGATTTCTCTTAGTCAACGGAAATTTATACTAGAAATTATATTAAAGGCCGATCTATCAAGGTGCAAACCAGTAGTTATTCCAATTGAGGAGAACACCGAATTAACCACAGTAGATTACAATGCAGAAATATCTCAAGATAATGATCCCATACTCGAAGATCCATTGAGTTATTAGAAACTCATTGAAAAACTCATATATTTGACTATAACCAGACCTAGTGTATCATATGTGGTGTAGACACTTTGTCAATTTATGCACAGTCCGAAGCAATCTCACATGAATGCTGCCCTGAAGGTGGTGAAGTATTTGAAGAAGTGCACTCCTATTCAGGAAATGCAATATGGAAATGACGGCATATTGTGAGGACTACACAACTTGCCCTATTAGTGGAAGATCCATCAATGGCTTCTGCATTAAACTAGTAGAATCTCTTCTTTCATGGAAGACCAAAAAACAGACAACTGTATCTTTATCTTCAGTTGAAGTAGAATATCGAGCTATGACAAAGACTACATGTGAGATTGTATGGATACGAGGCTTACTTCGGGACCTTGGAATACAATTGAAATGTCCAACAAAGCTGTTTTGTGACAATGATGTGGCACTCAAGGATGCAACAAATCCCATAGTGCTCAAAATGACAAAGCATATAGAAGCAGATGGTCATTTTACTCAAGAAAAAAATTTAGGAATGAATAATTGAGACAAGATGAATTGGAGCCACATATCAACTCGCGGACATCTTCACCAAACCTCTACGCCAAAGACAACACGCATATCTGTTGAGCAAGTTAAGCATCTTGGACATCTACAAGCCGTAGCTTGAGGGAGTGTTGGAAGATATGCTCAAGAATCTGAATATATGCTCAAGAATCCATTTTGATTATAATTGTGCACTAAATCAATTAGGGAATATATTGAGATTAAGATAGATTTGTAGAACATACAATTGCCATTTACTGTGTACATCTTTGACTATAATTACAAAGCCATGTACATTAGGGAGAATTGAAGAAAATACAAAAATATTTTCCCTAAACTATCTTCCTCCAATCACGATCTTTTCTGCCCTCCTCGCTCTTTCTTGCTTCCTTTCAATGTCCTTTAACCTATGTCTGCACGACATGCAACGAGGTATCATTGTTTGGTTTAGCATCCTTGGATCTCCACATCCTTGAATATTCACCGACATCCGTTTCTTGTTTCAACCTAGTACCTTAAGAATGCACCATCCGAAAGGGGGATTCGTTTCTTTCCCTTGGCCATCCGACTTCTCTTTTGGACAAGCTTCAAGGCTCTTCCTCGACTTCGTCACACGTGAAGCACGCGATAGTTGCAAGGTTCTGAATTCTGAGGACACAAGTTCAAGAGTGTTCCGAGACTCTCGATAAGCATAGCAAATAAGAAAGCGATTGATTTTCAAAACATTTATTACACATGTCAAGAGAATGTCAATTAACGCATATTACATTTTCTTATTCGGTTACATAACAAGAAGTGTCCTTGAATTACTCTTTAACAAGTCGATTCCATAAATAATCTTATTTATCAACTAGTCTATTAATCTAAATTAATGGAAAGAGAATATTTTATAATTTAGTAATCTAAATCACCCAACTTGCCTCTATCATCCCTAAGTACACTAATCTTACATAAATTAACTAGTAAATTTTGATAACCTAAAAATAAGTAAAACTAAAAACCTGACATATTATAATAATGACTTGTTTCTTTATTTATATTATATATAAATGGGGAAAAATTACCAAAAAAGTTACAAACATATTGTAATTGTGTCAATACAATTATAAATCTTTTATGTTTGTGTTAATTCAATCAATTTGGCCAATTTTTGTTTGCCGGTTCTAATGTAGCATTATGATGATGACATAGACTTTTTAAATAATATTTTAATGCTTTTTAAAAATCTTTGTAATTATAATAATTTTCTTTATTAATTATTTTTCCCTCCACTAAGGGTTGGGACGCCCTTGCCTAGGGCCAGCAAGGGTGTCTTGGCCCTTGCCTATGGCCGGTAGCCAGCTCTAAGTGAAGGGGGAAAAACTAAAGAAAAGAAAGAAGAAAAAAATATAAAATTTCAATAAATTATTAAAATATTATTTAAAAAGTCCATATTAGTGTTAGCTGACTAAAATTGGTTGGATGGACTAAACTTGTACAAATATAAAACATTTTAGGACTAATTTGAGCAAATAAAAGATCTATAATTGAATTGACACAATTGCAATATGTTTAGACTTTTTTTTTTTTTTTTTTTTTGTAATTCCCCTATAAAAAGAGTTTAGCCTTGTATACATTAATCACTCTACCTATATTAAATTACATTGCATGCATTTGAATTTTATATAAATTACACCTAAATTTATTAATTTATGACATTATTTTGACATAGTGGCAAGAATAATAGTGTAGTTTATCATAAGCATAAACAAAAACAAAACAAGCTAATAATTGAGAGATGAATTATGTGATCTTGGGAACACATGCTTATTATGACAAATGAGCATTGTGTTAGTTGCTGACTATCTAACCTTTCGTATGAAAAAATAATATGAAAAAATAATGATTGTGTTTATTACTATTTATTTTACTGATTTCTACTAGTAATGTAATAATCATTTTAGTATCATCACATAGAATTTGATTAACCTTATATCATAATCTTGAACACATTACCGAACATCAAATATATATCAAGTTATATAGTAAACTTATAATTGGTTATTAGAGTGATATGTAATCACATGAACTCATATTAATTTTGATAATCACAAATGAATAATCACACATAAATAGATATCTGATGTTCTCAAATTTTCATGGAGCATTTAATGTGTGATTAACTTTCAAAGTAATAATAATTGTCATCTTGATAATTCTAATTTCAGGGGTATTTTGGAAATTCAATTATTGTCCCTATTTTACGTATATTACTTATCAAAATAAATTGTGTAAAGGTATTACAATATTTAAACCACATTAAGGAAAAATGACAAAAATAATCCATAAATTTTGGTCCAATATGCAATGTGGTTCCCAAACGTTTAATAGTTTAATTTAATCTATTAACTTTAACTCAATGTACAATGTCGTCCTTGAACTTTTAATTATTTTAATGTTGACTTTTGGTACATGTTTAATTTAGTCCATGTACTATATGAAAGTGTTTAATATTGTCCTTGAGCTTGAATTGATACAACAATTACATTGAACATTTTCATATAATTTACGAACTAACTAAATATGTACCAAAAAATTAAGAATCACATCACACATCGAGGTAAATTTAAGGGAACAAATTGAAAAAACTAAATTTTAATTAGTTCAATATAGCTCATGGGCTTTTGGTATATGTCCAATTTAATCCAAATTTTATAGGAAGGTGTTCGATGTTGTCTCCAAACTTGAATTAATGGAATAATCACACTTCATATTTCATATTGTTCAAGAACTAATTGAACATGCAGCAAAAGTTCAAGGATCATGTTGAACATTGGGATAAAGCTCAGGGAACAAATAGAACTTTTAATTAGTTCAATATAGTACATGGACTTTTGGTATATGTTCAATTTGATCTCTATATTATATGGAAGTATTTAATATTGTTCCTGAACTTGAATAATAGAATGGTCACATTTAATAATTTCATATTGTTTAGGAACTGAACATGTACTAAAAGTTCAAAGACCAAACTATATATTATGGTAAAGTTTATGGATCATATTGAATAAACTAAAGTTTAGGGATGGTATTATAAATTGGGTCAAAATTCAAGAACTATATATATCATTATCTCTTGTTGCATTCCGGCTTTATTCAATAACCACAACCAAATGAGCTTTTAGGGTGTATCTATTTGAGTAAAAGAATTGTTTGTGAATTAGTTTTTTGGACTTTGATGCGTTTGGTTTACTAAAAATGATTAGTAAATAAAAAAATCATTTACCGTCAAAGAAAATATGCATTGAGAAAATGAATTCTTTTACCTGAAAATGGGAAAAACATTTTCCTAGAAAATAATTTCCTCAAAGGTCTTTTTCCTTTTCAATTGAGTTTTCATTGAATTAAAGACACCATTAGGCTAGAAAGTACTAACACTCTTCGAGAGTTTTTGTGTCGTGTTTAATACTCCAACACGTATCTAACTCTAGGTCAATAGGTGTTGGAAAATCCAACACACATCAACTCTTCTGACATGTGAATGTAGAATTTCGACATGCGATTCGACACCACATGATCAATTTTAAAACTTTTCAATAAATGATAAGTCAAAATGTAAATTATAAAATAAATAAGAAATAATAAAACTAATAAAGGGGAAAAAGAAGAAAATCTAGACTTCTTTTTTCTTCTTACTTTCACTTCCTACAACTCACGATTTTAAGGATAAATTCGTTTGAGGCTCTCTCTCTTTTTTTTTTTTTTATTATCATTTATTAATTAATTTGAATTATAATTTATCATGTATACAACATGTTCCAATGTGTCGGATTTCTTTAAATTTTGAGAAATAACATATTAGCATGTTATGTCGTATCATGTGTTGCGTGTTGATGTTTGTGCTACTTAACCCTTAAAATACGTTTATTGCATTGAAAACTCAAGATTTGAAAAATGTATTTCCAAAAATGACCGTTTGTAGTGTTTATAAAAATGAATGAGTGGAAAAAATTTTAATCCTCAATAATGAAAATATTTTTCATTGACTAATTTTTTAAAGTAATATAATTAATTATTTTTTGAAAAGTATTTTTCAAATCTAAAGTTTTCTCGCATTCCTAATATATATTATTGTTTCACGTCGTCCTATACTATCTAGTATCCAACAATAGAATGATTATATTTAAGTAATATTAATTAAGGAAAATATCACCAAAAACCTCAAACTTTACCTAAAGTGACAAATTTACCCTAAACTTTTTTTTGTAACACGAAAACCCCAAACTTTGCAAATTATGACACATATACCCCATTAAGGGCATTTTTGTCTTATTCTTTATGTTTTTTTCTTATTCTTTTATTATTTTTTATATTTTTCTTCTTCTCTTCGCCGGCCTCGGCAGAGGGAAGCCGGCGCCGGTGAGGGCGGCCCTCGTGGGCATCGGGGGAGGGCGGCCCTTGTAGGGTGTTGAGCGAGGGAGGCCCTCGGCCGATGCCGATGAGGGCCGACCTTGCTTGACGCCACTCGACGCCAGCTTCCCTCCGCCATGGCCGGCGAAGGGAAGAAAGAAGAAAAGAAAAAAAGAAAAAAAAAAAAAAAAGTCTTTAAAAGTAAAAAGACCAAAATACTCTTATGATTTAGGGTAAATGTATCACATAAATGAAAGTTCGGGGTTTTTGTGTCACAAAAAAAGTTTAGGGTAAATGTGTCACGATTAGCAAATTTCGGGGTTTTTTATGTCAAAAAAAGTTTGGGATAAATTTGTTATTTTAGGTAAAGTTTGGGGATTTTTGGTGGTTTTTCCCTATTAATTAATTAGATCTGAATTTCCATTTCTTGCAAAAAAAAAAAAAAAAAAAAAAAAGATCCGAATTTCCTTTTTCGGAATAAATCATAAATTCTTCCTTAGAAGAAGGAAAAAAAAAAAGAAAAATCAAAATCGTCCTAAACCTGCCATCGCCTTTAAGCACACTTGCCGTTTCTGTGTGCGAAGCTCGTCGAAGAGACCACAAAAAATTCAGCTGTCGTCTGACGGAGGGTTTGGTCGGGTGTGCGTGAGAGAGCGAGAGAGAGAGAGGATGGAAGAAGAAGAGCACGAGGTGTACGGCGGAGAGATCCCCGTGGAGGGCGAGATGGAAGGCGAGATGGACACCCACCACGCCGACGTCGACATGTCCACCGCCGATGACGACGCCGTCAAGGTCTCTCTCCCTCTTTCGAACGATCTCGATGCCTGCGTGGTTTTGTGGTAGCCTGTGTTGCCCGATCGTCTTGGTTCTGGGATTTTTCTTCTGGGTTTCTTTGATATTTTGTTTTTTTAATGGTGGGTCGGTGCAGGAGCTGGATGAGATGAAGAAGAGGCTGAAGGAAATGGAAGAGGAGGCTGCTGCTCTCCGCGAGATGCAAGCCAAGGTCGAGAAGGAAATGGGTGCTGTCCAAGGTCTCCTTTTGTTTTGATTTGTGGGCTTTTTTTTTTTTTTTAGGGTTGTTGGATTGATATCAGGGTTTTTCTTGGATCTCCTGCCTGACCCTTTGATTTGTGGATGGCTGACGTCTGATGGAAGAACGGGTTCTTGCCGTTTCGATTGTTCTTTCTCTTGTTGTCCTGTAATTCTGTTGGTTGTCTGCAGTAGTTTATTCTTGCTGGAAATTTGTTCTCTTTTGTCTGCTTGACGCTTTATTTTCATGGATTTGTGCTCAGCTGTGAAAGATAGATTGTTATAAGGATGGAACATCTTTCGCCTTTTGGAATATCGGTTTTGTAGATAACAAACTTGTCTTTTGATGTAGAGAAAATGAACCATCACTTTTAGAAGACTTACTGATTTCTCCATCATGCTTTTTGAAGAATACTTACCTTTTCTCTCTGGATGTTGGAGAGTTTGTTCAAGTCATTGTCCGTATGCTTACCTGCAACTATCAGGCATTGAAATTGGGCACATATTATGCTCAGATTTATTTGACTTTTTATTTATTTGACTTTTTATTTGTTTGTGTTTTCTGGAGAATCAGATTTTATACTCTAAGATTAATTTTTGGAACTCTACCTGAACTAGTTAACAAAACTGTTTTCTTTGTATTTCTGTGTTGACGCTGTCTGGTCATTGTCTCAATTTCACAGATCCTGCTAGTGCAGCTGCTTCTCAGGCAAGCAAGGAGGAAGTCGATACCAGATCTGTGTTTGTTGGAAATGTGAGTTTGACTGTTATTTCTTGGTAACTTGTTGGCTATCTTGACAATGCTTTTCTTGATAAAGGATATGACCTTGGATTAGCTACTAGAGTTTGCTTTTGTTTGAAATTTTCGAGGGTTAGCTATTTTAGTCTAATTTTTCTCTTTAAATGTTGGAGTTATTTTCACCATCGAGACATTTATTTTCAGGTGATTTTGATGATTCTGACAGTTCTCTGACATTATCTAGACATGAGTTTTCCTTCAAGACATTTCGCACTTTATCCATCTTTCTGTTAATAGGATAAAAATCTTAAATTTTATTGCATATACTTCTACATGATACTTTCCTCAGTTCATGTTTGTATGTGCTGACATGTTTTTCTTGAAACGTGAGCAGATATTTGGCTTATTACTATCACTGTGCTTTTAGAAAAATAAGGACCTTATTGATGTAGAACTTAATAATAAAGATGTTGATTTTCCTGAAGTTTCTCTCTTTTCCTTCCAAGAATAACATTTCTGGGCATGGAGGTTATTCACTATTGCAATCCCACATTGCATTTAAAATGATGCACATCTGTGCTTGGCAAAGAATGCCCAGGGGTTATGATGACAAAAGAAATTTGGAACGATAAATCTCAGATCTAAATGTGAAAATCTCTGGTTGTTTTTAAAGATAACTAAGTAATCATAACCTTGCACTCTGTGACGATCTTGTTTTGTGTTTGCTTGTGAATGGGTTGCTGATGGTGGAAGATGGTTATATTCTTGGTTGCAGTTGAATAAATTTGGTTTGCTATGGTTGTTAGCGGTGGTGTAGTATTTAATTCTTGCTTTTTTTTTTAGGTTTTTGCTATTGGATGTTTAGCTCTTGTTGCTAGACTTTGTTTAGTACTATTTTGGGGTAAAGACACGCAACAAGCGTGTGTTAGGATGAGACTGGTTTGTTGGATATGTGGATTCTCAAAAAGGAAGAGTAGAGAATTATCTTTTCTTATAAAATAAAAAAGGCAGAGCATTAATTTAATCTAATGTCATCTTTTTGCAATGACATTGTAATGTCATCCTTTATCTTTTATCATTAGGTTAATGTTGGAACCTATCAGGCCCTCCTAAAAGATAAATGACTGAAAGACTTTAACTAACTTTGTGGTTTTAAGAAATGAAGGGAAGTGCTGGCAAAGAATTGCTTTTAAGGGGTTTCTATTATGAGTTCCGCTTTGTATTTTTTTGCTTTATTAAAAATTTTCTTGCTGCTTCCGAAATTCAAACATCATTCATTTTTGAAGGCATACATGTAGAGTCATTTAAAATTTGGTCCTAATATTTTAGTTTTCTTTCATTGCAAAATTCCGAAGGGAAAGCAGTAGATCCCTATTTTTAAGGCCTAACAAATGGAATACATAGAAGAATTGTTGTCTTCAATTCTAGGTTTACTAGGATCTGTCTCTTTTGAAATATTCTAATCCTGAGGTCAGATTGGGCAGTTGTAGATGAGATCTCTTTTTCAAAGTTGTGAAATAAGATAGCTTGTTCACTACCAATGAGGAAAGAGCATAGCCAGCTTTCTAGCAGAAAATTATATGTGCATATTTGAGTTAAAAAATTTGTGCATTATCTGTTAGGTTTTTCTGAATTTATCTACTTTGTGACTTAGATGACTTTTCCCCGCAATTTTATGGTTCTACCATTGTCTTGTCTATTGCCTTGTGTGTGAATCTTCACAATACTTTCTTTTCCGTAGTCCTGTCAAACTAGATCTTTAATTTGTGGTTCTCTCACATTTGCTCTTGCGTAATGGAAAGTTGCCTGCATTTCATTTTGACTTGACCACTAAGCTATGTCAGTCAACCTTGAGTTATGGTTGACTTCGTGTTTCACTGTGATTGCAGGTTTCTCATTCTTCAAGTTGTCTGTATAGATTGAGCAGGAATCTTTACACTGTCTTTTGAGCCCGAGTTAATTTTGCATTAGATTTGGTTGAATAGATGTGGGGAAAAAGTAATTGAAGTCGCAAAAAATCATGTGACAGAAAAAAGAACAAAAAAATTGAAGGAAAAACAGTGCAAAGTTTCTGTTGTGTGGGTGAAAAAGTGTGCGCGCTGTGGAGGAAAAAGAACCAACAAGAGAAAAAAAGAAAGGGAAAGATGGGAAAAAAGAAAAAAAAAAAAAAAGAGAATGAATGAAAGAAAAAATGCAAAACAAGTGGCGCATGGAAAAAAGAGTAGAATTTTGAAAGTTGGGGATGGGAATATTTGAAGAATGTTCTGTATCAGTGAGAGAGATGTTGGATGGCTCTAAAGTAGTTGATGATTTATTAGGACTTGCGTAGAATCTACGGGCTCTCATACCCTTGCTACTGCTCGTGTTGGTGGTGGTGTGTTGGTGCTGGTGCCGCTGACTTGGCCTCAGGACTTCTCGTGATATAGCAGACCTGGTGAGGGGCGTTTGGCTGTGTCTTGCTCGTGTCGTTATTCTATTGTTTATATTTATCGATAGTTCTACTCTAAATTATCAATAAGATTTGCTCCCCTCGATAGACCTATACATTATTCCACTGTACGGTAGTTGATCATCTAACGCCATTGGACCCTACTTAGTGGATAAGTTGTTCTGGTTTACCCTTATCTCTTCCTTAGAAAAAGAAAAGTATTTTTGGGGAGCTTTTGCAATCTGGCCTTTTATGTGAGCAGAGTGAAAATTTTTTAGCTATTTTTCCCCTGAAAGAGCTATTTGTAGCTTTGCTGACTAAAAATCTTTGGAGATTCACCAGAATTTTATTAAGTTTGGCTATGTGTTATTATTGAATTTCTATCTCCTTCTTCATTTGTGCAGTTTGGGAGGTATAATCTTTTGGGAAAATACCAAAAGCAAACCTTACCTTTCTCTAAATGGCTACTTGCATACTTTTATTTTTGAAAATACCAAATACATACTGAGTTTAGCTTTGGAGACTACTTTGCATCTTCACATCATTTATCCTTGTGTCCGTATTTACGAAAATTTTGTTTCTTTTTCCCCAAAATGCCCATATGCAAATTCTAAATTCTGATGGCCACCCAAAAGACTCAAAACCAATTAACCCTGAGCAAGATATTTGAGTGAGTTTGCAAGGAGGGACAATTTGGTCTTTCCAATGGGAGTTTTTGCTTGAAGGTATATGAGTGATGTTTGCAAAAATAGAGGTATATAGGTAGTCATTGGGTCAAAAGTAATATGTATTTTTGTTGGTATTTCCTTAAATTTTGTCAGGGGATTGACAGTAAACTTTTTCTGAAAAGATTATGCTGGTCAGCTGTTTCTGTTTCAGAGTAGAATCTGTCTTTGGTATCTGTTTCTGTTTCTAGGTTTTTACGGTGCCTTAGCCTTTTGTTACTCGGTTTAAGTAGTTATGGTTTCGAGACCTTAAGCAACCTACACAGAGCAAGGAGCAGATAAGTCATGGACTCATGTCCCCGTGATGATGATTCTTCAACCTCTAAAATCTGTTAGTCTGTTCTGCTTCTTCAGAAAGCTCTATCACCTGCCTGCAAGTCCACACGGACAGCCTGCACTTTAGATGTTTAATTCTGGCTACAGACTGTTCACTCAACTTGAGAGTCTGTTCTTTATTCTGAATTTATTAATTGGGGTTGCTGAGTAATTAGATTTGGAGGATGTGCAAAGATGAACTTGAAGTTTGCTTGAGATATAGAAGGCAACCTGTGCAAGTTGTGTACACCTTATGGGGTTGTGTTTGAAGTTCCATGTTGCTCAGTTGGAGTTAACATAAGACGATGGTTGTCTGCGAATGGTGGTTGGAGCAGCAAAAAGGAAAAAAGGGAAAAGGAAGATTTAGTATACTTTTTCGCACTTAGTAGGTACTAAAGATAAGCTGGGTTAACCCATCCGTGGGCAGCCGCGTTGGTATTCGTTCTTCTCTGCTTTGATGCGGTTGAGAGTTCAAATCCCTGCGGCGCTAACGATTTAAGTGGGGGGCCTTGGCAGTGGGTTGCTGGCCAGCTTCCCCCGAGGTATTGTCGCTGTTGGGCCTCCACCGCGGAGGCCTGTGAGACCCCAAATCGGCATAAGCCGACAAGGGCATTGCTCCAGCGGATCCTTGGTCACTAAAAAAAAGATAAGCTGGGTTGACGCCTTAAAAAATTTATCAATTCAATTCTTAAGGAGCATTGATAGAACTTGCTAAATCTGCTCAATGTGCTTTACAATTGACTGGAGATATTTTTTCTGCAACAGCCCTGATGATAAATAAGAAAGAGGGATCTCAGTATCAGTCACAAAACTATGGTTGTTAAGCATGTAATTTCTGTCGATTTGTCATAGATCAGGACATGGCTTCATGTATATGTGTATTTATGACGAAGGGGCTGCCCTGAAATACTTCTTAGTTTGCCTAGTAAAAGACAATGGCTGATGTGAACCATGTACTTTGATATGCATGTCAGCATATGCTCATTAAAAAAGCATGTTAAGTCAGTTTTCGTATTGTTGGCTAGATGCATTGTGCCAGTGAAGGCCTGTGACTTAAAGTGGTGCTTGCAGGTTGATTATGCTTGTACCCCTGAAGAAGTGCAGCAACATTTTCAATCATGTGGTACAGTCAACCGAGTGACAATTCTTACTGATAAATTCGGCCATCCAAAGGGCTTTGCTTATGTTGAGTTCCTTGAAGTCGAAGCTATTCAGGAGGCTCTCCTTTTGAACGAATCTGAATTGCATGGACGTCAGCTGAAGGTAACTCTTCTTATTTATAATTTGTGGGATTTACCTTAGCAACATTCAAGATATTCCAGTGGCATGACATTATTTTCTGAATATGCAATACTTAACTTCCAACGTACCATAGAAGTTTGATATAGGCCTTGCAAGAGTTTTACTTTTCCATATGTCAGAATGAGGGCACGGCACTTGTCTGGGACCATAAGCTTGTTATGGATTGCATGCTAGCTCTAATGTCATGATGGAGTCAACCTTCACATAAATTTAGGTTCCTGTTAACTAGTGTTCTCGGACACTTGTTAAATATACCTAAAACAAAATAATTAATTTCTCAAAGTAGTGGATACACGTGACACAAGAAAAGTTAGTTCATTAGAAACTGTAATATTTCCTTAATTATTTTACCAAATGTCCATGGGAGATCTGTTAACAAAACACATATATGGTGTATTTGATGCTGATTTCAGCATCTAGGTGGTAAATTAATTTTTTTTTATAACAATGATTATTTGATATTTATTATGATGTGAATGACTTAGGTTTTGCCAAAACGGACCAACGTTCCTGGGATGAAGCAGTACTTCCCAAGGCGCTTTAACCCGTATGCCAGTTACAGGTTCCGGAGGCCATATGTACCTCCTTATTTCTACTCTCCTTATGGATATGGGTAGGTATCTCGTTCTCAAAGTCAATTATCTACTGTTATAGGGCTTGTTGGTTGATTCTACTGCCTCATGCTATTGCAGGAAGGTTCCCAGGTTCAGAAGGCCGGCGCGCTACATGCCTTATTACTAGAAGTCCTGCATCATTTATTGGCACTTCTGCGATTCATCGAAAAGTGGGTACTTCCACATGTTCAGTTTCGTAGGGGAAAATGCTTCTAGTGGTATCGCATGTTTATTAGACTCTGCTCATATTATTATCGACCAAATGACTTAAGAGATTATATATCTGGATTATTGGCTGTAACTTCTAGACATTTATCTGTGGTCATAGCTGAAGATTTGGAGCAGCCTCCAGAGGCATGCCTTTTTCCTTTCTCTCTTGATACTTTTATGTGGCATGTCTGCAAAACATAGGACAGGGTTGGTCTCAACTTTACCCTGATTTCTGCTTAGATTTGAGAAGGATTTTGTTGACTAGTGCTCCAAGTACACTTGTTGAAAATCCAAATAAAAAAGTACAGTACTTTTAAAGTATTGTCTTACACGTTATATACAATTAATTCGTTGAAAATCAATGTGTATTTATTACATATTGTTAATAAGGGAGATCCATTTGGAAACTCAACCAACCTCCTCTCCCTCTCCGAGACACTCTTTACATGATTTCCCATGGAAAATGTCTTTTTATCACGTTGTCTCTGATAAACTAGTCTGTCAACTTTAATCTTAGGTTCGTCAAATGCACTATATTGACATATTGTTTAGTTCCTGTGCTTTGAAATACTTGAGAATCAGAGCCATATTATCATTTGGGATTTTTAGAATGAGTGTGTTGAGATCGGGGAATGTGTTATTTTGACTGGCGGATGGGTGTTAGATCAATGACTCATTCGAGAGGGACACTCTTCTCCGCTCAAATAGCAAACATTGTCGTCAATGTTGGCACATATCATCCACTGATGTTCCATATATTCGATGTGTGGTCTTATACATTCCTGTTTCTTTCGCCATCTATAAGCTTGTAAGGAGTCACCTTGTTCGAGCCTTTTTACTTCAACAATCACTTCCATAATGGGCTACTTTGTCCACGACTCAAGCATCCATACGAGAAGGTCTAGTTCAAATACCGTCCGTAACAAATTTGGTTTGTTCCGCGTGAGTTAACCCTTAAAAAGAATACTTTGAGTAACCACGAAATGCTGTTTGGGGGTGAGTATTGAGTTACAAATAACTTCAGAGGACACTTCCCAACTGATGTACCGGTGTTTGACTACGTGATAAAGAAAAGATAGAGATGTCATGGGGACTAGATCGACGCAAACAAAATGTGGAAAAGGCCAAACGGTCTAAATTAGCATGACACGAATTCAAGTTCATCGACTACAAGTCTAGCACATGCGGGCACAGATAAACATGGGCTACTAAAACATTCTCTCAAATTTATGGATTTAAAAGAGTTTTCAGAGCAAATGTTGGTGCTAATCTCTACCGCTTCCTTGGATGAGGTTGATACTGAATGTTGCTGGTACAAACTTTTAGCCGTGTTCTTTTTTAACAGCCATTAATGTTTAATATGAGAGTGTCTGAAAAGTTTCATCGGTTCCTCGGCCAAGAAAGTTCAAGAATTGATAAGAAGCAAGTTCCTGGGCCGAAAGTGATGAGGTTGTCAAGAATGCCCGATCGTCAGGTCCAATCATAAAATCCTAAGATTTTACAAATTTTTATAGAATAATTATCAGAAAAAATTATCCAATTAGTCTTGAATCTATAGACTATTGTATAGATTCCAATTCAATACTACACTTTTCAATTTTATCAATTTTATTCTTAAACATTTGCATGAAATTCCAATATAGTTTTTGCAACTAATTTTTACTAGAAATTGTTGATTTGGCGGTTCAGTCATCACCGGTTATCTTATATTGCATGTTATCATGTCAGTGATTTCTAGCAAAAATTAATTTGCTAGACTATATTGGAATTTTGCGCAAAAGTTGAGGAACTGAATTGATATCCGTTTAATAAATTTGGAACTAATTAGACAATTTCCTCATGATTATTATAAGATAATTTAGAGAAAAGTACAAAAAAAATAAAAATTCATATACCTATTACATTAATACAAATTTATTCCTAAAATTTTCAATTTGATCAATTTAGTCTTAGACTTTTTTGCATTGATACCAATTTAGTCAATTCGACCAAACTAGGCCATAAATTAGTGACATGGACTACAATAGTCCTACATGGCATAGGTGACACTGACATGGAAAATTTTTATAATGTTAAAACATTTTTTTCTTTTTTTCTTTCTTTTTTCTTTTTCTTTATCCTCCAAGTTGGCGAGGTTGCTAGTTGACCATAGCCAGCCACTGGCTGGTCTAGGCAAGGGTCAAAACTTGTCCTTTGCACCCTTGTTGATCACAAGTGCCCAACTTAGATGTGGGTGAGGGTGCAAAGGCCCTCGCCCAAACCGGGCAAGGGTTGCTAGCCCTCGTCTGTGGCTGGAGATGGTTAGCTAGTGACCTCATTGGCCAACAGTGTAAAGAAAAAGAAAAAAGAAGAAAGAAAATAAAAGAGCAAATAGAAGAAAAAAAGAAAAAGAACAAAAAATTATGAAATATAAAATTAGAATGTCAACACCAATCATGCCACGTAAAACTGTCGGAGTCCACGTTAGTAATTTTTGGCTTAATTGGTCGGATAGATTGAATTTGTACCAATATAAAAATGTTTAGGACTAAATTAGTCCAATTAAAAGGTTTTGAATTGAATTAATATCAATATAATAGTTTAATATTTTTTTAGTACTCTTCACAAATAATTTATCATAAAGTTAGCTAGTCAAATCATCTCACTATTCAAAATTTCAGCCCTTGTAGGAGCAGGTGCAATTTTCACGTAATCTCCATGCACTTAAGTTACTTGGAAATTGAAAGAACAGGGAGGATCAAATTTCCACGTTGGGCCCGCATAGCTAGTTTGGCATCACCAGGCTCCACCTTAAACCCGAAGAGAACTTATTAATCGGTCCTGTAATTCAAAACATTTATGATAATTGAGACTTAACCACAAATTTGGAAAAATAGAGAAATGCTAAATGTATTAATACTACATAAGTTGAATTATTAAATTTGACCGAGAAAAACTTATTAAAGGATGAGAGAGCAAAATGATTGAATTCATGTAGTACATATCGATTTTGGCTCGAATAAAATCATATATGTACCCTTCATGTCCAGATCGGATTGAGCATCGGTGGGGACCTAAACTAAACCAGACCGTTGATGTCCCTACTTAAAACTATGGGTAATGACTTCCCCATGTAAAAATGTGTACAAATTAATTAGTAGATGAGAGAGCGGAAGTGTTAAATTTATGCTTTACGGATCGGTTTCCGCTTAGAACGTTGAAAACCATGTAATTTCTATCTGATAATTGACCAAAAGATTTACGTGAAGTTTGATAGGAGGCTACTCTTTCAAAATAAGCAAGAAAATGGAAAACAATCCTTGTTGCAGAAGCCTTCCACTGCTATGCGAACTTGAAAATCGAGGATTTCAATTGATTTTTTATTATATTTGTGGGAGGAGGTGAGAAAAGAATCTCGGGCTAATTCATAGAACATCGAAATTTCATTCTTTTATTCTCGTAACAAAAATTTATGGATGTTCTTTGAACTTTTATTTTCTTTGAGAAATAAAAAAAAAGTCTTAAATTTATTGTATTTGTGTAAATTCAGTCATGAATATTTTAATTTGGCTAATTTAGTTATTTTGGCAAATTTTGACTCAAAATTACTAACATGGGGACAACACTACTACATAGGACAGCTGTCGGACAATTTTTATATGATCTTTTATATTTTTAATATTTTTTGATATTTAATTTAATTTTTTGTTATTCATTCTTTCTTTTGCTTTTTTTTTTCCTAGTTGAAGTCCAACAACAGTGGTTGGCTAGCCCTCACCGGTCATAGGCAAGGGCTGGCAACCCTCGCACGCCACTAGGTAAGGGTCGCGACCCTTGTCTATGGCCCTCGCCTAGTTTGCTGGCCCTTGACGAGCTTAGATTACTTGTGAGCTAAGAAGCACTGACACTTTTCGGAAACCTTCGTGTCGTGTCCGACACTCCGACACGTGTCTGACACGCTCCGACATGCTCTGACACATTCCGACACGTGGTCAATGAGTGTTGAGAAATCCGACACATGGTCAACTATTCTCGACACACAAGTTCGAAATTCCGACACGCGATTCGAGACACGCACATGGTCAATTTTAAAAATTTTCAATACTTGATGGGTCAAAATATAAATATATGAAAAATTATGAAAATAACAAAAATAAATGGGAAAGATGAAAATTCTTACTCTCAAGTTTCTCAATTATAAGTTTTGATATTCGCGTGAGTGACGATGAAACGCCCTTCTTCTTGTTGACGTTGCTCCGTCGCCCCTACAGACTAAAAGTAGTGATTTTTTTTTCCTTCTTTCCACCTATCGTAGGCGTTGCTTGTGAGTTATCTCTTTTGGTCTATGTCATTAGCTTGTGAGTTATCTCTTACATTTTGTATGGCAAATTTAGTTATTTGCTTTTCTTTTAGTCATACTTCGAGAGTTCTTGTCCTAGATTTTCATTTTTTCTCGAACCTTGTTTTGCAATGGAGCTCCAAGCTAGTCTATATCATGAACTTCGAACTCTGTCTGGGACTATAAGAAATCTCACTAATTTCTGATAAGTGTAAGAAAACATGACACGTTTCTTCAAATTTACTCTTTTGTGTTTGCAATTTTTGAATTTCTTATTCAATCTCTGTCAAATTAAAATAATGAATGATATCAACAAATGTTAAATTTAGTATAAATTAATTCTATGCTCTTTTTATTATTTATTTTTTATATTATATAAAAATATATATTTAATATATATCGTGTCGGGACGTATCTGAATTCTCTATTTTTTTTTTAGAAATAATGTGTCGGTGTGTCGTGTCGTGTTGTGTTGTATGTCATGTGTCCGTGTCGGTGCTACATAGCTTGTGAGCAAGCCTAAATTCAAGAAGGAAATTACTTATCCAAACTATGATTTGGGCCTTGTTGGCTTGGGAGGGCCTAAGCGGGGCAAGGGGCGACAAGGATATGTTCAGATTAATTAATCGATCAATATCTAATTTCTGAATTGGTTGTAATAACTATAATCAATAGAGCTACGAAAACAATTTGGTTGTTTGGTTAAGTAAAAAAAAAAACTATTAATTATATAATGTTTATCCAACGTATAAGACTAAACTCCGTCGTTGCCAATCTCTTGGGCCACTCCTCGGAGTCACAGAGTTGCGTGGCTTTATAATTACCTGGTACTGTTAAGGCGGGGAGACCGTCTCAACCGTTGTAGATCCGGTCGTGAAACTGTGCCGGGTATCGTAATTATTATTAAAAAAAACTCAACTATATGTACGTGTCTAAAAATCCGCTAAAAATAGGAGTCGATAAAACAAATTATTGGGTTAATGCATAGAATATCAAAATTTCCTTTCTTCGATTCTCATAAAAAATTCCGAATGTACTCCGAACTTTTATTTATTTTCACCCTCTTTTCTCAAACAATGTAATTTTGAGGTGTGTTGGACTAAGATTTTCCAGTGGCACGCACACAAATCGCTTGAATATGATAGGCCTAATGCCTTAAAAAAACCTCCAACTTTAGATCCAGTCTCAATTTTACCATAATTTTTTTGTCTCGTAAAACACCCTTAATTTTACGTCTTGTCCCTATTCTACCAAAAACTCTTTCTGTTTTATGAAAAGCCCTAACTTTTAAGTCTTGTCCCAATTTTACTGTTCAATCCAATTTTATCCTGTATTTTTTAAAGTCTTACATAAAACCACAAACTTTTACTTAAGTAAAAAATCTGCCCACTTTATCCCTCCATCCACAATTTACTGTTGACAATTGAGAGATGGAAAACTCCCAAGCACGAGATATTTAAGTGTCCCAAGCCTGAGCTCTCCGATCTTAAGAGATGGTGTATTCCCAAGCATGAGAGATTGAGGAGTGCCAAATCACTAAGGGTGATTTTAACAGAGGGTTAATAGAGAGCAGGATTTAGATTCAAGTAAAAGTTGGCGACCTTTTATGAGACAAAAGAAATTAGAGTGAAATTGAAGCTGGACCTAAAGTTGAGATTTTTTTACGAGACAAAAAATGTTTAGGGTAAAATTGGTATTGGACTTAAAGTTGAAGATTTTTTATGATACAAAAAAAGTCTAGGGTAGAATTGGGATTTGACCTAAAGTTTTGGGTTTTTTATGAGACAAAAAAAAAGTTTATGGTAAAATTGGTAAGTGACTTAAAGTTTGAGATTTTTTATGAGACAAAAGATAGAATTGGGACAAGAACTAAAATTAGGGGTTTTTTTTTAGAGTATTAAGCTAAATATGATATCAAATGAAAGGAAATATTAGAATGTCCAATAAAGGAGTTAGTGGAGGGAGATTACATATATATAAAAAACATATAGATCCTGTAGACAAGTGGAATGAGACATTGTAACTCCCCTTTCATGTATAAGTTAGATTAAGAATTACATGTGAAATTCGACGAACAAGGCCACGCACATGATATGAAATGAGGTCGAATCTACTTTTGATATGAAATGAGGATGTCCAACAAAAAAACTTAAGCTAATAGTTGGAGGGACACTATTCTCTAAAACCCATAAACAAGCGGCATGCAATTCTATAATAAAAGTGGTAGTTAAATCGGATCTTTGAAATTCTGATGGATCAAACCAACCGACCATGTCACGAATGGTCAACTTTGATCCTACTACCCTAAAGGTAAAAGATACTTCATCCGATACCGCCAAGGCCTAGATTTTGGGTTTTGGAGAAAGGCTGAAGAATGGAAAAATTATTATAAAAGTCCTAAATTTATTATATGAATCAAATAGTCCTAAATTTGACTAATTTAAGCCCAAGTTTTTTGATAATTGTTCAATATATGTGACCTAAATTGTTGATGTGATGGTCCAATTAACAAACCTACTCCACAAGGCAAATTTGACAATTACGTGAAAATTTTAGCAATTTTTTAAAAATATATTTTATGATTTTTTTTTCTTCTCTCTTTTTCCCTATTTCACTCCATCAATCGCTAGGGCCTTGGCAATGGTCAATATTGTTCATGGTCTACAAGTGAGGGCGTCATGGTCTTGCCTAGATTTGGTGAGACGAGGTGATGACATCATCGCCAAATCTGGGTGAGGGTCAACGAGGGTGTTTTGGCCCTCGCCTGCTTAGGCTTTCCATCTAAGAAAGAAAGAGATCCCATATTCAAATTTTCTCAATCTTAGTTCCTAGAGTCACCCTCATGAGTCACTTGTAATTATCCGGTGTGTTCAAGATGGAGGGACTGCTACACTTGTTTGGAATTAGTCATTTGCCAACTGGCGCCTGACACTCCTTATATAAAAATCAAAATACGAGTGAAAATATCAAATACTGAGAGAGACAACTTGAATCAAAATCTATTATGAACAGATGAAGCGAAGATGAAAACATATCGGAACATTTTTTGCGAAAGATTCTACAGATCCGTGTATTGCACTTGCTTTTTTATTATCATTTGTTATTGCTAATTTTAAATAGGTGATATTATTTTTTCAAACCTGTAAGAAATTTTATGTCAGTGGATTTAATTATTCCGGAGTCACTTTTTTAAACGTGTTAATAAAGTAACGGTCATGGCGAATCATTATTATTTTGCACACATATATCTAAGAAAATGATCATTTTCATAGAGAAATAATACTTCTGCGACACTTTTCATTTTTCTGTTTATTAAATACTGTAGCTGATCAATCGGTGAGTCTGGATAGGCTTGGCCAATTTCCATATACTGGTCCCAAAAGTCCTTACTCAAGTCTGTCCATAATTTTAAATTTTTACCGTCGTTTATAAAAAGACTGGGCGAGGGCGGTCCTGAAGGGTCTATGTGAGCAAGCCTAAATTCAAGAAGGAAATTACTTATCAAGACCTGTCTAAATTATGCTTTGAACCTTCTTGGCTCGGGATGGCCTAAGTGCCAACAGGCCACCAGGCCACGAGCAAATTAATTAATCGATTAACTTTCCATATCTTAATTGGGGGTGATAACTAAAAACAATAAAGCCACAATGACGATTAGGTGGCCTCTTGCCTTAGATAATCCCAACTTTAGGTTTTGTCTCAATTTTACCCATAACTTTTTCTTTTTTTTTGGTCTTATAAAAAAACCTACAACTTTAGGTCATATCCCTATTCTACCTCAAACATTTTTTTTCCATAAAAAACCCTCGACTTTAGTCTAGTGCCAATCTACCCTAAACTTTTTTTCGCCACATAAAAAATCACAAAAATTTACTTGAGTCCCAAATCTACTCCCATTAACTCTCCATCCAAAATTTCTCTTGACAATTGAGAGATGAAAAAACTACCAAGCATGAGCTATTTGAGGATCTCGAGCTCAAGCTCTTCGACCACAAGGAATGAAAGACTCTCAAGCACATGATATTGAATTTTAAGCACAAAATCGAAGATTCCCAAGCAAGATGGAAGGAAAACTCTCATAAGAGTAAAAGCAATTGAAGAAGCCTCACCCTATTTGCTCTAGATTTTACCTAAGTTTCAAATTTAAGAAGATGACATTTGGGCTAAAGTTAAAATTCATCTCTAAAATACAACATCTTCAATTTGGAAAAAAAAAAAAAAAAAAAAGAACTAGAGTAATAATACCACTTCACTAATGGCAAAAGTTTAGGATATAATTAGGTTTGTACCAAAAATTGAGGAACTTTTATGAGAAAAAAAAAATTCAAGGTACAATTAGAACTGAACCTAAAGTTTAGAGTTTTTTTTTTTTTTTTCGGGTGTCAGACCCAATTAGATGGTTTGGTTAAGTAATAAAAGAACTATTGATTTTATACGTTAATCCAACATATGAGACTCAACTTCAAAGTCGCCAAGAGAGTCATAGACGTACGTACCTCTGTAATTACTTGGCCGTAAAGGTGGGGGAGACTACCACAACTGTGACAGATCATTTGATTATCAATTGGTGCCGGCTATCAAATGCATCTACGCGTTTAAAGATATACACAAAATAGTAAAAAGGCACGATCCACGAGAGAGCCGCCAAAGACCGACTAGTTTCACTTTACCGTTTTGTCACAATGGTATTCCCCATCACTGTCCACACTCCTTTCCATCCGCCACCTGCCTTCCCTTTGAATACTTTCAAAGAGCACGTTCAAATTCTTGCGCCCTATAAATACCCCAACAACATGGCCATCTTCTCAATCTACGACCGAACAGCTTTAAGAAAGAGAGAGAGAGAGAGAGAAGAGAGTGGTGGTGGCGGCGGTGAATCTGCTCGTTTGTAATGGAGTCTCCTTCCCCCGTCCATGTGCCCAGGTGGACTCCGAGATCGAGTCCCACAATTTCATTCCCGCCTAGCGAGGAAGCCAACGAAGATGATGAAATACAGGGCTCGGCTTCTGAAGGAGATGACGATGGCCTGTCCACTGAAGGCCACGGCGTCGTCTTTCCATTCAGTATCGGCTTCGCCGCTGTTCGAGATGCCCATGATGATGAAGGAGCGCGACCTGATCTGTTCACGGGAGCGCACGACGACGATGGGAGCGGGATGTTCTTGACGTGGAAGGACTTGTGGGTGACGGCGCCGGACCGGAGAAACGGGACGCATCCCATATTGCAGGGGCTCACCGGGTATGCCGAGCCGGGTCGGATGCTGGCCGTCATGGGTCCTTCCGGCTGTGGCAAGTCAACTCTCCTCGATGCCCTTGGAGGTACGCATCGAATAAATCTATCTTTCTACAGTAATTCAGCAAGTCATAAATGCGCTTTTCAATTGCCATTATTCTTTAGGTAAAGCAAGCTCAAAACAAGTTGACTTCTAGATGTTTTTAGAAAGTCTCCATTTTGGCTAGTGAAATGTACGATAGCTGAGCATTTTTTTATATAATGGACAAATTCATAGTTTAATAATGTAGATCTTATAAGCCAAATTGTATATATATTACTCTATTACACATTATAAAGTAAAAATATAAATCCCCCACTTCTCTAATTCTTTATATTGTAATTGCCCCGAGTTATTGAAACCTTTAAATATCTTCTCTTTTGTTAGTATTTAAATTTTCTTTTTGCACTTATTCACGGATACGCGAATGCTCCTTTATTTGTCAAGCCTAAAGAAACAAAAATCTTATTAGTAAAATTAGTAGACATGCGTGACAAATTATATATATTTATTTTGAAATAAATGGAATGAAGAACTCGACCTTCGAGGAAATATAAGAACCCAACCAGACTTAGCTACAATCTTTTGTGATCCAACTTTATAGAATAATCTTTGTGTAATGGTATTATTCTTCTGTCCTAGGAACTGATTTGGTAAGTGTGTAAGCCTTTCTATATGCCCAAGGACCAAGTGTTATTCCTCCCTCTATCACATAGATAAAGACGTAGATGAAGAAAAGGAAATCTTTATGATAAATCAGGACGCTGGAGACCTTGGACTAGAAAACAATCTATAATAAACAACTGGGAAAATCACAACGAATCCTAAATTGGTACATCCGTACCACATTTATATTAAATTAATTTTATATCGCAAATTATTTGAAATTCATACACCTATGACAAATCTATCAAAATCTTTGACCAAAATTAGGGATTTTAGTAGATTTTCAAAACATAAGGGAGCTCTTAGGTCAAAATTGTTTTATCACATTTCCTTACCTTAGTTCATTTTCTTTAGATTTGATTTCTCCAAAATGTCGTTATTTTGAATTTTCACTTGAATTAACGTCACACACCAATAATCCGAGTTGTTTGCCACATATGTTTCCACAAAAATGAACTACGGAAAAATATCTTCATAGTCTACGAAAATATTTGGACATAAATCATTTGCAATAATGAAAATATTTTTTATTGACTAATTTCAAGTAATACAAAATATCTCTTTTAGGAAAATATTTTTAAATCATTCTATTTCGGTGAAATAAACATAGCCTAATAAACGTGGCACGAGCATATCGATTTGGGATATTTTTATTTTATTTCACATAACAACAGTGTTTAGGTAATACTTTTTCATTCTATGATGCCCACATTTATCCCATTCATCTCATCGCGTGCACTAGATTTAGACTTTTCTCGTGTGTACTTATTCCCTCCTTTCATTACCATGTTTTACAAAATTTTGGCAGAGTAAATTCAACAACATGCGAATATGACCGAACGGCTCGAGTGATTTTTTTTTGGGTCAAATGATTTGCTGAAGTGAACGATTTTCATACGCATTGTAAACCCTTTTGTGAGGAGGCACCCCTTCTCTCAAAATTACGGGGCTCTTTTATTGTGTTCCTTAAAGGAAAAAAACATATTCTCAAGGCAATGCATATGTCAGCGTCATCCCAGGACAAAAACCATGTAAACTCCAATTTATTGGGAGATCGTTTCAAGTGGCTGTAGTTATTGACCTTAGATGCATGCATGCTGACCCAATATGATTACAGCTTTTTATTATTTTAAAAATGTCTTTTCGCACTTGGTCTCCAATGAAGACGTAGACGAAGAAAAATGAGAGTTTTTCATGGTAAATTAAGATGCCGGACATCTTGGATTCGAAAACAAACAATAATATATAAACTTTGAAATCACATCGCCGAATATTTCGAAGCCACGTTGAGGCAGGCTGACTAATACTGAAGCCGATGAAGTCGGGTAACCCGCCAAACCTTAGAAAAGAAACTGTAGAAGTCAATGAATCTTATCCAAGCTGTCTCGTCTCATTTATCGGGAAGTCGACGAATGATACGACTTCCCTCCCCCTTCGACAGCTTTCTTCTTTTCCTGACTAATCCCCACAAGACACAACGTCTCTATCGTCTCGGCCGCATTTGATAATCGATAGTTAGATAGGATTTCGTAACATGATATTACGGGCAGATGAATTTAAATTAGGTATGAATGAGAAAAACATGGATTTTCGAAATTGTCCATGTTGTGAGGGCATGAAATTAACCGAATTCTCCTTTTTATTTCAAATTCAAGCATTTAATCATTTGGAACAAAGTACCCAACAAATCTGTTATCTTTCCTTATCCATTTCATTTTTATTTACGGATTCTATCCCTTTGTTCTTAATAAAAAACTTTTTGCAGGGAGATTAAATTCAAGCACTCAACAGAAAGGAGAGATCTTAATCAATGGTCGCAAACAACCACTTTCTTTTGGAACTTCCGTAAGCCTAGCTGATAGATCTAAATCTTAGTTTATACAAATCGTTCTTATAGTAAATTTTCACTTTATTTATTTATTTATTTTTGTTTTTGGTTTTGCTATAGGCTTATGTGACTCAGGATGACACACTAATAACAACTCTGACGGTGAGAGAAGCCGTGTGCTACTCAGCTCAGCTCCAATTGCCAGAATCCATGTCGAAATCGGAGAAGAAGGAGAGAGCTGAGGCGACGATTAGAGAGATGGGATTGCAAGATGCGAGAGATACTAGGATAGGTGGGGGTAGCGCCAAGGGCCTCAGCGGTGGCCAAAAGAGGAGGGTCAGCATTTGCATTGAGATCCTGACACGCCCGAAGCTCCTCTTCCTTGATGAGCCGACCAGCGGGCTTGACAGTGCGGCATCATACCATGTGATGAACCGCATTACCAAGCTGGCCCAACATGACCGGAGGACGGTGATTGCCTCGATTCATCAGCCTAGCAGTGAAGTCTTTGAGCTTTTCCACAATCTCTGCCTTCTTTCTTCTGGGAAAACAGTCTATTTTGGCCTTAGATCAGGGGCAGAACAGGTGCATGTGATATTGGACTACTAAGGACTACTAAGGACTACTAAGTTATAAATTTTTGCTTGTTGCAAGCAATGAACATTTTCCTAACCATCTTTTTTTGTTGCAGTTTTTTGCATCAAATGGTTTCCCATGTCCTATCCTTACAAATCCATCCGATCACTACCTCAGGACGATTAACAAGGACTTCAAATTAGTAAGTCAGCCACTGAAACTTGATTTATTCAACCATAATTTCAAGAATTGAAGGAAATTTCATGGACCCGATGAAACAAAAAAAATTGTCAGGACATTGAACAAGGAGGCCATGGCATGAATGCAGAAGAAGCCATTGAAACTCTGGTCAAATCTTATGAGTCATCTCTGATGCGTCACCAAGTTTGGCGGCAAGTGTCCAAAATATCCGGAAAGGTATGCAATTTGTGATATTATGTGGATTGGAAAATTATAAAGGAATCAGAAAGTTTCTCATAACTTGTATGTTTCCGTTAGAATGTTGGCGGAAATTTGGGAAGAAATGGAAGTCAAGCAAGCTTCATTACCCACAGCATTGTTCTGACTAAGCGATCGTTCGTGAACATGTATCGTGACTTGGGTTATTACTGGCTTCGTTTAGCAATCTACATTGCATTGTGTCTGTGTGTTGGGACAATCTTCTACGACATCGGATCCACCTATGGCTCAATTCAGGTAAGGTCTGATATTGGGACAGTATGTATGTTCTAAATAATCTAGTGAACAAATCATTGAAGAATGAGATTTATAAGTCACTGCACATTCTATTGACCAAGTTTCTTAATTTTTACGAGTTTACAGGCAAGAGGTTCGATGCTAATGTTCGTTGCGGCATTTCTTACTTTTATGGCAATCGGCGGTTTCCCCTCTTTTGTTGAGGACATGAAGGTACTTCTCTCTATTTCCTTTTCTTTTCTTTTAGGTTTAATGCTCCGATTGCTTATCATTATACCAAAGTCATGAGAATCCTACATTTTCATTTTACCAGGTCTTTGGGCGAGAGAGATTAAATGGGCATTACGGTGTCGCGGCGTTCGTTATAGGCAATACATTTTCGTCCATCCCTTATCTACTAATCATCTCTCTTATCCCAGGAGCCATTGCTTATTACTTGGTTGGCCTCCAAAAGAGTTTTGAGCACTTTGCCTACTTCGCTTCAGTGCTCTTTGCGTGCATGTTGCTAGTCGAGAGCTTGATGATGATCGTCGCAAGTATAGTCCCAGACTTCCTCATGGGGATCATAACTGGTGCCGGAATTCAAGGTGTGATGATGCTAAATGGAGGGTATTTCAGGTTGCCAGATGATCTCCCCAAGCCATTCTGGAGATATCCCATGTATTACATCTCGTTTCATAAGTATGCCAACCAAGGTTTCTTCAAGAATGAGTTCGAAGGGTTAATGTTTCCCAACCGGATGGCGGGGTCACCTACAATTGGTGGTGAAGAGATCTTGAGAAACTATTGGCAAGTGGAAATGGGCTACTCTAAATGGGTGGATCTTGCTATCTTGCTTGGCATGGTGGTCATTTACAGGCTCATGTTCCTTGGAATAATAAAGGCAGCGGAGAAGATGAAGCCGCTGGTGAAAAACTTTAGGGCTAAATCTCCTAACCATCCCATACATGTCACGGAGAATCATTCTTCAACGCCCTGATATGGCAGCAAGTTAGGGTTACTTATTTAATAGTGATAAACTGGTGTGCTTATCTTTAACTGTAGTTGAAGTAATAAATCTCATTCCATGGATAGCAATAAACTCTCTTCGATCATGGGTCTGAAATGTCTGCTTCGAACTTGATCATGAAGAAATATGTTGAATGGGCTTGTATGGGAAACATATCTCCATAGCATAGGACCAAAGAACGTTATTCTAAAGCCCCACCACCTTTGAAGCTCAAGATAGTTCTGATGAAGTACAGATTGTGAATCCAGCCTGGGTTGTGGAGGATATCTCTTATACCAAATGATAAAAGCACACAAAGTTTTGCGCTCCAGTCCTCATTTCCAGTTACAGGAAGAGCTGAGATGGTCATTTGGCCTCTTACTTATATCATGGGTGTGTATTTTGGACCTTTTTGATCCTTACAAAGGATCTCCTATTCATTTCGCTCGACAGATTTGATTCATTTGCAAACTCATCCCAGATTTTCCTTAGTAAGGTCCCTTCCCATAATGCATTCTAATTAAAGTTAATGTCACAAAGAACCCCAAATTGATACATCCACAACAAATTTACCTCAAATTAATATTTTGATCACAAAAAACTCCGAACTGATACATTTGTGACAAATTTACCATATGTTAGTTTTGCGACCTATCTTTCTGGGCCTTGCGATAATCCCAAGGAATAGGTTTAGTTACATTTATTTATAAAGTCAATTTGAATGGTTCGTACAAATGGAATCTCAAATAAAGTCATTGAACAACCCCACAAATAAATAGAAAATTTGAATAGTACATACGAACGGTGACCTAGAATGACTACTCCGATTTGTTAAAATTGCAAATAGATTGGCAATTATAAACATAAGTCCCCTCATACTCATCCTTCGCATGACAATGATTTATTTAAAAGTTGTTTAGATAATCTAAAATATGAATTTAGGAGGCGCCACTAGTCTCTTGTTTGGGGCTAGCTAAATCAAGGGTTGAGAGACCACCCTTGATTTCCATCGGACCAGAGATTTCATGGGTTTGAGGACTTGGGCTATGGTAAAGATTTCTGTTAATACCTATGAGTATGGTTTGTTATCTAAACTGGTCATACAGTCTTTTTACATTTTCATACAAGTCTAAAGATAGGTGATCACATATGGATGGTTCGTTTGTGCCATTTTTATGCTAACTATGGAAAAAGAAAAAGAAAGGCAATCAAGGGCTAAAGTACAACACAAGTGCTAAAACTTGGCACAATAGACACTTAAGTGCCAAAACTTCTAGAAGGTACACTTAAGTGCCAAAATCGGAGAAGAATAGGACACTTAAGTGCCAACAGCAAAAATTTCCAAATAAATTGTTGACGTGGCAATGTTCTAGCGAGTTAAGTATAAAATAACGTCATTTTACGAGCTAACGTGGCTAGATAAGTACATAATGACATCATTTTTGGTGTTGACGTGGCTATATAAGCCCAAAACGATGTCATTTTGCCTCCGAATTAGAATTTTAATATAAATAAAAATTAAATAAATTAAAAGAACTGAATTTATTTAAAAAGACAGTAGTAGCAACGTTTGGTGAGGGCTTGCACAGCCTTTGTCGCACCCCACCATCGCCGACCCCATGCACTTATTGACATTATGCGAATCCCAAGTCTGAGCCCATCAAATTCAATTGGACCCACTTTCACTCAAAAGCTTAAGGCAATTAATTACGGACCAACTAGGATATATTAACAACTCAACGCTATACTAATTCTTTGGTGGGACTTCCTAACACAACTCTCAAGCACAACTCAACAATCTCCCCCTCAATGTGAGCTCAATGTTAGGTTTGCTCTCTTTAATGAAACACCGATACATATTGGAAGTGGGCCACCAATCAATCATTAATTTTAACACCATTTGTTGGGAGGACGTAGTAGAAATCTCGATACTATCAATCGGAAGATCGGCAAGAGGAAGCTCAAGTCCAAGCTCATCAACATATTTAGTTTGATTCATCTTCACTCAAAAGCTTCAGTCGATTAGTTATGAGCCAATTAAAATATATTAATTATGGAACTTTCTAACATAACTCACATGCGCAACTCAACAACACTTACTTGTTATCAATTCACATTGAGCCATATCATCTAGTGATACTCCCTTTATTTTATATGCAATTTGGTCATTCGTCTCATTTGTCCGAGCCCTCATGCACAAATGATCACTCCCAATATTTGTCGGATCGAATGTGGCTGTAATCTGTCCACGACCAAGCCGTTATTGGAGAGGGTCCGACTCAATACTATCTGTAAAAACTTTGCTCGTTCCACACGAGCCATCCTTAGAAGGACTAATCAGAGTAACCAAAAAAGGCTATGGCTATTTGGGGGTGGGCATTAATTTATAAATCATTGAAGAGAACATCTTTCAATTGATATATGGCTTTTCACTAAATATAGAAATTAGAGATATGTCAAGAGGACATCTAATACAAACCAAGCAAGTGTTGGCATAAATAAATAGGGGCTAAGAAGAATATTTCTTTCAAATAAACCAGTGCATACTCTACTATCTTGACCAAGCCTAGCTAAGGAAGGGTTACAACGTAGAGAATAACTTATCAAATATAATGGGACACTTAAGGGCAATTATTGGTACTAATTTTTACCACATACATTTCTAGATAAGGTTGACATTAAATGTTGGTACACCCTTTTAGCCAATGACAGTGTACTTTGGCAAAGTAAGCTTTTACCACATACTATTGCCAGAGCTATTAATGTTTAGGATTAGCATAACTAGAAAGTTAATTGCTTCCTCGTCCAAGAAAGTTCACTAATTGATAAGAAGTAAGTGCTTTTCAGTGGCACGTGTGAGTTATGTTAGAAATAATCATATTGAAGATTTAATGTGGTGTGGAGTAATCAATATTCTAATTGGTCTATAATTTGAGTAAATGTGAGTCCAACTAGATATGTTAATGGGGGTTGGACTCAAGCTCCATCTTGGCGATCTTTTTAGGTGAAGGCATCAAGACTTCTATTGTACATTCCCAACAAATGGTATCAAAGCCCATAGTTGATTAGTGGCCCACTCTCACTGTGTATCAATATTTGGTTAAGGGGAGCAAACCTAATATTGAGCTCACATGTAAGGGGAAAATTGTTGAGTTGCATGTGTGAGTTGTGTTAGAAAGTCCCTCTATAGAGAATTTGTGTGGTGTCAAGTAATCAATATATCCTAGTTGGCTCATAATTAACTGGCTTAAGTTTTTGAGTGAATGTGGGTCCAACTAGATATGTTAATAGATTCAAACTTGAGCTCTCTCTTGATGATCTCTCTGAGTAAAGGTATTGGGATTTAGATTTGCACGCAAAAGCAATGCTAGAAGAAGTTGGAAATTCATGTTGGCACATGATTTGCAAATAGAGACTAATGTGACGAGTGGAAGCATTAGAGACTTAGAGAAGCTCGTTCATCATCAAATTAGAAAAAGTTATTGGAAATGGGGGCTAAAATGTGGATAAAGAGGAGTTAGTCCTTCTGACTACATTGAAATTTTGTACGATGATTTTAGTAAAATCAAAATATTTAGAACTGAATTGACATCCATATAACATGTTTGGAATTGATTGAATAATTTTCCTATCCAGCTCTTTGCTAAGAAAATATCAAACATGTCTATGATTTCCATGTAATCTCATTTCCTCATGCTTTACATTTCCTTGTACTTAAAATTTATGTAGATTCATCATCATCCGGGAAAATTCCAAATAAGGACCTCAAGTTGACCAATTTTCTCAAATTAGGATCCAAAATGAACTTTGTGTCAAATAAAAACCTAAAGTGGACCCATTTTCTCAAATAAGGACCCGAAGTAGTTGAATCAATTCCAAATAAGAACAAGCAATATTAGAGATCAGGCAATCACAACAAGCATCAAGGCACTAGTGAGGGGTGCCAGCGATTGAAGCTTTGTCCAAGAGCAACTTCAATAGTCATTGGAAAGAGTATCGGCTTTTTTCGGATGATGAGTTCTTAAGGTCTCAAGTGAATGGTTTCTAAAGGGTATTTATGGTGGGGAAACATGAACCGAAGCTCCATATATTTTGCAGAAGTTGAATGATTTGGAAAATATCTTCCTAAAGATTGTTGCTTATGTCGCTTAAAATAATAAGCAAATGAAAAATATTTTTATTATCAATAACAATTTATATCAAAAATATTTTCATGGACAACAAAAATATTTTTTATTTATTCATTCTTGTAAGCGATAAAAACATTCATTTTTAAGAAAAAAAATTTCAAATCATACATTTCCTGTGAAATAAACAAAGCCTAATTATTAAAAGAGATTCCACAATGTGGAGATCCATAAATGCTAAACACGCAAATGACATTTTGTTGCATGTTGTTAGGACATAGGACAAGCTCACTATAAAATGTTAGGGGGAGGCAAAGCTAGGATTTCACAGTCAAGTCATGATATGAACTTATCAAGTCAAGATCTCTAGAGCATATCATGGAAATTGAGATAATGTTGGAAGGGAATCCATTAGTTGGTTAATAAGAGGAGTTTCCTTACTTATCATATTGGCATTTTTGAAGGTAATATCGTCCATTTAAAGCAATAGAGGTGTCTCCAGCTATATTTAAGGCAAAATTAAAGTACAAACACCGGGAATAATCTTTGCCAGCAACATAGATATTACAAAAAAAAGGGGGGGGGCTAAATTTGTTGAAAGATAAATTCTATATAACACAAAATTATTTTATTGATTATTGGGGCTTTTAAATAATACAACGTGGATATTTATAACCTGCAATCAACAATTATTCACAAACTCTTATTTAATTTGAATGAACAAATAATCTCCAATCCTATGTTTGGCTATGGTTACAAGAAGTTATAGTATATCCATGATCTTCTAGCAGTGATAATCTACAAGAAGTTAAAGATATGAAAATATCAATTCCGCTACTTCATAGCAACATGCTGATATCGTTGACCTTGTCCACTAGCGAAAGGCTCTCATCACTCATGATGTCAATCATCAACAACTTTATTGGCAAGTTGTCGATCTCCAACTTGTCAATTGTTTTGTGCATTGATCACTAAACTCTATCTTCATCGACTAAGCCAGTCACTCATAGATAATAACTAAAATTTGTTATTTCTTTATTGGGCAAAAGATTGCTTCAAATGCCATAACTTGGCACAAATGGACACTTAAGTGCCATAACTTACAAAAGTGACACTTAAGTGCCACATTTTAAGAAAAGTGGGATACTTGAGTGCCACCTCCGGCGAAGCCGGCCGGAAATCATACGTGGCAATTAAATATGAATATTTCTCGCCGAGGTGGCTTACCGGAGAGCTGACTCAGCTCTAATTCACCTAAAACGACATCGTTTTGACAATAATTTGAATTTTAATATAATTTAAAAATTAATTAAATTAAATTTAAAACAAAATAATTATTTATATTTATATTTATATTTATTAAAAAAAAAAGATGGAGGAGAAGGAAGGCAGCCGGCGGTTGAGGGCTAAGCCCTCACCACCGTTGCCTCCCTACCATCGTCAGAAGGTGGGGAAGGGTCGACCGAGGCTGCGAGCCTTGGCCGAGGGCCTGCGTGCCCTCGCCCCAGATTTGGGCGAGGGTCGCGGCTCTCGCCTGGCTGATAGGGGTGAGCGATCCCCGGTTCCGATTCGGTTTTGTCTGGAACCTGGAACCTACTCTCGAGTACAGGTTCCTCAATTTTTGGAACCTGAAACCTACCCGTCAAAACCGAGAACCCGAAACCTACCCTGTCACAGATTCCGGGGTCGGTTCCAAATTCCAATAGGTTCTTTTTTTTTGGTTTCATTTTCGTAATGAGCGCGAATATCCGAAAGTCGAAATAATTCAATAGTTGGCCCTCCATTTTCGGTACCTGCCAATACATAGCAATGTGAATCTTTTACATTCGAATAGACAACTAAATTCATAGTTCTTCATTGTCTAATGTATAATTTGGTGATTCAATTTCAGCAAAAACTTTAAAGGTGTTGGCAGTTGTTGGAGCATCGAAAACAATAGCTGAACAGAAATGAAAAAAGAAAGAAAGAAATGAAATAATAGAGAATATGGAGTTGGGTCAATTTAAGTCAGCATGCGAGTTAGGAGAGCATTTATCAACAGCCATATCTAAAAGTTTTAAAAAATTAATGAAAGAATGAACTGATATAAAAGAAAGAAGCGGATATTTCTCCCCATTTTCTTCCCCTTTCATTATTGTCAGGGGTATCTACACTAGCCTTACGCGTGATATTAAATTCATCTGGAGGAATAGCCTTACGCATGATATTAAATTCATCTCTTCCAGTGTCGGAATTAATGTAATCAAGTTCCTCGAGAAGGAGCTCGACCTCTCTCCACAGGTGACGCTGATGTTGGCAGAGATTCAGGAGCAGCAGAGCCTCATAAGGTCGTACGAGATCATGGTGAAGAAGATGGAGGCCGAGGCGGAGCGCAAGGAGTCGGATATCTCCGCGCTAAGAAGGAAGCTCGACGAGCTCGTCTCCAAGAACCGGTCGTCGGAGAAGAAGCTCAACGCGAGCAGCGTCTCGCCCTTGTTCGACGGCTTCAAGCTCGCGTCGTTGAGCCCAACCCACTTTGCCCAAGTCCTCCATTACGCCTTACAATCCGTGAGGCACTTCGCGAAAACCATGGCTCGCGAGATGGAGGCGGCGAACTGGAACCTTGACGAGGCCATCTGATTCATCGAGCTGCGAGTGAGGTTCGCGAAGCCCGGCCACTGGCACTTCGCCATCGAATCGTTTGTGGCCAAATCGATCTTCGAGGGAGGTCCGGCGACGGCGAGCACGCGGTGACGGCGACGGCGACGGCGACGAAGACACGAGTCTCACGGCACCAACGGCGGAATGGACGGCGCGACGAAGACGGCGGCAGTCACGGCTCAACCCACGGCCATAGGGGGAAGCTCTCGGTTCTGGCGGAAGCAGTGGCAGTTCGGAGCAACGACGGCCCGAACGGCTGAGCGAGCGACGGCAAGAGGTGGTGATGGTGGCTTGGAGACGGCAGCGGCGGCTCACGGCGGTGAGGGGTAACGCGGACGGCGCGACAGCTCGTCGGGCTCAACGGCGAGACGACTTGTTGGACAAGCGGTAGGGGGTGGTGGTTCGGTGGCCAAGAGATGGTGGTGAGTAGGGCGTGGGGTGGCGATGTGGTGGTGGGTGAAGCAGCAGCCAGCAAGAGGAAGAAGAAGAAGAAGAAGAAGAAGGGGTGGGGTTTCGGTCGAGAGAGGGGGAAAGAGAAGAGAGAGAGAGAGAAGAAAAGAAAAAAATTGGGGGGGCAGGAAGTGACGTGAGGAGGGAAAATGGGAGAAAAGAAAGAGAGAGAGAGAGAAAGAAAGGGGAAGGGGGAAGAATCGCAGAGGGGGGAAATCATGTGAGGGGAAGCTGGGTTTTTTTTTTTTTTTGAATTATGACCGATTTCGGTTCCAGTTCTTATGGGAACCGAACTGGAACCGGGAACGCCGATTCCCAGAAAAAGGGAATCGGTTTCTTTGGAACCGAGAACCGAACTGGACCCTCTGGTTCAGTTCCCCGGTTCCTGATTCTACCCGAGAACCATGCTTACCCCTATTGGCTGACCTAAGGGCCACTGCTCGCTAGGATGACCCCCCAATAGGCGGCGGCCCTTAGGTCGGCCGGGCCTCGGCTAGGGCTCGGCGGCCTTGGCAAACCCTCCCCCACCTCCCCGGCGACGGAGGGGAGATGGCGGCGGCAATGATGAGGACTGAGCCCTCAACTACCAACTGCCTCCCTACTCCTCCCCCTCCCTTTTTTTCTTTTCCTCCTCCTCCTTCCCCCTCGCTGGATTTGGGCGAGAGCGAGGGCCGCAACTCTCGCCACCGATCAGGCAGGGTTGCCAACCCTTGGCCTAGGCCAAGCAACCCCGGCCGACCTTGCCCCCTCTGTCACTGGCCCTTGCCACCGGAGGCGAGGAGGAGGCGGCGGCTGAGGGTTGAGCCCTCGGCGACTCCCTTTTTTTTTTTTAAATATTTTTAAATATTTGTATTTTTTTATAAATGTTTTAAATAAATTTAATTTTAAATTTAATTTAATTAATTTTATATTAATATTTTTATCACGTTAGTACCAAAACGATGCTGTTTTGCACTTGCTTTGCCAGAAAATTGACACGTTAGCGTTTTAGCCGAATTGACACTTAAGTGATCCATTTAGCTTTGATTTTTGCACTTAAGTGTCACTTTCGTAAATTATAGCACTTAAGCGTCCCTTTGTGCCAAATTATGGCACTCTAGGGATCTGCGCGTCTTCTTTATTGGCTAAGGGTCAGAAAACGAAGGGAATCATTCCAAGGGACGGATTGAAGATGCTCAGCTAAAATCACGATGGGTTTCAAGCCAATTGTCTTTCCATCCAATTGTGGTTGCACTTTGCAGTCTATCGCATAAATTTAGATCTCACAATATGCAATATGAGGCGGATCTCCTTAATTAGAATGGTTTGTGAAAAGGGACGTACCGTTGACTTAGTTAAGCTTCCGAAGACGAAGCGGGGATCATTTGTAAGGACCAAAGTGGCCCTAAAATGCCTACACCCATGTTATGGGTAAAATGTCAAATCACCATATCGGCTCTTCCAGTAAACTTGAAATTAGGACTAGAGCATAAAAGTCCTTACTTAGGACTATTAATTTACGATGATAATTTAACAACTAAGTTGTTTGCTCTAAGTAATTAAAGAACTATTAATTTTATAACGTTAACTTGACGTATAAGACTGAGCTCCGCCATCGCCAATATATTGGGCGACCCTTGAGAATCACGGACCCATGTGACCTGGTAATCACTCAGTATCGTTAATAGCTTTAAGGTGGGGAGACTGTCACAAGCGCTGCAGATCATGTCCTAATTCTCAAGGCCACAACTACGATGAAACATGGGACTCAGCTACTGAAGGAGATGATGATAGCGTGTCCACTGGAGGCCACAAGGTCGTCTTTCCATTCAATATAAGCTTTCTCGCTGCTCGAGATGCCCGTGACAACAAAGTGCTCCTGCGGGGAGTCCATGGCAGAGGCCAAGGAGCGGAACTCGATCCGTTTACAGGAGAGCACGAGAATGGGAACGGGATGTTTTTGACGTGGAAGGACCTGTGGGTGACGGTAACGGACCGGAGAAATGGGACACATCGCATATTGCAGGAGCTCACTGGGTATGCCAGGCCGGGTCGGATGCTGGCGATCATGGGTCCTTCTGGCTGTGGCAATTCGACTCTGCTCGATGCCCTAGGAGGTGCGTATCGAATAATTCTCTATTTCTACAAAATGTAAACTTTCAGGAAATCAATGATAGATTAAGACGCCGCGGATCTTGGGTTAGAAAACAAACAAAAATCTAATAAATAAGAGCAGGATTAGAGTATTTTATAGAAAAAACTAGTGCTTAGGGTAAATACCTTTTCAACCATCTGTTTACAGGTTCTTTTCCCTCGTGGACATCATGGATTAGAAAACAAACAATAATATATAAGTAACAAAAGCAGAAGAACGCAAATGTTGCGTAGTCACTGGAGGCAGGTCGACTAATTCGAAAGCCAATTAAGTTAATTGACCCACTAAACCTTAAAAAAGAAAGGAGGAGTAGTCAATGGATCTTGTCACAGTTTCTCTCTTGTTGAGACTTCAAGAAGTCAACGTATGATATGTCTTCTCTCTCCCCTTTCGACAAATATAGCTGACGTCGATGGTCCTCCGACAACGGACGAATCCCCACAAGAAATAGCGTTCCTGTCATCTCAACCACGCTATTAACAGAGTTGTACAGTTTCATGTCGGGTGACAATAAGAGACTGAGCTAAACCCGAAGCCTCTCGCTTGCTCTGAAACTCGTTGTCCCCTAACTATTGCACGGCCTGGCAACGACGACCTCAAATTTCGAGAAAGCAAACAGGGTGGGTTAAGAATCTTGAAGACGTCTTAGCTTAAGGAGGGCGATACATGCAAATATCACATGAAAAAACTTTGTTGAGTACGCAAGAATACACAGTCGCATGGCGTCTACTTGATCTGACCCATGAGGATTTCCTTCTTTCGAAGGAATTGTTCTTTGAGACAGAAAAACATGGATTTTTTATGGTGCTCATGTTGTCAGGAGGGAATGAAATTAACCGAATTCTCCTTTTTATTTCACATTCAAGCATTTAGGGTGCGTTTAGTTCAGCATTTTGAAAGCCTATTGAAAAAATATAAAGCAATTTAGTCTAAAGGACTTTAGACAAATGCAAATGATGTTTGGTACACTATTATTTGATAAGCAACTTTGAGAGAAATGTCGTTTAGTAAAAAAACACATTCGAAAAGCTCTTTGGGTGATTAATATTGGTTTTTTTAATTTTATTTTTTTAAAATTGAAAAAAATGTATGCAACTTTTTAAATATAAATTTTGACAATAATACTAAAAAAATCGAATACATATATAATTTTTTTTAAAAAGACCAAACCCTTCATCGGAATTTTTAATTTTTATTTACTAAAAATTGAAAAAAATTATGTAAGCAACTTTTTAAATTTAAATTTTCGCAATAATGATAAAAAAAAATCAAATGCATATATAAATATAATTAAAAAAAAAAAAAAAAAGACCAAATCCTTCGTCAAATTTTTTTTAATTTTTATCTGTTGAAAATTGAAAAAATAATGTATGCAACTTTTTAAATATAAATTTGAAAATAATGCTAAAAAGTAAAATACACATATATAATTTTTTTTTTAAAAAGACCAAACCCTTTGTTAGAATTTTTAATTTTTAATTTTTTGAAATTGAAAAAAAAAATAATGCATGCAATTTTTAAATATAAATTTTGACAATAATGCTAAAAAAATCAAATATATATGCTAAAAAATCAAATATAGAAATAATTTTTTTAAAAGACCAAAATATATTTAATTTTTAGCATTATTTTGGCATTTAAAAAAATAATAATGAGGGCAAAATCAGAAATTTGAAGAAAGAGTGAAGATAGTTTTGGAAAAAAAGAAATAAGATTCAACATGCGGCCAAATGCTAAAAGCTCAAAGCTAATCCTTTCTAGCATTGAGCTTTCAGCCTTCCTAATGCTTGACTTTCACTTGAAAACTACTTCAAAATGTTTGCCAAACAGTTCATCATTTCCTTAAGGGGTTTTGGAGGCTGAAAGCCCTTTGAGAATGCTAAACCAAACGGACTCTTAATCATTTGTAAGAAGCACCCAATAAATCTGTAGTCTTTCCATAACAATTTATTGATCTATTTCATTTTCATTTTCGGTTTCTACCCCTTTTTTTTTTTTTTCCAAATGAGCAACTTTTGCAGGGAGATTTAAGTTCAAGCATTCAACAAATCGGAGATATCTTGATCAACGATCACAAACAACATCTTTCTTTCGACACTTTGGTAAGCCTAGCCGAAGATGCATTGCTTTATTGATTAAGCATTCCTTGCCAAAACTTTGTTTATACAAATCGCTCTTAATAATAAATTTTTACTTTGTTCATTTGTTTTTGGGGGGTTTTGCTATAAGTGTGACATCCTAGATTTTCAACTCTGCTTTCAATTCAATAAATCGGGCATTTCATCGACGCGCCTATAAGGCTGTTCTCAAAGCTGATCACTCTTGAGATAACTAGACTATCTAGGAAAGCCATTAAGGATTTTAAGGCAAATAGACTTGAGGATTAGACTAGGAATCGGCTACTCGACCGAGTTCATCTGTCGAGATCATTACGGCACAGACGTAAATCGATTAGAGATCAGAGATAGGTGGGTTGGACTAAGATGTGTGGCCGATCGTTGGCGACTCCACTAAATTGGAAAATTCTCGTCGACCGACACTAGTTTGATTTTTCTGTTATTTTGGTACCCTGTGTTCGTATTTGAATCATCGAGATTTTCATGACAACTGAGAGTCGCCAATGTGTCAAGTGGGTTCATTATGGCTCGAAGAAAATCAATCACGGGTTATTTGCCTTAAAAAGTTTTGAAAACTACCTGGTAGCCTAGGTCACGCTAAAAACGCACCAAATAGAAATTAACCACAAATTTGAGTCCAATTTCAGAAATTTGAGTCCAATTTCAGAAATTGAAGATTATGTCATGTTACAATAAATTCTAGGAGTATCGACTAAGTCTTAGAAGATTTTTTTGACAACCGAGATTTTTTGGGAAAAAGTCGACTTAGGACCGTTTTTGTGCAGAAAAGGTCGGAGATTAATTTTGATTACAAAATTGAGATGCAAGACTGTTTATTGGGTGAGGAAAATTATCAATTTGATAATTGAGGTATTGATTGTAATTATGAGGGCCAATTGAGAGTGGATCAAGAGAGAATTATTGTCCAATTGAAGCCATATGTTGAAAATTCGTAACCCCCCTTTTTCCTAGCATTTTGGACCATCTTATGAGTTGTTGGGCATGTGTGTGTGGCTCATTTGCAGCCATGAGTTGTTGGCTTCATGGAATAGCAAAGAGGGGGGAACAACTTGGTGGAAAAATTGGCCAAAGGACCCCACCAAGGCCAAGCTTGCTCCACACACCTCTCTCTCTCTCCCTCATCCTCTCCCTTGGCCAGCTAAAGCACTTCATTTCCCTCCCTCCTTGCTGTGTTCGACGCCTCCATCAGTAGGGAAGAAGAAGCTGCAGCCGCCACCACCTGAACATCGTCGTCTCCTCATGCCACCTCGCCTTTGCCGTCCACGCCCCACCCGCGCGCGCCATCCATCGCAACCCCGCCTTCCTCTCGCCCGATCTAGCCACTGTCCAGCCACCATGGAGCCTAGCCGGGGCTGTCCTTAGCCGTTTCTTCATCGGTAAACCTTCATCTAGGCCCGATTTGGCCTATTCCTTCCTTCCCGATCAATTCCCACCTAAATCGAGTTGATTTCCTCTCATTTCCAACCAAGATCAGCAAGTAATTTTGTGGGTTTCCAGCCACCTTTTTGGCCACTTTTGAGGTGTTTCCGGGCCCCGGAGCTTAGGCCCACTTTGGAGAAAAGCATCCCTCGCGCCGTTCCCATTGGTTTGATCCAACGCGTGCATTAATCAAGTGAGTTTTACTCACTAATCCCTTATTAGTCAGTTAATTATGCTTAAGGGTTCTTTAGATTAGCTTAAGTATGGATTAGTGATAAGCTAGAATGGATTAGTGTAACTTAATTAGTGAGATTTGTGCAATAGATGATGGATTAGTTGAATCCAGTGAAATCCCTGCAGTTCTAGTTTCTGGACCCTCACCATTTGCCATTTTTGTAAATTGAAATGGGTTGTGTGTTTGAGGTTGATGTGTTCTTGAGAAATTTTTATACATTCTCAGCTACAACATATATTTTACTCAGAATTTTTAGAGATTTAAAAGATGGAGATATTAGCTCCGTCATTTGCAAACAGAACCTCGGACTATGCTGTAACTGGCGACCTTTGAGGATTCTAGGGGTTTTTACAAACTCTTAGAATTCGAATTTCAAAATGGTTTCTTCACAAAATTTATTTTTCATATATTCTAGTTTAACATACTCAAATTTCAGATCAAGTAGACATGGTTTAGATCTCGAACCAAATTGATTTCGGAAAACAGACTTTCTGGAAAACGGACACAGTTTTGTACTGGATTGAGCAATTTACTGGGCCGAATCTAGAAGGAGTTGGGTTTAGGTGTCTTCATGAAAAATTTCATTTTTGTGTCTTTTACAACATATTAAAATTTGGGAATTTTCAGAACTCATTTTATTTGGTTTCTGGATTTAAACTTGAAAACGTGTGAGTGGGCCTATTCTGCCGGTTAGAGCCGATTCTGAGTTGTGATGGTTCTTGATACTTTACTTGCTGGAAATGGTACATTTGATGATGTGATTACTCTGTGTTATTCCTTGAGGACTATGTGTGGTGAGGCGCGAATGGTTATGTCAAGGTTGTGGTGTTGTTGGTGTAATGCTTGCTGATTTGTGCAAAATTGATGATGCATGGTTGGTTTGTGACTTGCCTAGAACTTATGCTTGATAATCGTGTGGGCGATGCTCCTAAGTGGAAAGCCCGTGCCTGTGTGGCGATAATTAATCGTGCCTATGTGGCATAGAATGTGCTTGTGTGGCAGAATACCGAGCTTGTTTGGCTGTATTTCTGTGTGTGTTGGGTATTGTGCCTGTATGGCTGAAATTAATTGAAAGGCATGAGTTAAGCACATCATTTATGGCACGCACGCATGAATCAATGACGTGCAGGGTGTGGCAATGGCTAGGTAAGATCGCTTGTGACGCGACTCATGTGTGATTGATGAAATGTATCATCTAATGACCAGGTGCATTGCGTATATCATGCTGAATTATAACGTGCATGGTATAGCATACCGGGTAAGGATGTATGCGAATCAACAGTTGCATGTTCAAATTGTGTGGTTGTGCTTAGGCAGCCCTTAAGGCATATTTTCTTTCTAATCTGGTCTGAAGGAGTAGAACTTGCTAAAACATTGTCTCACTGGTTATTGAATAACCATTTTTAGGTCCATAGATGGTGTTGGTAAAGGACCAGGAGCCCGGAATTCGTGAGGTGAAGTCCGAAGAATCGATGACCATGTCCGACTAGCTAGTCGTAGACAATTCTCTTTTGTAGGGAGCTGATTTCTTTCTGTAAACCTTTGTGTATAGACCCAGGTGTTTATAAAAAGGTATGTTTTGAAAATAGTTGGCCTTGCTTTTCTATCCCATTGTATTGTTGTTTAGGGATTTTATATATGCTTCCGCATGCACATTTAAATGAATGGGTCGGTGATACGTCCTGGGACATCGCTATTTAATCGACCAAGAAGGGATGGGTACGTGCTTAGAGGATCAGGACGTGACATCCACTTTTTGTGGTATCAGAGCATGGTTGTTAGAAATTGGAGTGATAAGGTGCGATGGATGTGGGATAGTAAGTAGAAAGGCCTTTAAATACATGACCGATGCATGTCAATGGTAGTTGACTAGTAAAATTGTTTGTCGTGTATAGATCGCTCATCTTCTAATCCAATGTGGATTTCGAAGACAAGTTCCAATATAAGACTAACCATGAGCAATCCGGAACAAAGAACTCCGAATAAGAGAACTGTTAGGCATGCGGCTCGGGTTAGGTCGCCGACTAAGATCGGTACTCGAGGGGGCTGCGGTACAGCGCCAGCATAGGCTAGTGCTAGTGGCGAAACACCACCTCCTGTTGGTGCTGGGGTAGCAACCCCTGGTGATCCTAAGATCGAAGGGATCATGTGGGTACTAGAATTTATGGGTAACATAATGGATTAGCAGGCACTGAACCAAACCGTCGTTGTTGAAGCCGTCGCTCAAGCCGTTGCTACTACTGTGTCGCCGCCACTGCTAAGGCCGTCGCCATTGCAGCACCTGTTGCTACACCTGCCGCCATACCTGTCAAGGTCCGCCAGGAATTGTGGTCGCTAAAAAGCCAATTAACAAACTGGTGGAACAATTTTTTAAATTGAATCCACCTCAGTTCACCAGGGCAAGAGACCCTGAAACTGTTGCATTGTGGATCCAAAAACTAGATAAGGCTTTTGCACTACTAATGTGCAATGAAACTGAAAAGGTGGTCCTTGCAACTTACCAACTAGAGGGAGTTGCAAATACTTGGTGGAGAACCACCCAAAGAACAGTATTTCCATAAGGTGTTGTCCCGGAGTGGAACAGCTTCTTTGAGGTTTTCAATAGCAAATACTTTTCAGAGACTACCAGGGTGATAAAGATGGCAAAGTTTCAACGTCTTCGCCAAGGTTCCCTTATTATTGATCAGTATGAGGCGAAGTTCGCTGAACTATCTCAGTTCGCTCCAAAACTGATTGAGAATTTGGTAAACCGAGCGAGAAGGTTTAGGGATGGATTCAGACCGGATTTGAGAAGCATATTGGTCTCTCTGGATCTGAGAACTTATAATGAACTTTATGGGAGAGCCCAAAAGATCGAGAAAGATCAGAACGAAAGAGCCGCTTCATCTGGGTCGAGATTCAATACAAATAGAGATGCAATTTGCCAAGGAAAGAGGCCCATGCCCGGAGGTAGATTCCATGTCCCGCCCAATAGGAAGGTGGAATTGGAAAGTCGGAGCCCAATCGGATTGGTGTATGTTGCCTTTATGGAAGACAACATGGATTGGCCCCGTGTTTTCTTAGGACAAGAGTTTGCTATGAGTGTCGCCAGCATGGCCACCTAGCCAAAGATTGTCCCCAAAGACAGATGGGACTGCAATAGTTACCGCCACCGCCACAGATAGGTTAGAACCAAGGAATTACATCGCAGGATGCACTGCATGGTGGATTGTATAGACCGCCAGCTCAGAGATGAAGTGAGTTATGCACCGGATAGGGAGGGCAATGTCCCCAGAACAATCTTATAAGAGTGGTGCAGCCGAATTTTCGTTAAATTTTATAGAACCTCAGTTGTTGTAATGAAGTCATAGAAAGGAGAATCACTGGCTAGGGTTACACTTGAATATTCTGCCTATGTATAACGTTGATACCATCTATAAAAAGGTTTGGCTCAATGAGCTTTTGTTGTAATGAATTGTTGTCGCAATGTGATACAGTTTAACCCATTGATGGATGAAAATTTCGAAATTATTGGAAATCAAGGAGGACCCTCGACCCCTTTAATCTCGTCACTTGAGGCAACCCGTTTGTTAGATGAGGGTTGTCAAGGTTACCAGGCGACTGTCGTGGATACAATAGTTGAGGAGCACAAGAGACAGTTGAGGACAATACTCCAGACTCTATGAGATCATGAAAAATACGCCAAGTTCAGCAAGTGTGAGTTTTGGTAGACTCATATTGCTTTCCTAGGTCATGTGATTTCAGGCGAAAAAATCTCCATGGACCCGATCAAGGTTGAAGTAGTTATCAGATGGCCGAGACTGACGTCAGTGTCGGAGATCAGAGGCTTTTTGGGTTTAGCCGAATACTATAAAAGGTTCATGGAGAGATTTTCAGCAATAGCTTTGCCTTTAACTCGACTGCTGAAGAAGGAAGAAAAGTTTGTGTGGACAAACAAGTGCGAGTGTAGTTTCTAAGAGCTTAAGCAGAAGCTGACTACCGCACATGTACTAACCATTCCATCTAGTCTTGAGGGATACGAGATCTATGGTGATTCGTTGTTCAGAGGACTGGGTTGCGTGCTGATGTGACATGGTAAAGTTGTTGCATATGTGTCCCGTCGGTTGAGACCTCATGAACTGAACTACTCGACGCATGACTTAGAACTCGCAGCATTAATTTTTGCACTGAAAATCTAGAGACGTTAGTTGTGTGGAGAAAGATTATGGATCTTCACTGACCAACCAAATCTCCAGTATTTATTCTCTCAGAAGAAGTTGAGTATGAGACGGTATCATGAATTAGAACTTTTAAAAGATTAGGATGGTAATATCTGGTATCACCCCAGAATGGCGAATAAGTTCGCAGATGTGTTGAGTCAGGAATCTTCAGTTGCTCGTATGTTGGTTAAGGAATGGACCTTACTTGAAAAGGGTTCGAAATTTGGTTTTCAATTTGTGGTAGGCCACATTTTGAATTTTATGGCCACCCTCAGAATTGAACTGAAGGTTTAGTTCAGGATCAAGACGTTTCAGTTGATGGACCCATATGTCAGAAGATCTTGTAAAAGAATACTTATAAGAAAGAGACTGACTTTCAGATTTCTGAGGATGGAACACTCAAGTTCCAAGAGTGATTGGGTGTACTTGACGTTGTAGCACTAAGGTAAGAGACCTTGTTAGAAATTCACGGTAGTGGTTGCAATATTCGACTAGGTAGTACAAAGTAGGTCAGAATCGCCGTCAGTTTGTTTGGTAAACCGATATCTTGTTAGATATCACTGGACAGGTTGCAAGCGTTAAATGTGCTAATAAGTAGAAGTCCAATAATGCAAGCCAAGAGGACTTTTACAATCACTCGAGAGTCCCAAGTGGGAATAGAAGTATATTGCGATGAACCTTGTGATGAGCTTGTCAAAAGAATCAGAGAGGTAATGTTTCCAATTGGGATAGTGGTCAACAGATGGATGAAGCCAACCCACTTCATTGCTATATGAAGGGTGTTGGAGAAAACTTCCGTATTTGTTTTGAAGCTGACAAAACATTTCTATCAGTCTAGTCTGAAGACTTGCAGACTCTTTCGTCAAAGTCTGAAGACCGCCGAACCACTAGACTCAAGATTCAAAGTCTACCCTCATTGACAGTTTCTAGACCGTCGAATAAGACCTATCCAGAATTGAGTATTTCTTTAAGGATTTGATTCTATCGACTAAAGAAGATCTCTCGGCTGGATATAGCATCTCGGAATCTATTATTCGTTTTGATTCGGGTAATTTAGATCCGTTGATTGGTGAAACATACTTAGAAGGTTCTACTTATGGAAACCTAGATCTTGATTGTATGAGTGAGCAGGATTGGTGGGCTATCGTCATATTCCTTAAATAACTCAGAATCTCCATAATTGATTCTGTCTAACGGGTAGATTGGAAGAGCTCCTTTGGAAAGTGCCAATGGTTATGAAGGCATGGAGGAGTATATAAGGAAGTTATTCGAGTATGTGCGCGATAGATAAATTCCAAAGTCCGAAGCTCTTTGTTCTTCGTCAATTCAATTGTTGAGCATAAACTTGTACTCAAAAGAGAGTTTATACATTTGTGAGACATTGAGGAAGTGTAGCAGAGTTTCTACACTGTGGAATCAAGGACGTGATACTGTAACGACTCTTTCGTTTCATAGTGAAATCCAGCCGGTGGGCTGTCAGTGCGGGAGAGTGGACATAGGCTTGGATTAAGCCGAACCACTATAAACCTTGTGTTCTTATTCTCTTCCCTAAACTCTTTTACTTTACTCGTAACTTTATTCATTTGTTAGAGTCTCGTTTCTATTTTAAAGTATACTGTTAAATAGACTCAGGTTAAAAGTAAAGTTTTACACTATACTTCACAAAAGTTTGTTTTCGCACCTATTCACCCCCTTTAGGTGCTCGTACTAGCATTTACAAAGGGATCTTGATTTGAATAGACACGAAGAAGTATACGTGAGTTAGATAGTTTGTCTTCATGGAGTACCGGTGGCGGATCTATATCAGATTTAGAACAGAAGATTCCTGATTTCAGTAGAATAGTCAGATGGTTCCTTCTGAAACATTGCATAGCAGAGTGTAAAGGAAAATAGGTGAAGAAAGATCCCAGGCCTAGAGTCAGTTCAGCAGTTAGTGATTGCAGTTGTCGTGATCAAAATCAGATTATGGACCGCTCAGAGACGTCAGAAAGGTTGTATTGTTAGGCATTGAAGACCCTTAAAATTCTAAATTTGGTGATTGCACCTTTCTGAAGGTGTCACCAATGAGGGATGCTTTGCGCTTCACCAGGGAGGGAAAATTGAAACAGAGGTACGTAGATCCCTTTGAAATTCTTGAGAGATTCGAGACCTTAGTGTATCGTCTTGCATTGCCGCTGAGGTTGGCGCAAGTGCACGACATTTTTCATGTATCGAGGTTGAGGACATATGAGCTTGACCCAACCCACATGCACTAAATCTTGAAGAATTAGACGTGGATGACTGAGTATCGTACGTGAAAAGCCCAGTTCAGATCGTGAATCAAAAAGATCGGACTCGATGAACCAAGATAGTCCCCTTGGTCAAAGTGGTTTGATAACACCACGGGACTAAAGAAGGAACTGGGAAAAGTGAGACTCGATGAGACGACGCTACCCCTACTTTGTGTTTATGGATGGGTAAAGATTTGAATTTCGAGGACAAAATTTTTATAAGAGAGGAAGAATTGTGACATCTTAGATTTTCGACTCTACTTTCAATTCAATAAATCGAGCATTTCATCGACATGCCTATAGGGTTGTTCTCAGAGTTGATCACTCTTGAGATAACTAGACTATATGGGGAAGCCATTAAGGATTCAAGACAAATAGACTTGAGGATTCGACCAGGAATCAGCTACTCGACCATGTTTGTGACAGCCCAAGCAACAACGCGTAGGGAGGAGGGATGGCGGTGCGTCCGCGTCTCGGTCCCCGAAAGTGCGTAGGGAAGGAGAAGGGGTCCCTCTCTAGTCCCACATCGCTTAGGAGGGAGTCATGGGCTAGTTTATAAGGCTTGGGTTCCTCTAATCTGTGTAATGTGTTTTAAAGCCGTGAGGACTTAGTGTCCAAAGCGGACAATATTACACAATGGAGCCTAGGTCATTACAAATGGTATCAGTGCTGACTCTTGACCGCGTGTGGGGCCATAGCGAGGACGCCAATGCTCCTAAGGGGTGGAGAGTGTGACAGCCCAAGCAATGGTGCGCAAGGAGGAGGGATAGTGGTGTGTTTGTGCCTCGGTCCCCGGACGTGAGCAAGGAAGGGGAAGGGGTCTCTCTTTAGTCCACATTGCTTAGGGGGGAGTCCTAGGCTAGTTTATAAGACTTGGGTTCCTCTAATCTGTGTAATGTGTTTGAAAGCTATGAAGACTCAGTGTCTAAAGTGGACAATATTACACAGTGGAGCTCGAGTTGTTAAAAATGGTATCAGAGCTGACTCCTGACCGCGTGTGGGGCCATAGCAAGGACGCCAGTGCTCTTAAGGGGTGGAGAGTGTGACAGCCCAAGTGACGGTACGCGGGAAGGAGGGATGGCGGTGCGTCCACGCCTCGGTCCCCGGACGTGTGCAGGGAAGGGGAAGGGGTCCCTCTGTAGTCCCACATCGCTTAGGGGGAGTCCTAGGCTAGTTTATAAGACTTGGGTTCCTCTAATCTGTGTAACGCGTTTTAAAACCGTGAGGACTCAGTGTCCAAAGCGGACAATATTACACAATGGGGCCCGGGTGGTTACAATGTTCATCTGTCAAGATCATTACGACACAAACGTAAATTGATTAGAGATCAGAGATAAGTTGGTTCGACTGAGATGTGTGGTCGATCGTGGGTGACTCCATTAATTTGATTTTCATGTCATTTTGGTACCCTATGTCCGTATTTGAATCCTCGAGATTTTCATGACAACCGAGAGTCGCCAATGTGTCGAGTGGGTTTATTGTGGCTCGAAGAAAATCGACAATGGGTTATTTGGCCTAAAAAGTTCAAAAAACTACTCGGTAGCCTAGGTCATGCTAAAAACTCGCCGAATGGAAATTAACCGCAAATTTGAGTCCGATTTCAGAAACTGAAGATTTTGTCATGTCACAATAAATTTTAGAAGTATCGACTTAGTTTCAGAAGATTTTTCTGACAACTAAGACTTTTTGGGAAAAAGTCGGCTTAAGACCATTTTTGTGCAAAAAAGGCCAATGATTAATTTTGATTACAAAATTGAGATGCAAGATGGTTTATTGGGTGAGGAAAATTATAAATTTGATAATTGAGGTATTGATTGTAATTACGAGGGCCAATTGAGAATCGATCAAGAGAGAATTATTGTCCAATTGAAGCCATATCTTGGAAATTCATAACCCCCCTTTTCCCTAGCATTTTGGACCATCTCATGAGTTGTTAGGCATGTATGTGTGGCTCATTTGCAGCCATGGGTTGTTGGCTTCATGGACAAGCAAAGAGGGGGGAACAATTTGGTAGAAAAATTGGCCAAAGGACCCCACCAAGGCCAAGCTTGCTCCACACACCTCTCTCTCATCCTCTCCCTTGGCCCGCCAAAGCACTTCATTTCCCTCCCTCCTTGCTGTGTTCGACGCCTCCATCAGCAGGGAAGAAGAAGTTGCAATCGCCACCGCTTGAACGCCGTCGTCGCCTCACGCCGCCGTCCGCGCCCCACCCGCGCACGCCGTCCGCTGCGACCCCGCCTTCTTCACACCCGATCTACCACTGTCCAGCCGCCGTGGAGCCTAGCCGGGGCTGTCCTTAGCTGTTTCTTCACCGGTAAACCTCCATCTAGGCCTAGTTTGGCCTATTCCTTCCTTCCCAATCAATTCCCGCCTAAACTGAGTTGATTTCCTCTCATTTCCAACCAATATAAGCAAGTAATTTTATGGGTTTCCAGCCACCTTTTGCGCCGCTTTTGAGGTGCTTCCGAGCCCCTGGAGCTTATGCCTGCTTTGGAGAAAAGTGTCCCCACGCCGTTCCCGTCGGTTTGATCCGACGCGCGCGTTAATCAAGTGAGTTTTGCTCACTAATCCCTTATTAGTCAATTAATTTTGCTTAAGGGTTGTTTAGATTAGCTTAAATATGGATTAGTGATAAGCTAGAATGGATTAGTATAACTTAATTAGTGATATTTGTGCAATAGATGATGGATTAGTCGAATCTAGTGAAATCCCTGCAGTTCTGGTTTCTGGACCCTCGTCGTTTGCCATTTTTGTAAATCGAAATGGGTTGCCAATTTGATATTGATGTCTTATTGAGAAATGTTTTTGACATCCTCAGCTACAACATATATTTTACTCAGAATTTTTAGAGATTTAAAAGATGGAGATATCATCTCCGTCATTTGTAAACAGAATCTCGGACTGTGCTGTAACTGGCGACCTTTAAGGATTTTAGGGGTTTTTACCAACTCTTAGAATTCGAATTTCACAATGGTTTATTCACAAAAGTTGTTTTCTACATCTTCTAGTTCAACATACTCAAATTTCAGATCAAGTAGACTTGGTTTATACCTCGAACCAAATTGATTTCGGAAAACAAACTTTCTGGAAAATAGACACAGTTTTGTACTGGATTGAGCGATTTACTAGGCCGAATCTAGAAGGATCTAGGTTTAGGTGTCTGCATCAAAAATGTTCATTTATGTGTCTTTTACAACATATTCAAATTTGAGAACTTTCCGAAATCGTTTTATATGGTTTTGGATTTAAACTTGGAAACATGCGAGTGGGCCTATTCTGCTGGTTAAAACTGATTCTGAGTTGTGATGGTTCTTGATACTTTACTTGCTGGAAATGGTACATTTGGTGATGTGGTTAGTCTGTGTTATGCATTGAGGACTATGTGTGATGAGGCGCGAATGGTTATGTCAAGGTTGTGGTGTTGTTGGTGTAATGCTTGCTGATTTGTGCAAAATTAATGATGCATGGTTGGTTTGCGACATGCCTAGAACTTATGCTTGATAATCGTGTGGGTGATGCTCCTAAGTGGAAAGCCCGTGCCTGTGTGGCGATAATTAATCGTGCCTGTGTGGCGTAGAACGTGCTTGTGTGGGGTAATACCGAGCCTGTTTGGCTGTATTTTTGTGTGTGGTAGGTATCGTGCATGTGTGGCTGAAATTAATTGAAAGACATGAGTTAAACACATCATTTATGGCACGCACGCATGAATCGATGATGTGCAGGGTGTGGCAATGGCCAGGTAAGATCGCTTGTGACACGACTCACGTGTGATTGATGAAATGTATCATCTAATGGCCCTGTGCACTGCGTGTATCATGCTGAATTATAACGTGCAAGGTCTGGCATACCAAGTAAGGATGTATGCGAATCGACAGTTGCCTGTTCAAACTGTGTGGTTGTGCTTAAGCAGCTCCTAAGGCATATTTTCTTCTTAATCGGGTCTCAGGGAGTAGAACTCGCTGAGACATTGTCTCACTAGTTATTGAATAACCATTTTCAGGTCCATAGATGGTGTTGGTAAAGGACCAAGAGCCCGGAGTTCGTGAGGTGAAGTCCGTAGAATCGATGACCATGTTCGACTAGCTAGTCATAGACAATTCTCTTTTGTAGGGAGCCGATTCCTTTCTGTAAACCTTTGTGTATAGACCCAGGTGTTTATAAAAAGGTATATTTTGAAAATACTTGGCCCTGTTTTTCTATCCCATTGTATTGTTTTATGGGGATTTTATATATACTTTCGCATGCACATTTAAATGAATGAGTTGGCAATGCGTCCTGGGACATCACTATTTAATCGACTAAGAAGGGATGGGCACGTGCTCGGTAAATCGGGCGTGACATCCCCTTTTGTGGTATCAAAGCCCGGTTTAGATCGTGAACTAGAAAGATTGGACTCGGTGAACCAAGATAGTCCCCTTGGTCAAAGTGGTTTGACAACACCACGGGACTGAAGAAGTAACCGAGAAAAGTAAGACTTGATGAGACGACGATACCCCCACCTTTGTGTTTAAGGATGGGTAAAGGTTTACATTTCGAGGATGAAATTTTTATAAGAGGGGAAGAGTTGTGACATCCTAGATTTTCGACTTTGCTTTCAATTTAATAAATCGGGCATTTCGTCGACGCGTCTATAGGGCTGCTCTCAGAGCTAATCACTCTTGAGATAACTATACTATCTAGGAAAGCCATTAAGGATTTTAAGGCAAATAGACTTGAGGATTCGACTAGGAATTGGCTACTCGACCATGTTTGTGACAGCCCAAGCGACGGTACGCGGGGAGGAGGGATGGCGGTGCATCCACACCTCGGTCCCCGAACGTGTGCAGGGAAGGGGAATGGGTCCCTCTCTAGTCCCACATCACTTAAGGGGGAGTCCTGGGCTAGTTTATAAGGCCTGGGTTCCTTTAATATGTGTAACGCGTTTTAAAGCCGTGAAGACTCAGTGTCCAAAGCGGACAATATTACACAGTGGAGCCCGAGTCGTTACAAATGGTATCGGAGCTGATTCCCGACCACGTGTAGGGCCATAGCAAGGACGCATGTGCTCTTAAGGGGTGAAGAGTGTGACAGCTCAAGCGACGGTGCGCGGGAGGAGGGATGGCGGTGCGTCCGCGCCTCTGTCCTCGAACGTGCGCATGGAAGGGGAAAGGGTCCCTCTCTAGTTCCACATTGCTTAGGGAGGGAGTCCCGGACTAGTTAATAAGGCTTGGGTTCCTCTAATCTATGTAACGAGTTTTAATGCCGTGAAGACTTAGTATCCAAAGCGGACAATATTACACAATGGGGCCCGGGTCGTTACAGTGTTCATTTGTCAAGATCATTACGGCATAAACGTAAATTGATTTGAGATCATACATAGGTTGGTTCGACTAAGATGTTAGGCCGATTGTGGGTGACTCCACTAAATTGGGAAATTCTCGTCGACCGGCACTAGTTTGATTTTCCTGTCATTTTGGCACCCTATATTCATATTTGAATTCTCGAGATTTTCACGATAACTGAGAGTCGCCAATGTGTCGAGTGGGTTCATTGTGGCTTGAAGAAAATTGACCACGGGTCATTTGCCTTAAAAAGTTCTGAAAACTACCTAATAGCCTAGGTGACGCTAAAAATGCGCCGAATAGAAATTAACCATAAATTTGAGTCCGATTTCAAAAATTGAAGATTCTGTCATATCACAATAAATTCTAAGAATATCAACACAGTCTCAAAAGATTTTTCTGACAACCGAAACTTTTTGGGAAAAAGTCAGCTTAGGACCGTTTTTGTGCAAAAAAGGCCGGGGATTAATTTTGATTACAAATTGAGATGCAAGACAGTTTATTAGGTGAGGAAAATTATCAATTTGATAATTGAGGTATCGATTGTAATTATGAGGGCCAATTGAGAGTGTATCAAGAGAGAATTATTGTCCAATTGAAGCCATATGTTGGAAATTCGTAGCCCTCATTTTCCCTAGCATTTTAGACCATCTCATGAGTTGTTGGGCATGTATGTGTGGCTCATTTGCAGCCATGGGTTGTTGGCTTCATGGACAAGCAAAGAGGGGGGAACAACTTGGTAGAAAAAATGGCCAAAGGACCCCACCAAGGCCAAGCTTGCTCCACACACCTCTCTCTCTCCCTCATCCTCTCCCTTGGCTGGCCAAAGCACTTCATTTCCCTCCCTCCTTGCTGTGTTCAACGCCTCCATCAGCAAGGAAGAAGAAGTTGCAGCCGCCACCGTTTGAACGCCGTCGTCGCCTCACGCCGCTTTGCCGTCGCCGTCCGCTGCGACCCCGCCTTCATCACGCCCGATCTAGCCACCGTCCCGCCGTTGTGGAGCCTAGCCAAGGCTGTCCTTAGCCATTTCTTCGCCGGTAAACCTCCATCTAGGCCCGGTTTGGCCTATTCCTTCCTTCCCGATCAATTCCCGCCTAAATCGAGTTGATTTCCTCTCATTTCCAGCCAAAATCAGCAAGTAATTTTGTGGGTTTCCAGCCACCTTTTTCGCCGCTTTTGAGGTGTTTTTGGGCCCTGGAGATTAGGGCCGCTTTGGAGAAAAGCGTCCCCCGCACCGTTCCCATCGGTTTGATCTGATGCGCGCATTAATCAAGTGAGTTTTGCTCAGTAATCAATTATTAGTCAGTTAATTATGCTTAAGGGTTGTTTAGATTAGCTTAAGTATGGATTACTAATAAGCTAGAATGGATTAGTGTAACTTAATTAGTGAGATTTGTGCAATAGATGATGGATTAGTCGAATCCAGTGAAATCCCTACAGTTCTGGTTTCTGGACCCTTGCCGTTTGCCTTTTTTGTAGATCGAAATGGGTTACGAATTTTAGGTTGATGTCTTCTTGAGAAATGTTTTAGACATCCTCATCTACAACATATATTCTAATCAGGATTCTTATATATTTAAAAGATGGAGATCTCAGCTCCGTCATTTGCAAATAGAATCTCAGACTGTGTTGTAACTGGCGACCTTTGAGGATTCTAAGGGTTTTTACCAACTCTTAGTGTTCGAATTTCAAAATGATTTCTTCACAAAAGTTGTTTTTCATATCTTCTAGTTTAACATACTCAAATTTCAGTTCAATTAGACATGATTTAGACCTCGAACTAAATTGATTTTGGAAAACAGACTTTCTGGAAAATGGACACAGTTTTGTACTGGATTGAGCGATTTACTTGGGCCGAATTTAGAAGAATCTGGGTTTAGGTGTCTCCTAAAAAATGTTCTTTTATGTGTCATTTACAACATATTCAAATTTGGAAACTTTCCGAACTCGTTTTATTTAGTTTCTTGATTTAAACTTGGAAACGTGCGAGTGGACTTATTCTACCGGTTAGAGCCAATTATGAGTTGTGATGGTTCTTGATACTTTACTTGCTGGAAATGGTACATTTGGTGATGTGGTTACTCTGGGTTATGCATTGAGGACTATGTGTGATGAGGTGCGAATGGTTATGTCATGGTTGTGGTGTTGTTGGTGTAATGCTTGCTGATTTGTGCAAAATTGATGATGCATGGTTGGTTTGTGACATGCCTAGAACTTTTTGCTTGATAATCGTGTAGGCGATGCTCCTAAGTGGAAAGCCCGTGCCTATGTGACGATAATTAATCGTGCCTGTGTGGCGAAAATCGATCATGCCTGTGTGGCGATAATTAATCATGTCTGTGTGGCGTAGAACGTGCTTTTATGGCGTAATACTAAGCATGTTTGGCTGTATTTCTGTGTGTGTCGGGTATTGTGTCTATGTGGCTAAAATTAATTGAAAGGCATGTGTTAAGCACATCATTTATGGCACGCACGCATGAATCGATGACGTGCAGGGTGTGGCAATGGCTAGGTAAGATCGCTTGTGACGTGACTCATGTGTGATTGATGAAATGTATCATCTAATGGCCATGTGCATTGTGTGTATCATGCTGAATTATAACGTGCAAGGTATGGCATACAAGGTAAGTATGTATGCGAATCGACAATTACCTGTTCAAATTGTGTGGTTGTGCTTAGGCAGCCCCTAAGGCATATTTTCTTCCTAATCGGGTCTTAGGGAGTAGAACTTGCTGAAACATTATATCATTGGTTATTGAATAACCATTTTCAGGTCCATAGATGGTGTTGGTAAAGGACCAGGAGCCCGGAGTTCGTGAGGTGAAGTCCGAAGAATCGATGACCTTGTCCGACTAGCTAGTCGTAGACAATTCTCTATTGTAGGGAGCCGATTCCTTTCTGTAAACTTTTATGTATAGACTTAGGTGTTTATAAAAAAGGTATATTTTGAAAAAAGTTGGTCTTGCTTTTCTATCCGATTATAATGTTGTCTGGGGATTTTATATATGTTTCCACATGTGCATTTAAATGAATGAGTCGGCAATGCATCCTAGGACATCGCTATTTAATCGACCAAGAGGGGCTGGGCACGTGCTCGAAGGATCGGGGCGTGACTGTAGGCTTATGTGACTCAGGATGACACACTCATGCTTTGTACTATTTGACTTAGCTCCTATTACCAGTGTCGCGACCAAATTTTTTAGTGCACTACCTAGGGTTTGGCTAATTGATTGTTAAGCCTAGAATTAACTCGGGCTCTCCCAAGCCCATACCAATTCGCGACTTAAGTTCAAATTTCTTAACATTCAAAGGGATTTTATCTAGTAGTCGTCACTAATTTATTTTTGGTGGGTTGATTAGAAACCCAAGCAAAGTAATGGGAGATTTACTTTACTCCTATGAACCGGAGATTTATGAGTTCGGAGACTTGGTTACGCTAGATTTCTCTAATACCCTTTCGGTACTTTTCTCTTTTATTTAAAAAAAAATGTTTGGCAGGCAACTTGAATTGATTTAAATTTATCTCCCTAACGTGTGAAGCGATCATACGGGTGCGCAAACCACCAATTTAACACCTAAGAAAGCAATTAATAAATTGCAAGACTTACCTCATAACAACGAAATCATCTGCGTTGTTAGATTAGAATTTACATCAACCCTAGATATGATTTCTAATTAATACACAATTTCTTTTTTTGTTTTCATTTATCTAATGAGAGTCATGCAACGCATGCTACTAATTTAACATGAAAATGATATGACATGGAAATATAATCTACATATATGACATAAATAAAAAGCAGTCTATACAAAAGAACGAAATTAATTTATTCTAAGGTAATTTTTTGGCATTTTCCATGAAATTCGAAATTAAGAAAAATACAAGGATTAACTAGCTAGATTAAGATTCTATCCAACTTATATTAAGAATTGGGTCAGGCCAAATCCTAATTTAAACTAAGATATTATCTTAACTTAGCAATTTCTAACCTAAGATGCAATTTATCTAAAAAAAATTAATCTAAACTTAAAATGAAACATGCAATTTTATCCTAATATGCAATGATGTACAAAAGATGCCCTAATTCTACATGACATATGCATGATGATTTTTTATGTTTTTTTTTTTTACTATTTCGAAATTTAAAATTGCCACATAATTAAACATGCAACTTAAATTAAACAAAAACTAACATCCTAAATGAATACATTTTTTGGATTTTTTATTTAACAAAATAAAATTGGTTCAACCAACATGACGGCAAATCAGATAAGATAGGATCGATATCCACAAATTGGCAAACCGTATCTCGCGCATGAGATCGAGTTGGCCAATTTTAAATAAATCACGAATTAAATTTCGAGTGTGAGATTGGATTGGCAATTTTTCAAGCGATTGTGATTGCGAGTCGGATTTTGGACGCGAAAATCGGACTGTCAATCCCAAATTTCAGAGGCAATTTCATGTCAGGCAATCTCAATCTTACATTAAGGAATAATTATACTAAAAAGAACAAGTAAAATAAAATAAAATAAATAGAAAACTACCTAATGTGATTTTCCTTTTTTTTTTTCTTTTCTTGCTTCTTCACCCACGACTGGTGCTCGGGTCACCAAGGGCGGCGGGTCTTGGTCGTGCGGAGCTCTGGTGAGGTTCGGCGAAGAGTGGATCAGCAGCGAAACAGGGGAGACCAGCGTCGCAGGAGCTGCAAGGCTGTTGCTTGGGGAAGCTCAGCGAGGCACGATGCGGGCTGACGTTCCGTTCGGTACTGGTGTTTGGCACTGATAGGAGTGAGCTGTTGCAGGGATGGCGTCGGGTTGCAAAGACGCGATTGCTGAGGGGCGAAAGGGAGTTCGAGCATGTGCAGGGGCGACGGCAGAGGTGAATCGGCGATGGCTTCGCGAACAGGGGCACTGCAGGGGCGTCGGCTCAGCATCCGGTGGGGCGAGGCAGTGGCAGGGACAGAGCACCGACGTGCAGGTGTCGATCCGGTAGGGGTTGCGTTCGCGGCTGGGGGCTGAACAGCAACGGGCAAGGCCGGATCAGCGGCGAAGGTGAGGCGTCGAACGGTTGTACGGTGGCTCAACGTCCGGATCTGGAGCGATGGAAGCAGTTCGGGTGGTCGCTAGGGTGGAGAACCGAGCAATGACGAATTCGCGAAGAAAAATCGAGCAGATCACGGCTGGCAGCGAGGCAGCGACTTCGTTGATCGCTTGTACCGTGGCGGTGCTGGTGCAGTGATCGGCGCGGTGGTACGACGCAGAGGCTTCACGGGTGTCGCGGACAATTGCTGTGGTGTGAGCGTGGCTGGTGCAGTGAGGTGGCCGTCATGGGCGGAGGGTTGGTTGTCGCAAGGCAATGGCGACGCGGCAAGGGAACGGCTCCGGCAGCAAATGGGAAGCAGATCCACCGAAGAAGAAGAAAACAGTGCCGCACATCCCTTCTCTTTTCTTTTTCCTGTTTTCACTTGCTGCACCACCTGCCACACGTCCCTCACTTGTCTCTCTCTGCTCTGCGCTTTGCTGACTTTTCCTTTCCCAAAGAACCGAAACCTCTCTTCCCTTTTCTCTCTCTTTTCACTTTTTGACTTTTGTTTTTTTTTTTCCCTTTGCACGCGAGGTATTTTATAGGTCCAAAAAATGTATCTTCGTGATATATTTTTTTTTCCTTTCTGTTTGCACGATTCCCCTAAATATATCGTTGAAATATACGCACCTCACACAATATTTTCTTTTTGCATTTTTTCAAATATTTCATCCGAAAATTTCCTTTTCGCCTAAAATGCATCTCCCAGTGTATATTACCTGAAAATATGAAAAATCTGAACGGAATATGTGAAAAATCTTTCCCTCACCGGTGGTCTAAAAATAAAATAAAACAAAACAAAAATAACATAAACGTTCCTAAACTATATGCCATGTGATTTTTATTTTTTATTTTAGTAAAAATTAACCTAAAAATTGTGCAAAAATTTAGGTGTCAACAGCCAAAATCCATGTCCAAGTTGAAGAAGAAGGAGAGAGCCCAAGCGACAATTAGAGAGATGGGATTGCAAGACACGACAGACACGAGGATAGGCAGCAGGAGTGCCAAGGGCCTTATTGGTGGCCAAAAGAGGAGAGTGAGCATTTGCATCGAGATCCTAACACGCCCCAAGCTACACTTCCTCGACGAACCAACCAGTGGGCTTTGATGGGAGAACAATAACAATTCGAACAATATCGAGTTAACGTAGCGGAATAAAATAATCTTCCCTCTTGTGTAAACCTAATAGGAATCGATATAGTAAAATAAAATAAATACCAAGCACGTGAACACAAGACAATTTTTTTACGTGGAAAACCTCCTCGACGTAAAGAGATCAAAAACCACGGGATCGAGTCCACCCGAAAATCTTCACTATCAACAAAATTTGGTGAATAATGTTCTTATCTAGCAAATAATAGAGGTATATAGTAGCAAAAATCTCAAGAACATAATTCTTGGCAATACACATGAATTTCATAAGATATCAAGAATAAATCTGATCAAAAACGCATGTTTTGATCAATCTACAAAAAAACCTTATGTAGGGAGCTTCAAACAAAAATCAAACCGTTCAGATTTGAGAAGATTGCGCCTCAAACATGCTAACAAAATTTCAACTCAATCAGATCATGAATCGACCTCTAATGCCATCTTGATGTAAATCAGACTTTGTCCTAACCCCAGATTTTCTGCTTTCTATTTTTCTTTTGTTATTATGTCTTTTTGCAGCTACCACTTTTATGATAGTAAAAAACTCTATTTCTCCATATGACTTATCATATGAGTTCAAGCCCATTTTGGGCTTGTAACTCATTGGGCTTCCTCCACATAGGAGTGAACCCAGCTAACATGCTTGATAACACTGTGTCATACCATGTGATGAACCAATGGTAATCACCTCGATTCATCAGCCTAGCAGTGAAGTCTGCAAACTTTTCCACGATCCGTGCCTTCTTTCTTCTGGGAAAACTGTCTATTTTGGCCTTAGATCAGGGGCAGAACAGGTGCTTGTTATATTTGACTTCCATGTTATGAATCTTTACTTGTTGCAAGCAAAAAAACATTTTCCTAACTATCACTTTTTTTTTCTTTTTATGCAGTTTTTTGCATCAAATGGTTTTCCATGTCCAACTCTTAAAAATCCATCTGATCACAACCTCAGGACGATTAACGGGGATTTCAACGCAGTAACTCATGCCACTCAAACTTGATTTGTTCAACCATAATTTCAAAAATTGAAGGAGATCTCATGGATCCAATAAAACAATATTTCTTCTCACGGCATTGAACGAGGAGGCAATGGCATGAATGCTGAAGAAGCCATCGACACTCTGGTCACGTCTTATCAGTCATCTCCAATTTGTCTCCAAGTACAGCAACAAGTGTCCAAGACATCCAAAAAGGTATGAAATTTTATTATTATGTGGATTGGAAACTTAAAATTTATTACAAATCTGAGAATTTCTGATAAGTTGCGTGTTTCCGTTAGAATTTTGGAGGAAATTTGGAAAGAAATGGAAGTCGAGCAAGCTTCGTTACCCACAGCCTTTTTCTAACTAAGCGATGGTTCGTGAATTAGAATTTTAAAGGAAATTTGGAAAGAAATGGAAGTCAAACAAGCTTCGTTACCCATAGCCTTGTCATAACTAAGCGATCGTTCGTGAACATGTATCCCGACTTGGGGTATTACTGGCTTCGTTTAGCAATCTACGTTGCATTGTCTGTGTTGGGACTATCTTCCACGACATTGGATCCACCTAACGTTCGATTCAAGTAAGCTCCACTAGTGTGAGAAACTCAGTGAAGAATGAGATTTATAAGTTTTCTGGACATTCTATTTACCAAGTTTATTAATTTCTACGAATTTGCAGGCAAGAGGTTCGATGCTAATGTTCGTTGCGGCATTTCTTACTTTTATGGCAATCGGCGGATTCCCCTCCTTTGTTGAGGACATAAAGGTACTTCACTTAATTTCCCCTTTCTTTCTTTTTTTCCTTTTTTTTTTTTTTTGGATGCTCCGATTGCTTTCATTGTGCCAAAGTAATAAGATTCCTACATTTTCATTTTACCAGGTCTTTGAGCGAGAGATATTGAATGGGCACTATGGTGTAGCCGCGTTCGTTGTAGGCAATACATTTTCGTCCATGCCTTATCTACTAATCATCTCTCTTGTCCCGGGAGCCATAACTTATTACTTGGTTGGCCTCCGAAAGAGTTTTGAGCACTTTGCATACTTCACTTCATTGCTCTTCGCATGCATGTTGCTAGTCGAGCTTGATGATGATCGTCGCAAGTATAGTTCCCGACTTCCTCATGGGAATCATAACTGGTGCCGGAATTCAAGGTGTGATGATGCTAAATGGAGGGTTTTTCAGGTTGCTAAATGATTTCCCCAAGCTATTCTGGAGATATCCCATGCATTACTTCTCCTTCCGTAAGTATGCCAATCAAGGTTTCTTCAAGAATGAGTTCAAAGGGTTAATGCTTCCCGACCAGATGGGAGGATCACCTGCAATAGGTGGTGAAGAAATCTTGAGAAGTTATTGGCAAGTGGAAATGGACTACTCTAAATGGGTGGATCTTGCTATCTTGCTTGGAATGTTGGTTGTTCACAGGCTAATGGTCCTTGGAATAATAAAGGCCGTGGAGAAGATGAAGCCACTAGTGAAAAACTTAAGGGCTAAATCTCTTAAACGTCCTAAACTTGTGAAGAATTTGTCAACGCCAAAATAATACAGGAGCTAGGGTTAGTTATGTGATGGTGTGAAATTTGGTTTATTTATCTTCAATTGTTGTTGAAGTAAATACATCTCCTTGTATGGATAATAATGAACTCTCTTAAATCATGTGTATGAAATGTTTGCTTTTATGCTTGATCGCAAAGACATTTTAAATAAGATTGTATCACACAATGCTTAACCAACAATCTCCCTATCTCACAAAGGAATTCTTAAGAACTATACCACAATATTCTCTAACTTAGACACTCATCTTTCGGATGCACTTCATGAGAACACACAATTGATAGTTGCTCACTTATGGGCAAAAATCCGATTTCCTTTATTGGCTCAAATGGAGACATATTCTCAACACAATACTTTAAAATTCTGATAATCAGAGCTATCATTTTCATTAAAATGATCGGAACATTTGCCTCGAGGACATTTGTTGAACGTTCAAATAGGAAAATTTGTTATCTTAAATACACTATCCCTTTCTTGCTATGTATGATGAATGCATTCAGAAATCAAGACATTTCCTTATTAAGTATCCTTACTAATTGCTTTGAGAGCATTGGTTGGCAAGACCACAAGAAATGGCTTATTAGAGAATAAAAGTTAGTTGGCAGCACTATTTTCACCCTCTATATAACTAAATCTACCCAATTTTCATCAAAAAGACAAAATTACCCTCTATCATTCAATTGCCATTTAGATTTTGTGTTCTCAAATTTATTTACTTTCCTTTGTAGTTTGTTTTATATCTATGTAGGATCTACTTACTATACATAAGAATTTCATTTTTTTAATATTTTTTTATTGTAGATTTCCCTTTAATATTAAAAGCACAATGTTTTTTTTTTAGAATTACTTACATAAAAATTTATTTTGTTGAAAAGAGATTTTCAAAAACCTAGTTCTTTTCCACATTATTGATCATATATTATGGATAAATTGTTAAGTAGATGACATTTAATTATATCAGAACATTATATAAAGTAAGAACTTTTTTGGAAATGCCAGTGAAATGTCATTATTTTGATTTGACAAAAATTAATATAAAAAAAAAAATCAAGACACCTTATTATGCATAATGTTTTTAGTGTACTCCTATATATTCCTATAACGCCTTAGATGCTCTATAAAAAAATCTCTCACCCGTATAATAAGGAAAAAAAGATACATTCTTTGATATAGTAAATAAAAAGACTTGATATATGTTCTAGACTAATAAAATTACTAAAAAGTTCACCAAAAAAGTGAGCTTTTGAGATAAGAGAGACAAAAAATAGACAAGTTGTTAAGATCAATGATGAAACAAAAAAAGCTTTCCAGTTTTATAATATATTAAAGAATATCCTTTTTCCCTACGACTATCAAGGTGATTTTACATAGAGTATTTAAAACGTTATAAGAATATCTAAGAATGCTTTTTTTCTATAATAAGCTAAAAAAGTAAAATATGTGAAATATTTAATAAAACTATCATAATTAGAAAAAAGGAGTCGGGTCATCTGGTCTAGTCTTTTTAATGTGAATAAGGGTGGACTTAGTCATTTAGTAAGTGGGATGAAAATAGTGCTGCAAAAAGTGAGCTAAATTCTATAAAATAATGGCTAACACATGCAATCCGAGTTTGTCCAAACAGTTAAATATATAACAATATAGTCCACAACAAAGAGGGCTGTTCATGAACAAGTTGGCTCTTCTCTCTCGAAATGTAGAGTCTTTCCCTACCAAATGGTAGTTTCATCTTTCTACTAAACCCTAATCTTCAGAAGATTTCCTTCACCTTCGGGCCTTCTATCCAGTGTTTTGGAGTTCGCCTGTTGCACCCATGGATTTCTCGGATGGGTATCACATAATCGCCTGGGGAATTACTGTCCATAATTAACTTTTCCTCTCGTATTTCGTCTTCTCTCAGAACCCTAATTTTCAATCGTTCGGTTTACATCATCTTTTCTCTCCTTCTCTCATGGTGAAATCCCCTGTTTTGTAGTCGCTTTTCTTTTTTCGACTCTTAACCCTCTCCAAACCTATCTAGTCTCCCTTGTCGAACCTGTCCTCCCCCAAATTGCTTTCACATGTTACGAACAAGATCATCAACCCACCCAGTTTGGGTGCCCTGCATGCGAACAATCTAGTTTCCCACCTACTCCGGACCACCGATTGAAGCTTTTCACCCAATGGACAGTACGGGTCAGGATGAGGAGGCTCAACTAGCTGCTCTCTGTAGCCGTTTAGGCCGACTTTGGTCTGCCCAGGAGATCAATGTGTGGGACGAAGAACCTCCTACAGAGAAAGTCGAAGAATGTAAGTTGATTTTAGTTAGTAAAATTCTTGCTAATCCCTCCATTAATTTCCCAGCATTCCAGAATACGATGAAAAGAGCTTGGTGCACAGATCAAGTCGATATTTCACAAAGGGAAGCAGGTATTTATGTATTCAAATTTAACTCAGAGGGGGAAAAACAACATGTGCTAGAAAACGGTCCCTAGTTATTCTCAAGCAACCTCGTTATACTCAAACCTTGGACCCCAAACACTCCACTTCATTGCTATGATTTTAACATTTGTGCCTTTTGGGTGCAAGTCTTTGGACTCCCCTTAGAGAGATGTACGGAACAATTAATAAGCAAAGCTATTCGTGATGTTGGAAAGGTTCTGGACATCAGACTTGAGGCGAAAGAAGGATCAACTTTAAGAGCAGGGAGAGCTAGAGTGGAACTCAACTTACAAGAACCTCTTAAACCTGGTAAACTCATCCGAGTGGCAGGGAAAAACATATGGCTTGACTTCCGTTATGAACGTTTACCCCATTATTGCTATTCCTGTGGTGTTCTAGGCCACTATGCATCCTATTGTAAAGATATTCCATATGATGAGGCTAAATTTGAAGGAAGGGACAAGCTATACTATGGACAATGGCTACGGGCTGAAGCCCTTTATGGCAGGCATTCTATGAGCTGAAAACCACTCAAGATGATATTGAAGAAACTATAACTGAAACCCCTCAACCTGGGTTGCTTTTACTCCCTGCTGCTCCATGCGACATCAGCCAACAACCAGCTCCTATGGAGATTCGTACAGCTCAGCATATAAATACCACAACAACAAACATTATGCCCAGCTCCCCCTATTGATTCTTCACAAGGTGTTGCTCAGAACAAGTTACAATCCCCTGCACCAGAACAAAAGACAGAGCTCAAAGATTTTACAGCCGGGGCTTCTTCATCCAAGAAATCAAAAAACTCTCAATTGCAAACCAAGACTACTCCCCTAAAGAAAGCAAAGAGATATTCTCCTTATGGGTCACGTCCTATTTTACCAAACAGTCTAGATGAAAGTCATCTTTTGGAAACTCCAATATTTGAGGCCGAAAGGGCCAATGATTGGACTGTGGTGGCTTGCCCGAATAAGCCACCAATTGACAAATGAGATCCTAAGCTGGAATTGTCAAGGACTGGGCAATTCCCTGATAGTTCAAGCTCTGAGGGCCTTAGTGGCTCAAGAATGGCCCGATATCATCTTTTTGATGGAAACAAGGAATCAGGAACCTCTTATTAGGCAAATCCAGCAGAGGCTGAATTATAACAAGAGTTTTGTGGTGAATCCCCAAGGTTTGGCTGGAGGGATGGTTCTTTTTTGGACTGACCAAATCTCACTTAGTGTCAATGCTCATAACTCGCATTTTATTGATACTGTCTATTTTGAAGATATGAGTGCAACACCTATGTGTCTTACCTGTATGCATGCACCGGCGGTTTATCAATAGAGACAACTTTTATGGGTAGATTTGCGGCAACTTAGCCACTTAGATACTCTGCCATGGGTGTGTATAGGTGATTTTAATGAAATTTTAAATCACTAGGAGAAAGTGGGAAAGAGACCAACTGAGTCATATAGGTTGCACTCCTTTCGGGAACTATTACATGATTGTGCTTTGATGGATATTGAGACTAAGGGTTGTGCCTATACTTGGGTGAACAATAGAAGTGGAGAGGAAGTTGTCAAAGAGAGACTTGATCAAGCTTTGTGCACTATGGAATGGCAATTGACCTATCCAGAAGCTGAAGTTCAAGCTATACCTACCCTAGGGTCGGATCATAGTCCGCTGCTATTAACTACGGTAATCAACCCAGTAAGGAGGAGGAAGACTTTTACCTTTGAATCTTATTGGCTTCAAGATGCATAATGCCACAGGGTGGTTTCAGAATCATGGTCATCTTTATCACCTAACAACTCCATAATCTCTCAGAAGCTTCAAGCTACAACTAAAGCACTGGCCAAGTGGAGCAAATCGAAGTTTGCTGCAAGTCGTCATCAAATAAATCTTTTGAAGCAGCAACTTCAGCAATGCACAAATCAACCTATTTGCAATTATGACAAAGATCCGGTCACTTCACTGAAGGAAAAAATTCAGAACATATGGTTACAGGAAGAACAGTGGAGGGACAAAAACACGAAATTCTTTCACGCCACCACTACACAAAGGCGGAAAAGAAACAGAAGCAGCATGTTAAAAGATGAAAATGAGGAGTGGATCTGAGAGCCAGATTAGGTGAAGCACATGACAATTAGTTTCATTAAGAATCTTTATACTTCAGTCAAACATCAAGACTATGGACCTATTTTAATGCAATGTCCTCGAGTAGTAACAGCCGCAATGAATATACAACTAACAGCTAAAGTTACATGAGGAAGTAAAGCAAGCGACATTTCAATTAGGAGCCACCAAAGCACCAGGACCTGATGGTTTGAATGGACTGTTTTATCATAGTCATTGAGACATTATACAGGAAGATGTTTTTAAATCATTGCAATTTTTTTTCATCACAGGGGTGCTGCTCGCTGATATTAACAGAATAGCAATATCTCCGATCCCCAAGATACCTAACCCCAAGAGGTTAGATCAATTTTTCCCTATCAACTTATGTAATTTTATCTATAAGATTATAGCAAAGTTCTAGCGAATCACTTGAAACCTTGCCTATCTGAGTTGATTTCCAAAGAACAGAGTGCCTTTGTGTCAGGCAGACAAATACAAGATAATATCATGATAGTTCAAGAGGTACTACATCAGTTAAATATTCACAACAGAAAGAAAAAATTTCAGGCAATCCTTAAATTGGACATGCTGAAAGCCTATGATAGGGTGGAGTGGGACTTTTTGGAAGACTATCTCCGTCAAATGGGATTTCATGATCGATGGGCGCTTTGGCTAATGCAATGTGTAACCACGACTTCGCTAAGTGTAAAGCTCAACGACAAACCTCTACCTTATTTTCAACCATCACGGGGACTCAGAAAGGGCGACCCTCTCTCCCCCTACTTATTCATCCTTTTGGCAAATATGCTATCCACCCTCATCCAACAAGCTATCAACATGGGCAATCTTCGAGGAATCAAACTCAAAAAGTGGTGTCCTACTTTATCCCATTTATTTTTTGCCAATGATGCTATCTTTTTCCTAGATGGTAGAACCCAGGAATGCCAAAATTTAGCAAACATTCTAAACCAGTATTGTCTAGCTACAGGTCAAGAGATTAATAGGAATAAATCCAGTCTGTTCCTGAGTAAAAACTGCCCTCAGCCTCTTAAGATAAACATGGCTAGAGAATTAAGGGTACCAGTGCTGGACAAAACGGGCAAATATCTAGGCATACCTTCTAATTGGGGATCATCTAAAAAAGACATGTTTGCTTGGATTCTAGGACGAGTAAATGCTAAATTGGAAGGGTGGAAAGAAAATCTAATTTCCAAAGGAAGGAAGGAGATTCTGTTAAAATCAATGGTTCAGGCATTACCGCAGTATGCAATGTCGATATTTAAAGTTCCTGTATCTATATGCAAGTCTATTGAACAAAAAATAGCTAGGTTCTGGTGGCAAAACAACAGCAATAGATCTGGAATTCATTGGAAAAGCTGGTACCTACTTAAAGAGAGAAAAGACAATGGAGGGATAGGATTTAGAGACTTACTCACTTTCAATAAAGCCCTTCTGGGAAAGCAAGCTTGACGACTCTTTCAAAATCCATCATCTTTGTGGAGTAGAGTTTTCAAAGCCTTATATTTTCATTCTACAAATTTCTGGCATGCTGACAAGGGGACTAGACCTTCCTGGGGTTGGCAGAGTCTTCTATTAGGCAGAGATTCTATTTTTAAGAAGCTTCAATGGTCAGTAGGTAATGGCCAAATGATACGAGTCAGAGAGGACAAATGGTTAACTATGGGAATTCTAGGCGGGCTAGCAACTAGAGAGGAACCTGAAACAGTGGCAGGTTTCATTATCCCAGAACAAAACGAGTGGAATGTCGAGCTTCTTAACCACATGTTTGATGAACACACTGTTAAGGAGATACTAACTATTAAGCTTTGGCCAGCATCAACCGAAGATAAACTTCTATGGACAGGGACACAAGATGGACATTATACCATGAAGAGTGGCTACAATTTCATCAAGTAGACAGAATCCGAAAGGTAAACTCTCACACATCCTCTTCCTATCATACACCTAGCCAGTTATGGAAGCAGATATGAAAAACAAAAACAGCCCCGAAAATACGCATCTTTCTTTGGTCTATATGCCAAAACGCGTTACCTACAAAGGATAATCTATTCTGACGACGCATCACCCCCAACCCAATATGTCAACTCTGCTCATCTCACTCCCCCGAAACCACAGAACATTTATTTCTGTTTTGCCCCTGGACACAACATATGTGGAGCCATCCCCAAGTGCAAATCAATGTATCAGATTACAGAACACACCACATAGATGCTTGGCTAGCTGATCTAATAGAACAGAAGGCGCACGTACCAGCTTTTGAGAGCATCGCAGCCCTATTATTGCAAATTTGGAAAGCACAGAATCACTTTGTCTTTCGCCATCAACACACCCACCTAGATAAGCTTGTTGATACAGCTCTCACTCTGGCTCAACTCAATCTCAGAACCCGGCAGCAAGAATCAAGTAAAGGTACCACTTGGCTGAACCCTAATCGAATCTAGATCCCACCAAAGTAGGGCATCATAAAGGTAAATCTTGACGGAGCCTTTCCTATTGCAAATCACATGGGAGCAATCGCAAGTATTGCTCGAGATCACACCAGCAGAATGATCGGAGGCTTCACTCGAAGCGTTCAAGCAACATCTGCACTCGAGACGGAGATCCAAGCACTATTATGTACTTTCAAGGACCTATCACAGCAAGGAAAAACTGAATTTCACCTGTTATTGGAAACCGACAATCTCATTCTTGTTGAAACCATCAACCAGTGCCATCTGCCGCTGTGGGAATGCCGTGCCCTGTTTGTCGAAAGCGAAGCTTTGATGCTCTGTTTCCCAAACCTAAAGGTGCAGCACTATCGACGTGTAGCCAATGCCCTAGCTTATTGGGCCGCGAAGGCCCACGGACGAGGATCCCTTTCACCAAACTAGGTCAATTCTCCTCCTCAAATTATGTTAGACATGCTTTGTACTAAAGCCCTTGTTAAGGGTTGTTCCTTTTTCCCTACTTGAATAGAAATCTATCCTCTTTTTCGACCAAAAAAATGAACAAGTTGGCTCATCAAATTTGGAATTTGACCGGGCCAAAACGATCTTTGAAAGACAAATCTATCTTTACTGTGATCTTGAAAATGGTTTAGGTTGTCTTTATCACACTGAAAGGTTGAGGAATATGTGAATTTGTTAGTATTGCATGACTATGATCCAAGTTGAAGTGATCTATGAGCTATACCGAGACAAGCCATCTAATAAATAAAAAAGTGTGAATTTCCCACAATAGCTGTTGAAGTAGTCCATGATTGTAAAAGATAATTATTTAGTTTCTTTTCCTCTGCTGACAAAACTTTTGTTTAATCAACTACTTGACTATGGCCGTTGATTCATGATTACTCAAAAGGGCCTCTCCCAATCAATATGAGAATTAAGACGTCGCAAACTCTCCCACTTAAATAATTGGCATCCTCATTAGGGTTGAGTTGTATCACTTGGTGATACCCCCTCGATTTGATATTCGGTCCAGCCATTTGTTGCATCTTGTCTGAGCCCTCACACACAAGCAATCACTCCCTATCTTTGTTGGATCAAATATGGTGTAGTTTGTCCACAACCAAGCCTTTATTGGAGATGGTCCAGCTCTGATACTATCTGTAAAAGCTCGGCTCATTCCACATGAGCCAACTAATCTAAGCAAACACAAAAGGTAGTGGCCATTCGGGGGTGAGTGCTAATTTATAAATCAATGAAGATGACATCTTTCAACCAATGTATGGGCTCTTGATTAAATATAGAAAGGAGAGAGATGTTATGAGGACCGAGTTGACGCTAGGAAAATGTAAATAATGCCATACAATCTAAGCAAGCATTACACGATTCAAGTTCATCTAATTCCAACCAAGCAAGTGCTGGCAAAATTAAACAAGTGCTAAGAAGAAAATTTTCTTTCAAATAAACCAAGGCCTACACTACTATCTTGACCAAGCCTAGTTGAGGAAGGGCGCGAAAAGCACCTTATCAATTTAACGGGACATTTATTGGCTAATGTTGGTACTCATTTTGACTACATACTTTTCTAGATAAGTTTGACATTGAATGTTGGTACACCCTTTTAGTCAGAGAAGTGTAATTTAGTGAAGCTAGCTTTGACTACATTTCGATTAGAGCCATTAATATTTAGAATTAGCGTGTCCAGAAAATTAATTGCTTCCTCGTACAGGAAATTTCACAAATTGATAAGAAGTAAATGCATGGGGCTAAGGACTTAGATCTACCCGTGAAAACAATGCTAGAAGTTATTAGAAAGTCCGACCTAAAATCTTAAGTTGGTAATTATAATGGATCACGAGAAGAGACCCAATGTGAGCTTGGTTAAGGCTTCGGAAATGAACAGGTGATCCTTTGTAAGGATCAACAAGGTCCAAAATACATTTGGTACAGTAGGGATCCTCAACAATCATGGCTGGATTCACAATCTGTACTTCATCAGAACTGTCTTGAGTTTGAAAGATCAAATGGGGGTTTAGAATAATGCTCTTTGCTCCTATGTTATCGAGATATGTTTCCCATACAAACCCATTCAACATTTCTGTATGATCAAGCATAATGTACATTATTATCCATGGAATGAGATTTATTACTTCAACTACAGTTAAAGATAAGCACACCAGTTTATCACTATTAAATAAGTAACCCTAACTTGCTGCCACATCAGGGCGTTGAAGAATGATTCTCCATGACATGTATGGGATGGTTAGGAGATTTAGCCCTAAAGTTTTTCACCAGCGGCTTCATCTTCTCCGCCGCCTTTATTATTCCAAGGAACATGAGCCTGTAAACGACCACCATGCCAAGCAAGATAGCAAGATCCACCCATTTAGAGTAGCCCATCTCCACTTGCCAATAGTTTCTCAAGATCTCTTCACCACTGATCGTTGGTGACCCTCCCATCTGGTTGGGAAATATTAACCCTTCAAACTCATTCTTGAAGAAACCTTGGTTGGCATACTTATGGAAGGAGATGTAATACATGGGATATCTCCAGAATGGCTTGGGGAGATCATCTGGCAACCTGAAAAACCCTCCATTTAGCATCATCACACCTTGAATTCCGGCACCGGTTATGATCCCCATGAGGAAGTCGGGGACTATACTTGCAACGATCATCATTAGGCTCTCGACTAGTAACATGCACGCAAAGAGGACCAAAGCGAAGTACGCAAAGTGCTCGATACTCTTTTGGAGGCCAACCAAGTAATAAGCTATGGCTCCTGGGATAAGAGAGATGATTAGCAGATAAGGGATGGACGAAAATGTATTGCCTATCACGAACGCGGCTACACCATAATGCCCATTCAATCTCTCTCGCCCAAAGACCTGGTAAAATGAAAACGTAGGATTCTCATGACTTCAGTACAATGAAAAGCAATCGGAGCATCAACATAAAAGAAAAGAAAAAATGAAGATTAAGAGAAATACCTTCATGTCCTCAACAAAGGAAGGGAATCCGCCGATTGCCATAAAAGTAAGAAATGCCGCAACGAACATTAGCATAGAACCTCTTGCCTGAAAATTCGTTAAAATTATGAAACTTGGTCAATGCAATGTGCAATAACTTTAAATCTCATTCTTCATTGATTTGGTCACTAGATTATTTAGAACATACCGTCACGCTAGAGAGCTTACCTGAATTGAGCCGTAGGTGAATCCAATGTCGTAGAAGATAGTGCCAACACACAGACACAATGCAATGTAGATTGCTAAACGAAGCCAGTAATACCCCAAGTCACGATACATGTTCACGAACGATCGCTTGGTTAGAACAACGCTCTGGGTAAGGAAGCTTGCTTGACTCCCATTTCTTTCCAGATTTGCTCCAACGTTCTAATGGAAACACACAATTTATCAGACTCTCTCAGATTCTTATATTTTATAAGTTTCCAATCCACATAAAATCGAAATTGCATACCTTTCCGGATATCTTGGACACTTGCTCCTGAACTTGGTGACACATCAGAGATGACAAATAAGATTTGACCAGATTGTCCATGGCCTCTTCGGCATTCATGCCATTGCTTCCTTGTTCGATGTCCTGACAAGAAATTTTTGTTTCATTGGGTCCATGAAATTTCCTTTATTTCTTGAAATTATGGTCGAACAAATCAAGTTTCAGTTGCATGGCTTACTACGTCAAAGTCCTTGTTAATCGTCCTGAGGTAGTGATCAGACGGATTTCTAAGAGTTGGACATGGGAAACCATTTGATGCAAAAAACTGCAAAAAGTAAATAAGGGAAAAAAAAAAAGATAGTCAGGTAAACGTTCGTTGCTTGCTACAAGCAAAAATTCATAACCTAGTAGTCCAGTATCGCAAGCACCTGTTCTGCCACTGATCTAAGGCCAAAAAAGACTGTTTTCCCCGAAGAAAGAAGGCAGAGATTGTGGAAAAGCTCAAAGACTTCACTGCTAGGCTGATGAATCGAGGCAATCACCGTCCTCTGGTCATGACTGGCTAGCTTGGCAATGCGGTTCATCACATGGTATGACGCAGCGCTGTCAAGCCCGCTGGTTGGCTCGTCAAGGAAGAGTAGCATCGGGCGCGTCAGAATCTCGATGCAAATGCTCACTCTCCTTTTTTGGCCACCACTGAGGCCTTTGGCGCTCCCCCCACCTATCCTAGTATCTCTCGCATCTTGCAGTCCCATCTCTCTAATCGTTGCCTCAGCTCGCTCCTTCTTCTCCGAATTCGACATGGATTCTGGCAATTGGAGCTGAGCGGAGTAGTACACGGCTTCTCTCACCGTTAAAGTTGTTATCAGTGTATCATCCTGAGTGACATAAGCCTATAACAAAACCAAAACAAAAAATAAATAAAGTGAAAATTTACTACGAAGAACGATTTGTATAAACTACGATTTGGCTGGGAAATCTGCACATTGAAATTCAACTCAGCGCCACATCTATCAGCTAGGCTTACCGAAGTTCCGAAAGAAAGTGGTTGTCTGCGACCATTAATTAAGATCTCTCCTGTCTGTTGAGTGCTTGAACTTAGTCTCCCTGCAAAAAGTTGCTTCTTAAGAAAAAGGAAATGGTGGAAACCGAGAGTAAAAATGAAAAAAATTAATAAATGTTATTTAAAGGTTACTGATATGTTAGTTACTTCGTCGATTGTTCTCCCCGAAAACAAATTAATCTACTTCTAAATGATTAACTGCTTGAATGTGAGGTAAAAAAGCAAATTCGATTAAATTTATTCGGCTGCAACAACAATCCAAGAGGGCATACTAAGAATGAACCTTAAGTTCCCACTCATGACCCTCATAGCGCGCTACACTGAGGAAGAAGTGTAGAACAATTAGCTCAAAAAGATCGCCGTTGTATAACCATACATCAACAGACGCTACTTCCCATATTGGGTAGACAAATCGTGACTGGAAAGGTTATAACAGCAAAAGCCATTAGAATCTTTCATTTTGTACATTGGAAAAATCCGTTTACGACATGTGTTCACTGGGAAATCCATGTCATTTCATTCATTCGATGTTGGTCGCCGGGACGTGTGAATAGCTAGGACCGTTGCCACACGTGAGGATTGATCCGATGTCATGGATGTCTGACCTCGACAACATATAAACAAGAAAAAGCTGTCGAAAGGGTCATATCACTGGTTGACTCTGTTAGAGATAATTAGGATGATTCTCTAGAATGTTTTCCTATATTTAAGATAATTAGAATAATTATGTTTGTTTTTAGTATCTCTTTTTGTTGGTTTTCTATATCTTTCAAGTTGGTGTGATATCTCCTTTGATTTTGTATATCTTAATTAAAATATGTCACCTTTAATAGTATCTTATAAGGCCTATAAATAAGCTGATGTACTCCTCATTAACATATATCAAATTATACAGAAATTCATCAAATCTATCTTCCGCATTATTGTTTTCAACTTAGTATCAAAGCCCAGATTAACAACAAGTTTGGACCTAATAGTCACATGGGAGAGTTATGCATTGTTGCACCTGCGACCTAAACTCGATGTGTGAAAGGGATATTGTTGATGTTATCCCACATTGGTTATAAAGAGGCTGGTGGTCGATTCATAAGTGTGAGGAATTATCTCACCTCTTAAACTAGCTTTTTAGGTGAGGGAAGCCCAAGACAGTGACTTTTCCTTCCCTCAACAAAGCCTAGTTTATTGTGCTTGTTGTAACCATCGAAATACAACTATTACAAAAAGGGACTCATCTTCCTTAGATGAGACTTGCGCACACGAAGTGAACACTATTGAGCGGCGATGATAGGGATGATTTTATTGGGACGTGCACTAGGCTGCTTGATGCTATGACACTAGTTGTATAGGCCACGTCGCTCAATTATTGTTTCGCAAGCCAGTCGCATAGACCTCTTCTTATTTCCCCTCTAATTCTCGACCTTTTGTTGTCATTTCAAGAAGCTGACACCATAACCAAACTCAACAACCTTAGACAAGCCAAATCTAGAAGACTATCTCACACACTCCCCCACCATGGATCAACAGCCCTGATGCCCCGTGGAGTTGTTAGATAAACAATTTTTCGTGGCACTGAGCGACATTAATTCAAACTCCAATTGACTTCTTTGATATTACCTTGAGTTTGAGGGAGGATGTTAGAAATAATTAGGATATTTTCCTATATTTAAGATAATTAGAATATTTCGGTTGGTTTTTTGTATATCTTTATGGTTGGTTTTTATCTCTCAAGATTGTGCGATCTCTTTTTATTGTGCATATCTTGATTGATATATGTTACCTTTAATAGTATCTCATAAAACCTATAAATAGGCTAATATACTCCTCATTAACATATATCAAATTATACAGAAATTTCTCAAATCTATCTTCCGCATTATTATTCTCAACTAACTCCTCCATGAGAGAGAAGGTGGGACAAAATTCATTCACTTTTCCTTTGGTCAGACAAGATTCATTGACTTTTCCTTTGCTCTTTTTAGTGACTATGAAATATTTGCGTTCTGCTTTCATTTATTTATCCTTTGTTTGTTTGTTTTCTAACCCAGGATGTCCGGCGTCTTAATTTATCATGAAAAATTAATATAATTTAAAGGACTGAAAGATTTATATCTGTATTTTATAAAGTGAGAGCGTGACGTGTGGACAATTTGCGAACAAGATCTACATTTGTATATAGAAAAAATGGCTGCTTACCAGTCAATTTAATTGGAATTTTCTCGTAGAATCTTGGAGGTTAGATCTCATTTTGAGTTTGCTTTACTTGTAGCATATTAAAACATGAAAAGGACATAAATCACCTGCCAATCTATATAGAAAGAGAGATTTATTCGAAACGGTACCTCCAAGGGCATCGAGAAGAGTTGACTTGCCACTGCCCGAAGGACCCATGACGGCCAGCATCCGGCCCGGCTCGGCATAACCGGTCAGCCCCTGCAATATGGGATGTGTCCCGTTCCTCCGGTCCAGCACCGTCACCCACAAGTCCTTCCATGTCAAGACCATCCCGTTCCCGTTCTCGTGTGCTCCTGTAGCCTGGTCAGGTCGAGATCCTTCGCCTCCGCCATGGACTTCCCATGGGGGCACTTCGTGGTCACCAATACTGAATGGAAAGATGACGTCGTGGCTTCGGGCGGACACACCATCATCCTCTTCTTCGTGAATGTCGTCGGCTTTCTCGGGAGGCAGCAATGAGATTGTCTGAGGCGGACTCGGACTCCACCTGGGAACATTGATGGGAGGAGACTCCATTGAAAAGAGGAAAATTCGTTGCCGCCGCTCAAACAAAATGGTGAATTGGGAATCACCTGGTCTCTTTTCCTAGAGCTGTTGGATTGAGGATTAAGAATATGGCAATGTCGTGGTGGTATTTATAGGGAGCTAAGAATTCGAACGTGGTTTTTGAAACGATTCAAAGAAAGGGGGTAGATGGTGGATGGAAAGGACTGTGAACGGTGATGGGAATATCACTTTATGCGCTGGCTTTCCTTGTTGGACTTAACGTCTTTATAACCAATGAATAGCCCCCAAACAAAATGGTGAATTGGGAATCACTTGGTCTCTGGCGGCTTTCTCATGGATAGTACCTTCCTCCTAGATTTAGCGATTTTCTAAACGCGTACAAACATCTGATTTTTTATTTTTTTAATAGCTATTGCATTAGTCAGCACCAATTGGCAACTGACTAATCTACAATAGTTGTGACGGTCCTTCCATCCCAACCACGGCGAGTCCGTTGAATTAATACTACCAACTTAAATATAATTTGACCATGTAATTAAATAACATCTGTGGCGAGCCTGGTAACTCAATACTTAATATCAGGAAAAAGTGTCAAAAAAGTCCTAAATCTTTTATATTTGTGTCAATTTAGTCCTAAACATTTTTACTTAGTGCTAATTTAGTCTTTTCCGGCTAATTTTGGCCGGATTTTGCTGACTGAACGAACAGCCGGCTGACGTGGCCTAATCGGTGCTGATGCGGGCAATTTTTAATAATATTTTAATATTTTGAATTTTTTTATTCTTTTTTCTTTTTCCTTTTCTTTTTTTCTTTTTTCTTTTTTTCTTCTCTCCTCCTTCCTCCGGCTGCTAGCCGAACCACGGCGACCGGCCAAAGGCAACGGCCAACAAGGTCAACCTCGTTGGACCTCGCCAGACACCTCGCAAGTGGTCGCGAGGGCGCCTAGCGCTGGGCGGCGAGGCTTACCCTCGCCGAATCTGGCGAGGGTCGAGCCTCACCCATGGCCGACAAGGCTCGACCTCACTAGATCTGACAAGGGCGAGCCTCACTGGCGCCACCCAGGCTGTGAATTGGCGAGGTCGAGTCTCGCTGGCCATGGGCGAGGCTTAACCCTCGCTAGCCTGGCAAGAGGCTGAAAATCCAGACTCCCCGAAAATTCTTCAAAAAATGAGTCGACATTCTAAAAATAAATCGTGACACGCCAGAACTTTTGATCCCTAAAACCGAGTTCAATTTCGTGGTTAATTTCAACCGGACGCGATTTTAGCAAGACCTAACCTACCGAATAGCTTTTAGGAACTATATCGTGTTTGACCCGTAATCGATTATTTTCGATCCACATTGTGCATCTTCGACTCATCAGCAACTTTCGGTTGTTGTAAAAATTTCAAGGTTTCAATTATGGGCATTGGATACAGAATCGACAGAAAAATCGGTTTAGTGTCATTCAACACAAATTTTGCAATCAGATGGAATCGTCCACACTTTAATTCCATGCCTTTGTTGAATCGACATATCTCCGGTCTATAATCGATTTTAACAGTGTCATATTGACTCTTGTCGATTAGCACGGTCGAGCAGTCGATTTCTGGTCGAATTCTCAAGTCGGTCGCGTTTATATCCCTTAACGGCTTCACTTGATAAATTAATTATCTCATAAGTGATCAGCTCAAAGAAAAAAGACCATAAGTGCGTTGATGAAAAACCCATTTCACAAAGTCAAGACAGGGTCGAAAATCAGAATGTCATAGGTAACTTATCGAATAAATCTATCTTTCTACAATAATTCAGCATGTCATAAATGCGCTTTTCAATTGCCATTATTCTATAGGTAAAGCAAGCTCAAAACAAGTTGACCTCTAGATGTTATTAGAAAGTTTTTATTTTGGCTAGTGAAATGTACGATAGCTGAACATTTTTTATATAACGGACAAATTCATAGTTTAATAATGTAGATCTTATAAGCAAAATTGTCTAAATATTACTCTATTACACATTATAAAATATAAATATAAATCCCCACTTCTCTAATTATTTATATTGTAATTGCCCCGAGTTATTGAAACCTTTAAATATCTTCTCTTTGGTTAGTATTTAAATTTTCTTTTTGCACTTTTTCATGGATACGCGAATGCTCCTTTATTTGTCAAGCCTAATGAAACAAAAATCTTATTAGTAAAATTAGTAGACATGCGTGACAAATTATATATATTTATTTTGAAATAAATGGAATGAAGTAACTCGACCTTCGAGGAAATATAAGAACCCAACCAGAGTTAGCTACAATCTTTTGTGATCCAACTTTATAGAATAATCTTTGTGTCATGGTATTATTCTTCTGTCCCAGCAACTGATTTGATAAGTGTGTAAGCCTTTCTATATGCCCAAGGACCAAGGGTTATTCCTCGCTCTATCACAAAGATAAAGACTTAGATGAAGAAAAGGAAATCATTTATGATAAATCAGGACGCTGGAGACCTTGGACTAGAAAACAATAGATAATAAACAAATGGACAAATACCACAACGAATCCTAAATCGGTGCATCCGTACTACATTTATATTAAATTAATTTTATATTGCAAATTATTTGGATTTCATACACCTACGACAAATCTATCAAAATCTTAGACCAAAATTAGGGATTTTAGTAGATTTTCAAAACATGAGGGAGCTCTTAGGTCAAAATTGTTTTATCACATTTCCTGATATTAGTTCATTTTCTTTTGATTTGATTTCTCCAAAACGTGGTCGTTTAAAAGACCTATTTATTTTAAATTTTCACTTGAATAACATCACACACCATTAATCCGAGTTGTTTGCCATTTATGTTTCCATGTTAGTAATTTAAGAGGGATATAAAACGGAAGTTAATGGAGAGTGGATTTGTAATAGGTGTACTAATTTGGAATCTTTCACGGCACTGAACATTAATTCAGGGAAAGATTCTACTTGTTTCGTAAAAGATGAGTAATTTGGAAACTATTAGCCTAAAAATAATTGTTTATATCTCTTACAAAAATGAACGAACAAAAAATATCTTCATAGTCTATGAAAATATTTACAACAATAAAAATATTTGGACATACAAATGATCATTTTTAGGAAAATATTTTTAAATGATTCTATTTCGGTGAAACAAACATAGCCTAATAAATGTGGCACAAGCATATCGATTTGGGATATTTTTATTTTATTTCACATAACAACAGTGTTTAGGTTATACTTTTTCAATCTATGATGCCCACATTTATCCCATTCATCTCATCAAGTGCACCAGATTTAGACTTTTCCCGTGTGTACTTATTCCCACCTTTCATTACCATGCTTTACAAAATTTTGGCAGAGTAAATTCAACAACATACGAATACGACCGAACGGCTCGAGTGATTTTTTTTTGGGTCAAATGATTTGCTGAAGTGAACGATTTTCATATGCATCGTAATCCCTTTTGTGAGAAGGCACCCCTTCTCTCGAAATTACGGGGCTCTTTTCTTGTGTTCCTTAAAGGAAAAAACATATTCTCAAGGCAATGCATATGTCAGCGTCATCCCAAGACATAAACTACGTAAACTCCAATTTATTGGGAGATCGTTTCAAGTGGCCGTAGTCATTGACCCTAGATGCATGCTGATCCAGTATGATTACAGCTTTTTATTATTTTAAAAATGTCTTTTCCCACTTGGTCTCCAGTGAAGACTTAGACGAAGAAAAATGAGAGTTTTTCATGACAAATTAAGATGCCGGACATCTTGGATTAGAAAACAAACAATAATATAAACATTGAAATCACATCGCCGAATATTTCGAAGCCACGTTGAGGCAGGCTGACTAATAGTGAAGCCGATGAAGTTACGTAACCCGCCAAACCTTAGAAAAGAAACGACTTCCTTCCCCCTTCGACAGCTTTCTTCTTTTCCTGACTAATCCCCACAAGACACAACGTTTCTACCGTCTCGGCCGCATTTGATAATCGATAGTTAGATAGGATTTCGTAACATGATATTACGGGCTGATGAATTTAAATTAGGTATGGATGAGAAAAACATAGATTTTCGAAATTGTCCATGTTGTGAGGGCATGAAATAAACCGAATTCTCCTTTTTATTTCAAATTCAAGCATTTAATCATTTGGAACAAAGTACCCAGCAAATCTGTTATCTTTCCTTAACATTTATTGATCTATTTCATTTTTATTTACGGTTTCTATCCCTTTGTTCTTATAAAAAAAACTTTTTGTAGGGAGATTAAATTCAAGCACTCAACAGAAAGGAGAGATCTTAATCAACGGTCGCAAACAACCACTTTCTTTCGGAACTTCCGTAAGCCTAGCTGATAGATCTAAATCTTAGTTTATACAAATCGTTTTTTTTCTTTTTCTTTTTTTGGTAAGGTTAGTTTATACAAATCGTTTTATTTTTATTTTTTTTGGTAAGGAGTTTATACAAATCGTTCTTATAGTAAATTTTCACTTTATTTATTTATTTTTGGTTTTGGTTTTGCTATAGGCTTATGTGACTCAGGATGACACACTAATAACAACTCTAACGGTGAGAGAAGCCGTGTGCTACTCAGCTCAGCTCCAATTGCCGGAATCCATGTCGAAATCGGAGAAGAAGGAGAGAGCCGAGGCGACAATTAGAGAGATGGGATTGCAAGATGCGAGAGATACTAGGATAGGTGGGGGTAGCGCCAAGGGCCTCAGCGGTGGCCAAAAGAGGAGGGTCAGCATTTGCATTGAGATCCTGACACGCCCGAAGCTCCTCTTCCTTGATGAGCCGACCAGCGGGCTTGACAGTGCCGCATCATACCATGTGATGAACCGCATTGCCAAGCTAGCCCAACATGACCGGAGGACGGTGATTGCCTCGATTCATCAGCCTAGCGGTGAAGTCTTTGAGCTTTTCCACAATCTCTGCCTTCTTTCTTCTGGGAAAACAGTCTATTTTGGCCTTAGATCAGGGGCAGAACAGGTGTATGTGATATTGGACTACTAAGGACTACTAAGCAATGAACATTTTCCTAACCATCTTTTTTTGTTGCAGTTTTTTGCATCAAATGGTTTCCCATGTCCAACTCTTAGAAATCCATCTGATCACTACCTCAGGACGATTAACAAGGACTTTAACTTAGTAAGTCAGCCACTGAAACTTGATTTATTCAACCATAATTTCAAGAATTGAAGGAAATTTCATGGACCCAATGATACAAAAAAAATTTGTCAGGACATTGAACAAGGAGCCCATGGCATGAATGCAGAAGAAGCCATTGAAACTCTGGTCAAATCTTATGAGTCATCTCTGATGCGTCATGAAGTTCGGCGGCAAGTGTTCAGGATATCCAAAAAGGTATGCAATTTTTGATATTATGTGGATTGGAAAATTATAAAGATATACGAATCAGAAAGTTTCTGATAACTTGTATGTTTCCGTTAGAATGTTGGCGGAAATTTGGGAAGAAATGGAAGTCAAGCAAGCTTCATTACCCAGAGCATTGTTCTGACTAAGCGATCGTTCGTGAACACGTATCGTGACTTGGGGAATTAATGGCTTCGTTTAGCAATCTACATTGCATTGTGTCTGTGTGTTGGGACTATCTTCTACAATATCGGATCCACCTACGGCTCAATTCAGGTAAGGTTTGCTATTGGGACAGTATGTATGTTCTAAATAATCTAGTGAACAAATCATTGAAGAATGAGATTTATAAGTTATTACACATTCCATTGACCAAGTTTCTTAATTTTTACGAGTTTACAGGCAAGAGGTTCGATGCTAATGTTCGTTGCGGCATTTCTTACTTTTATGGCAATCGGCGGTTTCCCCTCCTTTGTTGAGGACATGAAGGTACTTCTCTCTATTTCCTTTTCTTTTCTTTTAGGTTTAATGCTCCGATTACTTATCATTATACCAAAGTCATGAGAATCCTACATTTTCATCTTACCAGGTCTTTGGGCGAGAGAGATTAAATGGGCATTACGGTGTCGCGGCGTTCGTTATAGGCAATACATTTTCGTCCATCCCTTATCTACTAATCATCTCTCTTATCCCAGAAGCCATAGCTTATTACTTGGTTGGCCTCCAAAAGAGTTTTGAGCACTTTGCCTACTTCGCTTCAGTGCTCTTTGTGTGCATGTTGCTAGTCGAGAGCTTGATGATGATCGTCGCAAGTATAGTCCCAGACTTCCTCATGGGGATCATAACTGGTGCAGGAATTCAAGGTGTGATGATGCTAAATGGAGGGTATTTCAGGTTGCCAGATGATCTCCCCAAGCCATTCTAGAGATATCCCATGTATTACATCTCGTTTCATAAGTATGCCAACCAAGGTTTCTTCAAGAATGAGTTTGAAGGTTTAATGTTTCGCAACCAGATGGGAGGGTCACCAACGATCAGTGGTGAAGAAATCTTGAGAAACTATTGGCAAGTGGAAATGGGCTACTCTAAATGGGTGGATCTTGCTATCTTGCTTGGCATGGTGGTCGTTTACAGGCTCATGTTCCTTGGAATAATAAAGGCGGCGAAGAAGATGAAGCCGCTGGTGAAAAACTTTAGGGCTAAATCTCCTAACCATCCCATACATGTCATGGAGAATCATTCTTCAACGCCCTGATGTGGCAGCAAGTTAGGGTTACTTATTTAATAGTGATAAACTGGTGTGCTTATCTTTAACTGTAGTTGAAGTAATAAATCTCATTCCATGGATAGCAATAAAGTCTCTTTGATCATGGGTCTGAAATGTCTGCTTCGTGCTTGATCATGAAGAAATATGTTGAATGGGCTTGTATGGGAAACATATCTCCATAGCATAGGACCAAAGAGCATTATTCTAAAACCCCACCACCTTTGAAGCTCAAGATAGTTCTAATGAAGTACAGATTGTGAATCCAACTAGGGTTGTGGAGGATACCTATTATACCAAATGATAAGAGTACACAAAGTTTTGCGCTTCAATCCTCATTTCCAGTTACAGGAAGAGCTGAGATGGTCATTTGGCCTCTTACTTATATCATGGGTGTGTATTTTGGACCTTTTTGATCCTTACAAAGGATCTCCTATTCATTTCCCTCAACAAATTCGATTCATTTGCAAACTCATCCCAGATTTTCCTTAATAAGGTTCCTTCTCATAATGCATTCTAATTAAAGTTAATGTCACGAAGAACCCTAAATTGATACACCTATGACAAATTTACCTCAAACTAATATTTTGATCACAAAAAACTCCAAACTGATATATTTATAATAACTTTACCCTATGTTAGTTTTGCAACCTATCTTTTCGGGCCTTGCAATAATCCCAATGAATAGGTTTAGAATCATTCATTTATAAAGTCAATTCGAATGGTTCATACAAATGGCATCTCAAATAAAGTCACTGAACAACCCCACAAATAAATAGAAAATTTGAATAGTACATACGAACGTTGACCTAGATGACTCTTCCGATTTGTTAAAATTGCAAATAGATTGGCAATTATAAACATAAGTCCCCTCATACTCATCCTTCACATGACAACGATTTATTTAAAAGTTGTTTAGATAATCTAAAATATGAATCTAAGAGTCGCCACTAGTCTCTTGTTTAGGGCTAGCTAAATCAAGGGTTGAGAGACCACCCTTGATTTCCATGGGACCAGAGATTTTGTGGGTTTGGGGACTTAGGCTATGGTAAAGATTTATGTTAATGTCCTTTCGGTACCTATGAATATGGTTATTATCTAAAGTGGTCATTGTGACATCCTAAATTTTCGCATCTGTTTTCAATTCAATAAATCGGGCATTTTGTTGACGCGCTTATAGGGCTACTCTCAAAACTGATCACTCTCGAGATGATTAGATTATTCAGGGAAGCCATTAAGGAATTTTAACGCAATAGACTTGAGAATTCGATCAGAAATTGGTTTCTCGATCGTGCTCATCTTTAGAGGCCATTACGGCACAGTTAAAAATCAATTAGAGGTCAGAGATAGGTCGGTTCGACAGAGATGTGTGGCTAAACGTGGGCGACTCCACTAATTGGTAAAATTCTCGTCGGCCGGCACTAGACTGATTTTTCTATCGTTTTGATACCCTGTGTCCGTATTTGAATTCTCAAGATTTTCACGACAATCAAGAGTCGCCAGTGTGTCGAGTGGGCTCATTGTGGCTCGAAGAAAATCGACCACGGGTCATTTGCTCTAAAAAGTTCTGAAAGCTACCCGGTAGCCTAGGTTACGCTAATATCGCGCCGGATTGAAATTAACCGCGAATTTGAATTCAATTTCAGAAATTGAAGGTTCTGGCATGTCACAATAAATTCTAGGAACGCCGACGCAATCTCAAAATATTTTTCTACAACCCAAAAGTTTTTGGGAAAATGTCGTCCTAGGGCCGTTTTTGTCCAGAAAATGCCGGGGATCGTTTTTGTCACAAAATTGGGATGCGAGTGGGACCAATTGATGATGAAAAATACCAATTTGATCTTTGAGGTATTAATTGAATTTGTGAAGGCCAAATGAGATTGAATTGAGCAAGATCAAATGTCCAATTAAGGGAGAAATGTTGGAAATTCGTATGTCCCCCACCCCCACAACATTTGGACCATTTCAAGCTTCTAGATGGGGAGCATGGGTGGCTGGATTGTGGCCAAAGAAGCCAGACTTGGCTAAGGTTGAGTTAAGGGGACAAAGGAGAAGAAAATTGAACCAAGTGGCCCCTTCAACCCCATCTTGTTCCCCTCCCTCTGCAGCTGCCGTCCACAGCTCTTCTCCTCCCTCCTCCTTGTCGTTCGACGCAGCAACCACCTAGGAGCACCGCACAAACCAGCTGGCAGCCTGTCTAACCGCCTGGAAGCCCAGCGTCACCGTCACTGCCAACCAGAGACGCGCATAAGCCCGCGCGAGCCATGCGTCTTTCCACTATCCCAGCTGAGCCGTTGGGTCCTTCTCACCGTCCAGCAGACCCTCAGAGTCCCTGCAGCCATCGTGAACCCCCGTTCAGCCGCCGGTTGCCTCGCCAAGCTGTCCGCTCGCCTCTGCCAGCTTCGCCTCACCAAATCAGCCCCGGTTCTTTCGTTTCCAACACCAAACAAAGAACATGAAGAGTGGGTCTTGAGGTCACTATTAGGCCCATTTTGAGGAGGTTCCGGGCCTCGAAAGTTTGGCCCGCTTTGGAGAAAGTCAGTCCCCGTTGCGTTCCCAACATTTTGAACAGAAGGGATCACGAACCAAGTGAGTTTTACTCACTAATCCTCAATTAGTAGGTTAATTATGCTTAGGATTGGATTAATCTAAGTTAAGATTGATTATGTGGTTAGATTAGATTAGATTAGTAAATTTAATTACTTGTCATTGCGTGTTAGAAGAATAGTTAGTGTAATTAGCAAGTAAATAGACTCTAGTATTTATTGAACGAGTCTCAGAAATTTTCCGGGTTTGTTTCAGCTTCCAATTAGGATATAACGGGCCTAAGTTGGATTTATTGCATTTATTTATTATTTTCCGTAATTAATTATTTATTTATTTATTTTCTAGAAATTCAACCGGGATGGCCGGTGACCGGGATTTCGTGCTGATTACAGTGGTACTCTCTATTTATTTAATTGAGTACTGGATTATGAAAATTGAGTAAATTGGCAATTATGTGGGGATTTATTCCAAAATCGATTAGTGTCGGTACTCAATTAGAAATTGATCGTGAAAAGTTGTGAGTGGATCTAGAAAACCACCATAGTATGGTTGTGCCAGTTGGGCCGAGATTCGCCACCAAATTTGGAGTCGGTCAATGCCTAATTGGGCCGTGATTTGCCACATGTTAAAGGTCGTGCCCATCGGGCCATGATTCACCACCTGATAGAGGTCGTGCCTATTAGGGCCGTGATATGCCACCTATTAAAGGTTGCGTTCATGGGGTCGTGATTACCACCTAAAGATAGGTTGTGTCCTTAGGACCGTGATTTATAATTGAGAATTGAGATGGAATAATAGAGATGACCTGGAAGTGGTCTTGATGATATGTAATCGTTTGAGTCGATTGATTGATGATTCAATCTGATTGAATTGAGTGGATGATGTACCTGTCAGTATTTACGAATTAAACTAACTTGCAGGAAGGAACTGAGGCCAAGGTAAGTTCTTTGACGCCTGTTTGTGCTTAGGTAGCCTTTAGAGCGTATTGACTTCCTAATTGGGTCTTAAGAGATAGAACTCGCTGAGACGTCGTCTCACCCCATTGTGGAACAACATTTCAGGCCCGTAGATGACAGCACCTTCAGTTCTTCCCAAGCATTTTGGTATACCTGAGGAAATTACAGAAGTAGATTATCATATTCCGATACACCCCCACCCCGAAGGATTAGAGTATGTAATGGTGAAATCCACCGTCTGGGTTGACGTGGGTGGAACCGATAAGGTGCCCCATGAGTACCGATCATAGTATTGTCACTATCATGATGGGCGAAAGGAGGGTTCTATGCCGGAATCTAACGTAACTTTGTACGTTTTGGAAATTGCGCTCGGGAAGGGTATAGCAGATCTCAAGGGTGGATCAGTGGTAGATGCCAAGGATCCCAAGCTCAAAGGTGATTCTGACTCTCCAATGAACTCAGCCGAGGGCGCCAATTGGAGTGAAGAAGAAAGGGAGATCGTTGAAGACGAGAAGGTGGAATAGGAAGAATTTAGCGGCGATGAGTAGTCATGGTTGTTAGACGCCCATCCCTTGTTCGAGAACCTGCTATGGTGTATATGTTTTTATATACCTAGACCAACTTGTATAATATATGACATGGTTTGTTATGTATATATATAATTGTGGTTGGTGTGGTTTGAAATTTTATGGCTCTGTTTTCCTATCCCATTGTTTTATTGTCTGGGGATTTGTATCTGCTTCCGTATGCGTATATTAAAATGAATAGGGTCGGCGATGCGTCCAGGGACATCGCTATTATATCGAGCAAGCAGGGATGGGCACATACTCGGAGGACCGGGACATGACAGTCATATAGTCTTTTTACATTTTCATACAAGTCTAAAGATAGGTGATCACGCATGGATGGTTCGTTTGTGCCATTTTTATGCTAACTATGGAAAAAGAAAAAGAAAGGCAATCAAGAGCTAAAGTACAACACAAGTGCTAAAACTTGGCACAATAGACACTTAAGTGTCAAAACTTCTCGAAGGTACACTTAAATGTCAAAATCAAAGAAGAATGAGACACTTAAGTGCCAACAACGAAAATTTCCAAATTTGACATGGCAATTTTCCAATGAGTTAAGTACAAAATGACGTCATTTTGCAAGCTGACGTGGCTAGGTAAGTGCATAATGATGTCGTTTTTGGTATTGACGTGGCTAAAAAAACGTCGTTTTACCTCCAAATTCGAATTTTAATATAAATAATAATTAAAAATATTAAAAGAACTAAATTTATTTATAAAAAAAAAAAAACAGTAGTAGCAACGTTTGGTGAGGGCCTGCACAGCCTTTGTTGCTGCAGCCCCACCATCGCTGACCCCATGCACTTATTGGCATCGTGCAAATCCCAAGTCCGAGCCCATCAAATTCAGTTGGACCCACTTTCACTCAAAAACTTAAGACAAATAATTACAGACCAACTAGGATATATTAACTACTCATCGCTATACTAATTCTTCGCTAGGACTTCCTAACACAACTCTCAAGCAAAACTCAACAATCTCCCCCTCAATGTGAGCTCAATGTTAGGTTTGCTCCCTTTAGTGATACACCAATACATATTGGGAGTGGGCCATCAATCAATCATCAATTTTAACACCATTTGTTGGAAGCACACAGTAGAAATCTTGATACTATCGATCGGAAGATCGGCAAAAGGAAGCTCAAGTCCAAGCTCATCAACATATTCAGTTTGATTCATCTTCACTCAAAAGCTTCAGTCGATTAGTTATGGGCCAATTAAAATATATTAATTGTTCCACACCACACCAATTTTCCAATGTGGAACTTTCTAACATAACTCACACGCGCAACTCAACAACACTTACTTGTTATCAATTCGCATTGAGCCATATCATCTAGTGATACTCCCTTTTATTTTATATGCAATCCAGTCATTCGTCTCATTTGTCCAGGCCCTCATGCACAAACGATCACTCCCAATATTTGTCAGATCGAATATGGGTGTAGTCTATGCACGACCAAGCCATTATTGGAGAGGGTCCGACTCTAATACTATATGTAAAAACTTTGCTTGTTCCACATCAGCCATCCTTAGAAGGACTAATCTGAGTAACCAAAAAAGGCTATGGCTATTTTGGGGTGGGCATTAATTTATAAATCATTGAAGAGAACGTCTTTCAATTGATATATGGCTCTTCACTAAATATAGAAAGGAGAGAGATGTCAAGAGGACATCTAATACAAACCAAGCAAGTGTTGGCACAAATAAATAGGGACTAAGAAGAATATTTTCTTTCAAATAAACCAACATATACTCTACTATTTTGACCAAGCCTGGCTAAGGAAGGGTTACAACGTAGAGAATAACTTATCAAATATAATGGGACACTTACGGGCAAATATTGGTACTAATTTTTACCACATACATTTCTAGATAAGGTTGACATTAAATGTTTGTACACCTTTTTTTTCCAAATGAACAACTTTTGCAGGGAGATTTAAGTTCAAGCATCCAACAGATCGGAGAGATCTTGATCAACGATCACAAACAACCTTTTTCTTTCGGCACTTCGATAAACCTAGCCGAAGATGCAGTGCTTTATGGGAGAAGTACACTAATGGTGCCATAAGTTGTGTATGGCGCTCACTTTGGTGCCAAAAGTTTCCGTCGGATCACTTAAGTGCCAAATCGGAGGAAAAACGATCACTTTGGTGCCACCGGCGAGAAATTCTGGCCAAAATAATTACGTGGCTTTTATATTTAAAAAAAAACAAGTCAACGTGGCTTAAGATTGTCCATGGTGGATAGCATAAAACGACGCCGTTTTCCTTTCTTCGTAAGAAACAACGTCGTTTCTTGCCATCCACAGTGGATTCACATAAGAAACGACGCCGCATTACTCCATAGCAAAAAACGATGTCGCTGAAAAGGGAGTAAAATAGGGTTTGTATATGGTTCTCCTCAACGCCGGCCGTAGCTTGCTCACCCACCGTTGTTCACCCACCGCCGTTCGCTCGCCCGCCATCGCTCGCCCGCCGTTGCTCGGCCATCGCTGTAGTTGCGCCGTCGTTCACGATCGTTCAGGTTTGTCATGTTCTCTACGTGGATCAATTTTGCAAAAAATTTAGGGTTCTGACGGGCAAGTTAGGGCACGGAGGGCAAATTGAGGGCTTGGCTCAGGGGGAAAGTAGTGGGAAAAGTGGTGGGGATGTCACTTTTATGGGGACGGAATAGAAAAATTGATTCTTCCATCCTTCGTTCACTTTCTGTTGTGGGGACCGAATAGAAAAACAGGGTGCGGAGGGGCTTGACTCGGATGGAAACAGTGGTGGGACCGAATTTGTTTGTTTAATTAATTGGACTGCTTTTGTGGGGGACCGAATGTGAATGTAATTAAATTGAAAAATTGGTGGTGGGGACCTCATTTTGTTTATTTAATTTGGTTTCTTTTGTTTCTATAAATGCATCGAATTTGGGAGATTTTAGTTGCATTTGTTCCTTGACAACAAAACGACAAGGACCTACATGTGAAGTTGTCGATTCTGTCATGTGTTTCCAACAAAACGACAATGACTCTTTTTCTTTTTTTTCATTGGGTGCAGCATCGACATGGACGCAAATCAGGTAGGTGTCATTGTTTGCTATGGTGGAGAGTTTGTTATTGGCACTGAAGATTGGAAATATAGTGGTGGAAATGAAGGTACTATTTATGTCAATATTTGGAAGCCATCATATATTGATTTTATGAGGGATTTGATATATTTTTTACGATGCAAAGTGCAAAAACTACATTACTATGTTCCTAGGAAAGAATTGAAGGATGGGTTGAGATTTTTTAAGACGATAATGGTATTAAGGATATCATTTACCATTATCTTCACGGTGAAGAAGCTAAGGTATATGTCGAGTATTATAGTGAGGATGAGGATGAGGATGGGGATGAGTAGACCACCACTGAAGGAGGAGAAGTGAGGGATCCTGTTCAAGCGAGTAATCAGGTTGGGGATGAGTTTAGGTTAGATGGAGGGCAAAATGAGAGGGAGATAAGTCATATTGATAGAGATGAACAAAGAGGGAGATGTCCTGAAATCTTGGGTGAAGATTTGGGTGAAGATGTGGGCGATGAAGACTTCATTGGATTAGAATGGGAAATTGTTTTATCTAGTGAATCAGAAGATGAATGTTTGGCTTTAGTAAATTTCCCAAGTGACGAAGATGATGATGAACTCGCACAGTCAAGACAAAAGCAAAGGGAATTTCTGAGAAAAAAACTTGCAGCTTCAGCAAAAAGGCCCGAGCCAGTAAATAGGGATGGAGATCCAGCTGAGGGTAATAGAAGTGAAGATGAAGAAAGCTGTGGCGATGAAGTTGCTGGTTCGGAAAATGAGCTTGATAATGATGATGAAGAACCTGCTCCTCGAAGAAAAAGTAAGTACCCTTGCTATGATCCGACTGTTGATAAACCTGTTTTGTCAGTGGGCATGAGATTTGACGATGCCAAATAGTTCAAGGAAGTTGTTGTGAAGAACTCAATTGGTGAACAGAGGAGCGTTAAATTCATTAGAAACACGAAGGAGTTTGTGAGAGCTAAGTGCTCACAGCCTAATTGTTCGTGGAAGCTTTATGCCGCGCTTAGTAAGAATGGGTCATTCCAGATTAGGTCATTTCAGGAGGAGCATACTTGTCCAATTATCTTTAACAATAAAAGGGTAACAAGTGTGTGGTTATCAAAGCATTTTTTCAATACTATCAAAGCAATGCCCGAGATCAAGAGTCCTCAATTTCAACAGTTAGTGAAGGAGCAAGTGGAGGTTAATGTGTCGAGGAATCAATGTAAGAGAGCGAAGATGAGGGTGATGAAGATATTGATGAGTGGGTAATGCGCAGGTATGAGATTATGCTAGTGAATGTATGTTTCAAAACCCATCTAGTAGGGTATATGTAGAGGTTGTGGAGAGGCCACTCCCTGATGTTGGGCCTAGATTTGATAGATTTTATGTCTGTTTTGATGCATGCAAGCGAGGCTTCTTGGCTGGCTGTAGAAGAGTTATAGGATTGGACGGATGCTTTCTAAAGGGTTTATGCAATGGGGAGTTGTTGGCTGCTGTGGGGAGAGATGTCAATAATCAAATGTTCCCGATAGCTTGGGCGGTGGTAAAGATAGAGAACAAGGATATTTGGTCCTGGTGCCTAAAAAATTTAATGGCTGACCTTGAGATAACCGATGGGGGAGGATGGGCATTCATGAGCGACCAACAGAAGGTAATTTCATTGTCAATTAATTCACTCCCTTTTAATATTAGTCATTTGCATATTTTTCTTGACTTGTATTTATTAGTTTGAATTTTTGTATGGACTTATTCCTGCATTGGCTGAATTGATGCCACATGCTGAGCATAGAATGTGCGCGAGGCACATATATGCAAACTGGTCAAGGAACTTCAAAGGAGATGGGCTGCAGAAGCAGTTCTGGCAGATAGCAAAGAGTACGAATATGGCTAATTTCAGATTAGCCAAACAAGGATTGTTGCAGCTGACAAAAGAAGGTTTCGATGCACTCTTCCAGACATAAGCTAAGTACTGGTGTCGAGCCTTCTTCAGCGAAGAGTTCAAATGCAATATCATTGATAACAACATCAGCGAAGCTTTCAATGGTAGAATTTTAGAGGCCAGGTGCAAACCAATCATCAGCATGCTTGATGATATTCGAGTTATGGTTATAACTAGACTGCATAGGCAAAGAGATGAGGCTACAAAATAGAGTAGAGACTGTGGCCCTAGGATTGTGAAAAGATTGGATGCAAATATTGCTACTAGTAGGTTTTGCCATCCAGTTTGGAATGGAGATAATGGATATGAGATTATTGAAAATCAGGATAAGTATGTTGTCAACCTGGATAGAAGAAAGTGTTCATGCCGAACCTGGCAACTGAATGGAATTCCCTGTGCCCATGCCATTTGTGCTATTCAGATGAAGCGAGAAAACCCAGATGATTACCTATATGATTGGTACAAAAAAAGCTCATACATTGCTTCATACCAATTCATGATGCAGCCTCTCAGAAGCAGCAAATTTTGGGAGCCAACAAATCATGAAAGCCCTCTACCTTTACCGCTGAAGAAGCAAATAGGAAGGCCAAAAAAGAGACGAAGAATGCAGCAGGAAAAGGCATCAAGTCAAAGGATGAGTAGGACTGGATCAAAGATGAAATGCTTCTATTGCCACAAGGAAGGGCACAATAAGAAAGGTTGTGAGCTGAAAAAGCAGCATCAACAGCAAGATGTAATGGCTGATTCAGTGCCAGGGACAGGACCTACTGAAGAGTTTCTTGTTGGGCCTATTGAAGGGAGGACAGAAGGCCCTGTTGTAATGCCTACTGAAAGGCAAACAGAAAGCCATGCTATAAGGTAAGTATCCTCTTTGTCTTAGTAACTTTACAGTTCTTATTCGATAGTGCTATTGGTCATAATCCTAATATAGTACATTGTTGTAAGGCCTACTAAAGGGCCAGAAAAAGGCCCTGTTGTAAGCTCAAGTGTAGGGATAGGGACTGGAATGGGCAGGACAGCAACAATAACAACTGAGTCCACTGTTGAGCAAACAAGAAAAAAATATCCTGTAAGTTGTACATCACTGTGTTTGGTCTTTTATGGGCTAAAATTTACATTTGTTATGTGTTTCTCAGGTAAGAAGACGAGCAACTGCACAAGTTGCAGAGGTTGCTACAAGGATTATTGTTGCTGAAAATGATGCACCACAGTGAACAAGAGAGGCTCTTGGAAAAAGATTAAGGCAATATGGTTATGGGATTTACACGGATGAACGTACTGGAATGACTATTTTGAATGTAAGATTTATAGGCCTCATGCATTTAATTTGTTGTACTTCAATTCATTTGGTTGACAATATCACTATATTCTTGTAGCCTGGGAGAACTTCGGAGGTACTTCTCTCTCAAGGTGGGCTAACTCAAGAATCAAGGGCGCAGCCAAAGAAGAGTGCTCCAAAGAAGAAGAAGACAACGGGTATAGCTACAAAACAGCCATCCAAGAAGAACCCAACACCAGGTCCATCTCAACCAACGATTGGAAGCAGTAGTAATGATATGGACCAACACATAACACGTGCTAGAACAAAAATAGCCGCCGTTAAAAATAAGGAAAAGGAAAATGAAGTGATAGAAAGTCCAGCTAAAGAACCTGCACATCCAGTTCGAAAGAGTGCTCGGATTATGAATCAATTCAAAGCTCCAAGAGGAAAAGGAGATCAAGGTGTTGTCAATATTGACTGATGGGAGGGTGCTAGATATGGTCTCTTTTTATGTGATGCTGGACATGGTCTTTTTTCATGTTTTCTTTTTTTAGGAGTGTGCTGGATATTATATCATTGATGGTAGTTGTTGCCTGCAATGCCATTGTTTTTTTTTAAGAGAGTGTTGAACTTTCGATGATTGGGAGAGTGAAGTTAGACATGCTTTTCTTTTCTTTTGTAAACAATCAATCAATGTTAATGGCAAGTACTAGAATGACTATTCATTTTCTCTTGTGTTGGTTTTGGTTACAATACTAGCAAGTTAGTTATGCTGCTGTATATTTTATTTTTGCTGTTACTGCAATGTTGCTGTTGCTGCAATGTTGCTATTGCTGCACTGTTGCTGTCAGCATTATTGGTTAAAGTTGTGGATTATAATGAATTTGTGGGGTTCTGATTATATGTGTTGCTATAAGAACACTTTGGGTGTTGGTACATCTTGTTGCATCTGGGCTGGTGTAAGAAGATGCACCAGCAACTCAACTGGTGCAAGAACAAGGTGCAAGAATAAGGTGCGTTTGGAATGTGACGTTTGGCACTAACATGTTCTTTTTTAAAAAACTTGTACAACATAAAGGATCACTTTGTAATCGCGACTGGCACTTAAATGATCACTTTTATAAAAACTTGGTACTCAAGTGATCACTATTTACAACTTATGGCACTGAAATGGTCAATCGTGAATTTACCACCATCCTTTAATTTCGGCCATGGTTTACAGTTGCAGCAAACCAGCAAACCAGCAAACTAGCAAACCAGCAAACCAGCGAACCATTATCAAATAAAAAATGCAGCAAACCATCATCAAATAAAAAAATGCAGCAAACCATTACCAAAAGCTTTCAATGCAGCAAACCATTACCAAATAAAAAATGCAGCAAACCATTACCAAAAGCTTTCAATGCAGCAAACCATTACCAAACAAAAAAATGCAGCAAACCATTACTAAAAGATTTCAATGCAGCAAACCATTATATTTGAAGCAAAAACTAATCAAAACAAACATTGACAATACACAACTAAACAACAAAACTTTTAAGTGCTCATAACTAATGCATTACAAGTCCAACCTTGCATTTCTACCCATAGATTACAACAACAAAACATTCTGCTCCATACAAAAATTGCAGCAAACCAAAAACACATTTTACTTATAAATAATCCAATACAAGTGCATATTCGACGTCTTCGACTATGGTAGACATACAAACTTCTTCTCATTACTCACTTTATATTTGAATAAACTACCCAAGAGAATAAGAACACAATCAACGCTTGATAAAAGTTTCTTTTGATTTTCAGCCTTGAAACCTCCCTCTTCAAATGGTCCACCAGAGATGTTAAACCCTTCATTTGAGCTTGCATTGAGTCGACATCCTCCAACTCGTCTATTAACATAGGTGGAGGTTGATTTCGGCCTTCAAGTAACTTCAATATCACCTCTGTCGCTCGATCAGAGAATTTCCTATCAACTCATTTGAAATATTGGCACTTCGAGCCTTCTCTATATCTGCCGCACCCATGGAATCTTCTCCCGGGATTCAACCGAGTCCAAGATGTTCTTCTCAGACTCGGTAATCCACAATAACAGTAATATTCACCATCTAATTCGTTTTTCTTAAATGAGCCGCTGCTGAAGCTTTTGTCCTCCATTTACAAGAGCAAGTTGATAATTTTGGGAGAAAATCGAAGTATGCACTCGAAATGATCGAATTGGGGATTTAGGGTTTTCAACTTCCGGTTCTAATCGAAATTGGGGATTTAGGGTTTTATTTGGGGGAAAACAGTAAACGGCATCGTTTTATTCTTTGTATGCTGATTTTATTCTCCGGCGATCCATGTCGGCGTCAAAAATTAATCAAAAACTGCCACGTCAGATTTCCGGCCAACCAAATCGACAATGGCACCAAAGTGATCGTTTTTCAAAAATTTTGGCACTTAAGTGATCCGACGGAAACTTTTGGCACCAAAGTGAGCGCCATACACAACTTATGGCACCATTAGTGTACTTCTCCCATGCTTTATTGAATTTCAATTTGCAGCATTCCTTGCCAAATCTTTGTTTATACAAATCGCTCTTAGTAATAAATTTTCACTTTGTTCATTTGCTTTTGGGGGTTTTTTTTAAAGGCTTTTGTGACTCAGGATGACACACTCATGACAACTTTAACGTTGAGAGAAGCTGTGTACTATTCGGCTCAGCTCCTATGGTCCGGAATCCATGTCCAAGTCGGAGAAGAAGGAGAGAGCCCAGGCGACGATTAGAGAGATGGGACTGCAAGACGCGATAGACACGAGGATAGGCAGCAGGAGTGCCAAGGGCCTTAGTGGTGGCCAAAAGAGGAGAGTGAGCATTTGCATCGAGATCCTGACGCGCCCCAAGCTACACTTCCTCGACGAACCAACCTGTGGGCTTGACAGCGCTGTGTCATACCATGTGATGAACCAACGGTGATCGCCTCAATTCATCAGCCTAGCAGTGAAGTCTTCGAACTTTTCCACGATCCGTGCCTTCTTTCTTCTGGGAAAACTGTCTATTTTGGCCTTAGATCAGGGGCAGAACAGGTGCTTGTTACATTTGACTTCCATGTTATGAATCTTTACTTGTTGCAAGCGAAAAAACATTTTCCTAACTATCACTTTTTCTTTCTTTTTTTTTCTTTTTTTTCTTTTTATGCAGTTTTTTGCATCAAATGGTTTTCCATGTCCAACTCTTAAAAATCCATCTGATCACTACCTCAGGACGATTAACGGGGATTTCAACGCAGTAAGTCATGCCACTCAAACTTGATTTGTTCAACCATAATTTCAAAAATTGAAGGAGATCTCATGGACCCAATGAAACAATATTTCTTCTCACGGCATTGAACGAGGAGGCAATGGCATGAATGCTGAAGAAGCCATCGACACTCTGGTCACGTCTTATCAGTAATCTCCAATTCGTCACCAAGTTCAGCAGCAAGTGTCCAAGACATCCGAAAAGGTATGAAATTTTATTATTATGTGGATTGGAAACTTAAAATTTATTACGAATCTGAGAGTTTCTGATAAGTTGCGTGTTTCCGTTAGAATTTTGGAGGAAATTTGGAAAGAAATGGAAGTCGAGCAAGCTTCGTTACCCACAGCCTTGTTCTAACTGAGCGATAGTTCGTGAATTAGAATTTTGGAGGAAATTTGGAAAGAAATGGAAGTCAAACAAGCTTCGTTACCCACAGCCTTCTCATAACTAAGCGATCGTTCGTGAACATGTATCCCGACTTGGGCTATTACTGGCTTCGTTTAGCAATCTACGTTGCATTGTCTGTGTTGGGACTATCTTCCACGACATCAGATCCACCTAAGGTTCAATTCAAGTAAGCTCCACTAGTGTGACAAACTCAGTGAAGAATGAGATTTATAAGTTTTCTGCACATTCTATTTACCAAGTTTATTAATTTCTACGAATTTGCAGGCAAGAGGTTCGATGCTAATGTTCGTTGCGGCATTTCTTACTTTTATGGCAATCGGCGGACTCCCCTCCTTTGTTGAGGACATAAAGGTACTTCACTTAATTTCCCCTTTCTTTTTTTTTTTCTTTTTTTTATTTTGATGCTCCGATTGCTTTTCATTGTGCCAAAGTAATAAGAGTCCTACATTTTCATTTTACCAGGTCTTTGGGCGAGAGATATTGAATGGGCACTATGGTATAGCCGCGTTCGTTGTAGGCAATACATTTTCGTCCATCCCTTATCATCTCTCTTGTCCCGGGAGCCATAACTTATTAATTGGTTGGCCTCCGAAAGAGTTTTGAGCACTTTGCATACTTCACTTCATTGCTCTTCGCATGCATGTTGCTAGTCAAGAGCTTGATGACGATCGTCGCAAGTATAGTTCCCGACTTCCTCATGGGAATCATAACTGGTGCCAGAATTCAAGGGGTGATGATGCTAAATACAGGGTTTTTCAGGTTGCAAAATGATATCTCCAAGCTATTCTGGAGATATCCCATGTATTACATCTCCTTCCATAAGTATGCCAATCAGGGTTTCTTCAAGAATGAGTTCAAAGGGTTAATGTTTCCCAACCAGATGGGAGGATCACCTACAATAGGTGGTGAAGAAATCTTGAGGAATTATTGGCAAGTGGAAATGGACTACTCTAAATGGGTGGATCTTGCTATCTTACTTGGAATGGTGGTTGTTCACAGGCTACTGTTCCTTGGAATAATAAAGGCCGTGGAGAAGATGAAGCCACTGGTGAAAAACTTAAGGGCTAAATCTCTTAAACGTCCTAAACTTGTCGTGAAGAATTTGTCAACGCCAAAATAATACAGGGAGCTAGGGTTAGTTATGTGATGGTGTGAAATTTGGTGTGTTTATCTTCAATTGTTGTTGAAGTAAATACATCTCCTTGTATGGATAATAATGAACTCTCTTAAATCATGGGTATGAAATGTTTGGTTTTATGCTTGATTGCAAAGACATGTTGAATGAGATTGTATCACACAATGCTTAACCAACAATCTCCCTATCTGACAAAGGAATTCTTAAGAACTATACCACAATATTCTCTAACTTAGACACTCATCTTTTGGATGCACTTCATGAGAACGCACAATTGATAGTTGCTCACTTATGGGCAAAAATCCAATTTCCTTTATTGGCTCAAATGGAGACATATTCTCAACATGATACTTTAAAATTATGATAATCAGAGCTATCATTTTCATTAAAATGATAGGAACAATTGCCTCAAGGACATTTGTTGAACGTTCAAATAGGAAAATTTGTTATATTAAATACACTATCCCTTTCTTGCTACGTATGATGAATGCATTCAGAAATCAAGACATTTCCTTATTAAGTATACTTAATAATTGCTTTGACAGCATTGGTTGGCAAGACCACAAGAAATGGCTTATCAGAGAATAAAAGTTAGTTGGCAGCACTATTTTCACACCCTATAAAACTAAATCTACACAATTTTCATCAAAAAGACAAAATTACCCTCTATCATTCAATTGCAATTTAGATTTTATGTTCTCAAATTTATTTACTTTCCTTTTGTATTTTTTTTTTTATATATCTATGTAGGATCTACTTACTATACATAAGAATTTCATATGTTTATTTATTTTTTTATTGTAGATTTCCCATGAATATTAAAAGAACTATTTTTTTATTGTTAGAATTACTTCCATAAAAATTTATTTTGTTGAAAAGATATTTTCAAAAATCTAGTTCTTTTCCACAATATTGATCATATATTATGGATAAATTTTTAAGTAGATGACATTTAATTATATCAAAAAATTATATAAAGTAAGACTTTTTTGGAAATGCCAGTGAAATGTCATTATTTTGATTTGAAAAAAATTAATATAAAAAAATATCAAGACACCTTATTATGCATAATGTTTTTAGTGTATTCCTATATATTCCTATAACACCTTAGATGCTCTATATAAAAAATTCTCTCACCCGTATAATAAGGAAAAAATATAAATTCTTTAATGTAGTAAATAAAGAGACTTGATATATGTTGTAGACTAATGAAATTACTAAAAAGTTCACCAAAAAAGTGAGCTTTTAAGATAAGAGAGACAAAAAATAGACAAGTTGTCAAGATCGATGATGAAAAAAAAATTCCAGTTTTCTACTATATCAAAGAATATTTTTTTTCCTTACTACTTACAAGATGATTTTACACGGAGTATGTAAAACGTTATAAGAATATCTAAGAATGCATTTTTCTATAATAAGCTAAAAAATAAAATATGTGAAATATTTAATAAAACTATCATAAATAGAAAAAAGAAAGAGTCGGGTCATCTGGTCTAGTCTTTTTAATGTGAGTGTGGGTGGACAAAGTCATTTAGTGGGATGGAAATAGTGTTGCAAAAAGTGGGCTGAATTCTATAAAATAATGGCTAACACATGCAATCCGAGTTTGTCCAAACAGTTAAATATATAACAATGTAGTCCACAACAAAGAGGGCTGTTCATGAACAAGTTGGCTCATCAAATTTGGAATTTGACCGGGCCAAAACGATCTTTAAAAGACAAATATATCTTTACTGTGATCTTGAAAATGGTTTTGGTTGTCTCCTTTATCACACTGAAAGGTTGAGGAATATGTGAATTTTTTAGTATTGCGCGACTGTGATCCAAGTTGAAGTGATCTATGCTCTATACCGAGATAAGCCATCTAATAAATAAATAAAGTGTGAATTTCCCAAAATAGCTGTTGAAGTAGTCCATGATTGTAAAAGATAATTACTGGTTTCTTTTCCTCTGCTGACAAAACTTTTGTTTAATTAACTACTTGACTATGGCCGTTGGTTCATGATTACTCAAAAGGGCCTCTCCCAATCAATGTGAGAATTAAGACGTTGCAAACTCTCCCACTTAAATAGTTTGCGTCCTCATTAGTGTTGAGTTGTGTCACTTGGTGACCCCTCTATTCGATGTTCAGTTCAGCCATTTGTTGCATCTTGTCCGAGCCCTCACACACAAGCAATCACTCCCTATCTTTGTCGGATCAAATATGGGCGTAGTTTGTTCACAACCAAGCCTTTATTGGAGATGGTCCAGCTCTGATACTATCTGTAAAAGCTCGGCTCATTCCACATGAGCCAACTAATCTAAGCAAACACAAAAGGTAGTGGTCATTCGGGGGTGAGTGCTAATTTATAAATCACAGAAGATAACATCTTTCAACCAATGTATGGGCTCTTGATTAAATATAGAAAGGAGAGAGATGTCATGAGGACCGAGTTGACTCTAGCAAAATGTAAACAATGCCATACAATCTAAGTAAGCATTACACAATTTAGGTTCATCTAATTCCAACCAAGCAAGTGTTGGCAAAAATAAACATGTGCTAAGAAGAAAATTTTCTTTCAAATAAACCAAGCCCTACACTACTATCTTGACCAAGCCTAGTTGAGGAAGGACGCGAAAAACAAATTATCAATTTAACGGGACATTTATGGGCTAATGTTGGTAATCATTCTTACCACATACTTTTCTAGATAAGTTTGACATTGAATGTTGGTACACCCTTTTTAGTCACAGAAGTGTAATTTAGTGAAGCCAGTTCTGAGTACATTTTGATTAGAGCCATTAATATTTAGAATTAGCCAGACCATAAAGTTTTTTTTTTTTTTTTTGGTAAGGTAAGTAATATATTAGCTTAAAACCAAATTATACAGCAGGGGGTCTCGGCACCAAAAAACTTACACTCATAAAGACAAATATGTCTAAACGAGTGGAAGGGTGTCGAGAAAAAAGGCCAACACAAACAACCAACGAGTGGCAACCAAACAGCCAAACAGTTGCACCAACAAGAAAAGGAAAGGGAACCAGACAGCAAAAACACTGGCAACCCTCACAGCATCAAGCGATGGCAACCTCCGAAGAGCTGGAACTAGCCACCACCTACGCAGAGACCTCCTAACTGCAACACCAGCAGGAACCTCCGAAGAGCAAAAAGATGGAACTAGGCCCCAACTACGCTGAGCCGCAACCCAAGCAACGGCAGCCCTCAAGCAAGTGCTAAGGGAACCAAGTCAAAAGAGGGAAGGGGGCCAAGCTGCAAGGAAACAAAAACCTATAAAGCAGCAACCCTCCAGACAAAAATTACAAAGGAAGATCAGACGCCCCAAGAGAGAAGATAGAGGGGTCAAGTCCCCAACACCTTTGAAGCCGCCTATTCCTTGGGGTATCCGCAATGTGGTTGAAGGAGAGAGCTTTGTCCTTGACAGCTTTGATGAGATGTTGCTCCAATGCTGGAATAAACAAGACTTGGTCCCAGAAGAGGATATTATTCCTAGTCTTCCAAATCACATGACAAAGAGCACCAAAAGAGAATTGACAAAGAGCACCAAAAGAGAATTGAGCAATGGCTTGATAGAAATCACTTCCAGAGAGGAATTTGGTGACCCAAAGAAGATTATCCATCCATGATCTGTTCTACCATGGAATGTTGCATTTAGCAGCCCAAAACAAAGCAAGGGCGGTAAAGACATGGCAACCAAAAAAGAGATCGTCAATGGAGTCTGGTCTTGAATTGCAAAGGGCACAAGACACATTCGCAATCCTCCCAGAAGACAATAAAAAAACCTGGGTAGGAAGCCTATTTCTTGTAATGAGCCAAAGATGGAATTGGTACCGAGGGACGATCGTTCTATTCCAAACGAACGAGTACCACGGGACCAGGTTGCCTTTCTGACGAATTGCTTACCATGCTGACGCATTGGAGAACATGCCCAAGGAGTGCTCCAGCCAAGTAAGCTTGTCAGGGACAAGTGCAAGCGGTGGGAGAGGATGGCCGGACCAGAAAGTTAATTGCTTCCTCATCCAAGAAAGTTCACAAATTGATAAGTAAATGCATGGGGCTAAGGACTTAGATCTACCCATGAAAATAGTGCTAGAAGTTGTTAGAAAGTCCAACCTAAAATCTTAAATTGGTAATTAGAATGGATCTTGAGAAGAGACCTAATGTAAGCTTGCTTAAGGATTTGGAGATGAAGAGGTGATCCCTTGTGAGGATCAACAAGGTCCAAAATACATTTGGTACAGTACGGATCCTCAACAACCATGGCTGGATTCACAATCTGTACTTCTTCAGAACTGTCTTGAGTTTGAAAGATCAAATAGGGGTTTAGAATAATGCTCCTTGCTCCTATGTTATCGAGATATGTTTCCCATACAGACCCATTCAACATTTCTGTATGATCAAGCATAATGTACATTATTATCCATGGAAGGAGATTTATTAATTCATCTACAATTAAAGATAAACACACCAGTTTACCACTGAAAAATAAGTAACCCTAACTTGCTGCCATATTAAGGCGTTGAAGAAGGGTTATCCATGACATGTTTGGGATCTCTAGGAGATTTAGCCCTAAAGATTTTCACCAGCGGCTTCATCTTCTCCACTGCCTTTATAATTCCAAGGAACATTAGCCTATAAACAACCACCATCCCAAGCAAGGTAGCAAGATCCACCCATTTAGAGTAGCCCATCTCCACTTGCCAATAGTTTCTCAAGATTTCTTCACCACTGATTGTTGGTGACCCTCCCATCTGGTTGGGAAATATTAACCCTTCAAACTCATTCTTGAAGAAACCTTGGTTGGCATACTTATGGAAGGAGATGTAATACATGGGATATCTCCAGAATGGCTTGGGGAGATCATCTGGCAACCTGAAAACCCTCCATTTAGCATCATCACACCTTGAATTCCGGCACCGGTTATGATCCCCATGAGGAAGTCGGGGACTATACTTGCAACGATCATCATTAGGCTCTCGACTAGTAACATGCACGCGAAGAGGACCAAAGCGAAGTACGCAAAGTGCTCGATACTCTTTTGGAGGCCAACCAAGTAATAAGCTATGGCTCCTGGGATAAGAGAGATGATTAGCAGATAAGGGATGGACGAAAATGTATTGCCTATCACGAACGCAGCTACACCATAATGCCCATTCAATCTCTCTCGCCCAAAGACCTGGTAAAATGAAAATGTAGGATTCTCGTGAATTCGGTACAATGAAAAGCAATCGGAGCATCAACATAAAAGAAAAGAAAAAAAGGGGGATTAAGAGAAATACCTTCATGTCCTCAACAAAGGAGGGGAATCCGCCGATTGCCATAAAAGTAAGAAATGCCGCAACGAACATTAGCATAGAACCTCTTGCCTGAAAATTCGTTAAAATTATGAAACTTGGCCGATGCAATGTGCAATAACTTCAAATCTCATTCTTCATTGATCTGGTCACTAGATTATTTAGAACATACCGTCATGCTAGAGAGCTTACCTGAATTGAGCCGTAGGTGAGTCCAATGTCGTAGAAGATAGTCCCAACACACAGACACAATGCAATGTAGATTGCTAAACGAAGCCAGTAATACCCCAAGTCACGATACATGTTCACGAACGATCGCTTGGTTAGAACGAGGCTCTGGGTAAGGAAGCTTGCTTGACTCCCATTTCTTTCCAAATTTCCTCCAACGTTCTAATGGAAACACACAATTTATCAGAAACTCTCAGATTCTTACATTTTATGAGTTTCCAATCCACATAATATCGAAATTGCATACCTTTCCGGATATATTGGACACTTGCTGCTGAACTTGGTGACACATCAGAGATGACAAATAAGATTTGACCAGAGTATCAATGGCCTCTTCGGCATCCATGCCATTGCTTCCTTGTTCGATGTCCTGACAAGAAATTTTTGTTTCATTGGGTCCATGAAATTTCCTTTATTTCTTGAAATTATGGTCGAACAAACCAAGTTTCAGTTGCATGGCTTACTGCGTCAAAGTCCTTGTTAATCGTCCTGAGGTAGTGATCAGACGGATTCCTAAGAGTTGGACATGGGAAACCATTTGATGCAAAAAACTGCAAAAAGTAAATAAGAAAAAGAAAAGGATAGTTAAATGTTCGTTGATTGCTACAAGCAAAAATTCATAACCTAGTAGTCCAGTATCGCAAGCACCTGTTCTGCCACAGATCTAAGGCCAAAAAAGACTGTTTTCCCAGAAGAAAGAAGGCAGAGATTGTGGAAAAGCTCAAAGACTTCACTGCTAGGCTGATGAATCGAGGCAATCACCGTCCTCTGGTCATGACTGGCTAGCTTGGCAATGCGGTTCATCACATGGTATGATGCAGCGCTGTCGAGCCCGCTGGTTGGCTCGTCAAGGAAGAGGAGCATCGGGCGCGTCAGGATCTCGATGCAAATGCTCACTCTCCTTTTTTGGCCACCACTGAGGCCTTTGGTGCTCCCCCCACCTATCCTAGTATCTCTCGCATCTTGCAGTCCCATCTCTCTAATCGTTGCCTCAGCTCGCTCCTTCTTCTCCGAATTCGACATGGATTCCGGCAATTGGAGCTGAGCGGAGTAGTACACGGCTTCTCTCACCGTTAAAGTTGTTATCAGTGTGTCATCCTGAGTGACATAAGCCTATAACAAAACCAAAACGAAAAATAAATAAAGTGAAAATTTACTACGAAGAACGAATTGTATAAACTACGAGTTGGCTAGGAAATCTGCACATTGAAATTCAACTCAGCGCCACATCTATCAGCTAGGCTTACCGAAGTTCCGAAAGAAAGTGGTTGTTTGCGACCATTAATTAAGATCTCTCCTGTCTGTTGAGTGCTTGAACTTAGTCTCCCTGCAAAAAGTTGCTTCTTAAGAAAAAGGAAAGGGTAGAAACCGAGAGTAAAAATGAAAAAAATTAATAAATGTTATTTAAAGGTTACTGATATGTTAGTTACTTCGTCGATTGTTCTCCTCGAAAACAAATTAATCTACTTCTAAATGATTAACTGCTTGAATGTGAGGTAAAAAAGTAAATTCGATTAAATCTATTCAGCTGCAGCACAGTTGAATCTGCAGCAGCAATCCAAGAGGGCATACTAAAAATGAAACTTAAGTTCCCACTCATGACCCTTATAACAAGCTACACTGAGGAAGAAGCGTAGAATAATTAGCTCAAAAAGATCCCCGTTGTATAACCATTCATCAACAGATGCCGCTTCGCATATTGGGTAGACAAATCGTGACCGGAAAGGTTATAACGGCAAAAGCCATTGGAATTTTTCATTTTGTACATTAGAAGAATCCATTTTACGACACGTGTTCACTAGGAAATCCATGTCATTTCATTGACATTCGATATTGGTCGCTGGGACGTGCGAATAGCTAGGACCGTTGCCACTCGTGGGAATTAATCCGATGTCATGGACGTCCAACCTCGACAACATATAAACATGAAAAAGCTGTCAAAAGGGTACACCCGCCATATCATTTGTTGACTCCTTCAGAGATAATTAGGATAATACTCTAGGATATTTTCCTATATTTAAGATAATTAGAATAATTATATTGGTTTTTAGTATCTCTTTTTATTGGTTTTCTATAACTTTCAAGTTTGTGAGATATCTTTTTTGATTGTACATATCTTGATTAGAATATGTTAATTTTAATAGTATCTCATAAAACCTATAAATAGGCCGATATACTTCACATTAACATATATTGAATTATACATAAATTCCTCAAATCAATCTTTCGCATTATTATTCTCAACTTGGTATTAGAGCCAAGATTGACAACAAGTTTCAACCCAATAATCACATGAGAGAGTTCACCTCCGACCTAAGCTCGATGTGTGACAGGGATATTATTGAGGTTATCCCACATCGGTTATGGAAAAAATCTGGTGGTCAATTTATAAGTGCGAGGGATTACCTTACCTCTAGCGCTAGCTTTTTAGGTGATGAAGGCCCAAGACTAACTTTTCTCCACGTTAACATTGGTCCTTTGTATCTCTTTATGGGTAGTTTTATGTATCTTTCAAGATTGTGCAATCTCTCTTCTTTGTACATATTTTGATTGATATATGTTACCTTTAATAATATATCATAAAACCTATAAATAAGCTAATGTACTTCCCAATAACATATATCGAATTATACTAAAATTTCGTAAATCTCTCTTAACTAACTCCTCCATGAGAGAGACGGTGAGACAAGATTCATTGACTTTTCCTTTGTTCTTTTTAGTGACTATGAAATATTTGCGTTCTGCTTTCATTTATTTATTGTTCGTTTGTTTGTTTTCTAACCCAAGATGTCCTTCGTCTTAATTTATCATGAAAAATTAATATAATTTAAAGGACTGATCTGTATTTTATAAAGTGAAAGAGCGTGACGTGTGGACAATTTACGAACAAGATCTACATTTGTAGATAGAAATGGCTACTTACCAGTCAATTTAGTTGGAATTTTCTCATAGAATCTTGGAAGTTAGATCTCATTCTGAGTTTGCTCTACTTGTGGCATATTAAAACATGAAAAGGACATAAATCACCTACCCATCTATATAGAAAGAGAGATTTATTCGAAACTGTACCTCCAAGGGCATCGAGGAGAGTTGACTTGCCACTGCCCGAAGGACCCATGACGGCCAGCATCCGGCCCGGCTCGGCATAACCGGTCAGCCCCTGCAATATGGGATGTGTCCCGTTCCTCCGGTCCAGCACCGTCACCCACAAGTCCTTCCATGTCAAGACCATCCCGCTCCCGTTCTCGTGTGCTCCTGTAGCCTTGTCAGGTCGAGATTTTTCGCCTCCGCCATGGACTTCCCATGGGGGCACTTCGTGGTCACGGGCATCTCGAGTATCGGCTTCACCAATATTGAATGGAAAGATGACGTCGTGGCTTCGGGCGGACACACCATCATCCTCTTCTTCGTGAACGTCGTCGGCTTTCTCGGGAGGCAGCAATGAGATTGTCTGAGGCGGGCTCGGAGTCCACCTGGGAACATTGATGGGAGAAGGAGACTCCATTGAAAGGAGGAAAATTCGTTGCCGCCGCCGCCCCTTTCTTCTCTCTCTCTTTTCCTAGAGCTGTTGGATTGAGGATTAAGAATATGGCAATGTCGTGGTGGTATTTATAGGGAGCTAAGAATTCGAACGTGGTTTTTGAAACGATTCAAAGAAAGGGGGTAGATGGTGGATGGAAAGGAGTGTGAACGGTGATGGGAATACCACTTTATGCTCTAGCTTTCCTTTTTGGACTCAACCACTTTATAACCAATAAATAGCCCCCAAACAAAATAATGAATTGGGAATCTTCTGGTCTCTGGCGGCTTTCTCATGGATAGTACCTTCCTCCTTGATTTAGCGATTTTCTAAACGCGTATAAACATCTGATTTTTTTATTTTTTTAATAGCTATTGCATTAGTCGGCACCAATTGGCAACTGACTAATCTACAATAGTTGTGATGGTCCTTCCATCCCAACCACGGCGAGTCCGTTGAATTAATACTACCAACTTAAATATAGTTTGACCATGTAATTAAATAACATCCGTGGCGAGCCTGGTAGCTCAATACTTACTATCATATCGATGTCAACAATATGTACTGCACTCTGAGAATTGATAGAACTGAGGAATGGGTGAATTGATCTATAATCTTTGTAACCTATAGAAAGATTCTTCCATAATTTTATTATCTTTGACATCGCTTATGGGTTTGATCAAAAAGATCCCATATCTTATTGATAGTACCTTCCACCTATTTTTAGCGGTTTTCTAAACACGTACAAACATGTGATTTTTTTTTAAATAGCTATTGCATTAGTCGGCACCAATTAGCAATCAACTAATCTGCAATAGTTGTGACAATCCTCCCATCCCAACCACGGCGAGTCCGTTAAATTAATACCACCAACTTAAATATTATTGGAGCATGTAACTAAATAACATATGTGGCGAGCCTAATAGATCAATACTATATATTACATTTGTTTCGCCTTAATTTTATTTAGGTTTATTTTATTAATTAAGTTTTTATTTTATTCTTTTCGGATAAATAAGATAATAGCAAAAACAAAAATAAAATAAAAAAACAAAGCAAAACGAGCAAAAACAAAAATAAGAAAAGCAAAGCAAAATTGGCAGCCCCCCATCTTTTTCGCAGGCCCAAGGCCAGCTTCTCTTTCTGGCCCAACCCCTCTGTTCCTTCTTCTTCCTTCTTCTTCTTCCTCGCGCCTTTCCTCTCCGCCTCTATATTCCACGCGCATCATCACCGACGCGCGAAGGACGACCTACGGCCGAGGAGGGTAGGCCGACGTCGGCCGAAAAGGATAAGATCTCAAGCGCCATTAATGCTGAGCGAGCTTCGCTGGAAAGCTCAATGGGACACCGGTTCAGCCAAGCGGAACCGGTGGGCGAGCCAGAGGCCGGCGGCCGAGGCCCTCTGTCGACCGGATTTCCTTTGCCTATAAATAGGTGGCCGCAAGCATCGTCGGAGGGCATGGCGAGCTCGGAGATCTTTCACTGAGAGACATCGGGAAAGATCGAAGGGTGAGCACATGGGAGAACTCAAGTCGCGAGCTCAGCCCACCCTCCACCGAGAGACTTCAGGGAAGGCCGGCGGCGAGCGACTTCGAGAAGGTCAGATCTGGCCGGTGGAGGCTCGGATCTGGCCAGAGTGAGAGAGAATCGAGGCTGAGGAAGGTCCGGCCGAGATCTGCGCCTCAAATCTGGAGTTCTTGCTGCTGTCGTTGCCACCAAACGCTATGCCAACGCCATTGCCTCGACCAAGTCCCGACCTCGAAGGCTCGCTGTCTTTCCCCCCCAAAGCGGTTGCCGTGACCGATCCGCCGACGCCACGCCAGATCTGGAAGCTGAGTGGCCGCCGTCGACCCTGTCACCGCCACCGTTCGCCACCTCGTCACAGAAAGGTAACAGTAGCCGTCGCCGCCGCCGGTCGCGTTGTCGCCGTTGTATTCCCCCTCTCGAACCGTGTCGCCACCGACCACACCAACACAGCCGCATTGTCGCTCGTCCTCGCCGTCCTCATAAGCGGTTTGTCGCCGCCGTCGCCGCCGTAACACCTCGGTTTCCCCCCATCGACGCTGCGGATTCACAAACCCTACGGTTTGCAATTTTCCGGGTCATCGAATCGGATCCGGGTCTCGGAATCGGGTAGGGTTTCGCGAGATCAAGGGCGGCTGGAAACCAAGTCGCGAGGTCGGAGTCGGGTTGGGCGCGGATCGATTCGGGTAGGGTTTCCGTGATTTTTGGGGCGGCGGGAATCCGGGTCGACGAGTCGGGTAGGGTTTCGCTAGGAACCCGGTCATCGGTCGGGCCGGGCGTCCCAAAACGCTTGGCCACGGCGTCGTTTCATAAAAATAAAAAAAATAAAAAGGGAAAAAAAATCCAGTCGGGCCCACAACGCGAGCCCGTCCGCGTTCGGGTCGCCGGCCCAGTCGACCCAACCCGCGGACCCAACCCAGGTCGGCTTTTCTTTTATTTTAAAAAAATATTTTAATAAATAAATAAAAATAAATAATTTATTTTCAAAAAAAAATCAAAAAATGATTTATTTTCGAAAAATATTAAAAAATAGTAAGAAATATTTTATTTTCCCAAAAATCAAGAAAAATCAAAAATACTTTATTTTCTAAAAATATTTAAAAAATATTAAAAAATATTTTATTTTCCGAAAATCAAAAAAATCAAAAATATTCCATATTTTCCAAAAAATGCCAAAAATCCAAAAAAGCCAAAAATTCATGAAAAAGCCAAAAAAAAATCAGAAAAAGCCAAAAAGACTTGTATTTTTCCAAAAAATATCCAAAAATCAAAAAAATCCCTTTTATGTCCACAAAAAAAAAAATTAGAAAAAGACTCAAAAATGTTTTTCATCCCAAAAATGCATGGAAAATCCCTCAAACATCCAAAAAAACTCAAGTTTAAACAAGATTAGGTATCGAAAGGGCATTAGTGATTAACTAGTGTAATCTAGTCCCCGATCCTAATTTCTTTGGTTGCGTAAGAGCGAGTATTTCTCTCAATACTTCGCACGGGTTTCTAATCAACCCACCCTAAATCGATTAGTGGCGACTCCATTTTAAAAATTGATTTATAGGTTAAAAATTTAGACTATTAAAGTCGTAAATTGGTGGACTTGGGAGAGTCCGGGCCTAACTAATTTCAGCCGAGCCATTAGCCTCCTTAGGCGCTCGTACCCAATTGCGGGCGCCCAAAAAAAGAGGTCGCAACAACATTGATGTCGCAATATGGACTACATTCTGAGAATTGATAGAACTGACGAATAGATGAATTGATGTAATCTAACTATGTAAGGTATAGAAAGATTCTTCCAGTATTTAATTATCTTTGACATTGCTAATGGATTTGACCAAAAAGATCCCATCCTCATCCTTGGATGCACGTGTCCATGCTTACAATCCTACATCTTTTAAGAAATGGTCTCATCATCAATCGCAATTATGCATCATGAATCTATGCGTTGACCTATGGTTAGTTGGTTAAGTGCCAGAAAAATTGTCCAAAAAATCTCAAATCTATTACATTTTTATCAATTCAGTCATAAATCTTTCAATTTAACCAACTGAATCCTAAAAAGGACGGGGAATCCTTAATGAGCTCTCTTGCTTTCGGTGGAGTTTTCTCTCTATCCCCTTGGGTGATAGTTTCCCCTGCAACAACCCTAAATTTGCTCGCTACATCTTGATTTTCCATGGATCCCCCAATGCTTCTCCACCCGGATTAGACCCATCATTGCCCCCTCCATCTATCTAACTTCCCCCGATGGTTTGGGACGTCGCCTCACAAACATAGCACCAGAGAAAATGAGTGCAACTTAGTTAAAAATCCTTTCTCGGGTGATCTCCACACTCAATAGCTAAATCCTTCTTCTCAGACAAGACCTACAAAAACAGTTTGACGCAGATTATATATACTGCTTGCCCAGAAAGCTCTCAACCTAGCTAGGGCTCCCTTCACTCCTAAACTCATAATCTTACCAATATTCCCACTCGACAACTACATCTTCTTGGGATTTTCATTCATCCTTTCAACCATAGGATGGAGAGCACATAGGATAATTAGCTCAGAGTAATGGCACTTTGCAAGAGTATGGATGATTTGTGGTTAGAGGAGGATGTAACCAAGCTGGTCAATGAATTGCCTAAACCAGAAAAACGGGAATGTGACCTTATTCTATACGGTAAACTTTTCTCAAAACCGAATGTCAACTTTCAAGCCTTTTTTAGCGATGCGCGGACCCCTGGAGTGCTAAAAGTTGACACAAATAGACACTTAAGTGCCAAAAGTTATGAAAGTGACACTTAAATGCCAAAATCGAAGCAAAATGGATCACTTGAGTGCCACCGGCGAGAAAATCCGGCCAAATTGCATACGTGGCATTTTCCGGCGACTTCTTTTACTGAGGTGGCAAATGTTTAAAAAAAAAAAAAAAAAAAAAAGCACACGTGGACAACAAAAACGACGCTGTCCATCCACACTGATTGAGCTTACCTAAACGACGTCATTTTTCATTGGTGTTAAACAATGTTGTTTAGGTTATTTTGGCTTAAGCAGACCTGGCCGTCGACATTCCTCCTTGTTCACTCGCGTTCACACTAGATCTCAGGCCCTTCTCTCCGTCGCCGTTCATGCCTAGAGGTGGTCATCGGTAGCCATCGTCAGTTGCCATCGTCGGTCGTCGTCGCCGCTCACCATCGTCGCTCCTCCAGGTTCGACCCCTTCTCCCCCGCCCCCGTGATGAAATTAGGGCTCTGATGAAAATTTTGGGGCTCGATAGGGAAATGTAGAGGTCGATTCAAATGGTACTTTAATGTGCAATTTAGGGGTCAGAAGCGGTACTAGAACCCTAATGGGGGTTCGAATTGGCAATTTAGGGATTGGCCTCAAAATGTAGGGTTCGATGAGGGGAAAATTAGGGCTCGAGCTCGAAGATTTGGTGTTATTGTGATGTGTGATTTAGAATGGTGCTACTACGATGCGTGTTTAGAGCTTAGATGTGGTATTGTGATGTGCAAGGGCGATTTTTAGGGGTTAGATGTGAAATATGATGTGTGGCGGTGATTTTGACTGCTTGGAGTGGTTGTTGTGGGGACGTCTGGTCACTTTTTATAAATTGAAGTGTTAAAATGGGTGTCGTGAGGACCTGTGCTTGTTGTGGGAACCTCTGTTTTTGGTTAATATTTTAAGAGAAGGGAAGGCAAATAATTAAAGTGGCGACCTCTTTTTTGGCTGTCATGTAAGGGCATATTGTCAGTGTGAGGACCTTTGTTTGTCATGAATGGTATCTTTCTAGTAAATGGCCTAACATGTACATCTCTTCTCCCTTCCTTTTTCTTTAATAAAGTTCATGAGAGTGGGGGGACTTCCATGTGCAATTGTCTATTGTTCTTGGTAGATGTGGTCCCAAAAACTAATTATTCTTTTTCTTGTTCTTGGTGCAGAAATGGCTTATGATAGGGATTATGTCGTTGTCATAGTTTGCTATGGTAGGGATTTTGTGATTGGGGAGGATGAGTGGGAGTATGAGGATGGAAATGAAAGCACCATCTTTGTCGAGATAAAGAAGGCATCTTATGTAGGATTTGTTAGGGATATAGTGACTTATTTGCCTTGTAAAGTTCAGAAGTTGCTATATTGTATTCCTAGGAAAGCCTTAAAAGATGGTTTGAGAAACTTAAAAGATGATAATGGTTTTAGGGATGTTCTATACCATTATCCTCATGGTGAAGATGTAAAAATATATGTTGAGTACAATAGTGAAAGTGAGGACTAAGATGATGATGGAGAGAGCGCCCAAGTAGGACAAGAAGGAGATGGTATTCAAGGTAGTATTGATGTTAGGGTCGAAGGAGGGCAGGACAGGATAGACATGATGAAGAGGAGAGGAGCGCAAATGCAGTTCACCAAAGTGATGATAACATAGGTGATATCACAATCATTGGATTAGATTGGGAAGTAGCTTAATCAAGTGATGATGATGATGAAGGGTTACCTGCAGAAAATTTCATAAGTGATAACGACGATGAGGAGGTTGTACAGTCAAGAAAAAAGCAAAGGGATTTTTTGACAAATAATTTTGCAGCTTTGCAAGTAGCTGATGAAGTTCCAAACAGGGCCGAAGGCCCTACAGATACCGGTGCTGCTAGCGAGGAGACTGATTATGAAGAAAGTATCGAGAATGCTACTTCTCAGGATGAGCTTGAAGAAGATGAAGGAACTGTGCATAGAAGGAAAAATAAGTTTCCTTCTTATGATCCATCCATTGCCTCTCCTACTTTGTTGGTAGGTATGAAATTTCAAGATGTGAAACAATTTAGGGAAGCTATACTGAAGAACTCCATTGCTGCACAAAGGAATATTGACTTCATTCGAAACACTAAGACCTTTGTAAAAGTTAGGTGTTTGCAGCAAAATTGTCCATGGAAGATCTATGGCACATTTGTTAGGAGAAGTGGATCCTTCCAAATTAGAGCCTACCAAGAGGAATATACTTGTTCCATTAATTTTTTTTTTTTAAAAGGGTAACAAGTGCATGATTGTCCAAGCATTTATTTGATTTGATTAAGTCGATGCCTCAGATGAATAGTACTGAGTTTAGGATGCTAATGAAGGAGCAGGTAGACATCAATATATCCAGAAATCAATACAAAAGATCGAAGCAAAAGGTGATGAAGATATTTATTGGTCAATACAGCAGCGAATATGAAGAGTTGTGGGATTATGCTTGGGAGTGTAGGCTGCAAAATCCTTCAAGTAGAGTGTATGTAGAGGTCGTGGAGAGACCACTTCCTAATATCTGGACCAAGTTCGATAAGTTATACGTTTGCTTCGATGCATGCAAACGAAGATTTTTATTTGGTTGTAGATGGATTATAGGATTGGACATGTGTTTTTTGAAGAGCTTGTGCAAGGGAGAATTGCTGGCCGCAATTGAAAGGGATGCAAATAACCCACCAAAGTGCTGAGGCGACTCCCAACGAGTGGCAGCCCTTGGCCCGGCTGGGCAAGGGCTACGACCCTCGCCCCAGATCAGGGCGAGGGCTCGCGAGCCCTCACTGCCGGTTGGCCGGGGTCGCCGTGCCCCGGTCAAAAATTTTATTTTTATTTTTAAATGTTTTAAATAAATTTAATTTTAAATTTAATTTAATTAATTTTTATATTAATTTTTTGCCACGTTAGCACCAAAACGACGCCGTTTTGCACTTACTTTACCGGAAAATTGACACGTCAGCATTTTGGCCGGATTAGCACTTAAGTAATCCATTTTGCTCCAATTTTGGCACTTTGTCACTTTTGTAACTTTTGGCACTTGAGTGTTCCTTTGTGCCAACTTTTGGCACTCTAGGGGTCTAGGTGTCCATTCAACCTTTAACTTATAACATTAATCTCTTTTGACTTTTAACATCCGGTCACTCTCAATTGGAAAAGATGGAAAAGGATAAAATATATCGAAATACATATTTTATCAATTCAATTTGAAATTAAAATTAAAAAGAGAAGTCTATCATAATTACATCAATAATATACTACATGAATAAACATATGATTTATTCATTTAAGTTGACGTGAATAAAATAATATGAAATGAAAGCTTATTAAATATATGAATAAGTTTCACTTAATATTCACTAAGTTTTTTTTCGTTACAACAAAGTCAATTCCTCAAAAATAGAAAAATAAAAGAGTAACCACATTGATGAAACCCTCTCTCTCTCTCTCTCTCTCTCTCTCTCTCTCTCTCTCTCTCTCTCTCTCTCTCTCTCTCTCTCTCTCTCTCATCACTACCTATCTCCTTTCTCAGGAGCTCCCTTGAGTTGTCGCCATTGTGTTGTTGGATGGTTGCGAAATTCATGAAAACATGCATTTGTTCTTGTTGACTTATTGTGCACTCGTGCTCATTTTCAATGTTCACGAGCTTTCGATAATCTTTGACCATGAAGAAAAATTTCAAATAAAGGCTTGAAGTATATTTTTTTTAAAAGAGAGTTTAGAGTGAATTTTATTTCAAATAAGAACTCGAAGTGACCAACTTTAATCTCAAATAAGGAGACGAGTTCACTAACCAGCCAAATCTTCACCAACCGGTCAAGTAGCAATATCAAAAGCCATATTGTCTAAAACTTTCAACCTTAGCCCAATTGAAGAAGCTCCAAATTGATGCTAGGGTTTTTGGAGAAAAAATTTTAGGCAATCTTAATATCATTGACATAGCTTCAATTTGGGGCTCCATATGTTCCTTGATCATTCGGCTGACAAAGACCTTCACCCTAGGTAAGAGCTGTGAGCATCTATCCCGAATTTTACAAGGATCAAACAACCAAGAAAAGTGGTCCGACCAATTGAGCATGCTCACTGCCTGACAACTCATACCCTTTATGGACTAGCTTCTTCAGTTCTTTCAATTCTCCATTCAAATGATCTAGTTCAAATCCGCGTCTGTGATTCGCTTTGGACAAAAGAAATGAGCAGTAAAGATTCTCGTCAACACTTTGCACTAGTCAGTACATGGAGCAAACCTTATCTTCCATATGGGCTTCCCCAATTTGTGTCAAAACATAAAATTCCAGGTAAAATTGCCTTGATTTTACTATTAGTTACTACCGGAATAAATTAGCCAACAAAAATTTGATCAGTTGGTGAGGTCAAGCCCTTATTAAAATTAAATTTGTCCACTCCAAACTTTTCAAAAAAATACCACCATAGGCCAATTCCCTCGTCTCTCTTTTTTGGGGTTTTGTGTCTTCTGAGTGTTCGCAGCCACTTTTTTATACGGAAGGAAAATAAAAAGGGAGGGAAAGTGAGTAGAGCAAAAGAAATTCAAATTATTTACGCGGAATGGCGATATTACCCTTCAAGGAAAGCCTGCAGCATTTTCGACTTCCTTCTCCTTGTTCCTTCTTTCTTCCCCAAATTTCCCGAGCGAACATCTTCTCCGGCGGTCTGAAGATCCGCCGGCGCTCTGCTTCTCTTCCTTCTCTCCGCCGGCGACCGCGCCTGCACGGCCTGATGATGTGATGGGGACCGGACTGCGGTTGCGAAGCTTGGCCTGAGCCACGTCCTCCTCCGACCCGCCACCCGGCGTACCGTCTCCTCGCGTGAGTTCGCTTTCTCCAAATCGTTCTTGTGGCTTGAAGTTTCTCTAGACATCGACCGTGAAATCGGGTGAAATTCCCCTTTTTCGAAGTACCCTCGTGATCTTGGATAGAAATCTTGGGAAATTTCCGGGGTTCGATTCGACGAAATCTGTCCCGGGTTTCGGTGGCTTGAAGTTTCTCTAGACATTGACTGTGACGTCGGAGAAATTCCCTTTTGAAGCTGATTTTAACGTGACTCTCGCGATTTTGGATAGAAATTGTGGGGAATTCCGGGGGTTTGATTCGACGAAATCTGTCCTGGATCACAAAGATCCGTGGGCTTGGACGATAGATACAGTGCTGCGGTTCTTGCCTGCCAGTTCCCCGGCATTCAATGTTCTGTCCCTAATGGCGCATCGAATTTACGTCTAGACTTTCTGCAGGGTGATAAAAGGGGGAGTATTAGACGATTTCGAGAGCGCTTTTGTTAGTGTCGACTCACATTGTTAAATGGGTGTGTTTCTTCAGGCTCCAGCACCATTCAGTGGTGAAGTTCCTACACCGCTCTATTGAACGGCTGCTTACAAGACCGTTTTGCTAGCGGCTAGTCCCATTTGCCCGTTGCGCCTGCGGGTGCGTGACGCAAACTGAAATCTCTAAATGCCAAGAAAGAGAGGGAAGCGAACTGTTAAACGACCCCCTTCACCGCCCGGTGGAGATGAGGAAAGGCCATTAGACAAAGCCCAGGACGATGTGTCGACAGACCCAGAAGGTACACGGATCATATCTTCAGCGGCATTGAATCTATTTATCATGATCATTTTTGCTGTTGTATGCAGTTAATCCACTTGCAGTTTCTAGGCCTTCAATTTGGATGGCCATTATCCTTCTATGATGTTAGAACTATTTGGGTTATGTAGGTTCTTGAACTTTTGACGACTTCAATATGTGGTTAGTTAAGTTGCCCATAGTAAGACTGGATATATGTTAAGTGCTGGCTTAAGGATTCTCAATCCAAAGTACATTGATCAATCGTAAATGTTTACATTTAGAGGTAAACTGCAACTGAGTTTTTTGCTAATTTTTAGGGGAAACTTGGAAACTGTTTAAGCACCTATCCTGGCGGTTTTTCCTTGGCTAAGTGGTTTTTCCATTAGAAGTTGAGATGGGTTGTCTTGAAATATTTTAGGTTGTGTAATTGTATTCTTGGGTCTTTCTTATGTTTTTTCACGTATAATGTCCACAGTGGAAAAAAGAGTTGCAGCAATCAGAGCTATTCGTGATGTACAGATTGAGCATTTGCTGACTGAGTTACGTCTACTGCGCTCTTGTATGACCGAGGAACAGATGGGAAGTCCCGTGCTTCAGTTTTTCACTGAAAATCTTCCACATCTATCATTTGAGCAAGGCAGAGAAGATGGGCAGTTCGAAGTCCATTGGGGAAATAAAGATGGAAAATTATGTCTGGACAACACTGATGGAAAAACTCTACATGCTTCACTTGTCCACCGAATGTCCATAGCTCATTCTGGAAACTCTGATGCAGTTCCATACTTTGGTGGCTTTGAGTTTTCCAGCAAAGGCGGTACATTTTGTTCTTAAAGCATGCATAATGTAGGAAAGATATTCATAATCCAACTCCTATACTCAGTGGATCTACTTGATTGTTGCAGGGAAAGCAGGCCTTTTTAGTTCAGAAAATCTGCAAGTGAGCGACTTTGTAAGTCTTTCATAGCTTTCATCGTCTAGCTTTTAGCCCTATTAGATGATGCGGCTTAAAGACAGGCACCCTTAAGAATCTTTTGCCTCTTGCTGCTGCTGTCTTCTCCTTTTTTAATGGACAACCAACAGATACTCAAACCAGTCTGCAATGATTATTTCTTCTTTGATCTTGTTTTAGATAGAGACTGTTCCTGATATAGTAATTTCATCTTTCTAAAGATGAAATTTATGAGTTCTACCCTTTTACAAATACCAGTTCATTTAATGATAGTAGGGCGTCTATAGAATCTTGCACCTAACCTGACCACCTAACCTGACTTTGTTTCTACCTTCACTCATGAATTTCATGTTATATTTAAAAAATTGTTGTAGGTTTTGGATGAGCCATCAGACTGTCAGATGCTCGGGCTGCCGGATACTCTTAGAACTCCTGGGGTTAGTTTCTGAATAACTATTTGGTACCCGCCCCCCCCAAAAAAAAAAAAAAAAAAAACCTTCTCTCTCTTCTCTTCTTGCATTTTGGCTATTTGAAAGAATTTGACGAATAACAGATTTAAGGTCCCGAAATCATTGTCTTGGTAACTTAGACATATCTATCATTTCAGCATGGAGATGGTTGAGAAAATATAATCCAAGATCTTTTTTCATTTAAGATGAAGTTATTGTGATTGTCAAATAAGTGTGTATTGAACTAAACAGGAAGGACTTAAAAGTATAAGTCATAATTTATTTAGAACACAAATTATGGCCTTCCTAACTTTCAAGTGTTATGTTTTGACCCAAAAAAAAAAAAAAAAAAAAACAATTTAGAGTGTTATGAACCCACCTTATTGTCAGTAAAAATTCATATCCTCAACCAATTTTGATAGAAAATATCTTTTGTTTTAAGTTTCATGTAAAATCTATGTCAATTTGCGGCTATGTAGATATTATCATTCATATCTGAGGCCAGTGAGCCTTTTCCAGTTCGAATTGTAACCTCAAATTTATTTTTTCATTTTAACATAAAGTTTTCTGCCGAAAAAGTCTTGATGTAAAATTGAGATAGGCACTCTGCATCATTTTAGAAGTAAAGCATATAAACAACGTAGGAGGTATGATAGAAACTATGGACCTTATTGGAACTTTTGAGGCTATGTACCAGAGCTTTGCTAGGCATTTTATATAACTGTGGTGACATGATTGCCCATTTAAAACCTATTAGTAAAAGATGTGCCAAGTTTCTATGTTCAGCCAAGACTTGTAAGAATGCGTACCTTTACATGTGCTTTTAAATGGTTTTTTTGCTGAAATTATTCAGCTAAATAGTGACATAGTGACATTAAAAGTAGTCAAATGTCCAGAACTACAGGAGTGCTTTTTTCAGCACTAACGTAGTCATCAAATAATTAGTGCCCTCCGCTACTTTGTGATGGAATTCTTCTGCTCCATATGGTATGTAATTCTCTTTCACCTCATTGCTTGCCCTCTGCAGCTGAGTAGCCAAAGGCTCTCCATAGGGATGACACCTAAAACCTTAAGGTTGCCTAAGCCTGGGGAGATGCTTCTATCTGTTCGTGGTTCTCCTCTCGGTGTCTACAAAGAAGAGAACATGGAAGTGATAAAGGGTATGATTGGATCCGTGTTAGAACTTTTTTTCATTAAGATGTAAAGACAAGGAATATATTTAATCGGAAGGGTCAAATGGACTAGCGGCAGATGGAGGGATATTGCTTTCTCAGAGTGGAAACTATCCTCTTTCTCTCTCTAACCCGTGTTTCTTTCTTCAATTGCAGAATCTGATGAAGATTGACGAGATTTAAATCTGTCAGGCATCATGCTTCAGGAGTGGCAGCAAAATGTGGATTCAGTCTAATTGCCACTGCTATAATAGAGAAGCTTTTGCCATGATTAGTGAATCTGAGCTTGTATTGAAAATTGAATTGCTGCTGCTTATTCTCCTGACATTGGAAATAGGTGCTGGGCTACTGCACTGTCTCGTTTCTGGGGATGTATTCTTCTTTTTCATGTCAGTGGGTCAAGTAGATTATTGAGCTTATTCAGTCACATGCACCATCAAATGTTTCTTCTGCACAGCTAACTCGGGTTTGCTGGTCCATTGCCTTTGCCTGTCAATTTAAAAAAATATTTTACAAGCCTGACACATTAAGACTGCAGTTCTTTTTGAAGGGAAAAGAACTTTTATGGCATGATTGGGAAATCATGACTTCCCATCTAGCACATGAGCCCAGTTGTATGATGTGCTAGTAGTTCATGAATACACTGTTTGCTAAATTAACTAGTTCAATGATATACGATAAATTCCAATACGGACATACATGATAAAGAATGGAATCAACTAGTTTACATTCTCTGTTTTCATTCCTTACCCATCACAACCTGCACGTACATGAAGATTGAAGACTAGATTCCCTACCAACAGTCCTAATCCTTCCACAACCAACCGACAAGTTCCTGATGGATCTTGCAGGTGGACAAGTTTGGAAGCCAAATCTGTTCTCTGGGTTCATGAATCGACTGATCAAGGAAATCATTACCAGTGACCCTGCCAGAGTATAACCCATGATTGCCAACCCAATGGTTTTGGCCAACACAATGTACATGCCCGAAGCAAAGGCTAGTACCATACCTAGAACAGCAATGTAAATACTGACTCCAGCAACATGCACATATCGCATTCCCATGGGCTCAAATTTGCCAGTTAGAGACAAATCGAACAGGAGGTAGATTGCAAGGACTGAGAAACAGAATGCTGTTGTATTAAACACCACAAAGGCTTTGAAAGCTGCTCGTCCTGCAAAAGTTGCTGTCCCTTGGTTGGGTCCAATGTTGTTGTAGCCACCAGGCATTGTGAATGCTGCCGTGAAGGTGACAGTGGCGATAAACACTGCGGTGAGCAGATGGTTGTCATGCGCACATCCTTTTGATTTATCGAATTTCTCTGGGTAGGCCATGCTCCCTGTGGTTATGGAAATGCTTGATCTTTCCTCACCATATTGCTTCTCAAGTCTCTTCACATGTTTAATAACCCGGTCTTGCATATCGTTGACACAAAACCATGCTTCCAACAAGTACTGAAGTTTTGCAGCTTTAAGGCCAACCTAAGTCCACAGAATAAATCAATCAATCAATTCTGGCTTTTCTTACATGGGTGGAGACAATATTTGATCACAGCATACAAAAAGATCCTTGAAAGTAGACATATAAGATGTGCCTGACCAGTTGTTGACCATGTCAAGACCCATCTAATATCTTCCGTTCTTGAGATGAAACAGTTAAGTTGTAGAATTTGAAAGTTACTTACAGTGTAAGATCAGTTTAGCTTTAAAGTCAACTCTGCACAATCGCTTAATCACCATATGGTATACATTATGAATATTTCTTTCGATTAGGTCCCAGCTTTTGATGGACGTCAAGCATTTCTCACTCCTATTTTGAGCGGATAGGAAGTAAAATGCATATGATGGATCTATACTTAAGTTAAATCAATGCGAGCTGCATCACCTTTCAAGAAAACGTACCTTTTCATGATCATCAAAAATGCCTAGGGCTGTCAAACGTTCCTTATTCATGGCTCTGATGTCGACTCTCTTATCAAATACCAGGATGTTCATCATGCTGTAATCTCGGCGAAGAGCAGCCAAATGGAGAGCGGTGTTTCCATCTTTATCACGTGCATTTATAAGATCCTCCAGGTTCAGCATCTCCAATATGTGCTTGACGACCTTTATCTGCCCGCCTAATACTGCAGAGTGAAGAGCGGTTTGTCCTCTGTTGTTTATCGAGTCACAAGCATCGGGACAGAATGCAATCAGCTCGTCCAGTACATCGATATGGCCAAGAAGTGCTGCAATATGAAGAGCAGTGGCGCCATCCTTGGTTAACAGGTAAGCAGCGGAAACCTCATGCTGCAATAATATTCGAACTGCTTCGACTTTGCCAAAGTGAGCAGCATAATGAAGAGGAGTCCACCCAATGTCATCTCCTTCACTGATCATGTGTGGTCTCTTGTTCACGATCATTCTCAAGCAATCATGTCCTTCACACAGATCATAACCAAGATAACCATCAAAAATCTATTAAGACAGATTTCCTGTGCCTTCAGAATAACTTTCATGTTCAACTTGCAGCTTGATAAACTTTTTTCCTTCGAATTAAGTACAGATTTAGTCCTTTTAAGTTTCAACTTTTGTGCGGTTTGATCCTCTAATTTTATTTTCTTAAATTAAGTTCTCTTAGCTTGTTTTGCCTGTGCAATTCGGTCTTTTAAGTTTCATTTTTTTGTAATCAAGTCCTCCAACTCGCTGGACTTGTGCAATCAAATCCTTCAGTCCGCCACCACAGCTAAACCGTCAAATTAGTTAACGATCTGGCATTGCTTATGTCATGGAAATGACACAGTGATGTTAATTTGCTATCAAATGAGTAGAAAACAAACGGGAAAAACAAAAACAAAATCATAACTCGACAGTATTAGTCGGCGTTGGTAAACAAAACACTTCTTTGCACAAATCAAGTAAGTCAGAAGATTTGATCGCACAAAACAGAATTTAGAAGACCAAATTGCACTGATAAAAAAATTAAAGGCCACATTAATTTATTTGCACATGGAATTGCTGATATATCTAATGCGAAAATCAAACTACACAACTTGCTCTCGTCCGACCAAATGCAGACAATTCAGAAGTCACATGAGCAGCAGTTCCCTCTATTTATTCAGCAGGGCAAGTGATGTGCTCCGGCAAGGCCAGAGCCGGCGGCCTAGGCATACTTCTTGCATGTCAAGACTTATAATAACGTGAATCAGTTGAGCTTTAACACAATTATACAGCTAACTTGAAAGTGGCACGAATAGGCCCTAGTTTACTAAATGTATAGTGCAGAACTTATTATGACACGCGATTACATATCGTCAGCCTTACCGGTAGTACCTTGCTCGCAATTCCAAAATTAGACAAGGACTTACATGGATACTGTGTTGAATTAGTAAGAGTTCACAGAAAAGTTCAAAATGATTCCCCAGTGCTTTTGCATGATTAAGCAAGCCTTCGTGTTTACTACATTAATGCCTTCACAACATGTTATCTAATCAGGTTGAAGAAACGTACAGAACCCTTTGATTGGTTTGATGGTATGTCAAGTGAGGAACCTACGTCCGATAGTTAAGTCAGGTAAACCTGTGGTTTAGATGTCAAGCTCTTTTGCCTACTGCTGTAGTTTCTGCATCCCACTTCTTTCTCTATAGAGGTAAGCAGTTTCAAGTTTCAATCATCTGGAATCTAGAACTAATATGTCGGAACAAGTTACCTGATTTTTGGAACCTCAAACCTACCATGTACACTCAAAAATCTGGAATTTACCCAATTATAGGTTCTAGGGTCTACTCCAGAGTCTATTCAAGTTCCACCTAGACTCTTAATTAAATGGTTACAGTGAATCATCACATCTAATAACTATCATTTGCTACAATTTATTAATCATAAGTTACAACCATGCTAACCCCTATTTCTCTCTCCCCCTTCTCAAGCTCTTCAAACTTAATAGTTTTTTTTTTTTTTTTTCTAATGTTACCTCGCCCTTATATGCAACTCCACCAATGAAAATTGAGGAGTTCCTGCTTGCGCCGAGTGCATGTAAGCCTAGTGCATATAAGCAATTAGGATTATATGGATCTTCTAACGACTCGGCATGCGCTGGGTTCACATGAACCCGGCACATGCAATGACAAGGCTTGAAAATTACCGCCGAAAAGATTGGTCGGAGAGCATCTTAAAAGCTAAAGTATTTTCTCCTGGGAGTACCCAATATTTTGCTAAAAAAGACGAGCATAAGGATACTTCCTCGCAAGAAGGAAAACGTAGAGCGAGAAAGATCGTACGCAACTGAATTGTAAATCGCAGGAGACACAGGCGCGCATACCTTGCGATGTGTAGTAGATGGCTGCGTGCAACGCTGTCATGCCTTTGGGGCCTTTGCTAGAGGATGATGATGACGGCGACGGTGGTGGAGAAGCATCTAATATGAGTTCAGCAATATCGAAAAACCCCTGTGCGACTGCGAGATAGAGCGGGGACTCATCATCGCAGCTGGAGATGTCGCACAGTGTCGGATCGGCTTCAACCAGCAACTTCACCGCTAAGGAATGGCCGTTCCTCACTGCTTGGTGCAGCGTAGTTTCCTCGTCGGTGTTTGCCTTCCGAAGAAGATCGACCAGCCTACCTCCTTCGATGTCGCCATGCGGCGAACTTCTGAGATAGTCGATTACCACTCGGACTATGTCGTCGCACCCGACTCTTGCAGCAGTATGCAGCGGAGTGTGACCTTCGTAGTCCTCTTGCCAGAGGAGAGAGCCTCCGGAGGGGTGCTGATAGATGAGCTGCTCGACGAAACTTGCCTGCTTGTGTCGCGCCGCGATGTGGAGAACGTTGTTGCCCATCGGCGTTTTCTGGTTCAAGATGTAATCGGAGTGATTACTACCGGACAAGTTCATCAGTAAATCGAAGTCTCCCGAAATTGCAGCCTCATACATTTCGGGCTGCATCTCTCCCTCCCTCTCCCTCTAGCTCTCCCGGAGACCAAATACGCCTTATCTTCTGTCCGAGTGGTTGAAGACATTGAACGTAATCTAGGTGACCCACGAGAGAAACTTCGAAGCGTTTTCCATGAAACTCGGTATTCGATGACTTCTGGGACGACCCAGTGGAGAACGAGGTGAGATCACAGAAAGCTACCAATAGGTCCAAAACCATCTTGACTGAACGCGCACAAACACCGTTCGCCCTCAACATACGAGTTAATCAATTTCATTCGTTGAGAACCTTCTCCAAATTCTCCAATCGTGATTAGGATTTTTTTTTCTCCATTTATTTTAATCCACAAATGAGGAAATATAATTATATTGTTGATGTTAAGCCTCTAGTGTATAATTAGAGAAGAATATTTCATGTATACTACTATTCTTAGTGATTAGTGGAAGTTCTTTAATAGTCCGTAGTTTTTCCTGCATTAGGTTTCCACGTTAAATTCTTGTATTATTATTATCTTTGTCTTGCTGTCATTCCAACATTATATATTGCTAGTTATTGCTAGAGTTAAGTCGATTTTGGTTGGTTTAGTTTCGGGATAAAAATTGATCTTGGATTGGGTTTACTTGCCCGGTTCTCCTGAAAAACAATGGTTTAGTTAGCATCGGCCGTTCTACATGACACATCGTCATATGCTATTTATAACAAATTGGCCAAAAGGATTACATTGAAATTTTAGACAAAGATTTAGAATTAAATTGATAAAATTAAAAAAAAAAACTACTAAATTGGCATAGTACTATTTCTTTCGAAAAGGTGTTGCACTTTCCTTCATTGACTACTCTTACTTTCTTTCGAGATGTGAATAAAACAAAGGATAATTGAGTGTATAAGCAAAATTGACTTTTCTTCGGATCATTCACGTTGAACGTGCATCCGACAAATGATGCAAAACGGATCTAGAAGGGAAGGAAAGAAAAAGCAGAAAGAGGACGCCAAACATGGCATTGGACACATGGAATATAGGGAAAGTATTCAATGTAAAATATTTTAGATGATTGTCGACGACTCTAAAAATTTAAACTTTTATATTAATAATATGTTCTGACCAAAAAAAAAAGATTAATGATACATGAATTCATAGTCAAATATCCTAATACTTCCCCTCAAACTTTTGACCTGGGACGACACATTTACCCTAAACTATTTTTTGTGACACGAGAAAACTTTGCATTTATCACATTTACAAACTTTTTTTTGACACCAAAAATATCAAAAAACCCCATATTTATCCCAAACTTTTTTTTTTTTTTTTTGTGACACAAAAAACCCCAAACATTTTTCTGTGATACCAAAATTTTGGGGTAAATGTATTATACAAATATAAGTTTGGGATTTTTTAGCGTTACCAAAATAAAAATTGGGGGTATCACAAAACATTAAGTTTAGGGTATATGTGTCACACTATATAACTTTGGAATAAATTTGTCGCATGAGTACAAGTTTGGGGTTTTTATGTTACAAAAAAATTTTTGGGATAAATGTGTCATAATGGACAAAATTTAGGATTTTTGGTGGCTTTGACCCAAAGTTTAAACTATATGAAAGTGTAGTTTATTATTTAAATAATTGAATAGAAAAACCAAAAGAATCAATTCAAGCTTCTCTCTTATATAATTAATCATGACAAAAATAATAACATTGATATGTCGCTCCTTATTGTAATCGCCATAAACAAAACTTTCCTAAAATAAGTAAGCTAGACAATCAAACATGAAATACCCTTAATTTAAAAGCTGATTTGACAACAATTATAGAGGAGGATCTCCATTCTACACCAGACTCCATCAACAAGAAACCAACTACAATGGGTTTTTTCGGTGCTTCTCTTTGGTTGACTTTTTTTTAATTGATATTTCTTTGGTTGACTTTGCTAATCCTTTCATAATCAACTTAAGGATAACTGTAAGGGTTCAAGACGAAAATTCGCACCTTGATTGTGAATATTGTCGGTTAAGTGACAATTTGAAATTTTTGGGATATAGGGATGAAGAAAATCGGAATAAGATAAAACAAATTTGAAATAATATTTTTTAACGATTATTACCTTTGGAGACAGGTCGGAATTTTGATACAATCTTTTATGGTTCCGATTTTATCATTGGCAAAAAGAACTTTACAATTTCATCCAATCTTTTTATGCACAACAAATTGTTGTCCTGAATATTTTAAACATGTCTAGGAATTATTATTTTTTTGTTGCAATGGGGTCCTTAATCTATTCAGGTTGGTCCTGTTATTAAATTAAGACAAAAATAACTGATATGGACCGACATCTAAGCATTCGTCAATATTGATTTGATAAATTAGTGCTTACATGTAATTTTAGAGATTGACTAGATAAAATTAGAAAAAAATATTAAAAAGAAAAAACCAGAAAGAGAGGGAGGGAGGGAGACCATCACTCAGGTCACGGGACCCTAAATGATCCCTCATCGAAGGGTTGCGCGACCCCAATTTTCAATAATCAAAGGTCGCTGGCTAGGGTAGCGTGACTTGAGCCAGTTCTAACTTGGAGTCGTGACACCCCCATTAGGTGAGGTTGAGGATTCTATGATTTGCATTGTCGATTTTTAAGGTTGCGCAACCTCCGGCGACACCTGGCCAAGTCCACCGACCCTAATCTAAATTGGTCACCATCCAAACCTAATCTCTTTTTTCAAGTTTCCTTCTTTCTATATTTTAATACTTATTTTGTTTTATTATAATATTCTGTATTTCTAGTTTTCTTTTTTTACTTGCAAAATGTCATGAAAGACTTCATATCAGCATTTTCATCCATAATTTTGATAGAAGGACCAACTCAAAAAATGTAAAATCTTAGAGGCCCAAATTACACAAAATAAAAAGTTGAGGGACCTCAAATGGAAAATTTGAAAGAGTTCATAAACCTTTCATATTTTTCTCTCTTTTACAAAATAAATACTCGTATTTTTTTTTTTAGAAAATGACATAAATAATCCATTAACTTCGGCCCAATGTATAATATGATTCATAAATTTTTAATTTATCAAATGTGGTTCCTGAACTTTAGGTATATGTTCAATTTAATTACTTGACTATATATAAATGTTCAATTTTATTACTGAACTCAAATTAATGAAAATGCAATCCTGTATATTTTCATATAGTATATTGATCATTTATTAAAATTTTATAGACCGTATTGTATAAAAATTCAAGATGACATTATACATTAGGTTAAAATTTAGATCATATTAAATAAATTAAATATTTAGGAAAAATTTAGATCATATTAAATAAATTAAAGATTTAGGAATCTCATAAATTTAGGAAACATTGGTGTCATTATTTTTTTATCTCTTAATTTTTTGTGGAGAAAAATTTGAAACTTGCAAAAGGCACCCCAAATCCTTCCGAAAACAGACAGCTGCAAAGCCCATCGAGCAGCTTCCTGAGGCATGCGCAAATTTTCCCCGCGCGCATCCCCATGCCACCACCCTCTTAATCACCTCTTTCAAAACACCGACCACTACTTGGAAAAAATAAATTAATGAAAGAAAAGAACACAGAATTTTGAATTTTATAAGTTTGAAAAGAAAATGCATGTATCAAACCAATTTCCTATTTGAATTTTCAAAATTTTCTTTTTTCACGCGTTTCTATTACTGCCACGTGATTTGAAAATATCACATGAGATTGACTTTCCACGTTATCTATAAGACGATCCACTCGTTATACGCCACATAGCTAGACGGTCCATCCATCAAATTTTTTTGAAACTTCATCTCTTCACTTTCCATTTATTGAGAAAATTCATGCCCCCCTCCCCCCTCTCTCCCCACCCAAAAGGAGTCCAATGGGACTCTGGAGGCGACAACAGAGGCAAAGGCAGTGGTGTGGTCAGAATTCACAGGAGGGTCATGAAGAGGGATGAAGAGATAGAGGAGGGAGGGAGCAGAGCGTGGTGCCTTTTGGTCATGAAGAGGGATGTAGAGAGAGAGAGAGCAAAGCTCAGCAAGGAGGGAGGGAGCAGAGTGGTCATGTAGAGGGACGGTGTGAGAGAGTAGAATGGTACAGATTTTCTCAATAAATGGAGAAGCTAACGGAGAAGAAATAGAGAGAGAAGGGAGGGAGTTTCAAAAAATCTAACGGGTAGCACAAGAGATGAACATTCTTGTCCAAAGTAGATTTGTTCGCTACACGAGAGAAAGACAATGTTATTATACTCCATTCTCCATTTTAAGACCAACGGACAAAAGTAGCCCTGCTCTCTATATAAGAATCCATTTGCTTGATTAGGATTATCCAACTGCGAGTGCATTGATCAGAGTGCAACAAAAATTAGCCCGTTCTAGAAGGACTAAGTCACCAAGCTGTACCTATTGATGTTAGGATTGCGATTAAGTCTCATTGTCAATGATTAATGTGCCGTTGTTAGTTGGTTGAGTTGGATTTAGTAACTTGACAAGTCTGTCACTAACTCTAAGGGTGCGCATGGCAACGTTTCTATTCCGGGGAATTATTTCTTTTCAGAAAGAGTTTTTTTTTTTATTTCTACTCCGGGAATAATTTCTGAATAAAATAAGGTGTTAAATTTCTATTTTTAGAATAGAAAAAAATAGAAATGCGTTTAGTAAAAATTTATAAATTTTTGTATTTATTTATTTTTTCTTCTTACTCACGGACCGCCGACGGCCGCCCACGACCACACGACCACCGCACAACCGCCGACCGCCGCCACAGGATTGCCGCCCACCACTCACCGGCCGTGGGAGGGGGCAATGGCCAGTGAGCTGTGGGTGGCAATATTGCGGCAACGATCGGCGGTGATGGTTGGTGGTCATGCGGCGGCAAGTGGCAGTCATGCGGTGCTTAGCGACGGCAGGCTGCCAGTGGACGATAGTGCTCGTCGGCCGATGGGCTACGGGTGGCAGCAACCGTCACCAGCGGTCGGCTGCCGACGGTGGCCGCAAGCGGCAAGAGGTAGCCGACGGTTGGCAGGCAGCCGGCAATGGCCACAACAAGAAAGAAGAACAAAAAAAAATAGAAAAGAAAAAAAAAACTTATTTCTAAAAATTGGTTTCGGGAACAATAAGCTTTTTTTTTTTTTTTGTTTCTTATTTCTGTTCCAAATCTATTTCTCAGCTACTTTTCTATTCCGATGAATAGAAAAATAAGTTGGCGTTACCAAACAGATTTATATTCTTTTTTTTTTTTTCATGAGACAAAAAATAGAAATCGGAAAAAATAGAAACGTTACTATACAGGCCCTAAAGGACCATGACTTTAATTATTGCTCCCATTAGGATTCTTCAAGATTCGATCATCATCTATAAAATCCCACTCGTGCCCTCAAACCAACACTACCATCAAACGATCCATCTTATTATAAGTTAGCAAAAATTCATAGCTCAATAAGTACGGACGCCAAGGTTGGCTCGCTCCACAAGTGCAAGCCCCCATGCAAACAGTATGGCTAGCCCCCAACCGCGTCGCCTTCGCCATCCAGCCCTCCCCATGTTCCCTCAACCGACACCTAGCACTTCAGATAATCTAGATCGGTGTGGGACGCGCGGTGACATGATGTTGAAGTTTTCCAGGATAGAGAACGAGTCACCCATGTCAATCTAGATGAACCGGCGTGCTAGGCAATGATAGGGGTGGGCTGGCCAAGGGTAACAGAAAAAGAAGGCAACGGAGATTGATTACTTGTTGAGAATATTTTCCATGTCACAAGTTAATCATCAATGATCGCTAGCCAAGGTAGCGCCACTCAAGGTAGTGTAATCCCACTAGTCGAGGCCGAGGATCGTGTGAACCCACACCATCATCAATTACTTGGGTCACGTGACCTTCGACATTGTCTCAAGGAGGTCACGCGACCCCGACCCCTTGTGATGCTTGGCCCGGAATCATCAAATCCATGTCTAATTTGGCCTAAGTTGAGATCCAAATCTGATCTCTCTTTTTTTCATTCAAGTTTCTCTCTCTTCAATTTTTTTAAAAATTCACTATTTTTATTTTTATTTTCCTTTAAGATATTGTATAAGACTTCACATCAGCGTTTTCGCCCATATTGATGGAAAGACCAACTCAAGCGAAAATATATACAATTTAGAGGCTCAATTATACACAAGAAAAGAAAAGTTTAAAGACCTAAAGGGATAATTTGAAAAAGTAAAGAAACTTTTCATCTCTTTCTCTCTTTTATAGAATAAGTGCTCGATGTTCTTTAGGGGTGATCGGTTCCCGGTTCGGTCCGGTTCCAAGGTGGAACCGGGAACCGGACCGGGAAAACCGGTTCCCAATTTTGGGAACCATGGACCGGACCATCGGTTCCGGTCCAGTCTAGTTCGGTCCAATAGGATCGGCACTTTCTTTTTTCACTAAATAACGACCATTCATTAAAGAATGACCATGCTCCGGACCGATCAATCCAATTCGGTTCCTGGGCGATCTAATAAAACTACTCACACATGTTTTCACGTGCTAAATATTCAAACTTCACTTGCATGAATATTAATCATAATTTATGTGTTTCACTCTTAATTTTAAGCATAAAAGCCATGAACAATTTGAGTAAAATCTGTGCTTGGCTTAGGTTTTATAGATAATCTCTCTTCTATGCTTTGAATGTTTAGTTGATGTCGGACTCTTTGAGGCTTGAAGTGCCTTGTCATTTGCAAGTGAGGGGAGCAAGAGAGAGAGTGAGCATGAGGAACTCTTAGAGCCTTATCCCACATCAAGTAGAAGATCAAACTAACAAATAAGTTTTCTAAGAGCTTTGGTGGTCTCTTGGCCACATAAGAGATTGTTACCTCAATTGCAATTCCGATTGCAACAAGTTTCATATATAATATTCATATATTATATGTGTTTATATATTACATATATATAAATTATATATAAAAAAATTTAGTTCGGTCCGATCGGTCCGGTTGGTCCGGTTCCCACCTTGGAACCGGGAACCGGACCGCCGACCGTGGGAACCGCCCAAAACCAGCCGGTCCGGTCCGGTCCGGTCCGGTTCGGTCCCGGTGCGGGTAGTTTCCGTTGCACACTCCTAATGTTCTTGTCTTTTCTTTCTTAATTCTTGCGGAGCGAAATTTGAACATCGTAATGAGTTGAACATCGTAATGAGGCACCCCCAAAGCCTTCCGACAACATGGAAAACGGACAGCTACAGAGCCCAATCGAGGCAGCTTCCCGAGACATGCGCAGAATTTTCCCCGCACGCGTTCCCATGCCACCATTGCCAATCTCCTCTGTTGAAGCACCGATCCCTACTTAGAAAAAGATAAATTAATAAAAGCAAAGAAAATAGAACTTTCGATTTTAAAATTTTCGAAAATAAGAATATGTGTATCCGACAAATTTTCTATTTGAATTTTGAAATTCTTCTACCTTTTTCGTGCGTTCCCATTACACGAGACGGAGTTAACAAACGAAATGCTCCTCCGTCGGAAGCACGATTTCCATTTTCATCACGATTTCACGTCGAGTAGTGCTGTCTAGAAACGTTGACACTCGAAATATGGCTTACCTGATGCAAACACGTGACTGCACATGAAATGGATATAAATGACCATGTGCATAATACATGAGCATATCAACACAGGTGTCATAACTTATCAATAAATGTCGTATCAATATATGTTGATTGACAATGATATTCATCAACGCCACATATTTAGTTATCGAAATACGGCAATAAAGCACATATAGTTGTTAAAATAAATATTAGCAATATGCATTATAAGAATGTAAATAGGCTACTTTGAAATTTGATATCAATAAGATTAATGGCATACAATTTTGGAAGGAACCGAATCAATTGAAGATCAAGTCATCCAATAAATTAGTTAGGACTCGAGCTATAACTTTTAAAGGAAATAGTTACCGCTTAAAGACCAAGTCATCCAATAAGTCAATTGAGATTAGAGACATGCATTATTTAAAGAAATAGTCATTGCCTGGAGGCAAGATTTTGGAGTATATCTTGATTGCAAGAAACCACATCTTGGAGTAGTTTGTGCATATAAAATTTAGAAACGTGGAGATGACTAGCAAAAGTTACTCTAGAAATTGTAACCGCTAGAAATCATTGGTGATACCATTAACCATTATAGCTACAGCCAATCACCCACTAAAAAGTAAAAAGCCTTTCACAATATTAAAAATAAAAAAGTTTATCATTCAATTATTTTTATCTTTCTTATACTATACTTAAAAATTCCTTAGCTATAGTTCTCAAGTTTATGTCGTCATTGAATTGTGGTGTATATGTTTATTTTGATGCCGTATCATCAATTAAATTTTGACATCTTACCTTTATGTTCTCAAGTTATGTTGTTGAATTAGAGAAATCAATTTCATTTTGTATGAGATATCCTCTATCTAAAATTAGTGTAAAATATTGATTTCCTTAAATAAAAGCAGAGGAGCTACATTTGGTAAAATATATTTCGTCGAAGAAATAATTATGAATCAAGCATTCCAAACCCTCATCGGCAGTATATAACCAAAAAAAAAAAAAGAGAGAGAAGATATTGTTGTTTTCTATGTATTGATTATGGTTATAAATGACACTTTATTTATCGAAATCCTCATCATTATTTAATTTATGATGTGTGACATCGTGTCAATTTGCGTAAAAAATTATTATTGGAAAAAGGAAAGGGAAATCCACCCACCCGCAGTTATTAAGTCATTTTGGTCTAATTATCTTCAACCTCTCACTGAGAAAAAGAAGAAGGTATTTTCATTTTCAATGTATATATTATGTTTGACATGAGAATAACCATACTTATAAATGATAATTTATTTGTTGAAATCGTCATCAGTATTTATTATTAGGATTAATATCATGCAAAATCTTAAATTGTTACACTCGAGATAATTTTACCTCTCGCTAATTTCCATTAAATTTCATCATTAAATTGTTGAGTTAAATAATAAGCGACAATTAACGAATGTACAAATTCAACATTTTACTCTCTATTTAATGAAAATTAATAAAAATAAATTTATCACAATTATATCAATTTGAAGTTTTTTATATAAAAAATTCATTTAAAGTAAATTTATTATAAATATATTAATTTAGAGTTTTTTATAATCTTAAATTTTATTTTTACAGAAGTTTGAAATTGCGTCAATTCGGGTAGAAAATCATCATTGAAAAAGGAAGGAAAAAAATCGACCCGCCCGCAGTTATCGGGTCATTGAAGTCTAATCATCTTCAACCTCTCACCGAAAAGAAGCAGCTGCTCCTCTCTCCCTCCTTTCCCCTTCCCCATCAACACGCTCGTCTCTGTCCCTGTCCCTGTCCCTGTCCCTGTCCTCTCTCTACCCTCCAAGATCTCCACAGTAGAGAGAGAAGTGACGTAGTGACAGTAGAGAGAGAAAAGACGCGAGCTTGAGTTGTGGGTCGGTCGTGGGTCGGACGTCGGCAATGGCGAGCGGAGGAGGATATGGGGACGGGAACCAGAAGATCGACTACGTCTTCAAGGTGGTCCTGATCGGGGACTCAGCCGTCGGGAAGTCCCAGATACTCTCCCGCTTCGCCCGCAACGAGTTCAGCCTCGACTCCAAGGCCACCATCGGCGTCGAGTTCCAGACCCGGACCCTCGTCATCCAGCACAAGAGCGTCAAGGCCCAGATCTGGGACACCGCCGGCCAAGAACGGTGATCCTCTTTTTCCCCCTTCCTCTCTTCGGTGGGTTTTGTCTGTGGTCGCCGGATCTTGATTTGAATGAGATCTGAGTGGGGAATGCGCGGGCTTTAGAGGCTCGTGAATCTTGGGGTTGATGGGTTGCCATTTGTCTGATGGTTCGGCTGCTTTTTGATGATGAGTGATGCGGGAGAGCAAGTTTCAGGGTATCGCATCGGGTTAGTCTGCTGAGAGTCTCTGAGTATGCTATTGCTAAACGGGTATTGTGGGATCGAAGTGTTTTGTTCTATGCATCTCAGTGTTGAATAATTCATAGAAGTGAAGCATAATCTATGGCCAGCTTGAAGCTGTTGTTCTTAGCTCACGAGTGGATTCTTCCGAACAGCTTAGCTGGTGTTGCAGTCAATTTGTAAGTTTGCAGAAATGAATGTGAAGAAATGTTAGATACATGTCCATGGAGGCGTGCGTACGATTGTAGATTCATACGTTTTCTCTGCCCAGATCAGCGAGTGGTAACTTTAATGAGTGGATCGCAGGGGCAGGCTGTTTGTTTTTCTCTATCCCACCCCATGGTAATAATTATTTAAGTTTTTGTCAAGGCTGCTTAAATGTCCAGAGGTGTATGATGTCACTCTTGACAGACATTGCATAGAGGAGGTAAATAACTGGAAAGGCGAACAAATACGGCAAATGTGATAATATATCTATTTATAGCTAGTGTAAAGCACAGTCTAGCTCTTATTTGGTGACATTTTTCTTTGGCAAAAGATGCAATCTTGAAGTATTATATGCTAGTGCACATGGTAGAATTCAGAAATTTTGTGTGGGTTTCTTGGGTGCTTTGTTTTCTTGAATTAGTATTTGATAGCCATTAGTTCCCTGTTTTTCTGCTAAAGTCATTCTGAGATGCTGTTTCAATTAGCAAACTAAACATTTACTTCATATGTGACCCACATCTTCCTTAAAGGACGATGCTTGATCGAGTGTGTGATGCTATTTGACCATGACAAGTTGTGTATGCGTCACATAGAAGACTCTCCTATCAATGTGTTTATGACACTTATGCGAAAGGTATACAGATTACCAAATGTCAAGTTAGTCTCCAAACAAGGTTTTCAAGCTTCAAAATCACCCAATGCCTTCCCCAAGTATCGAGACTTGAAGATCGACTAAATATTGAAGATGGAACTTCGTTTCTTTTTTTCTTTTCTTTTTTTGGGTAATCGTAGTAGCCATTGGAACTGAGGGGAAGACTCTTTTTTCTTGCAGGACTCTGTTAGAGATGGCACTCAATAACTTCTTCACATTGTTAATTATATGCACTAAAGCGAAAATATTCTTCTGCTGATCAAATCTTTCTTTTGCGGGTAACGAGCAGATACAGAGCTGTTACGAGTGCATATTATAGGGGTGCGGTGGGGGCAATGCTTGTTTATGACATTACCAGACGGCAGAGCTTTGATCACATACCTCGCTGGTTGGAAGAGCTGCGTAGCCATGCTGACAAGAACATCGTCATCATTCTGGTTGGTAACAAAACTGATCTCGAGAACCAACGTGCGGTGCCCACTGAGGATGCCAAAGAGTTTGCCCAGAAGGAAGGGCTCTTCTTCTTGGAGACCTCTGCATTGGCTTCTACCAATGTCGAGAGTGCATTCTTGACTGTCTTGACCGAGATATTCAACTTCGTCAACAAGAAGAGCCTTGTTGCTGGAGAGAGCCAAACTAATGGCAATCCTGCATCTTTGGCTGGCAAAAAGATCATCATCCCGGGTCCTGCCCAAGAAATCCCAGCCAAGAACAAAATGTGTTGCGGATCATAATGCACTTTGACGTGATTTTCCTCCTATGCTCTAGCAATTTTTCCTCAGATTTGTCATGTGTGCTGCTTTATATTCTATGTATATCTACATATTAGAAGAGTGGTGGGGTTATACTACTGATTGTAATAGTGTGTTTCGTGAGGTCACAGAGACAATAGACCTAACTGGGGTGCATATTCATTGAATGATTTTTGGCTTCGGAAGTTATATTTCATGCAATTTGCCATTTTGGCCCTTTAGGTGACTTGACGTAGTGATGGATTGCTGGTGCATGCTGGGCATGGAGTATGACCACCAATACAACTCCTAGAGCAGCTACCTTAGAAAGTTTGGGATGCTTTTGATTTAGGTAAATTGACATCTTCAATTTTGACGAAGAGAGATTGGAGGTTTGAGATAAGCATTAACTTTGCTAATCTACCGGACAAATTAAGGTCCATATCTCACTTGATGATTGTTTGTTTGGTGTCTTGAAAGCCCACGTCACGCGAGCGGCAAATTTAATAACTTTTTCTTAGACGATGCCGGGTGGTTGCGGTAAGTCGAAATCATCACTAAAACGCCGTACGCGACAGTTACTGATGCATCGTTTTGGGCCAAAGAGTTGAATCTCAGTCTCAAACGTCGGTGCAACCCACATTTAAAGGGAGTGCAGGTGAGCTGTCAATTTGGAATTTCACATCATTCTTCGTTATACACAATGGTAGATAGCTACGTCACGCGTGACAATCAAAGACAGGTTTCTCGGGAGTGTGGTAGGATGCTATAGGTTAGATCCTGTTCCAGTTCGTCATAAAGCGAGGCAATTCACCGATGTTTCCCACCACCCGATAACTACAAATTACTACCAAAACCCACGCCCAAAATATTAAATGATTGTTTTGGCCCCAAGCGAAATTCTCATTGTCCAAGTACCGTTTTGACAATATGTTAAAAAAAAAAAAAAAAAAGTACTGTTTTGACAATGTGCTCTCAAAACCTTAGGTCAAGAACATAGAGGCCCCAGGATTTAGGAACTAAAACTCATGAATTACCTTACAAGCCTCATAAACCTACCAAGTCCGGGGTTTTTGCCCAAGCAAATGCTCCGGCTCATAGCAATTTGCACGTAGCTCGTGGATTTGAATAAGTGACCACCAATTCTTGAATTGGACATCTTATGTTTGACCAGCTAGAGCCCAAGTCTCTCACAACTTTCGGAAACAAAAATTGGACCGTTTTTTTAAGAATTTTGCCCATTCCCCATGTGTATGTTACATGTTTTGCTTCAGTCTATATAGTTAGCATGACAACATATGTATCTTAAAAATCGAAACCTACCGTGTGTTCGCGTTTTTTTACTCTCTTTTCTAGTCTCCTGTGGAAGGAAAGAAAGTTATTTCAAAAATACTACTTTTAAGTTTTGCTCTCTAAAATTCTTTCTGAAGCTCCGTGTCATGAAAACGGAACAATCACTTTCAATTTCCAATAATACTAACAATCTGCCAAGGCAGTCGACATGAAATCCAACGGCCAAGCCAACGCCCCTTCTGTCTTTTTTGTTTATCCTTTGGCTTGATTCCAATAACAACAGGGCACGCCTATGAAAATCCAAAAGAGGGTTAAAAGGACATTTCTTGCCATTGCCATCAGGAGCAGAGTGCGGAGGCATCAGAAAAAAACAGAACAGACATGACAGGCCAACTGACGAGACGTAACTTTTGAGTAAAGACAAGATTAGTTATGATGTATCCTTTATAGGGAGTCAAATTATCAATAAATCATATCCAACTCAAAAAAATCATGGCCCCGGTGGCTAGAGAAGTAAAATGATATATCTCACCAGGACTGACCTTGTGTGATTGATAGGTAGGACAAAAATGAGCAGAACCAGTAGTCGACGGTCCATGAGTTCAAGTTACTCGGCAGACAGTTCTGATTCTGGCATATCCAATTTCTTCAATCATCTTTGGATCTTTCTTTCATTTTCTCCATCTGAATTTTCAGAAGGCTTGTTAACATGTAGAGGAGACTCCTTTCCAGTCCCTTCACACAGTCGAAGCCTTTGTAGAAGTTCCTGGCAGTCATCATCACTGGCCATCACATTCAAACAGACCTTACCCTTCCAGCATGAAATTGCTACTGTCGATTCATCCACCCGATTGTCACTGAATGGCGATTCACCATCTGCATGAAATGGAATGTTCAAATACTGTATATGGACATTTTGAAAACTAAAGCATGAACACTAAATTGATTCTACTGACCTTTGCTCAGGACAACCACGCAGCAACCCGGCTTTAGCTTTGATGCCTTCTCCCAAACTCAACATTGACAAAATTTGCGAATTTTCTGCTCTTATAGAGCAAAAGATGCCTGAAGTCTGTGGGCAAAGCATGAAGGATTTGTTTAGTGATGTGTGGGAGAATAATAGGCAATCCTTCAGATGATATCCGGAATAAGCACACAGCAGAAGGATCTTCTTTCGACTTCTTTCTCTCCTGTAGTTTTAAGAAAAAATCAAATTTATGTTTCTGGAAATACAGGTACTTAGTTTTGGCTTCTGTTTGTTGCCAAGCAAGTAGCTTGATGTACAAGTACAGATTCAGAAGAGACTCCACCAACGGCAATGTTGCATGACACCAAGCACATACGCAAATCATATTGGAAGAAGAGACATCTGCTAACTCAACATCACCACAAAACTCATAAACCAAAAGGAAAAAGAAAACAGAAAGGTTCCATCTGATCAAGTTTTCATGCAGAAAAAATTCAGTTTTCATGTCTGATTTCCTCAAACAGATTAGGTAAAAGTATTATAGACAATACTTTTCAAAAATGGACATCATAAAAAATGTAAAATGAAAATCAAGAACTTCTCTCAATAATTCTTCAGTTTCTGCTTTCCTCCAAACATATTTGGTACCTGAATCATGGACAGTCTATTTGAAAATGAAAATGACGACAACATAAAAATGAAAAGGCTGATCCCACTAAGTTCTGATTTCCAGTTTCTTACTGCTGAGGTCGTCATCAAAATTATCCATACTATTGGGGTTTTTATGTGTAAGTTTGGTCTCACAGTCTGTATTGGGAGAGCAGACATGCACAGCACGAAGAGGAAGTGGGATCATACAGATAACAAGAGGCTTGGTCATATAAGTTATAAGATCGCTGTTCATTTTGGTCTCTTAAGATCATAAGAACACATGGAAAACAGGTTTAAGATGCATTCCAATACAAAGCCAGTAAAAGTGAACCTTCTGTGCTTTTCCATTAAAATAGTTTCGAAATCCCCAAGAAGCGTGTTCTCTACTTCATTTTCCATTTTCCAATGGAGATAAGAAGAACAGAAACCTGGCCAGATACCACTTATTACTTAGTGGATACCTTGGATTAAATTTAAAACAGTCTTTAGAAGCAATAAGATGAGATTTATCTGGAGTAGACCCCTCAAGGTGACCACTGTGTATCAAGCTGTAAAGCCACCTAAATGACCTGCTTTCATGACGTGATATAAGGAAAAACTGCAGACAGATTAAGGAATAGATGGAGAACAAAAAGTAGATACTTACAAACATTTTCTGGCCTACATAGGTTATCTTGAGTTGCTGCCCGACTTGAAAATTCAATTCCAGAAGATCCTTGACTGACTTAGAAACATAGTAAATTCTCTTCACAAGATCAGACTCAGCATTTCTTGTCACGAGGTGGCCACTCAATGGGAATGATTCATCAATGCCATAAAATGCCCTGATACTGTTGATAACAGCTTCATCTTTCAAGAAAACAACCGGATCGACTCCATTCCACTTGCTTTGATTCTGGAACATTCTTTTATCTTCTGCTTTTTCTTGGTCGCAAAGACCCTTGATCTTCAGAGGGTTCTGCTCTGTGCCAGTATGGCAATGGCCAGACTTGAGAGCAGACTTATCAGGGCAATCAGTGAAATCAGTCTCCAAAACTGATTTTGGAAGTATTTCAAGCTGCAAGCTCTCTCGAAGGACCTGATCTGGAAATTTTTTTAGCTGCTCAGTGCTTTCAGTGAATAGTGTTCCTTGTGAACTTGTTGCTTCTACATGTATAGCTGCAGAAAAAAAAAATGAGCTTAAGAGGTACATCAAAGAAACACTTATTTTTTCTTAAGAATCAACAAACAGATCAGCTAACAAGGGTAGGCTATCAGCTTCAGAAGCCCATTGAAGATGTCTGAATGGCCTCAGAAACTTAGAGAGGCAACTATTATATGATGCTATGATCAAGTACTTAAGTTTTAGCTATTCCTAAAATTAACAGCTTTCTTTAATATAATACAATTACCTGGTGAGGCAGCAAGTTTTCGGAAGACAGCAATGAAGAAGGCACCACCATTCTGATCATGAGGCATTATTCTCATACAGCGCTCTAAAGGAAAATCAGAAATTTCAGTTTCAGCGGTGAGGTAATTCTCCAGCTGCCGAAACCCATTTTTAGAATTTTTGATGTTGCTAAACTCTCGTTCAATTGCCTCTTCCATTTGTGTTCTACCAGAAGGAAACATACTGGAAGCAACTCCACCCCTGCGAGTTTCAGGAACATCTGGGAAGGAATAAAACCAAGAGAACTTGTCACGTACCTGCAATCCAAAGCAAAATATATGAAAATCCATGGAAGTGAAAAACTTGCTCCTATAACTGCCCCACCACAATAACTTTAAATGTTTGGCTAAATGGACATTATCGGATGTCAAAGCCTAAAACTACACTAAGATTGCCCGGTGCATTAACTAGTTCACAAGATTTCTTTTAATCAAGTGGGACAAAGATTAGAGTGAAAATTTCAAACAATGCATAAATATGCTTCTCTCTGCACTTCATCCAAGTTAGAGATCATGTCAACTCAAAGTAAAGATCCTTCCTTCTCAATTGTTTCTCTTAGTCATCACTTCTTCAAAATACTCTCTTCTGTTGATTGAATCAATTATAAATTCCAGCTAGGTTCCAACAACCTGGAACAGATAGCAGATTATGGCACGAACTACTCCAATATTAAGCAAACTCATGCCGTGAAACTTGACCAAATAAGCTTCTTCTGCTAAGAAGATTGTGAGAAGGCATTTATTCTCTCTTTATGCTTATTTGGATGCGATATACATCCTGTTAACAACATAAACATTTTCATTAACAGCCGATGATGAATGCACATCCAATATCTGTGCTACATATTCACAAGCTATGAGAATAGCAAATTTGCACAATCATCAGTTGTCAAAAGATCTGAACTAAAAAACCTATCTATTGATCACCTTGAACATTTTTTTAAACCACCAGAAATCTTTTAAGACAAACAAAGTAACACAGTCAAAACGCAGGTTCTACACCTATAGCATACAAACAAAAAAAGTCCGATTGTAACACCTAACCTTCCATTTTCGAAGGCCAGGGCGGCAAACAAGCTGGGGGAGCTCACTGGAAACATCAACAAGTTCAACTGAGTCTCCACACCTTCTTAGGATCTTCAACAAAGGAGACGAAAATAAGATCACACCTTCTGAAAGGAAAAGTGCTTACACAAATACCAGCAACATGAAAGACAATTAATTGGTTAAGTGCTCATTGATCAAAAGACACAGCCCATACAAGCAGAGCACAAGAAATAGGGAAAGCAAAAAGGCACATGTTGCGGGATAGCACAATCAGGGATAGAATAATGAGGCCTGAGAGGTAGAAACATTCCTTTGTCTATACGCAGGGAAGCAACCGTTCCTCTTAGGGTTAGGTGAAATGGGAAGATGATGGATCATCTATAAAAATAGTCAAGCTGGATCCCATTATAAATAGGTAGATAACGTCCCAACTTCAAGGGCATCTCTAACACATTACAGCTCCCCATAAAAAACTGGAAGCTAGGACATGCAAGGAACCCTCATATGTTAGGAAAACTCACGCTCTATAAAAGGAAGCATCCTGAGTAGTTAAACTTCAAAGTTGGGCCACGTTAGTCAATAACAATGGCACCTGAAAATTAGTTTCTTATGCTACTGTACAATTTATATTCATCCTTAGTTAATCTTGCGATGAGGGCATCTACTATGGCTTCCTGACTGCTCACACCCTTTGCTCAAGCATAAAGTCAGATTTCAAGTTTCTAAGTAGAAGTAGCTACTATCACAAGTTTGGGCAGTGTAAAGCCCCTTATACACATGGACTCTCAGCTTAAATCCACTAAGTCACTGTGTCCGAGCTCATTTATGGCCATGAGAATGTATAACCTATAAATGAGCTTCACGTAGTATACCATTTTCTGGGAAGCCGATGCCACTTTAAAATGGATGAACCTAACCTTAAGAGCCACTGAAGAGGTTACGGTCAAGTAATTTAGTAGAAACAATATAATTTGAGTCCAAGCACAACCAAGGTGTTTCCTTGAATCGTAGTTGAAGACATACTTGAGAGAAAGTTCTAGATAACTATTAACATAGTTGATCATTATAAGACAAAAAAACCAGACATTCGAAAATCAAAAAGGTAATATTGAAAACAGAATAATTGTTAAATATAAAGAATGTCATTAAGAAAGATTTTTGGTTTTGAAAATTTGACTCTTTCCCAGAATGAGACACTACCTCTGCAACCACTGCCTCATTCTCAACCGGATTCATGGAGCAGGTGGAGTAGACCATACGGCCACCGACTTTAAGTAACGATATTCCTGGCACAACCAATATGAGTAAACTTGACAGGATTTGGCATTTACGAGGAAAAAATAATTATAAAATTCTAGGAACTTGTCCAAGAAAGAACATGTAAGTAAAGAAACAAGACCATAAAAACCGGAATAACCCGGTATATCAAAGATATATATTATATTTTACTCTAGAAATAAAGCTCCAACACGATTTACAAAAGATAATCTTGCATAATTCAGAGGGTATTTCGACTTCCGGATGAAAAATTTTACAGACGCCTACATGACAAACAGAAAATTCTCTGGAGATGAGCAACAGTGAAAGAATCTAATAGAAACCACAAAAAGGGAGAAAAAAAAATCTTAGGATCGCTAAGCACATTGAAACAACATTATGAAATACCATTAAATAAGAAGATTGACAGAAGGAAAGAATGGCATTAAATATCAAGTTTCCTACTGCATTACCTCGCATGGCTATCTGCACCTGTAGGCCATGAAGTCCATTAGCAATTCCTGCCTTCCTGCAGGACCGCAGAAAGGATTTTAACAAGCTGTAAGAAACTAGGGGACAGAACGTTAATGAACCTGAAGCCCAAATATATACCATCTCCACCAAATATTTGGAGCTTTCCTAAGAGTACCATCTCCGCTGCATGGCACATCACATAGGACACGATCAAATAAAATTTGAGTGATTTCCTCATCTGATAGGCTTCCCTTTTCAGAAGCATTAGAATGACTTATGCTTGCAAGGCAGCCTGGGAAATTTTGAGCTTCATGGTTTGTCACCATTAAGTTGGCAGTGCACATTCTTTTCATTTTGTGAATGAGAACATCAGATCTTTTGAAACCAACATCATTTGCCACGATCTAACAAAAAGAACACAGACAACATTGAAATCAAGTCTTAAGTTTTAAGCTATCAGCATGCAGTTTAGAACAGATGAGAACAGAAATTACTGCAGACTACCAGGTTCTACGAGAGTGTAAGACACCATGTTGTAAGGAAGCCTACCAGCCCCTCAGGTAGTAATCTTGAGTTGGTGGACTGATTCAAAATTTCAAGCATTTGGTAAGTTTTTGAGCCAGGTGCAGCACACACTGCATAGAATTAGTAGAAGTTATCAGAAAGAGTCAGGTTTGGCACATTATCAAAATGCTTTAGAATAATTTTATCCCTTAAAATATTTTCTTTTCAGGGTACCAAAGTACATGTTGCTTTAAACATTTCATCTTTGTGCCTTACATATGCTTCCTCTCCTACAGAAGAAAATACTTTGATTTCCCTTTCAAAACCTCCCATTCAAGATGACTGTTAAAGGACCTTGTAGAAGCTCTTTTGACACTCCTAGCCTACATAAAAATGCTTCCTCCTATAACCATTGAAAAGAAAGTGGTACAAGATTTAAAGATGAAGAATCCATAAACTGTGAAGGAATGACAAAGTAATGATAAACAATATAAAATGAAAAAAATTTACATGGCTAAACAACAAAAGCATATAAAGTACTAGATTTTGTCTTAGGCTCTCTTGTGGGTGTAACAAGCTAGGGACGAAGTGGGCGATGCAATTTGAATTCAAAATGAGGTTTAAAAAGTTCTTCAATCTTCAAGTCTGAGAGATTGCATAGTTGTATTGCTTATTGATCTTTATACATTAATTGCAATCACTTAACAAGGTTATCAATTTGGTTAGGGTTTTTTGGATTTGTAAAACAGCAAGTCAGAGCCAAATTTACATCCTGTTCAAATTATTGTCCACCCCAAACGAAACCAATAAACCAAACAAATCCAAATTATCAATCGAGTTCAGTGCAGTCTGATTGGGCTTTATGGGTTTTGGTTTTCTCTTTTCAACACCTATATCAATATTCGGAAGAAAAGTCAGTGGATGGAGGGAGTATGAAATCAATCTATGCAGTGTAGATCACTCACTGTCAAGTACGAAATGCTCTGGCAATATATCCAGCAAAAGAGGAGGTACCTGCAGAATATGAATGCAAAACTTTACATTTTAAAATCCCAACAAAAGCAAGCAAAAAGGAAAACAAGAAAGGCTAAGAACGATAACAAGAATAACTAAAACTGGAAAACTTCTGAAAACTTGCCATGCTGACTGCCTCCTGTCGAGTGATGTTTCCAATTTCGTTTTCTAGCTTCAAGAACTCATGAAACCTGTCATTTGTCAGAGAGAACTGCAACTGAAATTCCCAATATTCTGAGTCCATTCATAATAGGGAGATGAGTAACTGAACTTGTATTATCATGACAGATGCAAGTGACAATTCCAGATCAAGTACTTTAGCTAGAGAAGGAGAACATAAGATGTTTCTATGATGGAAAAGATTTGAAAGAAAGTAGAGCAGGACCGAATGCAAAGTTGAATATACAACATAAACTTTAATATCCAAGGTCAAGACCTTTAACTCAAGAAGGCCGAAACTGGAAATATTATGTGCAAATTCAATTAAAAAGGAGGTCAAAATGAATGAGTAATGAGTTTTGGAGACTAAGAAAACACCAAATTCCAAGCAATCTGGTGTCTTTTCTTCCTTCTAAATAAAGATGCCGAGATAGGTGAAGGGATCACCCACAGAACAAAAGCACGATGTGTGCAATACAGAGATTGATCAGAAGAAGGTGACCTTAGAAGACCAGACTAATAAGGTTTTTGGCAGCAGTTCAAAAGTCACAGTGCCTTAAGATCCATAATACAATAGAAGCCACAGCACTCCACAAACAGCTCATAGGAATCACCTCATAAGTGCTTTTGGAGCAGTGGCTTTAATGGCTTTCGAGACTTCATTCATATATTGAAAAAGGTATTAAATCTCTCACTTAAATAATTTAAATTAGAATGCCTTTGAACATATGCCAGAAAGCACATATAACAACCACATTTAGAGCACATCACAAGACAAGATAGCTACAGTTCCAAAAGCTATGAGCTAGAAGCTAACAAGCTTTAGAAGCCGGCACCAGCAAAGATGTGATTTTGTTGGTTCCGAGTTATTTGGCCTAAAAATTGGTAGACTGAATATTTCATTTTGAAAAGATTTACCACTAAAAAGAGGACAACTATCACAAGATGATAATGTCTAATATTAAACAGGCTTTTTTCAATGCACATACTTATGAGAGAACCATGAATTTCTACTTCTTGTGGTGGTGCAATTTGGATACATTTTCACCAGGCGGCACTTTACCAATGAAATGTCAAGACAGATATATAAGAATAGGTTTTCAAAATTCCAATGAGCTCCATCAGCAGAGAAAGGTAAACCTAACATGTTTATACTCCTGGACAGGCATCAAAGATGCAAAGACTGCTAAACTAAACTTGAAGATTAGGGGAAGTCCTGGGATCACTAAGATTTACACTAATTTAAAGTAAATCATGGATAGAGAACAAGCACTGAGAATCTCCACTACCGATGATCTGAATATGAGAAAATGGTCGGCACATGTTCTTCCATGTCAATTCCTGGGTGAGTGTATAATTTATTGCACCTCAGACACCTTTATTTCTACTTATTTCGATTCTCACTTTAAATCAATTCAGTATAACAGATTACCTTTCGAGATTTGGGTTCTTCCTCAATTGCTTTCGACAAAAATTTGATTGCCATGCCAGATTGTCAGGATACCAAGGCAATGGTCTGACAGCCTGTACTTCATTTCCATCAATGAACTGGGAGAAAAAATGGAAAAAGGTAAGTAGAAAATAGAAGGAAAAAGGCCAATATAGTCAAAAGGGCAGCATAACGTTTTTGCTGGTCAATGCAGTTCACCTCTGCTTGAAGATTATTCGAGAATTCACTCTCCAACTGAGACCGGATATCAAAACAGAACCGGCTACTGCAAAAGGAAGCAGGCTGATAAAAAATGGATAACAAATCTCACAGCAATGAATTTACCATATCACATTGACATAATACGAAATCAGTTCGAGCAAAAACAAGTGGAACAGACAAATTGGAGAGATCACGTTTGAAAACAATGAAAAAAATCGGTTTTTATCATTCAATTTGATTCCAAAGAACCAAAGGAAAGGACAGCCAACAATGAAGCACTGAATAGCTAATTGCTATCAGACATCTCATATCCTAGTTAACACAATGCATGGAGTGGCATAATGCCATGATCCCGGAATGTCAAAACCAGACCATCTTACAAACTCATAAGAAAGATAGTTCCACAGTCCCTGTTGAAGCTACAGATAGACAAAAGGCGTGGCTAAACAGTTGAATTCATTCAGTTAACAGGCGGGAGAGCATCAGACAATCACCAAGAATTGATTCTGAAGGTAGCCGGCAACGGCTTCCGGAGATACTCCATGAACGCATCCCACTCGTCTGCCGGAACTATCCCTTGCTCCTGAAACCACACGAGCACGATGAGTCTCGGAGATACATCAACTCGCATCCCACTCGAAGAACAGAACGGAGAGACGAACTCTGTAGTACTCCTCGAACGCGCGGTTCTGAACGAAGGAAAGCCGCCAAGGAGGAGCGCCGTCGCCGTCGTCGCCGTCGCCGGAGCGTTTTCGTCGCCGGAGCCGCCGCCGCCAGATGTCGGACTGGTCGAGACGCCCCCGCCGGCGCTCGAACCGCGTTCGCTGGGGCCGTCCTCCGCTCGGTCTTCTTCCTCGACGACCGTCCACCGCCTCCGGCCTCGGTTGCTCCGGCGGCGACGCGACCCCCGTCGGCCGCGAGCTCGCTCCGGGAGTGGCGGCGAGGCGCCGCGAGCGGCGGAGGTGGGCTGAGGCTGAAGAAGGTGAGAGGCTGCATTGCGGGATTTGGGCTTCAAGGCCTCTCCCAAGCGACCGAGATAGACACCCGCATGAGCATTTTTCGTTTGGTCGCCGCATATAATTGACGGTTTTAGGATAAAAACACCAAATTAGATTAATTTTTTTGACAATTAAAAAATAAACTAATTTTATGACACATTAATATATTTTTGATAAATACATTCATTTATAATAAATTTATCATTAGTTTTTTGTTAAATTAAATTAATATCATGAAAAATTACAAATTGATGCATTTATGACAAATAAAATGTAAAACCCCAAACTATATCTCTATTTAACACGTACTCATAATTTGAAATAAAATTTAACAAAAATCAATGGATGGTGAATTTATCACATGACTACTTTGAGATCTTTGGTGGTCAAAAAAATTAATTTATGATAAATTTATCATTGGTATATTAATTTGAGATTTTTCATAATATTAATTCAATTACTTAACAAGTTAACAAAATTCTTTTGGATAATAACAATAACGGGCATCTTATTACTTGCGTAGATTTGACTCTTTAGTCCTAAAAAGATTTTCTCATTCAATATTCCTAAAATTTATTATTGTCCTTTGCAGTGGTCCTTTCCTTAACTCAAAACAATGGATAAAATAATAACAAAATTCTTGAATTTCGTATCTTATTTTATCATTTTTTTTACCTTGATTAAAAATTTAAATGATTAAAAATAGCCTAAGTAGACTAGAAAAATCGGAGCTAGTTTTTTTACTTCTTTTTTTGTCCATGTGGTCATAACGTAATTAACAAGGTTTATTAATACCCAAAACTATATCTTTTAACACAAAACAAAATGATTTTGTTCAATTATTATATTAAAAATAATTTAAATTGAATTGCACTCTCGAGGAGTTAAAAGGAAACGGTGCACTGGCGCTACTCCCTTAGTCGCTAACGAGGGATAGTCGCCCTCTCCGAGCCACCGGCATGGGCCGTTGCAATCCTCGCCTGATGATGGCCGCTACGGACCTTACCACCATCAAGTAAGGTACTCGTCCTCACCTAGATTTTGGCAAGGGCAACAATCCTTATAATGGCTCATTTGAGGACTAAACCGCCCTCATTAGCAACGAAGAGGGCCTTATATGTTTTAGAAGATGTCATGCCGCCACTCAAACTCAAACTGAGATGCTCTACACTACTTCCGATTTTTTTTTATCACAGTAGATTTTGAAACAATTTTTTATTATTTTTATCAAAATTGAAGGAGAAAGTAATTTAACCTAATTTTTTGAATGATAAATGACTATTTTTTAGTCTTCTCCCCTCGACTGAACGCAACACCTTTCAAATTTGATCTCTTTCTCTCTGATTTTTTGCCATTTTTCTTTTATTAATAATTTTATTAATGTTTTTCCCGATTCATCACACATCACGAGAAAATCTTTAGTGCTGTCAAAACACGGCATCATTATCTAACGTGACGCATTTATCCATTAACGTTCACACACGTCTAGAATTTAAAAAGGAAAAACTTGATGTGAAATTCAAAGCAATTGTTTGTGTTTGCGGTTAAGCCATATTTGGATGGCATTGGTCGGCCATGGACAACGATGATCACAAGGGTGCTTTCGTCCACAGCGATGCCCTCATCCATAGACATATCTAGCGACGACGACTCAAGATCCCGATGACCCTGGACTGTGAGCTCAAAAGCAAAAACAATAAAAGAAACAGAGAAATAAACAAGAGTAGAGACTAGATTTGAGGGCACAACCTCCAAATCCAATATCAGGACGGGCAACGGAGGAGCCGCCGAGACGATCGGAGCGTAAGCATGCGGTAACAATGAGACGTCGCTCATGCACAGATCTGGCAACGGAGGACATCCATGGCCGGCTTCATCTTCCTCTGGCTTCGTCTTTCCTCATTTCATCTTCGGCTTCATCTTCCTCTGTTTCTGCTTCATCATCCTCAGTTTTTCCTTTTTGTTTTTGAGCACGTAGCCGTAGCAGACAGCCAGCATTACCGGCCAAGGAAAAGCAAGGCTTCGTCTGTGGATGAGCTGCCTCGCCTGTCGTGAACCAATGGCATCACCGACCAGCCGTTGTCATGGCTGCCTCTAGATCTGGCTGCAAACCATGGCTCCAAATCTCCATTTTAGCCAACGACGGCTTTCATGGCCATGAGATGGTGATCCGCTTGGAAGCTACTACAGTGTCTCCACCGACGACTACTCTGAGCTAAGGTCAAAGCTCGGCAACTCCAATGAAGCAAAGAGAATTTCATCGCTGAACATAGCATATTATCAACCTTGTTGATTTAATTCCACGTCAACGAACATGTGTCGATCAAATTGATGTGACTAAAATTCGCCCGCCACATCAATAGCTTTGAAACCACTAAATATTTTCTCCACTAACCTAACCTCAATCACTCCACCAACTCAACTTCCTAAAAATGAAATTTCAAGTTCAAAGACTAAGGAACAGCAATAAACCAATGATAAAATGTCCCTCAATTCCGAAGCAGAGCTAAAAAGGCTATAAAATAAACAACTCCACATTGACAAATTCCCTTGAATTCTCAACTGTCAAAATTGCCTGAACTGAAACTGCTCGCTTGACCTAAATCGATCGAAACGGTAAAAAAAACCTATGCCGCAAGAGAAGGTTTCGAGGCAGCTGACAGCCTAGATCTCTTCTTAGCCAAGCTCTCACTGCGGCGCTCGCGCTGCTCCTTCAACCTGGTAGCGAGAAGCTTCTGGTACTCAGCTGCCTCAGCCTTTGCCTTGGCAATTCTCTTCTTCTTATCAGCGATTCTTGCGCTTCCTTTGTAATGTCAATGGTGTAACTAGCCTCTGGATCTTCGGAGCTTTGCTGACCTTTTTCCCTGTCGAATGACAAGAAAAAGAAGAGCAGAAAAGAATCAAAGTCAGATCAGAGCCATTTAATAAGCCAACACGATAAGAAAATTAAGTTGAATGATGATGGAAACCCTTACCAGCTTTAGTAGTGAAGGTCCTGCGATATGTATTGACATACTTCCGAACGTCATCCTCCTTCGACAGGTTAAACAGTTTCCGGATCTTTGATGCCCTCTTTGGACCTCTCATTCTCGGCTTCTCGATGTCTGTCAAACCAGGCAGCTCACTTTCTCCTTTTTTCACAATGACCAAGTTCAGAACAGAGAGGTCTTGACTGACGATGCATCCTCGAACAGACTTCCTTCTCCTCTCTCCATTCCGCCTACCATATCCACGGAAGCAAGGAGTACCTGTCAGACAAATCAATTTTGCTTTTCAACTGGCACTTATATAAATTCTGGTCTCCTAATCAAGCTGTGCAACAAGTTTAGAATATACATAGCTGACATAACTTCAGCTTATATGCAAGAATTGCCAAATTCATGTATTCGTGCACTTTGCAGAGTCGAACCTACCTCGATGAAGCAAGAGACGAACACGACCAGGAGTCAGCACTCCCTGCTTCATTGGAAACCCTTGTTTGTCACAGCCTCCCATTATCTTAAACACGTAGCCATTGAATTCCTGTCCCACATTGAGAATAGTCAATAACAGAACTGATCAAAGAAATCGCCAAAAGCTCCATAGAACAATTGCAGACACATACCTCACCCAGAGCATCTCCACTGACTTCTTGTGAGATCCTCTTGTCGAAAAACGCCCGACTGCATGGAAAAGATCATAAAGAGTCATTACTCAACATCCCTTTTCTTTTGCTAGATAGACAATTGGCCATTGACCTCTATAAATAATGATATTTTTGAAGAAAAACAATAAAATAAGACTTAAGATTTAGGAGATCCACTAAGTTGTTATGATCCAATCCTTAAGTATGAAATGCAAGAGATACTGGTTTCGATACAATAAAATCTAGTGCCGCAGCATGGTCTCTCAGAACATGGGTAGCCAAATAAAACCAAATTGTACCCAAAATATCAGGAAAAAAAAAAAATCTCAGTTACCTATGCTTCCACATTCACAACATGATAGACAACTCAGAAGTATATCTATCATCCGCAACTTGCACTTTCTTTCCCTAGTTTAGAGTTAAATCAACAATAAGCGACTTTTCTCACCTAATTTGGAGTACCCCTCAAAATACTCCCTATTGATTACCCCATCCCACAATCTGTCCCTAAAATCCATTCAGCATTCTAAAATTACTAATACGGGAATAAGATCCTACAGTTTTGATATGCTGTTCTGGCCAACAAGATACATCATTCAGGTCACCAAAGAAAGATAGAGGGGCCATGAAAAATGAGCACCTAAAGGAATAAATATCAATTTTTGTGCTTCAAATACTTAAATGCGGAACCCAAATCAAATGTTGAAGACCATGTGAGCGGTATTTCCATTCCTGTAAATCGCGTAATCGCTTTATAAGCATGCTCACTCAAACCGATGTCGTAAGTAATTCCAATCAGAGAACAAACATTCATATCAGTCTCAACATTACACGAGCGAGAAGAGCAATAGTTCCATCTACGAATACACAGAACACTAGCAGTAGACGCCCAAACACAAGGAACTGAACAGGGGCCAACACCCACTTGATCAATTCAACAAACTAAGAGCTTTCAAAGCATTCCGCATAAGAACAGCCACAACCCATCAACAACATCCGACATTTTCACCCCCGAGAAAAAGGGTTCGGCTTACAGTTTCTGGTCATCGTCGATCTCGAGCTTCTTCTGGCAACCGGTGGTTGGATTCGCTATGTTGAACTGCAGATTACAGAGAGGGAAAATGCATCAGAAAACTCGAGTGAAAGTAAAACGGGAAGAGAGACGAGTGAACCAGAGTTGAGAGGTACGTACCTTCATGTTGATGTTGACGGTGAAGGACCGATCCGGAACAAGAAGAAACCGCCGTTCGCCGCTTGAGCAGAGAGGGGCTTTCCGGGAGGATTAATGTTTTCGTCTGGGGTTATATACCAGGTGTAAGGTGGCAGTTCTTAGACATGACATCTAGAATAGCCAGTTTTCCTTCTTTTTAATTCCCCCCTTTTTTTAATTTTTTTTATAAAATAAGAAATATATTCACTTTTAACCAAAAACTATACAGGGTGTCGGCACAAAAAATTTACACTTATAATGATAAACATGTCATAACAAGTGGAAAAAAAAAAACCCTTTTTTAAAATTTCTTTTGTCGTTTGTAAAATTCCAAAAACCCCCCCACCGAAAAAAAAATGTATTTTCATAGAGTAACTCCATAGTAGGACTTTTCTCAATATAGCCTTGAAAAAAAACATGTTCCAATGGATCTTCCCAGCTCTTTGTTCATGATAAAAACCGTTGTCCGACATGGGTTGCCACCGGGAGATATTCAAGGCACAATAGGGTGAGGAGGTGAGTTGGATGGTCGGGCATACTTTTGAAGCTTCGAGAGGTCTATGCGTTTTTTTTTTTTTTTTTTTTTTGGGTACCTTAAAGCATTCTTATGAGTATTATGGGGTAAATGGTATATTGAACTTTTAAACTAATGGGAAATATACGGTTAGAGTTTGATGGGCTCATGTGTATAAGGCTCCATTCGTTCCTCATTTGGAACATCCACCAATCCAACATAGGAAAAACAATGGCTACCAAAACATTTCTCCCGATATTTACTTTTTGCAATCTAAGGTAGGCTAGGCAAGCGAGTGAGCAATTGACAAGGGGAAGGCTGAGCCTAAATGACTCTAGTAAGGGGTGAACAAGTCAAAAGGAACATAAGAGGCGCACAATCACAATCTCAATTGTCAATTGGAGATATAGGTGGTATCAAAATAAGTTATAAAGAAAGCAATTGGGAGAGCTTGTGGTACATATTGGCTAATTAAGATGTCATAATGGGAGGTTACCACTATTGTCCATGTTGGAAACTGCTCATGCAATTGACGAGGGAAAAGAAAGCCTATACAACTTGAACATGGGGGGGTTACAAGTCCAACGGAGCCTAGGTTTTACACGATTGCAATCTTAAGTGTCAACCTGTGACACTTGGAACAAGCTCATCCCACACAATAAATTTAGGGATGAGCATCGGTCCAGGGTTAACCATGAATTAGCCCAACTCTACCGATCTTGGTCCAATTCCTAGGAAGACTAGATTGGTCCTTGATCCTAGGATTCCTGGATTAGTACTATGCAGGTTGGTCATCAATCCTGAGAATTTAGAGTCAGTTTAATCCAAACCAACCTTAACTGTATATAATATATATATAAAACATATTATTTATGATTTTTTAAATATATTTTTAAGAAAAAACCCTAAGTTAAACGGCATCAACAGCATTAAACGACTTCTCCCGACATCCTCCTCCAGTACTTGTTCTTTTCTATCTTCTTTATCCTCTTAGTTTTCAATTTGCCAAAATCAAAAGAAACAATTTCCCCACTCGCCACTCAACTTCCCATCTTGTCATATATCTCTATGAGCGGTCTTAATCGTTTTTATGATTTCTTGCTTTTAGCATGTGTAAAATTTCTATTGTTATATTATCTTAAATTTTTTTGAATATGTGTTGATATTTATAGTTTGGTTCCACAACACCACATTATCGATGGATATGTAATTTGAAATGGTAGGTTTGTCTTTTTAGAGAATACAAAAAATAAAATAAAAATTATTGATTGGTCTCAAGTTGATCCTGGAATTGGACCGAACCCATTAGGTCGGTTTGGTCCTCGGCTCCAGGCTCTATAGAGTCTATCCTTATCCCAAAACTTGAGAACCAATATTGTGCAATTAATCCTAAGGTTAGGGGGTGGACTAGCTCAACCTAGACCATACTCACCCTAAGTCAATTAGACAAGTTTATAATAACAGAATAATTACAACAAGATGGACCAAAGAGTTCACAACTTGTAAAGTTTGTGAATCACAGGCTTTGAGAGCTCCTAAACTCTAAGTTCCAACGTCCTAAAAATAAAACAACAGTAAGTATTAATGATCACTCAATATTAGTAGAAATTGAACTAAAACAATTGTCGGAAAATCTCACCACATATATTTCTTTCGTTTCAACTTGTAAACTCTATATATCATTAATCTCTACGTAACCATAATCCATATCTAACCAAAAAAAAATAGATACACTCATTAGATATGAAAGAATTGCAAGATAAATGATATGGATTTACCCAACTAAAAATTTTCTGCATTCTCGATTCACTCTTCAACATTAATTGACTAGATTAAAAGTATCAAAACTTGAGTGTGAATCAAAACTTCCACGACTCTATGAGTCAAAGAACTTCAAAAGTATCAAGCACACAACTAGTTATAAAAATAGACAAAACATCACAGCCATCAAAGATAGGATTTTAAACTTTTGGCCGACAATGCTCCACCACATCAAAATGTCAAAATCATGAGCCTCTTCAAATTCAGCTTTAAGATACCAATCGAGCTTAGATAAGTTGCCCTTAAAAAAAATAATTCTCCTCGTTTAGAAAGTCTTCATATGATAGCTCTTACACATAGAAATCCGCACTGCAATCTTCCTCTCCATTAAGCTCATCATCCAAACTTTTGTCACAAGAATTAGAATAAGATCTCTCATAAAATTTAAATAAACGTTCCAATGAGAACTTCACCTTATTAAATATTTTATCAACTTTCGCAGTATCATCATAAATGAGTTTACAACGATATCTCATATAATTAATCTTTTTTCTAGGATCCAACATACACAATCAACACTATCATATTTACTTTTTCAAAACTCTCATAATATTTGTCAAACTTGTCTTTCATTTTTACACCCATAACTCTCACTATAAGATCAAAAGCATTTGTCATTACTTTCAGATAATCATACAAAGAAGCCATCCTCCAAAATAATCATTCGAAGTGATATATAAACTCTCATACATCCGATTGGTGGCATCATGAAACTTCTTCAAAAATTTGGAAAGAATAATGACATTTTCCAATCAACACTACTTGGATTATCAGAGTTAAGCTTAATTGAGAAAGAAAATTATCTTTATCCATCTTTTCCAAAGCTTTTCTTAGCTTTATAGCATTGTCTAAATAAGATAAGTAGAATTCAACTTAGTGGAGATGTCAACACACACTAAACCCTTATAAGTGAATCTTGTACTCTCAATGCAATCTTAAAATGTCTTAGCTCTTATAGAAGAACTCCCCCATATTAATCACGTTTTAAATAAGTGCAATAGAATTGCATACCTTGAACTAACATCCCTTACAATCAAGTTCAACATATGAGTTGTGCACTATATGTCAAACTTTACAATCTAAGATGAATAGTCTATCTCTTGAAAATTCTTCTTTCAGATAATCAATAGCAACTTTATTTGAATTAGTATTAACCATAGTGATTATTGACACATTTTTCTGTGTTCTTCACTCATATATGCATTTCTCAATCATTTTCCCATATCCATATCCTTGTAGCTAGGCATGACTACAAAATTGATAATTCTTTTGTGGAATTTCTAGTTTTCTCAATAAAATGTTTAATGAGAAATAAATAGTTCAAATTTTGAATGAAATTCCATGTATCAATCGTAAGTGTGATCATAGAATTAAGCTTACTAAAAGAAGCATTCAAACTTCTTTTTTCACAAAAATATAATTTCATGAAATCTTTAGCCACCATAAATCACAACATATACTTGAATAGAGGTTTTAATTGATTGACATAATCACAAAATTTGACACACTTAACCATCGTAAATGGTTGTTCATCAATTATAATCATCCAAACAAGCATTTCTCTATATTTCTCATAATAAAACTTCTATATTGTTGAAATACTAGTACTTTATGTACTAGTATTTCCCTTGTTGGTTGAGGGTGCATTTGGTTTAGCTTTCTCAATGAGCTTTCATCCTTTAAAGCACCTTGAAAAAATGCTAGAGCGTTTGGCAAGCATTTTGAAATAGCATTCGGCCAAATGCTAGCCTTAGGAATGTTGAAAGCCTAATGGTGCTCTTACCTAGTATTCCAAAGTAGAATTTGCGAAACATTGAAAACAAGATTAAAATATTTTTTCCTTCCAAAACGGTCCTCACCAATTCTTTAGTTTTCAAGTTTTGTCCCTCCTTGTAACTATTTATCTTCTTCGCATGAGGATGGCGACAAAGCCAGATCTGGTTGGTAAAGGGCAGGCTAGGGTTGCGCGACCCAAGCAACCTTCGCTAAAGATCACGCAACCTTAGACAACCGTCACTTGGTCTCACAACCTCAAGGAACCCTCACTCCGAGGTCAGGCAACATTAGTTGATGGCTACCAGAGCCAAATCTGGCTCACCAATGATTGTAGCCCTTCACCAACTCCATCGAAGGGCTTGAGTTCTTTTTTAATAAAAGAATATAAAAATATAGTCAAAGCTCATTGCTAAAGTTTTTGTTTTTTGCTAAACACTACTTTAACCCAAAATTTATTTTGCAAAGAGTTTTTGCTAAAAACAATTTGCATTTCTCCAAAGGGCTTAGAGTTTCACCATTTGCATTATACTCAAAGTCCGTTTGTGATGTTGAATCAAACTCACACTAAGTCTCATCTACTCTTTGTGATGCAAACAATTTTTGCTTCTTATTTATATTTCGAAGATAGTTATTGCACTTTCTCAAGTGCTTCAATATATTTGAAATACCATTATCAACATGGTATGAATACTTAGCCCTACAATAATTGATGAACACATCAACTTTATCATTTGTGTGAGTAATGCCTTTACGAAAATAAAGCCAAGCTACCAATTTTCCTTTACTAGAAGGACAAGAACCAAATACCTTATTTGTTTTGGATGCATCTTCAAAGTCTTCACCTTTTCCATGACCTAGTGATTTTGATTCCATTATTGACGTTATCGCATCAAATGATTTCTCTACTTTCATTGACATGTTAATGAATCACCTGCTCAAATCAACCAACACTTCATCAATAGAGATCAACACATAAAAGTTTTACACAAAGAACAACACATTAGCTTTTTACAGAGAACAACACACATACACTTTACCCCACTATCAATTATCTCCGACCATCACTGAATATACATCATCACTTGCTGTCTACCACACATATGACCAAGACACTCCATGCATAGACACAATTTAGAGAGAAAAAGAGACGAAATAGAGAAACGGAGAGGACAATAGGATAGAACATACAAACCCATAATTTAAATAACTTGATTCGAAGTAGGGAGATTTGCAAGTATAATATGCTTATTTTATATAGTAATCTTGATAGACCTTGACACAATGTGCATGTTATACCTAGCCCCACCACTTGTCTATTCATAGTGCAAACATTGGCCATAGCCATGGCTACTAGTGCACCTAATATAGAGATAAGCCATAAGCAAATTGCTTGTCCACTTCTCATCCCTTTAACCATGAACGCAAAGTCAAAAATCACATGACATTGTGGACTCACCGCTACTCTATGCCTTGGTCTGGAATAGTATAAAGAAGAAGTAATGCCCACCTTCACTCTTCCTCATAATCCTCAATCTTCATTCAAGCCCCCCCCCAAAAAAAAAAAAAAAAAAAAAACAGAGGATGAAGCCTCCTCCATGAGACACAAATTGAAAGTCATAGCCATGAGTCAATCAAGAGCAAGAGAAAGATTTAGAAATTTAGGGTTGTAGGGTTCCAATTTTTTTAGAGCTTTTTTGAGCTAACTAACCAAACAAACAAACAACTTGTAAATTTAGGGATTTAGTGAGTAGATTGAAGATAGGGGATTCGAATTGAAGGGAAATAGAGGCGACTGAGAATGAGAGACGGAGGCAATGAATGGTCGGAGTCACGGCCATGAATCGATGGGAGTTGAGAGGCATGATTGTGAGTTGAGAGACAAAGATGGAGACGGAAAAATCAATGTGAGACTGAGAGGGAGACATTGAGACATGAGAGAGACCGATACAAGAATAACAAGAAGTTTTAGATTCAGGGATTTGGGATTCTAATTTTTTAAATTAAAAATTAATATATTATTATAATATTAGTCTGAATCTAATGGATAGGTGGGCGGTTCCACCCATGGAATTGAGAATAAGACCAAAACCCATCGGTTCCAATAAATTAGAATATGGAATTGGACTGATTCCCTTAGAAATCACTAGTTCTAGGTCAGTCTGGTCTAGTTCCAGGTTCATTTGCACACCACTACTCCTAGCCCATCACTGATGATAAAAACCATCATCTAGCACATGTATAGGCCCCCGGGGGTGGGGGGTTGTTCGAGGTATAATAGGGTGAGGAGATGGCTTAGACAATTAGGCATACTTTTGAAGCTTCTAGAGATTTAGGCTTATTTTGAATAGTTAGAACATTTTTAGGGGTATCATGGGGTAGATGGTAGATTGAAAGATTGGATCGCTTAGATAGAGGGAAAATCTAAGATTATAATTTGATGGGCTCATGTGCATGGGGCGCATTTGGTTGGTATTTTGAAGGGGCTTTGGGGCCTTAGAGTCTCTTGAACCAAATGTGGAAAGGGCTTGTGACAAATTTTTTGGACAGCATTGGGAAAATAAAATTGCATTTCTAAAGACCTTTGGTCCATGACACGTATGGAGATACTTTGAAATATTGCATATTCAGATTGCAAATATACCTTTTTTCTTCCAATTTTACCCTATCTATACTTTCATAATTACGAAAATGTCCTAAAATATCATAACATTTTCAGCAAAAGCTTTAGTAGCTCATAAGCAATTGACGAACCATAAAAGAGTGGCCGATGAGCTAACGCTAACCCTACTTGAGGTCGCTTGACCTCAATCAATGTGGCCCAAAGTTGCACAACCCTAGGGGACCGTAGGCTTAGCTTGCAAGACAAGAACCCAGGCTTCACCTAAAGGGTCTCTTGCAATTGACATGGGAAGTGCTAAGCCCAAACGACTCTAGTTGGGGTGAAACAAGTTATAAGGAGCCCAAGCATCGCACAATCGTAGTATCAAGTGTCAACAGATGATAGATGATACCAAAGTAAGTCACAAAGAGCATGATTGAGAGAGTTTGTGGTGTATATCAACTGGTCAAGAGGAAGTCAAAATTGGAGGTTACCATAATTGTTGGTGTTGGAGACAAAGGTCTCATGCCAAGAGGACTCTATCGAGGGATGTCATCTCCTAAATTGAGGAGAATCTCACCAAGGTGTTGTTGGTCGTGGACAAATTGTAGAATGGGTTCAAGGATTTGAAGGAGTGGGTCGATGGGTCAAAGAGATACTTTGCAATGAGTCATCAACCACTTTGGATCAAGTCATCAGCCCATTGCACAAGAGAGTTATGCTCTTGAGTTCATGATGGAAGACCTTTGAAATGACTTAAGGACAATCAAAGAAAAGCTCAAGGGTTGCAAGACGACCATGTTCAGTGGGATAGTTACCATGATGCTAAGTCAAAGGGTGGCCGTTGCCAAGTCGGAGTTCAAGGGTGATCGGTCTGCCAAGGAGGTTGACAACTTCATCTATGTTATCGAACAAAACTTCGATGCCTTGGTGATCAAAGACGATAAAACTAAGGCATGGACTATTGCCATGTATTTAGCTCATGCTTTTGGTGGTGGCAACGTAAACGATGAGAGGCAAGGTGCCTAATGCCAATAGGTCACTCTCACGCTCTCGTATCGGCCTCAATTTAGGGCCACCGACTTCATACGTGATCCCCACCACATATTTGTTGAGGCCCTAGTCACAGGGGAGTTAGGGTTGGAGGAGCCAAAGAATACCAAGTTCAGTGAAGACTACAATATCATTGCTTGCTAGAGTTGAAGAAGTAATAGAAGATGATGTTGGTGAAGAAGATAAGAAAAAATAAAACAAAGTGAAAATTTGCCTTTCAACGATGTCCCTAATTATCACTTGGAGAATGTCACATGAGTCATAAGTACTTGTTGATCGATGAAGATTTGGCTAGTCAATGAGTATAGGACCTCATTTGGATCTAAGTTTGACACTCTATGGTTTTATTTAAGACAAGATTCACTATAAACTCTCATTTAATAAAACTGCACCACTTCAATCCTTTGATATGGACACGCTAATGGTATGTAAATTTTTCCCTTTGTTAATCTTCAAGGCATTTAAATTTTTGGCTTGAAAGTCAATAGTAACCTTTTTCTTAGTAAGTCAAAACAAACAAAAACATAAATTTAAAACCTGAGAAAGCCTTAAGAAGTCAACCGAACTATAGATTGGATGAAAATAGTTAACTAGAAAATAATATAATGGAAACATGACTTTCAAGCATGTAGAACCTTTTTTTTAAAGATTTTATTGCCTCGCCACAGTAAAGGAAAAATATAAAGCAAGACCCCCCAAAATACAACCAAACCTTTAGATTACTCTCCTCATAAAATTGGAGAAAATTATTCAAAAAATCTTTAATCTATTGCACTTTTGTCAAGTTAAACCTAAATTTTTCAATTTTATCAATTAAATCATAAATATTATTTTTTATCAATTAAATCCATACGATCAATTTTGGCTAAAAATAATTTACGTGAACATTAGTCATGTTATGTGATACACTGACATGACTCAAAAGCATGGTCCTTAAGACCCTAGTGCTAGTTGATTAGGTCACTAGAGACCATGTTCAAAGTACCCAACTCTACACCAAGACATTGGCAGCAAAGCTTAGGATCCTAGTTCGATGCCCAAGCCTAGGCCCATCAAAGCAAAGGCTTGGCTCAGGAACCCCATGCTAATCCTTAATGACCATATGCTTGAGTACTCAATTCCAATGGCCAAGTCACTGATGCTGGGCTCAAGTACACTTGGGCTGGGTTTGGGATCCAATGCCCATGCCCGAGTCCATGACATTCATTGTCGATGCCCGATTTTGTGCTCTAGTCATTGGCTCCCATGCATGATTCCTCAACAATCGGTACCGAATCCGTAAAGGCTAAGCTGAATCCCATAGGTTAGGCTCAAGATCCCAGAGCTAGTGGCTAGATACTCACTTTCTATGTCCATGTCACCAAGATCCGAATTCGAATACATCAAAGACCAGGCCCAAGTCTCCAGCATATACCCTGGTTTCCAATGGCTGGGCTCGAGAAACCATTAACTGATCGCCACTTGTTGGGCTCAAGAAACCATCAACTACTGCGGCCAGGACTCCAAATCACGAGTCTCAAAAGCCCAAGTCTCCAGCATATGGCTTTTTAAGAATATAGAAGTCAAAATTTCTTTCTTAAACCACGGAAAATAGGGGAAGAAGATTTTTCAAAAGTCACAAACGGATGGCGCCGCTCGGCGCATCTTTGAAAACCAGTTCCACCATACCCTGGGGGACTTTTCGCTTCCATCCTTTCTTCGGCCAGTCAAACAAAGTCACAAATCAAACACGACACGTTCCAGAGTTGATCCTTGGGTAGAATTATTTGTCACTGACCCAGAAATTGTAGTTGAAGTCATCAATTCGATGGGTCCTAGCCTTCTTTGGGGTTAGGACAAAGTCGATCGGATTTCACCCCCACTCAGCTCCTTCGCAATTATATCAATCAAAACGTACAAGATGTTTCATCAGGCACACCACTATCCAAATATGCACATCTCGTGCAAAAGAACAGAACAAAAATAGTAAGGCACATTAAACATCAAGTCAACATACGCAATCCCACAAGAAATAGGAAAAGCACGGTCATACGCAAATGTAATGTCAAATTAGGCCGGCCACTATTACACAAACCCATTTACCCCCAGGCAACATCATTGTCTTTGACCTTTTGAATCCGCTAAAAAAGAACAAACTACGATCCTGCCTATATCATATCTGAAAAGTCCTAGAAGTCCAACTTAACAAGCAAAGAACAAAAGAAACACCACCATAACACCACCACCAAATTCAATCTCCTCCCATTTCAGGAGAAACAGCCTAGGCACGCTCGCCCCGGATTCTTCGTGCAAGCTGAATATCTTTGGGCATGATGGTCACACGCTTGGCGTGGATGGCGCAGAGGTTGGTGTCCTCAAACAGTCCCACGAGGTAAGCCTCAGCCGCCTCCTGAAGGGCCAGCACTGCATGGCTCTGGAAACGCAGATCGGTCTGCAGCCAAGAATAAGCAAACACCACAAATCAGTTTCCATGAGCAAAGAACTCTCCCCCGTGATTATTTGTAACAATAGACTGAGGGCAGAGACATCACCTTAAAGTCCTGGGCAATTTCACGGACAAGCCTCTGGAATGGGAGCTTCCTGATCAAAAGCTCAGTGCTCTTCTGGTACTTACGGATTTCACTGCAAGATTGAATTGGATGGTCAATTGAAAGAGACATAAATCATTGGTTAAAGAACACTGGCAGTCATGAGATGGGCTTAGCTTACCGAAGAGCAACAGTACCAGGGCGGTAACGGTGAGGCTTCTTCACTCCACCAGTGGTAGGGGCAGACTTACGGGCAGCCTACAAGTACAAGAACACCTCATCATGTCAAAGGTCACGTTAACAGAAATTGCAGTAATCAAAACATCATCACACAGAAATCGACAAACCTTGGTAGCGAGTTGCTTCCTCGGGGCCTTCCCTCCAGTTGACTTACGAGCGGTTTGCTTGGTACGGGCCATCTGTTGGACATTACAACGTTATACTCAAGCATAAAATTCAGACAATCGTCAAATCATACACAATTGGTACCCAGCACTTGACAACCCTCACACGCTTCAATCCGAACGACCGCAGAAATCACACCAGGAAAAGGAAATCACACGTCATCCCTAGCCCAAGCCCCTAAATTTCTCAAACAACGAAGCGCAAAACATCGTCCGCAGATCAATTGCCTAACCCAAACCCTAAATTTCCCAGATCGTCGGCTCCGACCACGATTTCAGAACAACCATCAAACTAAGAAGCGCAGAATCTACCTAATCGCGAGGGAGATAACAAGGTAAACCCTAACCGAGAGAAAGCGAAAATCTAGGCAACAGGCAAAACCCTAGAATTCGAAGCAAAGCCCCATGGCCATGATTCCAACTACCACAACATGCGCGATCGAAGCGCGAACAGGAAGAGGCGCACGAGATCACGACAGCTACAATTCTACCTCATCATCGACAAAATCAAAAGGGAGAAAACCGCGCAAGACTTGCCTCTCGAGATCTTCTTCTTCGTCTTCTTGTTCTTCTTCTTTCGCTTCTTCAAATGCTATGCCAAAAAATCTTCTAAGAAGTTGCGGTTGGTTCCTATTTATAGGGGCGGGGGGGCGCGATGCGGAACGATCCGACGGGGGAGGACCGCGATCCTTGTGCTTCTTTGGGCGACGGATCGTACGGTGGAGAGGCGCCCGGTTTGTGTTTTCTCGACCCCGGATGGACGGCGGACAACAGGAGGAGGGGCCGGGAGCCGCTTTGCCACGGATCGCGGGGCCTGCGTGGCGCGAGGTGAGTGGCCGGGGCGGCCGCGGTTTGACTCGGCCCCCGAAGCCGAAACCTTGGGAAGGGAATCGGAGGTAATATTCCCATTCCGCGTGGGCGGTGAGGATCGAAGGGAAAAACCGGCCCGGTCTCCCGGAAAATACACGGAAAGACGTTTAACGTGGACTTTCCACCAAATTTTTCTATTTTTCTTTTCCTTTTTTGTTTTTTTGTTTTTTTAAGGTACTAAGGACGAAAAATAAATAAATAAATAAATAAATAAATAAATAAGGTACTAAGGACTATGTTAGGTGTCAATTCTGACTTTTACCTTTTTTTTGTAATCATGCTTTAACCCTTGCTTTATTGTGATATCTAATTTTTTTTTTTGAAATATTCAAATGTGAAATGGGTAGAAACATATATTTTGAAATATTCAAATATGAAATGGGCAGAAACATATTTTTTGAAATATTCAAATATTAAATGTACATGATATAATTTTGTATGTTGATCTCGATATGTTTAAAGATTTCGAGTATTTCAAGTTAAAATTAAAAATGACTTTTTGGAATTCTTTTCTAAATTTATCCTTGACTTTGATTTTTAATCGCACAAAAGACAAATTTTTTGGACAATCAATTAACCAAACCTAGTTCTTTCCGATGCATATCTAAATGAGTGAAGAAAATTAAACAAGAAAGAAATCTATGTTACTCTTTGATCTCCGGAAATCTTAATTCCTCCGTGATTTAGATTTAGTTTGCGTGTCAGATATAAAATAATAATGATAATTTTATTACAACTTACATTAAATGATGGGTAACCATAATCTTGTTAAAAAATGAGAAATAATTATACCTTATACCGAACATTCAAATCACTTGAACATTCAAATTCCCACTTTAATTAAAAAAGGGAACATGTATGATAACTCTTTACAGGAGGACAAATTTATCCTCTGCGAAATTTTATTCTCAAATTATTAAGCTAGTTGTCCCTTCCCACCATATTCATTAATTAAAAAAAAATTTGGGTTTTTTACTTTGTCAACAATAGTCAAAAAAATAATTTAGGGTAAATTTGTCACAAGTTATAAACCCATTAAAAAAAGGGTACTTAACAATTTCCTTATAAGATTACAGTTTCTTGAAAACAAGAGATTTATTTTTAAGAGATAAGGACGGTTATAGTAGATGCCTAAAATTTGTACCTGAACCAATACTTAAATCCTAAAACTTTTAATTTATGCATTTAAATCATAAAACTTATCGTTATCCTTTATGTTAATCTTTTTTTAGCAGTGGCCCCCTCTATTTTTAATGGATGCAAAACCTCCGTGGTAACTTTTTTCTTTAACTTCTCGCACAAGTGGCACTTGGTTTGGAGCCAGACGAACGGAATGTTAGACAACAAAATAAAAAGACTAAATTTATAAAAAAAAAAAAAAATGTGAAAAATAGAGAGAAATTACTGAATGTAAGAAAAAGAAAAGAAAATGACAACTCAATATCTACGGTCATGTTTGCGTCATAAACACACCAGGAAGGTATTTGACATGAAAGATAAAGTACATTCTTTTTGGTAATTTCTTTCTTTATAATTGATGTCGAATCACACGATAGTTACTTGAATCATAAAATATTTTGTTTTTCCTAGACACGTTTATTTACATGTTAGGTAGGCAAGAGAATACGGGCTCCTCATCATTTTTATAAAGATACCAAAATTGGTGCCAAAAGTACGTGAAAACTCCCTCATTGCATCAAATCCCTGCCGGAAAAATGTCCGGTACGAGACCACAGACTACTAAATTGTGCTCTCACGAATCACGTATTCTTCAGCATACCAGCAAAATGAGCAAATTAATCAAGAAGTCATCCTCGTTCATGGAGGAGAAAATTCTAAGTATCGGGTCGTCTCCCACAAGTCGAACGAGTCGTGGAACAATCATACAGCCGGATCAGTCTCCCCCGAGTCGAAGATCGCAATGTTCGCCCATCGCGGGGCAATCAAAAACTGGTATGCCAATGGACTCAATGAGAGAGAGAGAGAGATCAGTTTCTGTAAGTTCAGTCAGTGACTATAATTCTCCAATCAAAGAATACACAATTTACACCTCTACCATCATGGAGCAACTACTCCCTTTTGTTCATCACAAAAGCCCTAAAACCAAGGTACACAAATCAATCTCATTCTGCCTCCTGCTTCTTTTCCTTTTTCCATAGTAATGAGAAACGAATTAGTAAAGTACACTATTGAAACCCACTCAAGCAAATACAACAGACCACAAAAATTACAATGCTCAAATGGATCAAAGAACAAATAAAACTAAGCTTGGTTTACAACCTCTTCTTCTCTAGCGATGTACCTCTACCGCTCCCAGAAGGCAGCTCACCTGATAGGACTTGTGTGGGAATCTCACTGTGCTGCTCAGTATTTTCGGTCATGTCTGCATGCTGGTTTATACATCGGCAAAGTGAAAGTGTTCGGCAACCTGGAAGTGATTTGCGATCCGAACCACAGCAGAACGCACAATGTCGGATGTCGGAGAGAGTGACTCGGGCAAACAGGGCAGGCAAACCGGCAGATACTGTTCCTTGTTTCCTGTTGGACAAAAGAAGAAAAGCACGGACCGGCAGAACACAAATCTGCAGTACGTGACACCATTAGTTTGCCTGTCGTACTCGTCAGACATGCTTAAAGTCAAAGGCAGCAAAAGACCTCCTAAAGGCTAGAACAATCACAAGTTTAAGTTTCTGTGCGGCAGTATCATCGTATTCAGATAGACATTAAAGACTGATCAAAGGTACGATCAACCTTAAATAGCTCAACCAAAGGTAAATCGAACAGTTCCTCTCCTGGAAAATAACATGCGTACCTCAATATTAGGCGGCGGATAAACGGATCTGATAGAACTTGAGCCCAAACCAGATCCAGGTCAGCTGATGTACAAAGAGTTACTTCCCATCCAGAGAAGGCAGAGGCAAGTATGTTCTCTGCATCCTTATAAGCATCCTAACAAAAAAGAGCAATCAAGTAAGAAATTAAAACCATCAAGAGTTGACTAAATCTTCTCACCAGGGAAATGTGCAATACCTCATCGTGACTGGATGAACAGAGACCTACTAATTGGCAAAATGCTAGAAGAGGAGCCGTTAAGAAAAAGGTAAATTGGCTGCCGCTCTCTCCTATATCAGCACCAGGCATTTTCTTGTTTGCAGACCTCAAAGGAGAAAGAAAAAGGGCAGCAGTCTCTCCTCTCTCTGCACCATGAACAACCTGGAAAACAATCTCCAGCAAGTTAGAAGCATCAAAGCATCTAATGGACAAACATGTTCTAGCTTTGACCCTTCAAAGAGTTTTAAAAATGTCGCAAATTGCTGCAGCAAACATCTTCATTCATACATGGAAATCATAAAAGCATAGGTTAAATTAATTCACATTTTTCTGAAAATTCCAGTTTAAACATATTTGACAGTGGGAATCACCCTCAGTTATACTTGCAGCTATCAACGTTCATAATTGGTTTCTCTCTTAAGAAAAGGCCTCGATTTCCCTAATCACTCAGCAGGTGCAGATGTCATCCTTCTTTGATGTGATTTCTGTTGAGATGTAGCATGTAACCAGGAGAAACCAAGATGATCTATTTCATCCTCGGTTAGAACAGAGGACAGTGGTAGAACAAGTAAGGAAAACCCAATTTTCATGAATCCAAAGTCTCATAGCTTGCAATTGAAGTCCTCGTCGAGTAGTATGCTGGACAATTAGATGGCACTGTGGCCATTTGGAACTTTTGGGTGTGCAATTTGTATGTCATTGTTTGTGGGGAACCAGAGGTCAATCATGTGCATGAATCAAGCTAGATGAGATAAGATTATGAGGAAAAACTGAACCACTTACTGTGACTGTAAAAGAGCGAAAGAATTGACGACAAATAAAAGTAAGTAGAAGACATTGGAGTTCATCAAACATGGACAGCATCGTATTTTAACAGCAGAACAACAGTGACTAACCCTACAGATGCACAAGTTTTGACAAACCTGCCTTGAATGTATGGCTGCTGTCGCTATCAATGATCAAAAAAAGGGGTTTCCTGGTGAAAGGAATTATATCGGCAGGGTAGAGATTGAACGAACCTGAAAATTTTAAAAACAAAATAAATTACGAGAGCAAAAAATTGATCTCATTGCAAATGCTCAGAGATATTGATGAACATGCAAACTTCAATGTCCATATCTCATGCTCCGAAGAAGTAGTATCCAGTTTAGATACCTACCCACGGTTCCTCTTGGTGCTAAGCACAGACAACCCTCACAAAAGTCATTTGACACGTTCTTCTCATCGACAGAAGATTCAGATGTGGGGAACTTTGTTCGCGAGAAAATTCACCAAAGAATTTGGTTCTAGAGAACTTCGCCGAAAGCTTGGAGTTCTCCACCTGTGAAATATTATGATGGCTTGTCCTGCCTGTGCATGGTCATTCAGTCACTGAGTTATTATGCCAAGACATGATAAGCAGCACTACGCTATCAGCAACCATTTTATATTAAATTTAACCTGGAGCTGAAAGATATATCAGCATCATAGTATCCGACCGGAGCTCCTCACAGATTGTAGCAATAACCTACACCAAGATCACATCGTTAAGCATAGTCTTCATTTGTTCAAATATATGTAGACAAATGTCACCTTTTCAAGCACTTTCTAAATGGTTTATCTTTCCTAACCACCAGAAAAGCATTAGCTGAACAAAAAGCCAATCTGCGTGATTGTGATCATGCTAAGCCATAAGTACTAGCAATGTAGAACCATGATTTACCTTGAGTTTTGAATTACAGCATGTTAATCATTTACTGCTTAAAAAGGTCCTATAGCTACATACAAAGGATAAACTTTCAATCAAGAAGCCTCTAACTATGCAGACAAGCTGATCTAATCCCTTCAAATAATTCCTTCAAATTAGCATTCAAGATTTCTGAAGCGGAGGTGATCAAGCAAGGCAATTTCCGTGGTCAAACCCAAGCAATGCAATGACTACTGCAAAGTAAATGCATCAGATCAAAAATATGAAAAGGTGGACCCAGAACTTACTGCAATCAATTGCGTAACTGATGGACGGTATAGAATGGTCTTCCTTGGATTGCGCAGCAAGGAAGAATCAGTCAAATCCATGCCTAAGTTTATGTCAATAATCCCAGAGGCTCCAGAATGATCTATAGTGGAACCATTCTCATTTGATTGGACAGGCTGTTTTTGGTAGAATAATCCACTCGGCTCCCACTCCAGACACTGCATCATTCTATAAGTATCCAATGTAAGCTCCGCAAATTTGACCTGAATGTGAGAGTACATTACAAGGTTAGAGTAATAAACAACCTATTACATGGCTAAGCAAGCCCACATCAACAAAAACTTTAAGTCACACTTAAGGTTACCTCATTCCGGTGGTAGCTTGTCAGCACCGCATCTTGAAATTTTAAGATTCTTTTTGCATGAAATCGAGTTATATGAGGAAGAGACTTTGGGTGGGTATCATAGACAGTACAGTAACGTAAGGGCCGGACTTTCATGAAGGCACTTTCTACATCCATGAAGCGACTAATTTCCTGCACCACTATCTTCCATTCTTTGAAGCTAGTTTCCTGAAAAGTAATAATCAGAATGTAAGACATTGGGCCACATTCCAATGAATTCCATATCTCGAGCCACATATGGTAGATTGACAACCGTGTTGTCTGTTACTCACGTAGTACGATGCAGAAAAACGCCAATAACAATGTATGAAACCAAGCAAGATCAAGAAGCATAGGACGAGCTTGAGTACGAAAAAGCCTAGGAACCACAGAGCACAAGATAAAATAGAGCGGCACAACAATAATGTCAAGACATCCGTCAAGGCGCTCTTCCGACTCATTTTGATGGCAATTCAGGCATATCTGTCAATGTTTAAAATTTGAAAAGAACATGCCTCAAAACCCAGATTGCAGTTGAGTCAGACCAAGTTTAGAGTTACTGCTGTTTTCCAATGATCAAATGGTTCTTATGTGTAAAGTTCAGAGGGACCACTGATAAACATCCAGCTAGAGACAATGTTGGCTTTCGACTACACATGTGCATAAAAGTCAAGGATCACGATGAGGGTTAAAGCCTGTCATTGTCTCCATACAACTACCCATACAAAGGTACCAAACGCTGCAACATCAATAATGTCGCTGGTAACTTACATACAACATCGCAACTAATTCTAGAAAGGAACAAACTTGTACATATTGGATGAAGATACTCCCTAAATGCACACTTGCAATGCAAGCTTCATCAAATTCAATGCAGATACAAAAACGAGCCCTGAAAATTGATGCCCAACCTACAAACTGCTAATTAAAGTAATTGTATTCCCAAGTGCAATAACTGCTGGGTCTCCACTACCATGCTTCCAGTTTTCAAATGCCCCAGTGGAGAGGGCAAATCATCGAATCAAGAGAAGGTACGCGATCCTAACTATTTCCCATAAATTTCGGCCGAAAACAGCTTTGAACCAATAAAAAATTAACTCGCCGTAAAAAATTCACTCTCACTTTCAAGCGCGAACATGGCCCTACAGGGCTCTTGCCCTCCTGAATCATGTCACTGTCCAGTCACAAGCCAATAGAACGAGAGCAGAACGAGCACAAATTCATCGTTCTCCGCATATCATATCTCTAATTCTCCATCCGGGTCGCGAATTCGTGCTCAATTTCCCCCCTTTCGAGCACCAAACACAGCATATCCAATCGGGTTCGGCATGCGCCGGCAAGAAAGACAGAGAAGGAGAAAGAAAGATGGTATTTTGCTGATTCCGCCGCGAAGAGAGTGAACTCAATTACCCGGAAATTGGCCCTGCAGTCGTCGAGGACAGCCCCGAACCGCTCCACGAGGCGCTTCACCGTGTCGGTCCGGTCCAGGATCAGGGCGACCAGCAGGAACCTGGCGTAGAACCGGAGCTCCTTGGCCCTCACCCCGAGATCCCGCACCGCCTGGGCGCCCTCGAAGTAGCGCCGGCTCAGGATCGCCTCGTAGAACACGTAGGCCTCCACCAGGAACCGCAGCTCGCTGCTCCGCATGTACTGCCCGAAGTAGAGCTGCCCGATCCGGCTGGCGACCTCCCCGATCTCCCACCGCTTCAGCCCCGCCGCCACCAGCTCCGCCCGGTGCTCCTGCTGGTACTTCCAGAGGCGCATGTAGGACTTGAACACCTTCGGGAAGTAGTGGCCGAGCCCCCGCTCGTGCGGCGGCAGGTCCCGCACGCGCCCGAACTTCCGGTCGGCCGCCTCCGCCAGCGCCCGGAACGTCTTCCACACGACGTCCTTCTCCGACATGGCGGCGCCCGCCCGGGCCGGCCCCCAAGGCCCGCGGCTCCTCTTCAGTTGGCGGCGGGCGGCGGCGGGGAGGGAATGCGGCGGCGGGGGTGGAGTCGGTGGCGGTGGCGGCGGCGGGGGCGGCGCGTGGGTGAGTTGGCATCTGCGTGATTGTGCGTGCTTGTTGTGCGTGAGGGGAGGGAGGGGGGGAGATTTTAGGTGGAGAGTAGGTGCGGATTTTATGTCCTCGAGAAAGAGGGGAGAATATTTAATTATTATTGTTATTATTATTGTTGTTCTTGCTCTTGTTCTTGTTACATGGCAGTGGCGGCGTGGGGGATTGAAGTGGAGTGGACTGTGGAGGAGTGAGATTCTCTTTGGGCAAGCAGGGCAAAAAAAAAAAAAAAAAATTTGACTCAGTAATTTTTCATCCTCAAAATTTATAATTATAATAAAAAAAAGTTAATTCGCTACTTCGACCCCTTTTGTCCTCTAGATAAAAAAATGACTCGAGATACATTTTCTTCAAAAACAATCACTCGCACTGCTTGCAAAAAATGAATGCACAAAACATATATTCACCGTTCACAAAAATAATTATTTCGAGTAGTATAAATGATTATTTTTTAAGAAAATATTTTCTCAATTGTTTAATTTTTTGTGAAACAAATGGAGCTCTCCTTTACTAGGATGGTTGTCTTCGGATTCTTCCGCGTGTCGACTATCCGATGGTGAATGTGTGAATTATTCTTTACACCGTCGGTAGACCTAAATGTAGCAAATATGCCTACTTTCAACTGCTTAGCTTAGCGAAGAGAATTGCGTGTACCCTCGATTTTGACATTGCTTTATTTCGCTTTCGTAAGGGACGTGTTTGCAACTAGGGCTCTCTACTCTCCCCTTTTCAATTTCGATCGATTTAGTTTACCATCGCATATATTCTATTATATATAATTAAAGCTAGGGTTCAAGATATACTTGCTTTCATGCCCGCCACGTGGTATGTCAATTTACCTCTATAATTGCCACATGACGTAATACATGGGATGAAAGTAGAAGGTATTCAATTCTTTCCAAATCATTATTTGCCTCCCTAATTATATATTTCAACGTTTTAACCTTAAGCCAAAGTCCAGCCTATTCTATATAGGTGGAGGAGTTTTAGAACACTTAAATATTATTTCCATTTGTTTAGTGGGAAATGAATGATTGGGGAATATATTTTCCAAAAATAAACCCTTTTTTGCTTTTAATAAATTTTCCAATGAAAAAATGGTTTTATTATTGATATCAATTCATGTCTAAACATTATTGTGAAAGATGAAAATATTTTTCATTCATTTATTTTTGTAAATGACACAAGCGATTATTATTAGGAATATGTTATCCAAATCATTTATTTTCTACAAAATAAATGGAGCCTAAACGATGCATTCATCTAACAGCGCAACCTTTATGGTTGGATTTTTCAACAATCTTAAAGATTTTTTTAACCATTTTTTTTTCGGAATTGGCATGTTAAGCACCATAATTTAGCTCTTATCTTCCTCGTCCATTCAGGAAAATTTACTCATTTTCTCCTCTAGTATGGCTCATTTATTTGAAAGAAAAATTGTTTTCCAACTTTTGGGTATTTAGATGATGGAAAACTAATCGACTCATGAAAAAGACCATAAACAACAAACTTAGTTTCGAGAAACCGACTTTCATTTTGGCAAGAAGGATATTATTTTCCCTTAACCATATAACAAATGAAAATTACTATTTTTTTTTAAATCATTTTTATAAAAATATTTTCTTTCGTCATGAAATTTTCAATAAAACAAGTTCCACCGTCGTCCCATTTCCAATTAGAAATTTCTTCCCATCCACCATGTGCAACCATCGAGGGACCACAGGTTATCTGCAGTTGACATGGGATTCTCGTCTCAGCGGGTCATATATGGTGGGCGACCTTCCAGTTGAGCAAAAACTAAGAAGGAATCACCACGGTAGATGGGAGTTTAGATGCTAATATTTATATAATCTGTAGTACAATGCTATTTTATTATATTAATAGATTTCACTTTTTTTTCATGTATTTTTAATTTAAAATTAGCTATAGAAAGAGGCATATGATTATCAAAGTAAAAAGGAAAAGGAAACATTCATTCATATATTTTTGACCGAATAAGTTTCCCTCTAAACGACCCAAAAAAAAATTAATATATTATCTCAATTATTTAATTTTTTGCGAAACAAATGGAACTCTCCTTTATCGGGATGGTTGTCTTCATATTCTTCCACGTGTCAACTATCCAACGGTGAATGCGTGACTTATTCTTTACACCATCGGTAGACCTAAATGTAGTAAATTTGCCTACTTTCAAATGCTTAGCGAAGCGAATTGTGTTTACCTTTGATTTTGACATTGCTTTATTTCGCTTTCGTAAGGACGTGTTTGCCACCTTTTCAATTTTGATCAATTTAGTTTATCACCACATATATCCTATTAGTTATAATTAAAGATAGGGTTCAAGAAATACTTGGTTTTGTGCCCATCATGTGCATTTCAATTTACCTCTATAATTGCCATATGACTCGATACATGGTATCAAAGTAGAAAGTGTTCAACTCTTTCCAAACCATCATTTGCATTCCTAATTATATATTTCCATACTTTAACCTTAAGCCAAAGTAGCCTAGTCTATACATGAGGAGGAGTGTTAGAACACTTAAATATTATGTCCATTTATTTAGCGGAAAATGAATGATTTGGTTCCCCAAAAACAAACCCTTATTTTGCTTTTAATTATTTGGCCAAAATAATATTTTTCATTTATTTATTTTTTTGTAAAGATGAAAATATTTTTCATTTATTTGTTTTTGTAATTGACATATTATTTTTAGAAATATAATATCCAAATCATTTATTTTCTACAAAACAAACGGAACCTAAACAACACATTCATCTAACAATGCAAGCTTTAGGATTGAATTTTCCAACAATCTTAAAGGTCTTTTTAACCATATTTTTGGAACTGGCATGCTAAGAACCGTAGCTCAGCTCTTATCTTCCTTGTCCAATTAGGAAACTTTGCTCATTTTCTCTTCTACCATGGGTCATTTTTTTGAAGAAAACTTATTTCCAACTTTGGATATTTAGATGATGGAAAACTAATCAACTCACGAAAAAGACAAAAACAACAAGGTTAGTTTTGGAAAACCGACTTTCCATTCTAGCAAGAAGGATATTATCTTTTCTTATCCATAGAACAAGTGAAAACTTATTATTTTTCTTTAAAATAATTTTCATAAAAAATAATTTTCTTTAGTATGAAATCTTCAGTAAAACAAGTGACACCATCGTCCCATTTCCAATTAGAAATTTCTTCCTAACCACCATGTGCAACCATCGAGGGACCACAGGTTATCTGCAGTTGACATGGGATTCTCTTGTCTCAGCTGTTCATATATGGTGGGCGACCTTCCGGTTGAACCAAAACTAAGAAGGAATCAACACGGTAGCTGGGAGTTTAGATACTAATATTTATATCATCTGTAGTACAATGCTATTTTATTACACATAGATTTCACTTCTTCTTTTTTATGTATTTTTATTTTAAAATTAGTTATAGAAAGAGGCATATAATTATCAAAGTAAATAGGAAAAGGGAACATTCATTCATATATTTTTGACCGAATAAGTTCCACTCTAAGCGACCCAAAAAAAAAGTTCCACTCTAAAGGTACATGTTATTGATAAATATATATTTATTGAAAAAAAGCATAATCATTTTATTGAATAATCTGATATATGTATCCTAAAAATTATGGTGAACAAAAACCAACATCAATTTGTTTGAAAAATATTTGAAATTTTAATAAAATTAATTGTATAATTTATAACACAATTAATTAAAGTTATTTCTTTGAATTACGAGGAAACTATCTTGCTTAAATTAAAAGTACCAAAAATGTTGATTTTTATATCAAACTAGTAATGAAATATTTAATGTAAAAAGATAAAATTGCTACGAATTTAAAACATAGGTCATTTGTAATTTAACTGGTTTATTCTCTATTTTTTTCAATAGATTTATTTGATATAGCTTCCATCATTGAATGGTAAAATCGTTCTCTTTTATTTATGTTTTGCTAGGAACATAACATAATAACTTCTTTTCCGCCGCATATTAATCTTAGGCTCCATGAAGTATCATATATACAAAATAAATCTCATTTCTTTATTACGTCACGTCCCATTTTATCGGGTAACCAACGAATTTAAAATATGCAAATAGACATGCTAGTGCGAGGCACAGGCTAAGAAAATGGTTAAAGGGCTGGTTGGAGGAATTTTCGTCCAATTAGAAATGAAGAAAAACACAATTCTTTAGTTTATATTCTTTATAGAACAAGAAAATGATTCGAATTCATTTATCATATAAATACTTTTTCAATGTGCTAGGTTCTTCTACACATTTATGTACATTCTAGAGGGGAAAGAAAATTAATAATCAGGATGCACTAAAATTCAATTTCCTTCGATGTTTTGCCCAATTCACTTATTGAAGCTTGATTACTTCGATAGGAAGACTTTGGAGTTCAACTCTCCATACACTCTCTATATGGCGGTAAAGCTCCATTCAAGTATCACTTACTCTAAAGGTGCATTTTGCAAAAAATAAATGATTTGAAAAATATTTTTCTTAATATGATTGCTTATATCATTTGAAAAAAATAAACGAAAAAAACTTCCTTTCATTGTCCATGCAAACGTTGGGATATAAATTGTTGCTAATACAGAAACATTTTCAATTAACTAATTATTTTAAGCGATATAAATAACTATTTTTATAAAAACATTTTTTTAAACCATTCAGTTAAAAAAAATACAGTCTATTACAATGATTTTTGCTCGACAATATGATTGCAATGTCGTTAACAAGAGCTAGAGTAAGATATCGGGTCGAGTTCATGCTCCAACTTTGGACAATCTAGAGAGTGGTGTATGTCTACTAATCAAGCTTAATTAGCCATAAATGGCTAATTTTTCGATCCCTACCACCACAGGGGCGCTCGCATAAGTAACCCTGGTCGCCCGAACCATTGTTGGAAAAGGATCGGGCACTCCACGCTAGCAACCGGTCGCCGCGGGGCCTCGAAGTCCGGTCACCCGGGCCCGCATCTCCATGGAAGGCTCAATCAAATGAGCGACCACAAGATCCAACCGTGCTACCATAAAGTTCAAAAGTCCAAACACGTGCACGAGAAAAACTCTGGCGGAGGGTCGAGGAAAGACGTGGAGGTATCTTTTGTTTCTTGCGGAAAAGCGACGGAGCTACTATTGAGCATGCTGCGGAAAGTTCATTCACGACAACTCTCAGACCCCACGAGGAAAGAAAAGGACGGGGAAGATGATGCGATCCGATGTTATGAAGTAGAGACTTCGATTCATTTTTTGCGCTCTTTCCCTGTCGAATCGGGTTATAGAGCGGAGCGGAGAGGCTTTGCATCGTGGTGGTGAGGGATGGAGGGCAAATTTTTCTCCAGAGGAATGCCTCGGCGGGCACGGGGCGGGGCAGTGGCCGGTATTAGCCCTTCCCACCCACACTCCTACCCACCTTGTGAATCCTTCCCATTTGCGTATTTTTAATGAATATATAGTTGTATAATATGACTAATATCATGAAAAATTCCAAACTGATACATTTGTAACAAATTTACCCAAATTGATGTTTTGACCAAAAAAAAACACAAACCGGTACGATTGTGACAAATTTATCATCCGTTAATTTTCAATAAATTTTATCATCAAATTACTGCATTGAATGACACGTGGCAGTTGATAAGTATACTAGTTTGGAGTTTTACCTCCGTTTGTTATAAATTATGATTTTTCTTGATATTAATCAAATTACAAAGGGTAATGACAAATGTATTAGTTTTATAATAAATTTGTCAAAGATACAACAATTTTGAAGTAAATTTGTTAATAATGTATTAGTTTTAAATTTTTCGTAATATTAACCCTTAGGAATAACCTTTTTTTCTTGTGAGTCTTGCTCTTTATAAGAGCACAAGCTCGGAAAGTTCTTTGGAAAAAGGACACTAAAAGTGCCATAAGTTGTGTATGCCCTCACTTTAATGTCAAAAGTTTTCATTGGCTCATTTAAATGCCAAAATCGGAGAAAAACGATCACTAAAGTGCCTCTAATGAGAAATTCTGGTTAAAGGAATTACGTTTTATAATTAAAAATTTTATCTGTGATGGCAATTTTTTAGCACTAAAGTATTCACTTTTTTTTTATTAAGATTGACACTGAAGGGATCAATTTTTAACAACAATTAGTATTGAGGTAATCATTTTTTTTTACAATGAATAGCACTGAAGTGATTGCTTTTTAACTTGTTGCATAATGTCGTTTAGGGATTATATGCTAACTAAGCACGCCGGTGAGGAATGTAAGATTGAAAAATAATAAAATATGATTACATCAGATTTTTAGTGACTTAGATCGAAATTGACATTTAAGTGATTGATTTTTAAAAAAAAAGTGGCACTTAAGTGATACGAAAATAACTTTTGGCATAAAAATGAGCACTATACATATCTTATGACACTTTTAGTATCATTCTCCCCAATATAAGTTGTAATGACCCGACTCCAATCGCAACCAACGGCAATTATCGTTGCGTCGTCTCATCCTATTTCTTTTTTATCTTATTAATATGCATATGCGGAAAGATGAACAAACAAAACTCCCATATAGACAATAGCTAGAAATCAGGGAAGCATTACAACAAAACATACCACTTCATACGACATCGTTATATTTTATAAGCCCATTTTTCTTTATGAAAGTACTAGTATAAACACCTAGAGGGGGGTGAATAGATGTAAAAACATATTCTGCAAAATGTAGTGAAAACATTTACTTTTAACCTGAGTCTGAATAACAACAGACTTTTGAAACTGAGTCTGAAGAGTAGCAGACTTTGAGTGAGATCAGATTTTAGTAGTTAAATAGAACTACAAACGAAATAAAATAGTTCATGGAAGAAAATAAGAATACAAGATTTATAGTGGTTTGGCTTAGATCAAGTCTAAGTCTACTCTCCCACGCTAACAGTCTCCTTACTGGATTCCATTATGCAATCAACAAGAGATTACAACTTTAAGTGTAAACACTTAGTAGTAGATCACACTATCTCACTAAGTCACTATTTTGGTATTTCTCTCACGATCACAAACATTTAAGCTCACAGAGACAAGTGTATGATCGAAGATCGCTCAAACTTTGGAATTATAAATTTTACACTCCGTCTCTTACTTGCTCATCGGTCCTTCATCTCATTAAATACTCCTCCACTTCCAAACTAGCCGTTGAACAGTATCTTGAGGATCGTCTTCCAATCTACCCATTGGACAGATCTATATCTAAAAGATTTGGTAGCCATTGAGTGACAAAAGTAGAATCCAAAATTGATTCCGATCACCTATACAAACAAAATCTTGGTTTTTATAAGTAGAGCTTTCTTCGTATAGAAAGTTTTTGTCTTCAAGATTTAATTGTCAATCAATTAGATTGAGTCAATCAAATCAATCTTTGATGTAGAATCCAAGCTAGATCACTAGCCGTTATACATTTAGGGCTTGTGTTACGATCTGTCTCGTTCCTGATGTAAAGTTTGAGAGCAATAGACTTTACGATCTGAGTCTGAATGCGATAAACTTTACAATCTGAGTTTGAACATATTCTGCTTCTGAACAGATTTAGTTTTAAGGTCTGGACACGGTCTAAATAAGTTCAGCTTCAGCATAAAGTCCGTCTTCTAGTTCTTCATTCACGTTCAGTTTGGAATTTGTTAGAGTAGACAGATTTATGATGTAGAACAGACTTTGACATTAAAGTTTGGCAATCTTCAGACTTTGACACAGAAGTTTGGAAATCTTCAAAATGAACTTTGGACATGTGTTACGTTCAATCTTTTGGTTTATTCAAGTATAGACTTTGATGATATCATTTACATGTTCTATCACCTACATAGTCTATTACTCAACCATCAAACATGTTAGTAGCTTTTAATTTATTTTATCATCTTCAAAACATCATAAGGGATTTCTCTAACACACATGAGGCTAGTAAATTGTCGCCACCAATCATTGAGGTTTGTCGAGTCTTATTGATGGTCACAAGTTTGTTAGGCAAGATCTAGTTGGGGTCGCGGCTCAAACAAGATATGGTGAGTGGAAGGTGGCTAGGAATTGTAGAGGTTCGGCAAGGTTGATGGTTGTTGTGTCGAGCATCGCTGAGGTTGAAGGTTGACCAAGCCTTTGGTCTCTAGATCTATGTTGCATGAGGTTGCACGACCCCATGTAGTCTTGCCACACCTAAGTTGCGTGACTCAAATCCCTTGCCTAGGCTTGTGGCAATTCTCTACTCCCACGATGGAGATGACGACTAGTAGTAGGCCCTTTGTCTTTGTCTTTGTCTAACTTATTTATAATAACAACACACTTGGATGGTTGTTTGATCTCTAACTATGAGATACGATGTATGGCAGTGTGGAAAATTTTCCATCCTATCCATAACCATTTGGATACGATCGCTAATTTACCCATTTCCAAATTTGAGTGCATTACCTTTTATCAATATCTATAACTATTTGGATATGATCGTTGGTATATTTCATTACCAAATTTAAAGATAGATAATATAGGTTTGTGGATCACACTATCTAACCAAATATTATCCATTGTTTGAGGTAAGTCCTGCAATTTATTTACTACTTTATTGGGTATTAAATTGATGATATGTGCACCCACATATTCACCTTGCATGTTAGGAAGTAACAAAATGAATTGAAACTACCTATCAATTTTTTTTTTCATAAAAAGAACTGTACCAAAAGGGCATTGAAGAAATATAATATAATTAAGTCCTTGTACCCAAAATCTCTAGTTCATTGGAGCAAAGTATTTCTCCAAATACTTTATTTGGGTTTCTAATCAACCTGTCATAAACTAATTAGTAGCGATTTCAGAATGAAAATGATTTGTATGTTAAGAATTTAAACCCTAAGTTACAAATTGGTATGGGCCTAAGAGCGCCAATTCATTAGCTGAACTCCTAGATGGTGCAATAAAGTATCTATGAATGTATTGTTATAATGTTAAATACATATATCTATTGAAAATCTCAAGGTATTTAGTAAACTTTGATAAAGGTTGGGGGCATTCAATTATTAGCCTTAAAGATATGTCTTGTTATATATAAAGTTAACTATAAGGGAAACACATGTAATTTCATGGGAACCATAAGGATATTTTAATGGCACATTAGGTTTTGTGGCACTTAAAGAGAGAGAATGTGGACTAACAAAGGAAACAACATATAAGGTATCATTTCCTATGAGCTATTATCCATTTACCATACCACTATATTAAGCTCATATCGATAGAGTTAAAAAGCACTCATGACAATGGAAAAGCTTTGTGCGGTTACCATCATGATTAAGTGTTTGGAAACTTTATTGAATTAGATTAACTGTTAAGAATGATCTCTAGACTAGCATAAAGGCATGCACATATGGGATAATTTCAATTAGTATAGCTTAAGTGAGAGAATATAAGAGTTTTTTTTTTTATGTGGACTATATTAATTGAGATTGAAATTTACCATTTTACGAGATTAGTCTAATAAGGTAAAATATAAAGATTCTTAATTAGTCTAATATGTGGCTTGCTCATATAGGTTAAGTAACGCCTAGCCTATGATGAGAAAGTTTACGGCTAAAAACTATATAAATAGTGTTTGCGTCTTTTTTCTAACTCTAATGTATAAATAACATTACAAAAGGAGTAGTTACCAACGCTAATTCATGAGAGATAGTTTCATTAAGCCGGTGATATATATGGTAATAGATAAGAAGCATTTGAGCTCTGAATCGTCATTATTTAGCATCAAGAAAAATGGATTTCAAATCAGATGCATAAATCTCTTTTTCTTTATTACTGTATTCTAAATTTTAACTTTGGAGATCTTGGTTTGCGACTTACACTTTAAACTTTTGTTTGTTCAATTGAGTTCTTGAAATATATACTATTTTGTTCATATTGATCCTTTCGCTAAAAAAACTTATGACGTGGCTGTTAAAGCACCGATAAATGCCACGATGGCTTCCTAGTTGGCTATTTAACTTAGAAGGAAAAATAAGTACTTTTTGAAAATTCCAAAAAGAAAGTTTGAAATTAGAAAAGACAAAGAAGGAGACTTAAAAAAAAGTGCAGCTGCAGTAAGAGCTAACCTTCGCCGTCATTCCCGCACCCACCATCAGCAAAGCTCTCCGACGAGGTGCTGATATAGGTGGTCGAAGAAGCGTGGAGAAAATGTTCGAGCAGGTTCGAAGTCGAACTTGTCAAATCCAATTAAGATGGGGCCTTGGCAATCGTGGGCAATTTTGCTTCCACGCCGGCTTTTTATTGAAACAAAGCACCTCGCTCTCAAAACTCTGCCTTGAGCGTCGTGAACTTGCACCGTAAGTACCAAAACAAAGAAGAGCCCCAGTAAACAAGTGCAAAAGTAAAAAGAAGGCTCTATTTATTTCACAAAAATAAATATTTTACAAAATGTGTTTCAAAAATTTATTATATGTATTACTTAAAATAATTAGTTAATAAAAATATCTTCATTATTGTAAATGTATTAGTAGACAATGAAAATATTTTTCACTCATTTATTTTTGTAAGTGATATAAGTTATTACTTTTTGGGAATTCATTTTTACAATAAATAAATGAGGCCTTAATTGACAAATTGCTTTTAGAACCTAAGAGCTATCCTACTTTATTTGTGTTTACAATGAATTTCATGTAAATTTTAAGTGAATTTTTTCTTGAAATTATGAGCACTATATAAATTATAACACTTGTGATATCATTCTTCTATAAATTTGTAATCTCAAAGCCATGAGACCCAACTCGCTTGAACGTCTCTCTCATCACCGCACTTCTTTTTACCTTTTTTTTTTTTTTTTTTTTTTTTGGTTGCAGAATCCTTTTTCTCATTACCGGAGTTACGTAGTTTTTCAAAGTTTTTGAACTTGAATAGATTTTTTAATGGGGTCTTGATAGGAATTTGCGGGAGACAGATCATGAGAGGTTCCACTAGCACCCAATCTAGTCAAATCAAGCTGACATGATCATCGGACCCTGACAAAGTATTGCGTGGAAAAACGTTTTGCCTCCACGAAAGGCCATTGTGGAAGCTACACAAGCCGTTAAAAAAAAAAAAACGTCTACCAGCAAAATATAAAATACAAGAACATGCCTCCAAAGGACCATCCAATATGACTGGTGTCAGAGACTGATGGCACATCAGCTCAAATTGGTCAAGTCACATATCTTCCTCTAATCGCCACATCAGCTCAAATTGACCAGAGACTGACAGATATCAAATGGACTTGATTAGAAAATTTAGATAAATTTCAAGAATTAATTATAATAAATAAAAAGTTCAATAATTTTATTGAAAAAATGCATATTTTAAAGATGAAAATTGTGATCTTATTTTGTGCGCATGTTTTTTCTAAGTATTCGCGAACATCAAAATATTGTGATGTTAATGACCAAAAAAAGGTCTATACCTATCCCTCTCAGCTATTCTTTTACCTAGAATAAAAGTTTCCCTTCTTGTAGTGAAAGAGTCTCATGTTTGGTAAAAAAAATTATTGGAATACATTCACTAAAAGTCCTAAAATTTATCATGAAATTGAAATTAAGTTTTAAAACTTATCAAATTGGTTCAATCGAGTCCTTACATTAATTTTTATTCATCCAATTTTAGTAACAAAAAATGTCGATATGATTTTTTTAATATTTTATCTTTCCAAGTGGTAATGACATGGCTAAATCATGAAGTATAAGACTAAAATGATATCGTTTTTTGGTCTAGATCTAATTTTTAATACTAATTTTATTTCAATTAAATTTAAAAAATAAGCTCTAAAAACAAAGTCAAGCCGACAAAGCTATAACCCTTCCATTGCTAGGAGGGGCCAGATTTAGGTGAGGGCCAACAACCCTTACCCAATCTAGGCAAGGGTCGGGGAGGGCTATGACCCTCACCCAAATCTAGGCATGATGTTGGCAAGGGTCGTTGGGCCTTGGTCAAGGGAGGGTGGCAACTCTTGCCCAAATTTGGGCTTGATGTCATCAAGGGTCGCCAGCCCCTGGCCAAGGCCCAATGATCCTTGTCTGTTGTCCTCCACCCTCACTAATCACTCTCGGCAATGGTGGGATGGTGACACCGTGGGCTTGCAGTCCTCCTCACCTAACTTCTCTCTCTCTATTTTTAAATTTAGTTTTTTTTTTAAAAATAATTTAAGTTAAATTAGTATAAAATTAATAATAATAAAGTTACGTCTAGATTTTACGTTAGTCAAATTGGACGGAGTTAGCAAAAAGACTCAATTGAACCAATTTAACAAATTTTATAACTTGATTGTACTTTTTAAAAATCTTAAAACTTAATTGCACTTTCGTGATAGGTTTTAAAATTTCTAGTGAGCATATCCCAAAATTGTTTATCACATAGCAAATGTCATTCATTTTGCAGTAGAAGATCCAATTTATGGTAAAAAAAAAGTCATGAGCGGCAAATCCTAACCGTCCTTGGTAAATGCAAGTTGCTTCGTGAATATAAGTTGGTTTTAGTGGAAGCAACTTAGTTTTTGCAAACATAAAGTTTGTTTTTCTCGTTTACTACTTAAAAGTAATTTAGCATCAATACTGCTCAGAGGTTGTCAATGGTGGGGCCTGGCCCGAGCCCACCCATTGACAAAAAATTGCATAGTAGTTTGCAAGCTGGGTGAGGCTTGGGCCCAACGGGGCCAGGTAGGACCTAATCAATACAGGCCCTTGCCTAGGCCCGAACAAATATGCTTTAGGCAGGCCCATCCACTATTAAATTAACTACCAATAATTACAACTTATTGATTAAAAAAATTATTTTACTTCAAATGAAAAAAAAAAAAAAAAAACTATTGATATGTATGGATCACCACGAGTTCATGAGCTGTATCGCGGATAAATTAAAATTTACCACTAGCTATTGGGTAAGATATAACTTGTTTTCACTGAACCCTAATCGTTCTTGCTAAATACTAGAGTTCATGTAAGTGGTTGAATATGATATTTGGGTTATGTGCCATGTGGATTATTGGTTGAATATGATATTTGGATCATGTACCATGAGAATTAGCGGTTAAATATGAATTCCTTTTTAGCATATGTTGTTCTTAGTCAACATAGGTTGCTTTTTTATAAAACCAACTTGTTCTTGCTAATTATAAATTATCGTTTTTCTCATTTGTTTTTATAATAACGTAGCATTATTACTAACGATAGCTCTACTTTATCGAGTAAAAAGTTCATTTGAATCCACCAGAAATGAAAAAGGTTTGTTACAAGTTCATGAGCCTTATTATGACTAAAAATAACGTTTACTATGGAGAAATAATGTTTACCACTAGTTATGATTGGTTAAAAATAACTTGCTCTCAAGAAATCCTAGTTGTTCTTGATAAATGCAAGTTGTTCTTGGCAAATACAAATTGCTTTCGAAAAATACAAGTCGTTCTTTGTAGAGATTAGTTACTTTTGCTATTAACTTGTTCTTGATAAGTATAAATTTTTCAAAGTTGATTTTGATTTTCTTATAGTTGAACTCGCTATATTAGCTGACTGCATGCTTCAAGCTCAGAAAAAGGTTTGGCCACAAGCTTTGTCTGAAAAATCTATCTGATGACCTTGGGGTGCAGCCAATGAATAGAATGGTCAAAAACCAAACTGAGTATTTCTTTTCTAGTGCAGGTTTGAAATTTCTTTGCCATGGTATCATTGCCCACATATATAAACAAACTGAGAATTTCTTTTCTTGGGTATTTGTTGTTTTGAAAATTTTAATTGATGCGTCTTCCACAGTGCGTAAAGGAAGCTTCATGGCATTAAACTCATGAAAACGATGGATCGTGATAATGTGCAATGTGCACAGTGAAGGATAGAACTGTGCCGCATTCGAATCAACTCACGCTTGAAGAATTGAAGCCTATTGCGTTCCTTAAAATGTGATGCCCTAATTATGCTTGACATGATGTTTTAAGGAGATTCGGGTGATATTCATTTATCTCTCACCTTTCTCCTCTTCTTGAATTAAACCGAAACTAGGTTTCCAAAGACTGGAAATACTCTTGCGAACATGTTGGGAGTTCAATTTTTAGTTGTCTCTAGTATGTATCAGCATTCTCACATACTTAACATCCCGCTAAGAGTGGCGATATGCAGTTCGTATTCTTCGAGGGTTAACTGCTCAATGACAAGGCCATTGCTGGTTGGAAGATTGACAATAGTATTTCTTAATTCTGGCCGTGCTAGTGCTAGAAGAATTTATGTCTAAATATTTTGGTAGGACTTTGTACTAGTGTGCACGCCTATTGTGAAGTCTCTTAGCACTAGCATGACAACAAGATAGTACTTCTCCCTAATTTTTGGGCCATCATCTATCATGTAAGAATTATATTCCCAATCTTGTGAGTGAAACACGATAGGGTGACATAGTTTTACAAAGTTGGTATCATTACACGAGTGAATATGTTTATACAATGATAAATGAATCTATAGATCCAATCGATGTGATTCTTATTTTTTTGGCCAAAGGAGATTTCTATTCATTATCAAAATGATACATGAAATGATCCATAAAAAATCTCGATTTACATGTTTTTGTTAAGTTTATATTGAAATTGAAATTGAAACTATAATTCTTTTAGCTCAATTTACGTGTTCTTATTAAATTTATCTAATAGAGTAAAAGAAAAAAATAACAAGGGAATTGCAATAGAACTGATTACACATGGTGCATGTGCAGATTTACTCTTCTTCTTTTAGTTAATCACACTAGTTGTGTGATAATTGTAAAAGAGGTCCTAATGTTTTGACAGTTGATTAGTTGAGTTGTAGTCAATTGAATTCTAAATGTTTTGATAAGGATGGAATTAAGTACTAATATCATTGCCGGTGACCTTTAATGACGAGACAGTTATATTCATTTAGATTTTTATGAAATGAAGCATCATTTTGACCACATTCAGAAATAAAACATATGCATCTTCTTGATCAATTAGAGAATTTGATTATGGAAACCAATCAAACAAATAAAGCATAATTTAACCTGAACAGATGGGAAAAACCAAAGCATATGATCTTGTTTTTTTCCCGAGTCACATAAAACTCATGAAAATAATTTCCAAGTGCAAAAAGGGGACCACAGATCACTGTAGTCAAGGAAGAAACCACGTGCTAACATCTTGAATATTAGATAGTGTGCCTTCGCCGTAGTCAAATGATGATACGAAGATGAGGAAGGCGATTAATCTTCATCCCTTGACTTGATCAAGCACCACATATCAGAGTATACTTAGGCACGAGTGATAACCATTTTGTTTATGAAATCAAAATTTTATTTCTTTTCAAAGACGAGTTTTTCAACAAAAATACGCGTTTGATAATAATATAAAATTTATATTTTCAAAACAAAAAGTTGTTTGATAATGATATAAGATTTCTCCCTCTCGGGCAGCCAACAGGCAGCAATGGATGATAAAGAAATAAAATGATTATCATGTACGCCCTTACTACCATATTCTCTCTTTCTTAACCTCTTCCTAAAAATGTCTTGGAATTCATGGATGGATAGATACTGACCAAAAATGTGTTGGAGTTATCCCACATCAGATGTGGAAGAGGGAGGTAGTCAATTTATAAGTATGAGGAAAAAGTTCATCATTTGAGTTTGCTTTTGAAGTGACATAAATCCAATACTACCCAATAGTAGTATCAAAGCCAATTTGCCAATAAGACTCGGTTTTGACCTAAGCCCAATGGGTGAGAGAGAGATTGTTAGTATTTATCTTCGACCTAAGCTTGATGTGTGAGGGAGAGATTAGAAGGAGCATATGGTTAGTTTATAAATTTGAAGAAAAATTCCATCCTTTAAGATCAACTCTTCGGGTGAGAAAACTCAAGGCCACCCAACAAAATGATCTTCCTAATCAATAGCGTTCCATACGCCGTGCTTTTCCAACCGAACAACACGTCTTGAATTGGTCCATCCATCCATCCCACATAGTGGACTGGCCTGCCTAGTTTTGACTCAGTCCACCCCTCCAATAGGTCTTGACTCGGTCCTTCCATCCATCCATCCATCCATCCCACATGGTGGACTGGCCTGCCTAGTTTTGACTCGGTCCATCCCTCCATAATATGCAGCCTTGAAAAGGTCCTTAGCAAGACCTTAAAAGGTTATGACCACCAAAAAAGGTTGGGTACAGCTAGGTAAGGGGCTGGAAAAAGATTCCTTCCCCACGGGGGGCCCGCCAAGGGACCCTTTTTACAAGGTTTTCCTCGCCCCCCCGGCCTAAAGAGAGGAGGCTGACCGCTTAAGTGCGAGGCTGAACCTCTCTAATGACGGTTCTGGGATCCCATAAGGATCCCCATCCATCCATCCATCCCACATGGTGGCCTGGTCTGCCTAGTTTTGACTCGGTCCACCCCTCCATAATATGCAGCCTTGAAAAGTTTTCCTTTGGTTGGGTCGTTAACATTGAATAAAGAAAACTCTTTGTCAGTCGGTTGCCTTGGACTATTAATCAATCTATTGTTTTTTCTTTTACCTCACAGCCTCCGATGGGGGCTGGTTGGCTCTGCATGCAAGTCTTTGCATGTAGCCTTCTCATTATATTTAGTTCAGTTTATTTCAGTTGCATTACTTTCCCCGGCATAATCTATACATAACCTACTATATAACAAATTCAAGCAGTGTTAGGATTTCTTGAATCTCGTCATTGTGTTCATAATGGGCCATCGATGAGAGATTGGTCGGAAGAAATTATCTCTAATCATTCCTTCAAATGGCGGGTTATGTATACTTTTAATCAAATGCACATCTGAATGAAATACTATGTAACCCACTAAAATTACCCTTCCGAAGTCTCAGGAATGAGGATACATATGTGGCAAAGTTACGGAGGAGCATTTGATTTGGACAGATTAAAGTCACTCAATAGACACCCGTCAAACCATTGAAATGGCAATGAAAATCGTGTCAAATGCTGGTACGAGAAACGCGTTATGCACTTCTATTATCAATTAGAATAGTTGGTAGAATAATCTCTGATTATAGGAAATTTCTCCGGTTCTACCCAGAGAAAAACGCTGTGCAACGAAGGGGTCTTCCGTGACACTCGGACTCGGCCATATATCCTCCAGAATCACATAGGTTAGACACTTCTCTTAAACTCGGGCAGTATACTTTAGTTCCTGAAGATGGAGAGGAGGGATTCATTGGATGGAACAATGGCATCAGCAACAAATAGGCATGATGCCGAGTCATTGCTGGGAGCTGAATTTGAGGTGTTCTTGAATTTTAGAGGGCCTGACATTCGCCTGAATTTTGCCGACTGCCTCTATCACTCCATGGATGGTGCTGGGATTCGTGTTTTCAGAGACCATGAAGAGATCAGAAAAGGCGAAGCTGTTGGAGGCATACTGGAGCACGCAATTAAGAGCTCCAAAATCTGTATGCCCATCTTCTCTAGAAACTATGCATCTAGTTCATGGTGTCTTCGCGAGCTTGCTTACATGGTGGATTGCTTGAGAAATAGAGATGACAAAGTGATGATCTTGCCGATTTTCTTTGACATGAATCCTGATGATGTCAAACTCAAAACCGGTTTGTACCATGACGCTCTACACAAGCACGAGCAGAAGTTTGGCTGCCATGTAGTGCAGCAGTGGAAAGAGGCTCTGAGAGAGGTTGGTCTTATCAAAGGATGGCATCTCAAAGATGGAGGGTAAGGTTATAATTTTTTTTTTTTTGGCTTATTTTAATTAGATATTTAACTGCTGTAAGTATAAAAGATCAAGAAAGATTTTCATCCTTACATCAAAAGTTAAAACTATTCATTGCTCTATCTTTCACCAACTTATCACTCAATTCACACATATTTAATAACTATCCATACAAGGAATTAATTTTGTATTACGTTTTAGACTCTCTTCATTTCGCGAAAAACATCTGAATTTTCCGGCGTTCGTTTAATAGAAAATGAACTGATCGGAAAAACATTTTCCATTAGCGGAAAATGTTTTCCACTTTTCAAGATGATGAAAATATTTTCCTCACTCACTTTCTCTTATCTTACACCCATGTTAACTTTTTCATCTTTCTTTTTTTTTTTTTTTTTTTTTTTTTTTTCCATTTTTTAAAAATCAAAATTTTAATTATTTTTCTTTTCTTTTTTTCTTTCTTTCTTTTAAAATTTTTACTTTTGTCTTGGTTGATCACTGACCACAATGACAGCTAGCAACTAGCTTCGGACGAGCTCGAGGCTTGCCTAATTGGCGACAAGCCAAGCGAGCTAGGAAGCTAGGGCTCTAGCTCGCCTTCGACCAGTTGTCAACCAAAAAGAAGATAAAAAGGAAAGAGGAAATAAAAAAAATTTAAAAATTGATTTTTTAAAAAATTAAAAAATTGATTTAAAAAATAAAATAATGGAAAATATTGAAAAATAGTGTATGGAGGAAAATATTTTCTTTTCTTACCGAACAATAGAAAATATTTTCCACTTCATTTTCAAATTTTAGCCGAACACTAGAAAATAATTACATTTTCCGCGAAACGAATGAAATCTTAGTCATAGAAATTAATATTATTGTTGGGGAGGAAGGGGGCAATTTATTAATAATTGATTTTCTTCCTTTATATCTGCAACGGATATGTTCAAATCCTTATGGGAGGGCGGCAGTTACCCGACCTTGCCTTCCTCTCTTCGAGGCTGGCTTGTGTTTAGTTTACAATATTCTTGAGCTTTCTAGGTTAATATTCTATCTACAACCTTTCTAATTGGACTCCTTGTATCAAATATGACAGCCAAGGTGAACTCATTAGATTAATCGTGATTGAAGTTTTGATCAAGTTGAATAGAAGAGACAAAAACCTGCCCGATCATTTAGTTGGAATTAATTATTGTGTTGAAGACGTCATGCACCTTTTAGATGAAGGTTCTCCCGATGTACTTTATCTAGTAATCCATGGTATGGGGGGCATCGGTAAGACGACTCTTGCCAAGGTTGTCTTTAACCAAATTTCTTGGCGGTTTCATGGCTGTAGCTTTCTTTCGGATGTTCGAGAAGCTTCAAAGAGTGGCAAAATCGTTCAATTGCAAAAACAACTATTGTCAGAAATTCTAAACTTCAAACCAATGGAGATTTTTGAGTCTGATGCAGGAATTAACCAAATTAAAAGGAGATTCCGCAACAAGAAAGTACTCATTGTTCTTGATGACCTAAATAAGTGGGACCAACTTGCAAAACTCGCTGAAAAGCGTGATTGGTTTGGTTTAGGGAGCAAAATTATTATTACAACAAGGGACACCAACTTTTTGCCGATCGAAGAGGGGAACCAAGAAACTAATGTCCCAATGCATTTCAAAGAGTTTAAAATCTATCAAATGAGAGAATTGCACCATCACCATGCTCATTTGCTTTTTAGCAAGCATGCTTTCGGAATGGATTCCCCTATAAATGATTATGATGATATTTCTTGCGATATCGTTCGCAAAGCTGGTGGACTTCCTCTAGCTCTTGAGGTCATCGGTTCCTCTCTTTATTGCAAAAGCAAATGACATTGGAAAGACACATTGAAGAAATTAAATTTGGTTCCCATGCAAGATGTCCTTGCTAAATTAAAGATTAGTTTTGAAATGCTTGAGGATGCACAAAGAGAAATTTTCTTGATATTGCATGTTACTTCATTGGTGAAAAGAGAATCCATCCACATTATGTGTGGAAAGCATTGGATTTTTTCCCAAGGAGTGATATCATTGTTCTCATCCGTTTGTTATTGATAAAGATTGTCAATGATAGACTGTTGATGCATGACCTCCTTAGAGATCTTGAAGAGAAATTGTTCAACAAGAAGATCTCCAAGTTTTTGAGAAGTGTAGTAGACTATGGTGTCCTAAGGTTGCGTTGGACATAGTGTAGACTAGAAAGGTAAACATTAATCATAATTGGTGTCTTGTCAATCAAGAAAAATCTGCTTATAGTTTAGAGTATATTTCTGGATGTGTTCTTTTTTGTGAGTTGCATATCGTAGAAAACTAAATTTATTTGCTTAGAGTAAAATGAAGGTAATATCATGATTTATATCTAGCAAAATATGACAAATGCTCACATTTACAATCTGAAAGTAGATCAATCAGAAGAGTTGGGTGGAATGGGTTTGTTTTTTTTTTTTTTTTTTTCTTTTTTCACTATAGAAAATCAAACATATGCCTTTTCATGTTGTAGGGAACAGAGAACATCATAGCACTCAAACTAACTGGACTTTCCAAAGAGCATGACTTTACAAGTGATGAGTTTTCATGGCTCCCAAGCTTAAGGTTCTTGGAATTAGAGGGGGAAACTTGGTAGGAGACTTTAAGAACATTCTCTCGAGTCTACAATGGCTCTCTTGGCGCCATTGCCCTTTAGAGTTGCAGGTAGTCAATCTATGTTTATGGAACTTAATCGTGCTCAAGCTTTTAGATAGTGACATTCTAGAGAATTGGAATGGATGGGGCCCATGCTTGGTATGGTTTTGAATCACATATGTACCTTTGCTAATATTTGCCTTGCTTACTTTTCTAATTCTATTTTGTTTTGTAGGCAAATCGTGACTTGAAAGTTATACATCTCATGAGATGCTATCTCTTGACAACTCCTGACTTCTCAACATGCTTGAATTTGAAGATACTAGTTCTTGATGAACATTGTCCAAAGTCACTACAAATTGGTAGCTCTATTGGCAAGTTAGAGCACCTAAAGCACTTAGAAATAATTGCAGCCCAAGTTCAACCATCAAGGCTGTTAGCAAGCCATCATTTTGACTTGTTTGCAGTGCCATCTGCAATATGCAGTCTAAAGTATCTGTCAAGTCTAAAGCTAGAGGGGCAGTGTATGCGAGAGCTTAATCCATCTATTGGAGAGATGGCAGGTTTGACATGTTTGTCTTTAAAGGGTTGTAATCAGCTCAGAATACTTCTAGAATCCATTGGGAAATTGAAATCGTTGCTTCAATTGAATTTGTTGTACACAAGAATCAAAGAGTTGCTAGTTTCTATTGAAGATCTTAAAAGGTTGGAGCAAATGAATTTGGGATTCACTCAGATAAGGGAGCTACCAAGCTCCATTGGAGGACTAAAATCATTGCTCAGCTTAAACTTGCAGCGTACAAAGATTACAGAACTACCTGCTTCTATGGGATATCTTAAAAGGCTTGAGTGCTTATTTATGGCTGGGAGTAAGATAAAAGAATTACCGAAGGTCATAGGGATGTTGGAGAATCTTAGAGTATTGGAATCCTGCAATTGCAAAATCTCGATGGGGAAATCCCAAGCGAGATTGGGCGAGTCTCCACGTTGGAGGTGCTAGACGTATCAGGCAGCAAGGTGAGCAGAATGCCAACCACCATTAATCAGCTATCTTATCTTCGAGAACTTCGTTTCGGAGATTGTCATAAGCTTGAAAGGTTGCCAGAACTTCCTGCAAGCCTAAAAGTTCTCTGTTTCGGAGCGGGGACTGTGCTTGGCACCCCTGGACAAACTTCATCCAAGTGGATGGGGAAGTCAGCAAAACTGGAGGATTGGAATGTAACATGGCCTCCTCAGCTTTGGGCACTTAGCATATATTGTGATGATCCTCGATCTCTCACAGGGCTCCCTACCAGTCTTTCTCTTTTGGAATTAAGAGATGTCCAGTCACCGATAAAACAGCCATTCTTTTCCAATTTGAGATATTTGAAACATTTGTCCAAGTTAACACTCTTCAGATGTTGGTTGAAAGAGATCGAGTTTGATCAACTGGAGAATCTCCTTCGTTTGAATGTGGCTGAATCTGAACCTCTAATGAGGCTATCAGGTCTATCAAGGTTAGGGAAGCTTGAAGAGCTGATAGTGAGAAGTTGTTCGTAGCTAATTGAGATTCAAGATTTGGGAGAACTACAATCGTTAAAGAAATTATTAATTAGGAAATGCAGCTCCATAAAAAGGTTACCTGATCTATCAAACCTATATAAGTTGCAGACATTGCACCTCTTTAATTGTGCATCACTGCAAGGTTTGCCTGATATACCAAATAAATGTCATCCCTCTGTTCGTGGATGCCCAATGTTAGGCGAGTCTGCTGACAATGGACGTGAATCAGGTGTGAGGTTTACTCAATCGATCAAACTTAAAGAACGGAAGGAATTGGAACAATTGGAAGCATCATCATCAGTTTCAGCACTGCGTCTCCATCAAAAAGGTCTATTGATCTATCAAAACCTTGAGGTGTAATTCAAAGGTTGTGTGAGATGTGCACCTTCTCTCCATGGATAAATTACAGTAAATCTAATAGAACATTCTTCTCGCAAAGTTGGTTTTATTATTATTGTATCTCCTTTTTATGGCGCAATATATATGATCTAGCAAGTGAGTTTGATTAATGTCTGGCTTTTCAATTTTCATTTTAAGTTTGAATTGGGATCTTCATAAGTAGTAGAAAAGCACAAAAGCTCTTTTTCTATGATTCACTTGCCTATCCACGAAGACATTTACTAATCTAATATTGAGTCAAATCTAATCCAATTGGATAATGTCATCCATCTCATCTAATAATCTGAAAAGTACATTGGTGCTTCAAGGGAGAGACCTATGCTTTTTTGACTCTTGGTACTCTCCTCATTTCACGGGTACTTTAATTTGCCTTATTCTCTTCATTTTCCTCTTCCCATCTCATTTCTTTGTTTTGTTGTCTTTATTAAAATCTGTCTCGAATTTGAACCAACGAATGAATCCTGACTCGAGATATGTTGTTATTTGTGGACATCTGAATTTGTGCCATAAAATTACATATGTCCTATTTTGGTGTTAAAGTCCAAGTTGGATATTCTCTGATACCAAATTTGAATCCGGCAGGCAAATTAGAGGAGGAAAGGTAATCAACAACTTGTATTCGGACTGTTGAAGCTTTTGAACTAATATCGGAAGTCCTACGTGTGCAAGAATTGCAATTACTCGGTCAACTGGTTTCCTTTTGTTGACCAAGACGTAACAAAATTGGACTTCTTCTCTGTGGCGGTGATACTAAAATTCGAGGGTTTATTTTTGTGGGTCTTGCTTCTATATATATATAAAGCAAGTCTTGCCGTGGCCGTGAGGTCTTTCTTGAAGTGCCGTTTGTGTACAAGTGCTTGGTGAACGAAGACGCATAAGGAAACTCGCGAATTACATTCATCAAATTAGTGTTTGTAGCTGTGAAATCTTGTGGTAAGATTTGTGAATTTCTTTGTAAGATTGAAAAATTATTTAGCAAGAAATTCAAGGCTAAACATCACATGAGTTATTAGATGTAATTGGGGCTCGATAGTGTTTAAGTAACTTGAGTGTGTAATTTCCATTATATCGCTTGATCTATATTGTAATTTATTGTTGTTTTTTCCGTGGACATAGGTCACTATAATCAAACCACATAATTCTAGTGTTTGATTTATTTAAATTATTCTGTCTATTTTATTATTTGATTGCTCGCTTTTTGCAACATTCTCCTTTCAAACAGTCAAGCAACTTTTTGTAATTTTCTTCCTGTGGACTTAAAGATGCATATCTACATTTTCTTCTATTTCTTTTCTTAAGCTAACTTAATGGAATAAACAAATAAAGAAACGCCAATAATTTTTTAAAGAAAAATCACATCAAGGTTCATCATAATAGTATTAAATAAGTAGACATAAACTCGTCTCCACGGAGTGACAAAATTTCGGGGACAACAATTTATTGAGGAAAATCACAAATTAAAGCTACATGAAAAATATCAAGACACATGTCATTTACCACTTCAATGGTGAGAGGAAATTAAACTAAAGTAGAAGATTTTTATAATTAGCATAGCATGATCGTAGTAAACTCGGCTCTAAAATTAAAGAGGCTAAATTCAAATTATCTAACAACAAAAAGTTTTATGAATAAATACTGTATTAGGACTAAAAAACTATGGTATTGTAAAAGGGGATAAAGGCAACCCTAGTCCCTAAACTTTTGCTATATATCTAATTGAATCTTTAAAACGTTTTTTGGCCAATTGATCTCTAAACTATATACCATTTTTCCCATATTATTCCTTCTATTTAGAAACTGTTGATAGCCGTTAGGGGTTCGTTTGGTAACACTTCCGTTTCGGAAAACAATTTCTTTTTAGAAATAGTATTTTTCTATTTCTATTCCCCGGAATAATTTCTGAGTAAAATAATGCGTTTGGTAACTACACAAAATTTCTAATCTCGGAGTGAAAAAAGAACAAGAATGCATTTGGTACAATTCACAAATTTTTTTGTAATGTAGAATTTCTTTTAATTTTTTAATAATTTTTTAAGATTTTTTCTTTTTTCCTTTTGTTATTCTTCCTTGCCGCCACCGTCGACTGTTGCCAAAGGGGGCGGCAGCAGTGGGTGGCAGTGGGGGCCAAGGAGGAAGAAAAGAAAAGAAAAGCTTATTTTTAGAAATTATTCCCGAGAGCAAAAAACTACTTTTTTCTACTTCTTATTTCTATTCTAAAATTTATTCCCTAGCCACTTTTCTATTCAGGGAAATAAAAAAAAATTAATTGACATTACTAAACACATTTATGTTCTTTTTTTATTTTTTATTTTTATTTTGGGGAACAAAAGAATATAAATTTGGAGATATGGAAACGTTACTAAACAGGCCCTAAATCACCATTACATAACATGATGGCATCCTAGTTGGCTATTTCAATTAGAAGAATACAATAAGCATTTTCTGAAAATTCCAAAAAAGAAAGTTTGAAATGAAAAAAACCAAAGAAAAATTAAACAAGAGCACCTGCAAATGAGATCCAAACTTCCATCATCCTGGCGCACACCAACAGCTAGCTCTCGGCGAAGCGAAACTTAAGGTGCCAAAATTGGTGGTCAAAAATCATGGAGAAGGTGCTCAAAGAGACTCTAAGTCGGACTTGTCGAATCCAGATCTGTTGTGGCAATGCCAATCGTGGACTTTTTGCTTTCATGGTTGGTTTAATTAAGACAGAATTTGGCTCCTAAAACTCTCTATTTGACCATAGTGAGTGTTATAAAAACAACAAATCGCACAATAAAATAAATAAAATAAGAAAATATATTAGAAATCGTATGTACATGATCCAGTCGCTGAGACCTATGACCATAAAAAATAGAGCAACACAAAATTCTACTATAAATCACGCCGTACAATGAATATTACAATCACATTCGAAACACTATGATTATTTTCCAGCCCCCAATATGTTTGGCTATACATTCACGCGGTCTCAATTTTCTTTAATTAGCCGCTATTGCTCATAAATTACATCTTCAGTGTTTGAAGTCATGAAAATCTTATGTTAACATTTATGAATTCCTTTGTAAGGTTGAGAGATTACTTTGTGAACAATGCCCTTCTTATATATAGATAAGAGTTAGATCCGAAATTAAAAAATTCTTTTTCAAAGAACCTAGTTAAACTAGAAAACCGCTCAAAGTAGAAACCAACTCAAATTAGGAAACCTATTTAAATTAGGAAAGTATCCTTTTCAGGATAATAATTAGAGATATATTATCAACAGTGAGCCTGCACCGAAAGCGCCAATACAAAGAAGAACCCAAAAAGAACAAGAGTAAAAGTAAAAGAGCAACGCTGATCTAATTAATTAATTATAAGGTCTGGGGTTAAGAGTTCTTAGGCCCAATTTTCTTGAAAACACCAAAGACCCTTGGACGTTTATACTCGTTGCCAGGGTTCTTGGATCTCCATGCGCCCTCCTTCGACTTGTGGTGAGCCACATTTTGCAGGATTGAGCACGCGCTGGCGAGGATGGTTGCAACCTCACTTCAGCAACGTGGAGAGGGGCGACTTTTGCCTGCTTCCCTGCTGTCGCTCTTTCTCTGGTATTGGCCCTAGCCAACGGTGACATGTGCGAGAGATCACAGGCGGTGGTGCTTTCCCCTTCAAATCTGACGAAAGATGTCGGACGCCCGTTGGTGCCTAGGCAGTGGTGCCCCCGTCCATCCTCCCTCTTCTCTTGTCTCCCTCGCTCTTTAGGGTATATGATTTTGGATTTTGTACTGTCTCATCTTTATTATGTATCAGTAAGTGAATTCAGTCATTATCACTATGTTGCTGATATGTTTTGCCACGTCAGAATTCCATCCATATACTTGACGGGAGGACCAAAATGAGCGAAAACCTACATGTTCAAGGGCTCGGATGGTAAAAAAGAAAAATGTCTAAGGATCTGATTGTACAGTTTGAAAAATTAGAGGGACCAATGGTGTTTTTATCTCATAAAAAATTGAAATCTTATCTCTATTTAACAATGCTCTTCTTTTGGCCTCTTCCCTAGAAAAGGATCTCAACTTTCGCCCGAGATAAATTTGTCCCTTTCAAGCATCTCACAATAAAACTCCAACTTTCAATCGGAAGACGAATCTGGTTATTGCTAGACTTGTTGTTAAACTTAGCTTGTGTGATATTCGATCCATCAAATGGAAGATGATGTTGTTGAAATACATATATAAGTTGTGTTAGAAAAGTCCTACATTGGAGAATTGGTATTGCTTTGAAGCAGTTAATATATTTAAATTGACTTATAACTCGTTGATTTAATCTATTGAGTGAAAGTGGATTTGATTGGATATGTTGACGGTATCAAATTTGGGCTCTTTCTTGGCGATCTCTTGAGTGAAGTTATCAGAATTCTGCACACTCCCAACAAATTGTATTAATGGCAAACTTTATAGGGAGATTGTTGAAATGTACATATAAGTAATGTTAGAAAAGTCTCACTCTTAGTGTGGTGCACAGCTCTCTCTCTCTCTCTCTCTCTCTCTCTCTCTCTCTCTCTCTCTCTCTCTCTCTCTCTCTCTCTCTCTCTCTCCGTTTTTGCCACGTTGGCAAATGTGGCCGTTGTCATTGGCCACATTGTCCTCCTTTGACAAATTGGACGCCATGTAAGCTGAGTCTAACGGTGACTTAATTTGTCCCTCAAATGAAAGATAGAGTTTTTCGTAGGTGCTTGAAAGTTGTGGCCAAATGTGTCCTTGGGCAAAAGTTGGGGCTCTTTCTTGGCGATCTCTTGAGTGAAGTTATCAGAATTCTGCACACTCCCAACAAATTGTATTAATGGCAAACTTTATAGGGAGATTGTTGAAATGTACATATAAGTAATGTTAGAAAAGTCTCACTCTTAGTGTGGTGCACAGCTATCTCTCATGTACATATAAGTAATGTTAGAAAAGTCTCACTCTTAGTGTGGTGCACAGCTCTCTCTCTCTCTCTCTCCGTTTTTGCCACGTTGGCAAATGTGGCCGTTGTCGTTGGCAAATGTGGCCGTTGTCATTGGCCACATTGTCCTCCTTTGACAAATTGGACGCCATGTAAGCTGAGTCTAACGGTGACTTAATTTGTCCCTCAAATGAAAGATAGAGTTTTTCGTAGGTGCTTGAAAGTTGTGGCCAAATGTGTCCTTGGGCAAAAGTTGGGGCTTTTATGAGGAAGTGAAAGTCCAATTTAAACTCTAGTTAGATAACCTAGTCCCACTATTTGTGAAAAATACTATTTAATGTGAAATCGAATCCTTATCTTGATTTCTCTTTGTTTCACTGGAACTCAACTTGACGAAATATCTTGCACCAAAGTTGCTCTTCGATTTTTGCTAGGGAAACAGGTTCTATGGTGACTCCAAGCAAGAAATATCATAGGTAGACAAGAAACAATGATAACTTCTCTTCAAACAGAACTATATGTACACAAATCATATCAGAATTTAATTGGTCATAAAGCGTGAACAAAGACGTTACTTCGGAATTTAATAAAAAAATGCCACACTTAGGATGAAGATATACTCTAGAATTTAATTGACGACGTGGGTCTAGAAATTACAACTAAAAAAATGTTAGAATTCAATCAACGGTGCAAGTCTGGAAATTAAAATTACAATACAGGACAATAAAGATAACTAAAAGATAGTAAATTTGTTTGTTTATGCGCCGGGGAATGGATCTCCAATGGACAAACAAAGGCATTTATAATGATTGTGTCATAATCATCTTTGATCAATTCTCCTACGGTTGTAATAATGTTCCCATATCTCCAAAAGTCTTTTGCACATATTTTCATAATGCCATTATCTTGTCTCCAAGCGGTTGTTCCTTTGAAATTGCGTTCCAATTGCTCCGCAACTTCCATTACTTCATTCTCCAATGACTTCAAATCCATAATTACATCTTGATACACTTTATGCGTTCAACTTCTTTCAAATGCCTCAATTGGTAATCCATTGCCCTTACTAACTAATAACATTATCGACTATCATTAACCATTTGCTCATTGTATATCGAAAACCGATCTATAATGGTCATCAATGTGCATTAATATTGATACTAATCCTTGTAGTCATTGACAAAGGGTCACGTGCTTAATACTCCAAACCTAATCATGCGCTTATCCATATCAACGGCTTGGGCCAATTTTTGGTCGAAACACTCTCAAACTTGAAATGTGTGGAATTTGAAATCTATGGATCCCGATTGACCGGATGTGGCTTCAGTACCCTTATAAAAGAGAGAGAGAGTTGCCGGCGAAGGAATCAATGAACCGCCCAGGCAATATCGAATTTCGATGGAATAGACACTTAACGGGGCGAACTGCTTTTGGAACCAAAGAGCTATCCTCCTTTACCTGCGTTTACAGTGGAATGATGCTTCATTAGCATAATAATTTCCGAAGTATTTGAAACGTTGTTTACTGGGATACACATAAGCTTTCATTTAGAAAATACATTAATTACGTTCTTCTACTTTCCTATTATATAGCTGAAATGATCCGTCGAGGTTTTCTTGAAGTCAATTCTTGGTTTCTTATGGGGCGATTTTTACTTTAGATTTGCTTTATACTTGTTTATATATATATAAAAATCTTTAGAAATATCACATCAACATTTTATAAATCGTCCAACAACACCAGTTCCAGTCGATTCAAGTTGACACGGCTGTCAGACCATGTTGAGGTATTGGGTGGAAAGAACTTTTGCCTCCGCGAACAAGCCATCATGAAAAATAATCTCAGCAAAGAAGCCATTAGAGAATTTGGAAAAAAATAAATTGCCTCCTAGGATCATCCAGTATGAATCTTGTTTCAGATCATCCTTCGACTTCTTCCAATAGCCACAATTGATAAGAAATTAACGTTGGATGGAATTTATTAGAAAATTTAAAAAATTTAAAAAATTTGATGAGATAAACGGAAAGAGATCATTTGATTTTAAAGAGTTACGAAAGTTTAGAGATAATATAATCTTATTTTATGTATTTATTTAGGTTTTGATGTTGATGATTTTGAGCCACGAAGGGCCTTTTACGTTAAGGTTTACCTATTAATTAGGTTCCCCTCCCTGAGTAAAAGAGTCCCAGGTGAGGTTAAAATATTCATTACACTGTAAATGTTACTGATTTCACAGTAACAGATCCCATTTATTGTAAAACAAACTCATGAGAGGGTAAAGGAACTCATGAGTGGTTAATGCTAGCCGTTCTTGGTAAATGCCATTGCTTTCTAAGTATAACTTGTCTTTATCAAAAGTACTTCTTTGCAAATCAATGAAGTTTCTTTTTGGGCTGGTGTAGGACCCTTTTATCTAATACTAGTGAATTTCTAACTAAAAGATCTCTTTTGGGATACTAGTGTAAATATTTTTATTGCTATTGCAAAAGAACATGATTTACACGGTTAGAACTCCAAAAGAATAAAAATTATATGTAAGATCAATCAATTCATCCGGCAAGTCAAATGAATGGTTATCAATGGGACCGAGCTGAGTGAAGCCTGACCGATATTAGTTTGTCAGCTAGGTGGCCTGGCTTGGTCCCAGTCAGACTGGATAGGACCGATTGAGTATAGGCCCTTTGCAAAGCACTGAAGCTCCTTTTTGGGAGGCTATAGGACCATTTTATCAACTTGTAGTGAAATTCTAACTAAAAGATAACTCTTTGGATACAATGTAATCACTTTTATTGCTATTTCAAAAGAACATTGTTAAACTAGTTAGCAGTTAGCACTCCTGAAGAATAGAAATTGTCTTTAAGATTCGATCAATTCATCCGGCAAGCCAAATGAACCGAATCAATGGGAGCCTAGGCCAAGCCGAGCAAAGCCCAAATCCGCCCTTTACATAGTAGTTTGTCGGCCAGATGGGCCTGGCTCGGTCCCAATCGGACTGAACAGGACCTATTAAATATAGGCCCTTGCCCAGATCCACACAAAGATGACTTTGGCTGGCCTCCTGTGCCTTCAAGACCCTTATTAAGTCTATTTCCGATAACTATAACTTACTGAGTTAAGAGTTTGTCTATATTTAAGTTGACCAGAAATGAAAAGATTATCATAAATAAGGTTTACAAGTTCATGAATTTTATCAATAATAAATAAAATTTACCACAAGCTATAGTGGTAGATATAACTCCTTCTCAGTAAACCCTAGTCATTCTTGATGAATACTAGAGTTCATGGTAAATATGAGTTGTTCTTACTAAACGTTTTTGGCATATCTAAGTTGTTCTTAGTCAACACTAAGTTGTTTTCTTATAAAACAACCTTGTTCTTGCTAAATATTCATATTTAACAATATCGTAGCATTGTTTTCTTATTAATAATTCACATCATCAAATAACATAGATAATTATTTTTCCAAATTGAACAAATTAAGAGGATTATAATTTTCTAGAAAATCATTTTCAGGGTATGACAATACTTTCTAGGGTCTAAACAAAATATGAAAAAAACTGAAAAATAATTTCCTTTATTTAGAATAGAAAATCTGATTTAATTTTCCTCTATAGACATACATTATTTAAGTGCTAATAATTTGTGCACAAGTAGCCGAGGAACCAAGCATAGGCATTAGAAGCCGGGGTTCAACCTCAATGGATTTGAGCTTGAGTCCTTAGGATCTAGTCTGGACAAAAGGACTTGGACACAAACGCCAAGGTCCCGAGCCTAGGCTCGGGCATATAGGATCTGAGCATGGGAAGTAGGGTCTAAAGCTCGGGTGTGAGGGACCTTAACATGGGCACCAAGATCTTGGGTCAATTTCAATGAACCTTGGCCCAAGCATTGGGGAATGTGGCACAAGCACTAGGTTCATCGGGCATGACCTTGATGGACCCAGGCTCAACCACAAGAGATTCAAGCGTAAGCACTAGCACTAGCATCTAAAGCCTTGCCTTGATGGACTTAGACATGGGTTTTGTGGTCCTTAGCTTGGCTTCTATAGACCTAGGCCCAACCTTCATGGATCAAGGCATCGGAAGCCAACAATTGAGGGCACCGGTACCTAGTTTCAAGCCTGGCCTCCATGGACTTGGGCTAGCGCATGAGGAAGCCAAGTAACGGCACCAAAGTCCTAGGCCTAGCTTGCGTGGACTCGAGCTCGACCGTTGATGGCTTGGCCATAGGTGCCGAGGTCCCAAGCATAAACGCCGGTGTCGCAAGCCTTTCATTTGTTGATCCGGGCCTAAGAATTGAGGTTTCTAAGCCCAGCGTCTATGGACCTGAGCTTGGCCTCGATTGACCCCACTGGACTCGGCCCAAACAACAAGCTTTAGGGTTTTTGTGCTCAAGTGCTGAGTTTTTCGTCCAAGAGTCGATATCTAGTGATATTATGGAAAATGATTTCCGATTTTATTAAAGAGTATATCATTTTCCTGAATATATGCATATGTTTTCCTAAGACTCATTTTTTAAAACGATTTAAACACTGGAAAATGTTCTTCACGAAATAAATGGAGCATTTGGCAATGGATTTCTTTTTCTCTCAAGTTTCTACATTATTCGCTCTCTTTTGCTTGCATCTCAGGTATAAATGAACAACCAATGGCATCATAGTGGCGGCAACTGGATCTCGTACCTGCAAACTGAACACATTTAGCATTGCTTCTGTGCATTGCCGTGCAAGTATGTGCTCAAGAAACTTCTGCATATTTGAAAGTAGAAGACGAAGGCATCTTTTATCAAGTTGATGTTCTTATAGTTGAACATGCTATCTTGGCAGACTGCATGCTCAGAAGAAGATTTTGACGCTTGCTTTGTCTTAAAAGTTTATTTGGATGACCTTTGAGTGCAACGACGAGTAGAACGATCAAAAACCAAAACTGTGATTTTCTTTTCTAGTGCAGGATTGAAATTCCATGCCACGATATGAATATCCAGCTACCCTATCATGTATCAAGAACCAAAACTGTGTTACAACTTGTGTGCGGTTCATAAATTTGGAATAACTCGGCTCAAAAACGGAGTCAGGATGCTTGAAGTGGAAGGGAGTAAATTCCTTGTTAATAGCATTTGGTGCATCGTATATTCGTAAACGCAAGAGTGATGTCAATACAATGTAATGCATGAACGAAATGCTTTCTTTATGAAAATTTGAAAAGATCGTTACGTGCATCGAACCTTCGAAGAAAAATACATTCACGTACACCACGGGGCAACGTTGAATGGACTGATGGAGACCTCACTCATTAAATAGAACAAGATAGAGGAAAATGGCGCCGGGGTGGTCTAAAGGCCTACGTTCCATGAATCTGGTCCACACATTATTTAAAGCGCTGTAATTTCTTGTACCTCCTGTCGATTGTGTTCATACGTAAAAATGGAAATTATATATTTCTTTTTTGGAGGGTAATCAAACTCATAATGTCCATTAGAATAATTTAGTGAACAAAATTTTGAATGGAAGACTCGTGCCTTGACCTTGAAAATGGTGTATGGCTCCACCATATACAAAATTCTCCCTAGAAGCCTATTTTTCCACGACGATAGAATATTTTTTTGGTCGTAGGAAATTTCTTCGGCTCTTCCAAGAGAAACGCAATGCGACCCACGACTCTCCCGTTCGTCTTTAAGTCCTCAAGAATCACATGGATTAGGGCCTGTTTGGCAACTTGCCAAACAATGATATTTTTTGTTCTTTTATTTCCAATGATAGATTTGGAACAGAAATTTGTTTGGTAAAATTTTTGTTTCCAGGAACAAATTTCTATTTTTTTGTTCCCGAAGTAGATTTGGAACAAAATCGAGAAGTAAAAAAAAGTTGATTCTTTGTTCTTGGGAACAATTAGAATCAAACACTTATTTTCTCTCTTTTTTTCTTTCTTTTTTCTTGTTCTTCTTCCCTCTTTCTTCTTCTTCAATTGTTGCCACCGCCTTGCCGCCGCTAGCGGTCGTCGGCGACTGGTCCAGAAAGGTCGTCGGAGGCTCGCCTAGTGACCCGCAAGGCTCGGCCGCTCGCCCAACCAAGGCTTGATCGAGCCTCACCTAGCTGCCGGAGGCTCGGCTGACGAGGCACAACCTCACCGAGGGTTGGCGGCACTCCGGTGAGGTTGTTGGCCCTCGTTTGGCCGGTCACCATGTAAGAATTATTGTGACCCACATGATATGATTTATTATATGGTTTAATAATTATTGAAATGCTATAAAATAAATAATTATTGGTTACGAGAAGTTGTGACTCCAATAAAATGAAAGGGTATATCGCTTTGATGGAAGACACATTTTCGACAAACGTACAAATAGAGTCCGGTCCTCTCTCCACCCACAATGAACAACAATAACAGAAAGGAATTGGGTATTCTCTCCTCCATCGATAGAATACATTAAAGTATAGTGGGTTAAGAGAGAGAAATCGAATTTCTTCTTTTGATTCGAGATTCTTCGGTTTTCTACAATGATCATCATCAAGTGCAACGCTATGGATAAAGGTATGTCTTCATCTAATTGTAAAAATCATGAAGATCAAAATATCACTATTTTCTTTTGTATTTCTGCATCAAAGTATTATATGTATATTCTAACAGTTGGTATCGGAGCATGGTTTATGATCTCATGATTTTTCCGTTTAAAGAAATATTATGATTTATGTATGATGATTCGTTGAATGATCTCGTTCGTACTATTTATTGTTGTTAAAATGTTTTCGAAGGGTTCTGTTAAAGAAAATCCAAATGATGAAATGTTTTTATGGAGAAAAGGACAAAAATGGAGTAATTCGGAATTTTAAGAACAAAAATGGAGGAATTCGGAATTTTAAGGGCAAGATAGAAACTCTCCGATTCCGGGCAAAATTCGGCGACCCACCGCTTGGTTTCGGACCCATACGGTCGCACTGCCATGATGAACATTAGCCATGAGTTTTTCCGGTATATTGGCGTTCGCCGGAGGCTAATTGAGCGGCGGAAGTCGCGGTGGTGGAGTTTTTATGTTCTGAGAAATTTTGGTTTGATTTGAGGCCAATTTCTTGGTCATTTTCTCCGAAACTTGAACCCATGTGGTCGTGCCGGCATGCTCTTAAAAACCCACTATTTATTTGTGTCTAGGATGGGCTACCGGAGAAGAAACGCCGGTGAAACCGCGGCGGAAAACGGCGAAAACCGGCAGAAATCGTTTCTGGGCGCGAGGAAGAAGGCGCGTGGGCCTCACGTGCTCGCTGCAATTGCAAGTGCGTGTAACCCACGCGCCACGTGCTCAACCGCTGCGCGTGTGGACCCCACTCGCGTGTGCAACGCATGCGCCCGCGCGTTGGATGTGCGCATGCGCGGCACGCGCCCGCGGCGGATGCAGGCGTGTGCCGAGCACTCGCCTAATGTACTGCGGTGCCGTTTTTTAATTTAATTTAATTTTATTTTATTTTTCTGCCCCAGTTTATTTATAATTACGATTCTGCCTTGCTGATTATTTACCATTTTGCCCCTGGATTATAAATTTATGATTTTGCCCTAATGGAATTATGTTTTTACGATTTTGCTCTTATGCTTTGATTACGTTTTATCCTTGTGTGCAATTTGGTAAATATTTATATTTTGCAATATTAAAAATTCATATTATGAATAGTTTGTTAATCACCAAAGTGGCCAAACCTTGAAATCTTTTGAATTTTTTGATATTGTAAATTGTTTTATTTAATTACCCATGATTAATTGATGCTATATATGAAATTGATATGTTTTATATCATTATTGGAGTTATGGGTATATTGAAGTTCATTTATTATAAGAACTTAGGGATTAACCCAAAGGTTAATTATTTTCTTATAATTCATGAACATGATGGTTGATAATTAATATGACTTGTTAAATTTGTTTGTATATCCAAATATAGCAAATAAATTTTAATAAGATATATTTACAATTATCAAATAAAATTTATTAGCATCATTATGATATATATATATATATATATATATATATATATATATTTGTATATCATAGGATCGCCCAAAGGAGAACTATGATGTACATGTGTTGTTTAGTTTGAATCTGATTAGGTGATATTCTCAAAGCATTAATGTATAAGTATTTTCTTGTACATTTGCAGTATCTGTATCTGTTTCACTCCATTCGCACGCCTCATCTGTTCCCTTATTCAATGGGATAAATTTTCTTGATTGGAGTGAACAAGTCCAGTTTCACTTAGGTGTCCTAGATCTTGATTTACCGCTTCAAGCTGAGAAACCAGCTGCTATTACTGATGAAAGTAGCGATGATGAAAAGTCTTTCCATAAAGCTTGGGAAAGATCGAATAGACTGAGTTTAATGTTCATGCGAATGACAGTTGCAAACAACTTAAAGACTTCTCTTCCCAAGACTAACAATGCTAAGGAATTTATGAAATTTGTGGAAGAGCGTTCTTAAACTGCTAATAAGTCACTTACTGGTACATTGATGAGCACACTAACCACCATGAAATATGATGGTTCGCGTACCATGCATGAGCATATACTTAAGATGACGAATTTAGCAGCAAAGTTAAGGACTTTGGGAATGAACGTGGATAAGTACTTTTTAGTACAATTTATACTTAATTTCTTGCCTTATGAGCAATATGGGTCATTTCAAATGAATTACAACACTATAAAGAATAAGTGGAATGTAAATGAATTGGCCAGTATGCTAGTTCAAGAGGAAACAGGGATAAAGAATCAAAAGGCTCATTATGTTCATCTCTCAAGTCATCAAGAAGTTTGAAAGAATTTCAAGAGGAAAGGTGGAAGGAGCAAGAAGAAAGGACTACATGTCTTGAATGACTCTTCAAAGGCTTCTCAAATTCACAAAAATGAACGCAATCTTATTAAGTGTCATTTTTGCAACAAAATTAGAAACTTGAAGAAAGATTGTCTGAAATGTAAAGTTTGGTTCGAAAAGAAAGGTAAGCCTTGTGCTTTAGTATGTTTGAATCAAACTTTACTGAAGTTCCTCATAGTACTTGGTGGATTGATTTTGGTGCCACCACTCATGTGTCAAATACGATGCAGGGATTTCTTATGATCCAAACCATAAAGCCAAATGAAAGTTATGTGATTACGGGGAACAGAAACAAAGCTCCAGTTGAAGGATTTGTTTCGAACCCTTTATGTACCTATATTTTCTCGTAATTTAGTTTCTTTGCCAAGACTTGATGTAGCGGGATTTTATTGTAAGTTTGGATCTGAATCTTTCAGTTTATTTAAGAGTGATACTCTTATTGGAACTGGAACTTTATGTGATGGTTTCTACAAATTTAGACTTGATTATACTTTTGTTGAGACATTAATGACTTTGCACCATAATGTTGGCACTAAATGAAGTTTGGTGGATGAAAATTCTGTTTACTTGTGGCATAAACGTTTGGGTCATATATCCAAGGAAAGAATGCAAAGATTAGTGAAGAATGAAATTCTTCCAAATTTGGATTTTACTGACCTTAGAGTGTGTATTGATTGTATTAAAGGTAAACAAACAAAGCACACTAAGAAAGGTGCCGCAAGAAGCACAGAGCTTCTTGAAATTATACATATCGACATATGTGGTCCATTTGATGTTCCATCTTTTGGTAAGGAAAGCTACTTCATCACATTTATTGATGATTTTTCACGTTATGGTTATATTTATCTATTGCATGATAAGTCTCAATCAATGAATGCACTTGAAGTGTATATTAAAGAGGTTGAGAGGCAACTAGATAGAAAAATGAAAATAGTAAGATCAGATAGAGGCGGTGAATATTATGGAAATTATAATGAGTCGGGACAATGTCCAGGTCCATTTGCTAAATTCCTTGAAAGACATGGCATTTGTGCTCAATACACAATGCCAGGTACACCACAACAAAATGGTGTAGCAGAAAGGCGTAACCGTACTTTAATGGAAATGGTTAGGAGTATGATGAGTCATTCATATTTACCCTTGTCTTTGTGGATGTATGCTTTAAAGACTTCTATGTACTTATTAAATAGGGTTTCTAGTAAGGCAGTTCCAAAGACTCCTTTTGAACTGTGGACGGGAAGGAAACCTAGTTTATGACACCTGCATGTTTGGGGTTGTCCAGCAGAAGTAAGAATTTACAATCCACATGAAAGAAAATTGGATTCAAGAACGACCAGTGGTTATTTCATTGATTATGCAAAGAAATCCAAAGGGTATAAATTTTATTATCCTAATCATAGTACAAGAATTGTTGAATCTGGAAATGCTAGGTTCATTGAGAATGGTGACATCAATGGGAGTGAAAGAGTGCGTGATGTTTGCATTCAAGAAGTAAGGGTAGAAGTTCCTATACCCAAAGCTTTTAAAGTTGTTGTTCCTGATATTATAGTACAACCTGATAATAATCAAAAATAACAAATTAATGAACAAACACTCCATAATGAAGATGTCAACATTGAACCTCCAATAGCTGAGTCACAAGAAATAGCATTAAGAAGATCTCAAAGAGAAAGGAAGTCGGCTATTTCTGATGACTATATGGTTTATCTACAAGAGTCAGAAATTGACTTAGGAATTGGAAATGATCCAGATTCATATTCCTAAGCCATGGAATGTGAAAATTCTAATGAATGGTTTAATGCCATGGAAGAAGAGTTAAAATCCATGCATCAAAATCAAGTCTGGGATATTGTTGAGTTGCCTAAAGGATGTAAAAAGGTCAGGTGTAAATGGGTTTTTAAGACCAAGCGTGACTCAAAAGGCAATATTGAATGACATAAAGCCAGACTTGTTGCAAAGGGTTTTACTCAGAAAGAAGGCATTGATTATAAAGAGACATTTTCACCAGTCTCTAAGAAGGATTCACTTAGAATTATTGTGGCTTTGGTGGCTCATTATGACTTGGAGTTACACCAAATGGATGTAAAAATTGCCTTTCTTAATGGGAATTTAGAAGAAGAGATTTATATGGACCAACCCGAAGGCTTTTCAGTTAAAGGAAAGGAACACATGGTATGTAAATTAAAGAAGTCAATATATGGATTTAAACAAGCTTCTCGACAATGGTATCTTAAGTTTAACGATACCATAACTTCATTTGGATTTAAGGAAAACACCGTTGATCGGTGTATATATATGAAGATTAGTGGGAGCAAGTTTATTTTTCTAATTCTATATGTTGATGATATTTTGCTTGCCGCTAATGATCTTGGTTTGTTACATGAAACCAAGAAGTTTCTCTCTAAGAATTTTGAAATGAAGGATATGGAAGAGGCAACATATGTGATAGGAATAGAAACATTCCGTGATAGATCACAAGGATTGTTAGGAGTGTCTTAGAAAGCTTACATTGAGAAAATTTTAGAGAGATTTAATATGAGTAAATGTTCAACAGGAATAGTTCCAATTCAGAAAGGTGACAAATTTAGTCTTATGCAATGTCCGAAAAGTGAATTGGAATGAGAACAAATGAAAAATATTCATTATGCATCTGTTGTGGGGAGCTTAATGTATGCACAAACTTGCACCAGACCAAACATCGCTTTGCTATCGGAATGCCGAGCAGTATCAAAGTAATCCTGGAATGGATCATTGGAAAGCTGCAAAGAAAGTTCTTAGATACTTGCAATGAACGAAGAATCATATGCTCACTTATAAAAGATCCGATCATCTCAAGGTGATTGGATATTCAAATTCAGACTTAACCGGATGTATCGATACAAGAAAATCAACGTTTGGTTACTTGTTTCTTCTGGCTAGAGGGGCAATTTCATGGAAGAGTGCAAAGCAGTCAGTTATTGCTACATCCACTATGGAAGCTGAATTTGTGGCATGCTTTGATGCCACAATTCATGGATTATGGCTGCAGAATTTTATTTCAAGGCTTGTGATTGTCGACAGTATTGCCAAGCCGCTGAAAATTTATTGTGATAACTCTGTAGTAGTTTTCTTTTCTAAGAACGACAAGTATTCTAAGGGTGCTAAGCATATGGAGATCAAATACTTGTCTGTCAAAGAAGAAGTTTAGAAACAAAGAGTGTCAATTGAACACATTAGCACCAATCTTATGATAGCAGATCCCTTAACAAAAGGACTGCCGCCCAAAACATTTAATGAGTATGTTGAAAATATGGGCATTGTTGGATATCATTAATGTTTGTATTATGATTGTATTAAGTTTATGTATTTGACACTTTGAGCTAACTTACGTGTTTATGATATTTCCTGTTTTCTATTTAGTATACATTATGGAAATAGATGAATGTTAAACAGGATAGTTTCTAAAGAAACATTATGGTTGGACTATTACTGTACTTCTCATTTATGAATCATGTTAAGTAAAGTGCTATAGTTGTAGTACATAGAAGGAACTATGTCGATTAATGACATACGACCGCTATGACTCATATTAGTTTTCTTTACTTAATTGTGATTATTATGTGATTGCCAATTTGATGAAATTTTATAGCATAATGTTATTGTGCACATTATAGTCTTTATTAAACCATGAAAGGAAAATCATATGGACCAAGTGGGAGAATGTAAGAATTATTGTGACCCACATGATATGATTTATTATATGGTTTAATAATTATTGAAATGCTATAAAATAAATAATTATTGGTTACGAGAAGTTGCGACTCTAATAAAATAAAATGGTATATCGCTTTGATGGAAGGCACATTTTCAACAAACGTACAAATAGAGTCCGGTCCTCTCTCCACCCACAATGAACAACAATAACATAAATGAATTGGGTATTCTCTCCTCCATCGATAGAATACATTAAAGTATAGTGGGTTAAGGGAGAGAAATCGGATTTCTTCTTTTGGTTCGAGATTCTTCGGTTTTCTACAACGATCATCATCAAGTGCAACGCTATGGATAAATGTATGTCTTCATTTAATTGTGAAAATCATGAAGATCAAAAGATCACTATTTTCTTTTGTATTTCTGCATCAAAGTATTATATGTATATTCTAACACGCTGGTCATCCCAAGGCCGGCGACTGACCACCTTGAAGAAGAAGAGGAGGAGAAAGAAAGGGAAAAAAGAAAAGAAGAAAAAAGGAAAAAAAAACAATAAAATTATTTAAAAATTAAAAAAATGATTTGAAATAGAAATTTTGAAAACGGTGCCAAACGCAATTCTATTCTGGGAATTGAAATTTTGGATAGTTACCAAACAGCTTAGAAATTGTTCCCGAGAACATAATAAAAAAGAATAATTTCTTATCAAAAATTGTTTCCGAGAAGATAAGCATTACCAAATGTGCCCTTAGACACTACTCTTACGTTTATCTCCTCATTATTAAACTCAATCGATATACTTTAGGACTTGAAGATGGAGAGGAGGGCCTCATCAAATAGAATAACAGCATCGACACCTGATAGAGGAGATGTTGAGTTATTGCTGGGGAATGAATTCGAGGTGTTCTTGAGTCTCAAAGGTCCTAACACTCACCTGAATTTTGCCGATTGTCTCTATTACTCCATGGATGGAGCTAGCATTTGCATTTTTAGAGATGATGAAGAGATCAAAAAAGGCGAAGCAATTGAAGGTGAACTGGAGCATGTGATCAAGAGCTCCACAATCCATATGCCTATCTTTAGAAACTATGCATCTAGTGCGTCATGTGTCTTCACGAACTTGCATGCATGGTGGATTGCTTGGGAAACAAAGATGGCAAAGCATTGATCTTGCCAATTTTCTTTGACATGGACCCTAATGATGTCCAACTCAAAACAAGGCTGTACCACGACGCTTTGGAAAACCACAAGCAGAAGTTCAACTTTGATGTGGTGCAACTATGGAAGGAGGCTTTGAGGGAGGTCGCTTGTATCAAAGGATGGGATCTCAAAGATAGAGGGTGAGGCCTTTATTGAAGAAGTACAACGTAGATTATACTGGATAAAGACACTTTCGTTGGATGCTCATTGAGGCCATAACTTTTTTTTCCCCAATTATTTGAGTGTCATTACTTCTCAAAATGTTCACTTGAATGCCATGACTTCCAAAATCAAGTTCACCTGAGAGTCATAACTTCAAAAAAAATTCACCACAAGGGCATACCACATCGGACTTTTGTACTTGTGGTGAAAGTTTCCAAAAAAGTTATAGCACTCAATGGACTTTTTTTCCAAAGTTATGGCACTTAAAGTGATTGAATAAAAGTTATGGCATTGGAATTAGCATCATACATTAGTTATGGTATTTATAGTGCACTTGGTATTTGTGGTGAACATTTTAAAAAAATTTAGGCCTAGGGAAGGCCAAAGTCATTAATGAAATATACTGTCAGAGAAATACTTTTACACGTGAGCAGTGAATAAACTTACGGACTATGTGAGTATTTGGACTAGAGAAATATTTACTTTTTTCTTGATGATTCTTGATTTTAATTGCATGAAACTTGAAGAGTTATTTTTTAGGAAGTGCTTCTTTTATAGAAACATTCAACAACGGTTGGCTTCATCATAATTTAAGTAATACATTTGTATGAATTGAAAAATAACCTAAACAACACAAATGCCATGCGAGGAGTGTGAGAATATGTGAGACCACCGCTAACTGTTCTAAAAACTTAAATTGTCTATTAAACAAAGGTGTGATACACTCTTCCCTCATGCTTAGTCTAGTTTTCTTTTTTGGCCTAGTATTAAGTGTGGACATATTTAATTAGGAAAGCAAATGGGACCTAGAAAGATTTGAACTTATGATCTCCAGTTCTGATACCATGTGAGATTTAGGGCGTGCATGGTTGTGTTCTTTTTTTTTTTTGTTTATGAACAAAAATTCTATTTTTTTGTTCCCGAGAACAAAAAAAGAACAGAAACGCGTTTGTTTGCGTTTTTGTTCAAAATCTGTTTTTTTGTTCCCGGAACAAAAAAAAGAACAGAAATAAGGAAGTTATTTTTTTGTTCCAAAAACACTTTTTGAAGGCCCGAAAAGAACAAAAACACAAAAACTTGTTTCTTTTTTGTTTCTTGCTTTCGTGCCCTCTGTTGTTCACCCGTGCCCTCTGTCGTTCACCTGCGCCCTCTCTGTCTCAAGTCCCTCCCTTTTCCGACATCTCTCACAGGTTCTCCACCGTCATCCTCTCCGGTGCCGACAGCTACTGCTCCTTCATCGGCTGAAGCTTCTGATTCGAGGTAAGTTTCATCCTTCACCGACTGTTGCTCCTCCTTCATTGTTTGACGAGGGCTTCGGCGAAAGCCACCCCTCGCAGATCTGGGCGACGGCTACTCGAGGCTCGAGTGCAACGGCTCGCTTGAGCCAGCGTTTGCCCAGATCTGCGAGATGCTTGCTCGAGCGAGCCCTCGCGCTCGAGCCCCGAGTGAGCGTCTCGCAGACGCTCGCCCAGATCTGCGGCATCGTTGCTCGCCCAGATCTGCGGCAACGTCCGCTCGCTCGAGCGAGCATCGCTACTGTGCTTGCTCGAGCGAGCCTCGCGAGTAGAGCAACAACGCTCGGCTCGCTCAAGCGAGCATCGCTACTCTACTTTGCTCGCTCGAGCGAGCATGGCTAGCAGAGCAGTGACGCTTATAATCAATTACCTGGTTACAATGTAAGAACTTGTGCTTGGCTGGGATATTACATAGGAATTTCTAGTTTTCTATCGAAGGTGGAACTTTGTGGGATGATACATGTTTTGGCATCCAACTACCGTAGTTTAATTAGTTTCTAGTAAGTGTCATACTTGATTGCTGGAATGCCAAGTTCGAGCAGAGCGTCGCTGCTGTGCTTGCTCGAGCAAGCCTCGCGAGCAGAGCAGCAACACTCGGCTCGCTCGAGCGAGCGTCGCTGCTCTACTTTGCTCGCTCGAGCGAGCATGGCGAGCAAAGTAGTGACGCTTTGCTCGCTCAAGCGAGCGTCGGTGCTGTGCTTGCTCGAGCGAGCATCGCTGCTCTGCTTTGCTCCCTCGAGCAAGCAGAGCTGCTGTGATTGCGTTGCTGCTGTGCTCGTCCTCCATCACTGATGATATCAATATTGATCGATTAATCTGTGCCCACTCTTGAAAAATGACCCAAAAAGATATCCAAGCGATAATTTATTCTTGCAATTTTCGGGCACAAGCAAAAAGTTTCAGAGCTTCAAAAGGCCATCTTAGATTTTTGTTCAAACATGATTCTTGATTTTTATGCTAAATGTTTAATTCCATGATTTGTTTGATGTGAACAACAAAAGTAGTTGTTTCATATTTGAGCCAGTTCTTCATTTGGCGAATATAATGATGCTCTGGAAATAAAGATGATTCAATTGTTCTATATCTTTTGTTTATCTTGCTCGCTCAAATGCCTTGTTACTACTTTGTGGAATCAATTTGCTCTCTACCTCCTCAAATTTTACTAAAATTGGTGGTGCTCTACTCGCTTGAGCGAGCGATCCGGCGGTAAATTTCTTTGGACTATGCTGAGGAACTATGAGCTCATCCAAAATCACCATGAGAGCTATCTCTTTTGACAGAGAGGGACTATAGTTGAGAAACTTAGAAAGAAAACACTGAAGGACTGGAGCCACTTTCAAGAACTTCTTTTTGTGTGTGAAGGTAAGAAGCAATCTTGGAATTGCTATACTTGTGGTAAGACTTGCCATAAAAAAATTTTCTTGAATATGTTCGAGAACCGCATAACTTGCTGAGCGCAGGAAAACTGCAGTACCAAACTCAATCAAATTTGAGCTGCAACTTACCTATGTTGTCCTCAAGTGGTTCATAAAGCAAGCAACCACTTTATCAACCTCAAGACATCCTGCAGGAAGATATTAGATGAGCAAAGATTAATGATTCTATAGTATATAATTCGAACAAGCAAGGTTTTCATTGCAATTGACGGTTGTTTGGTCATACTTATTCTTCTTTTTTGGCATATGCAGGTACATCTGTTTGATCAGATGGATGAAAGGACACTCGATGCGATTTGTGAAAGGCTCAAACCCGCCTTGTGCACTGAAGGAACGTTCTTAGTTCGTGAAGGTGACCCGGTCAATGAGATGCTCTTCATCATCCGAGGCCACCTCGACTCTTACACTACCAATGGGGGCCGCACCGAGTTCTTCAACTCGTGCCGCATCGGTCCGGGAGATTTCTGTGGTGAAGAACTGCTCACACGGGCCCTGGACCCAAGCCCCAGAATTATCTTACCATCATCGATCCGCTCGGTCAAAACCCTCTCCAAAGTGGAGGCTTTTGCGCTAAGGGCAGATGACTTGAAATTTGTGGCGTCGCTCGGTCAAACATGTCAATGTGATGAAGTTGAACAACAATGAACTATATTACTTCATTATTGTGATGTCATGTATGAAAGGGTCTATGTAGAGATCCATAAATATACTCTTTCTTTTTGCTAGCTCTTATTGTACAAATTTACTTACAAAATTTTCTTCCAAGTATGCACATATGACCATGTTCAAAATGTTTGTCTTCACTCACCATGAACAAAATTAAATTGATGAGCATTTCATGAGAATGAGAATTCAATACCGAGTTTACACTTTATTAAAAAAAAAAAGCACTTTTTGATAAATTTGGAACATAAATTTTTTACATTTACCAAACGTGTTTCTGTTTTTTTTCTATTTCAGGAACAAAAATTGTGTGCAGTTACCAAACGTGTTTCTATTCTTTTTCTATTCCAGGAATATAAATTTTATACAGTTACCAAACGCGTTCTTTTGTTCAAAAACTGTTCCTCGGAACAGAAATAGTTTTTCTATTTCTGTTCCCTAGAACAATTTTTTAACAGAAACACAAACAAACACACCCTTAGTGAAACAATTATCAACTATTCTAAAAGCTTAAACTGTTACACAATGGCGTGGTTTAATATTTAATTATTCTAACAAGCAATGTCAAATGGAAAATCAAAATTTCTTACAAGAAATAAGAATAGAATTGTTAATACATAAAAGGTCATATCTAAAATAATATACTAGTTCAATTCTACAGTAAGACATGACAAATCCAATTTGAATTAGTCATCCAATGTGCATCGTTTAGATAGTATTTTTTTACTTCACTTCTAAATCAATTTTTATGTAGTTTGATATTGAAAACAATCGTTCTAGCTATTAAAACACTAGTCCATGCAAAACTAGAAAACGGAGCACACACTCTATGTGAGTAATAAAAAAAATGAATAAATAAATCCTCTGCATGTATTTAAAGGATGAAAATGCAAAGGTTTCGATTTTTATAATTTATGGATGAAGAAGCATCTTTTACAAATTTTGAGATTTCATTCTTATTGTAACAATTTACATCTTTGACCATTGAATACGGTATTTAGATGCGATTCATCATAAGTCGACATGGATTTAGAGTGTTTTTATTTAATTTTTTTTAAAAAGAGTTAGAGCTTTAAAATATATATGGATTACCTTTTATGATAGAAATTAATTTTCTTGGAGAAGTGGGGGAGCAGTTTACATATAATAGAACTTTTTCCTATATGTTGGCACAGTATATATGCAAATTTAATTTAATTATTTTGTTGGTTGTTTTGGGGGAGGGTGTTTAGCCCTTCCTTGCCCCGCTCCTTCCGTGGCTGGTTTTTTGTTTAATTTAATTCTATCTGCAATTTTTCTGAGTAGAACCTTTTGTATCTAATATGACAGCCAAGGTGAACTCATTAGATTAATTGTTGCTGAATTTTTTATTAAGCTGAATAAAAGAGACAAAAATCTGCCTGAACATATAGTTGGAATTTGGGACCGCGTTGAAGACGCCATGCGGTTGTTAGATGAAGGTTATCCTGATGTTCGTTATCTAGTGATACATGGTATGCGAGGTATCGGTAAAATTACTTTTGCCAAATTTCTAGTCAGTTTCATGGGTGTAGTTTTCTTTTGGTTGTTCGAGAAGCTTCAAAAGGCAGCAAAGTCATTCAATTGCAAAAACAATTATTGTCAAAAATTCTAAACTTCAAACCAAAGAAGATTGCTAACTCTGATGTATGGATTGACCAAATTAAAAGGAGACTCCGTGATAAGAAAGTTCTCATTGTTCTTGATGACCTAGATAAGTGGGACCACCTTGCAAAAGTTGCAAAAAAGTTTGATTAGTTTGGTCTAGGGAATAGAATTATTATTACAATGAGGGACACCGATTTTTTGCCAATTGAAGAGGAGAACCGAGAAAATAATATCCAAAAGTGTTTTGAAGAGTTTAAAATCTATCAAATGGAAGAATTGCACCATGGCCATGCTATTCAACTTTTCCATAGGACTACAATGATATTTCTTGTGGTATTATTTCCAAAGCCAATGGGCTTCCTTTGGCTCTCGAGATTATCGATTCCTCTCTTTATTGCAAAGTAAACAACTTTGGAAAGACACGTTGAAGAAACTGGGTTTAGTTCCCAATCAAGATATCCTTCGCAAACTAAAGATTAGTTTTGAAATGCTAGAGGATGCAGAGTAGGAGCATTATGCTAAACGTTTGTAAATGTGAGAGTATGTACATGATTATGGAGAAAGGTGATCAACAATATGTTATTTCCATTCAACAGGCTCTTTAGCCTTTGTTGAAAAAAATCAGCAACGTTATTCCAGAGGATCTACTTGTCAGATTACGTCCCTTAAGGGACATCCAACATGAAATTGACTTTCTTCTAAGAGCGAGCCTCCCTAATTTGCCACACTACCGGATGAATCCGAAGGAGAACTAAATTTTACAAGACCAAGTGGGAGAACTCCTTTGAAAAGGCTTCTTGCGTGAGAGCTTATGAACCTTAAGTAGTCCCCGCACTCCTCACTCCGAAGAAAGATGGAAGCATGTGTAAGTGCACTAATAGTCGGCCAATTAATCGAATTACTATGAAGTACCAATTCCTAATTCCTAGCTAGGATGACATATGCAACCGGGTTGCTAGAACAAAGGTCTTTACAAAAATCAATCTACGTCGCTAATACCACCAAGTCCGCATCTGCCTCAGCGATGAATGGAAAATGAATTTTAAAACAAGTGAAGGTTTGTACCAATGGCTTGTCATGCCATTTGGCTTCACCAATGCACTTAGCACCTTCATGCCTTTGATGATATCCTCATGTACAGTCCAAATGACCAATAGCATATGGAGCATGTAAGGGACATTTTAGTGGCTTTGCAAAAGAATCAATTGTACATTAATTTGAAGAAATGTAGCTTCATGACCAATTCTGCTTTTGGGGTATGTTGTCGGAGGAGAAGGCCTTCAAGTTGATGCAAAGAAGGTAGCTGCCATCTGCGACTAGCCAACTCTTAGATCATTGGGGAGATGCACAGCTTCCATGGGCTTGCAACTTTGTGCCAACGCTTTATTCAAAATTTTAGTATCATTATAGCCCCAATCATTGAGTGCTTGAAGATAGGAAAGTTTCATTGGGGTGACGAATCATAAGCTAGCTTTGCTCTCATCCAAGAAAAACTTTCCACAACACCGATATTGATGCTTCTAGATTTTGAAAATGTATTTGAATTGGACTTGCGACGCCTTTCGCGTAGACACTAGTCCCAAGAAGGTAAGCCTATTACTTATTTTAGCAAGAAACTTAATGATGTCCACAAGCAATGGTCCGCCTATCAATAGGAGTTCTTTGATGTAGTATGAGCCATCAAGCATTAGCAACCTTATCTTTATCAACATGAGGTTTATTCTTAACACTGACTATCAGGTACTCGAGTATATCAAGAGTCAAAGGCATTTAAATCGAATGTATAAATGTTAGGTCTCCTTTTTGGAGCAATTCAATTTCGTGCTTTGACACAATGTGGGCCACTTGAACAAAGTCACTAATGCACTTAGTCATTGTGCTGCAACGCTCATCACTATGTGCACTAATGTTATGGGCTTTGACCACCTCTGTTCCCTTTATGCCGATGATGAAGACTTTTAAGACATTTAGGAGAAGTGTTCTCGGCAGGCTCTCATGGCAACATGATCATTCAAGATAAATTATTGTTAGTTGGCAATAGATTGTGCATCCCTCGTAGCTCTTTTTGGGAACACCTTATTCAAGAGTTCCATGGTAGCACCCTCGAAAGGCATTTTAGACAAGACAAAACTATTGCTTTAGTTGAAAATGGATACTATTAGCCTCAATTGAAGCAGGACGTTAGGTGAGTTGTGAAAAAGTGCTACATTCATCAAACTGCCAAAAGTCATTCTCAGAATACTAGTCTTTACACCCTCTACCTATTCCTTCTGGACCTTAGGTAGACATTTCAATGGTTTTCATGCTAGGGCTTCCCCGAACCCAATGAGGTATGGATTCTATTTTTGTGGTAGTGGATGAGTTTACAGAGATGGCACACTTTATCCCTTGCAAAAAGACTCCCGATGCTTCCCACATAGCGAGCTTATTCTTTCGAGAAGTAGTTCATTTGAACGGTGTGCCCAAAACTATCCCTTCGATTGTGACACCAAATTCCTTAGTCATTTTTGGAGGACCCTAGGTGCTTATTCAAGACGATTTATAGTATAATAACTCCTACCGAGTTCGCTTTCAACAACACCGTCAACCGCTCCATGGATAAATCTCCATTTGAGGTCATCTGCTGGTGAACGCCACAACATACATTGGACCTTGTGCCTTTGCCTAAAGTCCCAAGATATAGTGTTGTGGTTGAGAACTTAGCAACAAAATTATAAGAGATACAAGATGGTGTGAAGCAATAGCTAGAAACTCCCCTCGATGTCTACAAAGCTATTGCAAATAAACATTGTTGCCTCAAAGAATTTGTTGAGGGTGACAAAGTGATGGTCTACCTCCGCAAGGAATGCTTTCCTATTGGTACATATAATAAGTTAAAATATAAGAAAGCTAGCCCTTGTCAAATCGTGAAGAAAATCAATGACAATGCCTATGTTGTTTGTAATATCCTCAACTTCGAGCCTTTTTATACAATAAAGGAAAAGTCTGAACTTGGTTTTGCCGGTTATGTCTGGTTGCGTCCAGTTTTGTCCGATCACGACTTAAGCACAAATTTTGGGCAAAATAAGGTAGTGGTCGCTGTTAGACTCGATTAAGTTGCATCCAATGATATGGCTTTCAAACTTAGATATTTCCTTTGATGTATTTAATGCTCTTGGAAGGTTGTTAATTAATGCTTGTTGAGTAATTAGGACACTTGGCACAAATGGTCTTGTCTTTTGAAGGTAATCATGAAACTTTAGATTTTTGTTCATTAAGAAAGAGTGAGTCATAAGCATATTAAGAGGACTTGGAGGCCAAGCTAGATTGGCCAATCTTCTTGAAAAAATCAAAAGCCAAAGGCACTAAATAGGGACAATAAGTAGGGAGGCATATGTGTCCCAAGTAATTAATGAAAGGGATTGACTCATGTCCTAAGAGAATTAATGGTTAGCGATCTTGCAAGCCAAGTAGGGCGTCACCCCTTTTCCATAGACTCGCCATCTTTGGTTTTATAGGTTTTGACTTTTCAAATTTTTTGGAATTAATCAACCTTTGCTACTTTCCAATTTTATTGAGTTCTTTGTGGTATGAATTTGGAGAAACTTCCTACATGAAAGTTGTTCAAAACATCTTGACCTACAACATATTTAAACTTCATATTTTTTCTGAGATGAAAAGAATGATACGAAAGCCCAATTACTTACCGTGTTAAAATTGTCCAATGTAGTAAAAACAATGACTTTGTTGTCTTCTAGAATTTTTATAAAATTTTTCCTCTGAATTTGGACATGCTTCATTCACAAAAGTTTTAAAGGATATTCATCTCTATAATATACAAAAGTTTCAAAATATTTCATGAAGATTTGGATTTCAAAATGGGTTTTCTTCCACGATCAATGAATCTGCTCAACGGATGAACTTTTGGGTCATTTCCATGATTTGGTTCTCTCTCCAAAAAATGAATTAGACTTGGTTTCCTTCATGACAATTTTTTTCAAGGTCTTCTTTATAGGATATTAAATTTTTGTAATTTTTCGAGCCTATTTGATAAGGTAATGACACTGATTTCCAAAGTTACTCAAAACTATTTTTCGCCTTAGAATGGGAGAGCTACACACCCAAACTTGGAGGGGAATGGGCTGCACACCTAAGTTGAGGAGCAAGCCAATCTAAAGAATTTTTAGCTTGAAGATAAGAATGCATTAAATGATTTTGGACCTTAATGTGTTAAAGAGAAGAAACTTGGAGAGCAAGTTGGGTAATGTGAACACATCTAAGCCTAATGATTGCACGAAATCTAGGCAATTAATAAGAAAGGTGAGTCATCTAGCTTAGGTGTTTCCAAAAGAATAGGCCATAATGACACCTAACCTAAACGTGGAGTGCAAGTTATCTATTTCATCATTACATACTTGGGTGGCCCAATAAGAGAAGGAACAAGTGTGGCCCTAAGGAATAGGCTTGTCAACTCTTTTGCCTTAGCCTTGCCACTTTATTAACCTAGGCTTACCATTCAAATAAATCCTATTGGTCCATTTGGAAGGGTAATAATGAGAGGTTTGCCTATAAATAGAGGCGCTCCTCCCATTACCACACACACCACCCCACTTCTCCCTCACTTACTCTCTCTTTTTCTCTCACGCCCTTTTATTGTCGCCCCCTCTCCCTTTCTCAACCTTGCTCGCCCACTGCCTCATAGGAATCCCTCTCTTGGTAAAATCACCTATAGTTCATCGAAATTCATCAAAGGTAAGTAAAATCTCTAACTCTTCGCTAAGGCAATAGCCTACATTGTCAAGTTTAGTGGTTTGCTCACTCGTGTGAGTTATGTGTATATTGTAATGTTCTTTTGTATGGTTTGCTCACATTTGCATGCTTGAGTGCGTTCATACCCCAAGACGAGGTCAAGATTCGCTCGGCTTGAAATCGACGTCAAGTTGCGATGGCCATGAGGTCTTAGAGTGGTACTGAAACATGCCGAGTGGAGATTGGCCTAGGCATGTGGCTCAAACCATGAACCATGAATCGTGTCTAGCATATTATAAAGTGTGATGTTAAGAGCCATCACACTCACTTGAATGAGCACTCCTTCGGGCTACATATAAGTCCACCAAGAAGAAAAGTAAAAACCAACTTGTGTGATGCACTTTATGATGCACTTAAAGAGGAAAAAGTGCTTGTTGCCACATAACGTTGGTGACAATGCCTCGTTCATTGAACAAGATACCCTAGTTGAGCAAAAAATGCCTAGGTTTAAACCTAGATGCCTCGGGTAAGCCAGCCCCAGGATGCCTAGTTGAGCCAGGAAGTTTGAGTTGAGCCCGGATGCCTTGATTGTCTCGATTGAGCCAAGATACCCTGGTTGAGTTAGGAAGCCCGGCATGAAGCCAGAAGCCTCAGTTGAGCTAAAAGAACCTGGTCAAGCCAGGACAACAGTAAAAGAATCATGTTATGAGTGCCGGTATATGTATAAGCATGATATATTGATGTGTTCATTGATATGCTAAAAGTAAGCATGCATTGAACTATGCGGTAATGGAGATCTGCATGTAGTCGAGGTGTAGCAATAAGTTTGTCATCGATCCACCACAAACATTGTATTGCGAGTGTTGTACTTGTTAGATTTTGATAATGAGATGTTCTCCTAGTAGAAAATTAGGGGTTTTACTTATTAAGTCCATGACTCACCCCGTTATTTTTCAAAATTGTAGGTATGGAGAAGTTGCAATCTCGCTATAGGAGCTAAGGTTTACCATGGTCTTTTTGAGCATAGAACATGTAGTAGTTATAAATATAACGGCCCGTGATAAAAGGGCTTGTAAATACAACTGACGTAATTATGTATTTATAAGTGGTCGTTTTCCTAGTTACTTGTTGTTATTTGGGTGTTGTATGTATGCTTCCGCAAGTGCTTAATGAAAAGATAAAAAGAAACGGGACGGCAATACACCGGGACGTCGCGAAAATAACACTTACTGCTCGAGACCCTAGAGATGGAGTCGGGGGCATGACATTATTGATCTTCTTGGTGACCTCAACATCTCCTTGACATTCAATGTGGTGGACCTATTTGAGTATCATTCTCCGGATACTTCCCTTTATCCTGATAATAACTCGAGGTCAAGTTCTTTTGAAGTGGAGGAGATTGATGTAGAACAACAGGCAAACGTTTATATGAAAACATTGGAGTGTCATAAAAGCGGACAATCTCACAAATCAAAGAGGATTGCGAGATCTTCAAAACTGCAAATGAGTTATGATGTTTGATTTCAAGTTCATGTATTTTCCTTAATTTCCGAGATGTTAAAGATTTTGGACGTGCATTGTAGATTTTCTAGTCGCGTTTTGAAAACTTTCCCCTTTATCAATATATTTTCTTTGATTTTGTTATTTGATTTCAGTTATTTGGTTTTTTCCTAAATGACAACCTCTCTATAAATAGATGCTTAAGATATTATAATTTGTACTTCATGGTTCAAAATGAACACTATCTTTTGGAATTCTTTTCTAAGCATATCTTCCTTTGCATCAAATAGATGAGAGAGAGAGGGAGCATCATAATTACTTACTCAATAATCTGGAGCTGCACAGAGAGGGAGGGAGGGAGGGAGAGGAGAGAGAGAGAGAGAGAGAGAGAGAGGGGATCATAACACTTTCTTTAATAATCTCGAGCTGCACTGTCCTAAAGGTGTGTTAATGATTTTGTCATGAAAGGGTTAAAAAAGACCTGAAGAGCATTTATCGAGGATTTCACCATTCGTCTACTTCTCATCGATATGTCTAACATCTCCTCAGTGACCTCTCTCTCCCCCCTCCCTCCCTCCCTTTAGCTCGAACTTGCGTACACAAAGGTGTCCACCGGTCGCCGACGATGACGAATCACGGAAGCATCTCACTGGTATGCGATGATCGTCCTTTATTCAATGATGGGTTTATCCCATTTTTTTTTCTCATTTTTGTGCTTGTTCGGAGTTTTATCTTTCTCATGATTCATTAGAACTTTCGGCCGTAGGCATGACACGAGTTGGACAATGAATAATTTGGGAAACAAACTTTCTCAGAAAAATGGCTTCTCATGAAGGAATGTACATATGATGACGGGGATGCAAGAGTTGTCGAAATTATTGTAAGGTGTACCGTTTAGTTATAAAACTTTGTGAACGATCATTTTGATCATGAAACCTTTAAAACCATTCATTCAACAAATGTCGGGGACTTGGCTTGTTTGAGAATCTGTGAATAAATTGTTCGGCGTGGCTCTTTTGATAAATTTGCCTTAGAATACGTGGAAAACATTGCTGAAGGTATTAGTTTGCCATAAATTGAAAAAATGGCGAGCGTGAAAGATAAGGAGTAGAGATGGAGAGAGAGAGTCGATGAGAAAGTAGTTGCGGCCACTGAAGTCGAAAGGAGGAAGTGGAGAGGCATGGCAAAGAGGCGAGATGGTGGAGGAGGACGAGGCAGTTAAGAGGCGGCGACGATGACGAAAGGTTTAAGAGAAAGAGGGAGAGATTAATGGGGATAAAAGCACTACAAGTGCCATAACTTGGCACAAAGGGACACGTAAGTGCCATAACTTTCAAAAGGTACACTTAAGTGCCACATTTGAAGAAAAACAGATCACTTAAATGCCACTCCGGCCAAAATCCGGCCAAAACGCTGACGTGGCATTTTTCCAGCGAAGCGAGTGCAAAACGGCGTCATTTTGCACGCTGACGTGACCAAATAATGCAAAAACGGCGTCATTTGTGGCTGACGTTGTAAAAAAATAATATAAAAATTAATTTAATTAAATTTAGTTAAAATATGAAAAAATTATAATTTTAAAAAACCCTTAAATTTAGTTAAAATATTTTTTTGAAAAAACCCCAAAAATTTAAAATTAAATTTAGTTAAAATATTAAAAAATAATAATTTTAAAATTAAATTTAGTTAAAATATTAAAAAATATACCCTCCGAAAAAATTAGATAATAATTTTAAAATTAAATTTAGTTAAAATATTAAAAAAAGAAAATAATAATTTTAAAATTAAATTTAAAAAAATAGTTAAAATATTAAAAAAAAATAATAATTTTAAAATTAAATTTAGTTAAAATATTTAAAAATGATAATTTTAAAATTAAATTTAGTTAAAATATTAAAAAATAATAATTTTAAAATTTTAAAATTTAAAAAAAATTTAAAAAATTTTAAAAAAAAAAGGGGGCAATGGCTGAGGGCTTAGCCCCTTTTTTATTTTATTTTTAATTTTTTTAATTTTAAAATTATTTTTTAATATTTTAACTAAGTTTAATTTTAATAATTTTAAAATTATTATTTTTATATTCTAACTAAATTTAATTTTAAAATTTTGTTTATATTTTAACTAAATTTAATTTTAAAATTTTTTTTTTCATATTTTAACTAAATTTAATTTTAAAATTATTATTTTTTCATTTAATTAAATTTAATTTTTATATTATTTTTTTACCACATCAGCCCAAAACGATGCCGTTTTTGCATTTTTGGCCACATCAGCATGCAAAACGGCGTCGTTTTGCACTCGCTTCGCCGGAAAAATGCCACGTATGCAATTTGGTCGGATTTTGGCTGAATTGGCACTCAAGTGATCTACTTTGCTCCGATTTTGGCACTTAAGTGTACATTTCGAAAGTTATTACACTTAAGTGTTCCTTTCTGTCAAGTTATGGCACTTCAGGGATCCGCATCTTGAGAATAATGTAATGTTCTGCCAACCTTTTCTTGAACTATGTGCCACGTAAACCAATTAAAAAGCCGTGTAAGATATATTTATACGAAAAATGGAGTATACATCGTCTGTGTAAACAAAACTTTACAAAAGCAATCTTATACATCATCAATTTTGAGGATCATAACTATCCATTCTTTCAAATCTATCGTGGAAAGGACCACTTGTGTAATTATTGTTTACATTGTTATAATTATTCTTATTTATATTTTAACATAACATGAGATAGGATCTCTCAGCAAGCTAAGTTCTCGACCTTAAAGTCAACAAATGAGCTTAAAATATTTCGAAGTGATCATTTGTAAAATTTGATTTTAAACTATGTGCCATTGGCACTTCTATTAATTATATCCCGTACCACTTGATATCTCAATCATTTTTTTTTACATGCGCGAGTATTTGAAATCAATAAATACGGTACTATCGATTAATTCATATGGGGTTGGCTAAGCTTAGAGTTAAATGTAAATTATTGCATTTTATTTAAGATTTTGTGTATTCAAACATCAAGCCTACGTCTCTAATTTATTTCGTTTAGATGTTAGTGTGACGAAAATAATTTTAAAAAGTATAATCTTGTCTAAGAGTATAAAACATCTTTCACTTTATTATCATATACCTTTCATGCTTTTCCCAGAATTGTTTAATAAACAGTTTTAAAATGAGGTTTGATTGTACATACAAATTGACAAGTATGACTACAATTATATTGGTAATTAAGGTGAAAATATTTAATGGTGAATATGAATATTATTCACATAAATGGACTAATCCAATGCAATTTTCTTAAGCTAAACGAACATTGGTAGTTATGTCGTCTCAATAAAATGTTTTTTCCTCATTCTTTTCCTTCGTCAGATATCTTTGTGTCTACTATATACTCTATTAGATATCGTATATCATGGTTATTGATCACCATTAGAGAGTTAACAAGTGAGCTCGTTGAAGATTAAGTATGCAATATTTTGTATTTTGTATTTTTATTTTTTTTGCTACGGCCCCCAAAAGCACATTTTTTTGTGACTTTAGTAAGTAAATCTCAATATTGTATTGGAACGGTTAGTAATCTCAAACAATTGAACAAATATTGGCAAATGGACTAAAACAAGAGTTGGCAATTTCCTATAAGAATAAGAAAATTTAACATGTCCGTATAAAAGCTCCGCAAGAAAATGCTGCTTAGGGTTTTGGGGTTGAACATTTAGGGACTGTGATTAGTTTATATTAACTGAGGTTTTAGGGAAGAAGTACAGCCTTCGTGCCAAAACTTGGCACGAAGGAACACTTAAATGTTTAAAGTTAAAAAAATGACACTTAAGTGTCACTTTTTTTGAAAAGTAAAATACTTAAGTACCACATCCGGCGAACCTTTCCGGAAATCCTATGTAACAATTTTTTATTATTTTTGCTCACCTACATGACCCGTCGGAGAGCTAACTCAGCAAAGAAACGCCAAAATGACGTCGTTTTGGCACGGATTTGAATTTTAATATAAAAATTAATTTAAAATTTTAAAAAATTAAAAACAAAAAAACAAAAAAGAAAAAAAGAGGGAGGAAGCACACGACTGAAGGCTCGCCATTGCCGTTGTTGCCTCCCCACCATCGCCAGAAGGGCCGACGATAGTGGAGAGAGGGTCGACCGGGGTCGCCAAGCCCTAGCTAGGGGCCGGCGACCCTGGCCAACCGAAGGCGAGGGCTCGCGGGCCGTCGCGCCGGTTAGCTGGGGTCGCCAGGCCCTAGCCTCCCCCCGACCGTCACCGGCCCTTCCCGCCGACGACAGGGAGATGATGGTGGCAAGGGCTCAACCCTCAGCCGCATGCTTCCTCCCTCCTATTTTAATTTTTTTAAAATAAATTTAGTTTTTAATTTAATTTAATTAATTTTTATATTGATTATTTACCCACGTCAACAGCAAAATGATGTCATTTTTGCACTTATTTAGCCACGTCAGCATGCAAATTGACGTCATTTTGCACTTACCTTCCCGGAAAATCACCACGTCAACACTTTGGCCGGATTTTCTCACCGTTGGCATTTAAGTGTCACTTTCCTAAGTTTTGATATTTAAGTGTCCCTCCATGCTAAGTTTTGATACTTTAGGTGTTAGGCACTCAAGGTTTTAGGGCTTAGAATGACTCGGACGTGATGAACCATAACTGATTAGGTTTTGTAACTAATCTAATTAATCTTATTTTAAGTACCTTTTGTCCCTACCACAACTATTCTTTACTATTTTCTAATGATCATGTGGAAAATAATATTTGATTGGATTATGACAAGCCTCCAAAGTTTGTATATTTAAGATGATTTGCCTTAACTACTAGAAGTGCTGCTAGGCTAGTTATTAAACGAGGCAAAGCTTTTTCCGTAGTTTTATCAGTGCAAATCAATCTCTCTCTCTCTCTCTCTCTCTCTCTCTCTCTCTCTCTCTCTTCTCTCTCTTTCTTTTCTCAAGGTGCCCTTGTTATCTACATGATATCAACGATGTTTTATCCTTTTAGCTGTGATGTTTATTTTGTTATTATCCTTTTTACTCTTTGAATCGCAACCAAGCTTTGATATAGTCATTAATCAGTGAAAAAGAAGAAGCTCCAATTGGCAAGTGCCAAACACTATTGCTTTCGATCTCTCCATGTAGGATGTTTGGATTATGATATTGTGTCCTCATATTCATGTAGGAGCAGTGCCTTTCCAGTGTTGTTTTTACTGTCCAAAGTCGTCGATTAGATTATGACGTTGTGTCCTCCTACCCATCTAAGAGCCGTGCCTTCCCAATGTTATTTTTACTGTCCAACATCATTAATTAAATTCCAATGTTATGTCCTCATATCCATCTAGGAGTAGTTCCTTCCCCATGTTGTTTTTACTATCCAATGTCGTCAATTAGATTCCGACATTGTCTTCTCATATCCATCTAGGAGCGATGCCTTCTCAGCATTGTTTCTACAATCCCGTGCCGTCGATTAGATTTCGATGTTGTGTCACCCACTCCATCTTAGTTAGTTCTCATTAGCATACTGAAAGTGTATTTGAATTAAGCCGTTGATTAGATTCCAGCACCTGTTATCATTAGTCCCGAGTTTGTATTAAATGATTTCATTGGACTCAAAATTATATATATTAGTGCATTTGTCCAATACTAATATAGAATCTAAGTCCTTTTAAAAAAAAAACAGTAAGTAATATTTGGCCAAAGATATTTTGTTGCGGCATTCGAAACCGACAAAACGATGGCAAAGTAATGGAACAGCATCTGAGGTGGACAGATTACAGCCACTCAATAGACGCCCATCAAACCATTGAAATGGCAATGAAACTCGTGTCGAATGCTGGTATCAGAAACACGTTATGCACTTCAGAACTCACAATCAAGCAGCCAAGCACCAGTGACCATATTCAATTGGACACCTAGACGGACACCCAAACGGCAATCACGCGAAATCCACTGAAGAAAAACTCGCATCAAATGCAGAAGATCATTCGCTTATCTAGAGGTGATCGAAAGCGACCCAGGTGCTCTCATTGGTCTTGGTCTTGGAGAAAGTCGAGCCACATATAAGATTTTCGCACACAATCAGTGTGAACAAGGGAATATTTAGGCATACCTCATGAGTTGACGCACTCCTATTATCAATCAGAATAGTTGGTACAATAATGTCTGATCATAGGAAATTTCTCCGGCTCTACCCAGAGAAAAACGCAATGCAACGAACGGGTCCACCGTGACTCTCTGGCTCGTCCATATATCCTCCAGAATCACATAGGTTAGACACTTCTCTTAAACTCGAGCAGTATACTTTAGCTTCTAAAGATGGAGAGAAGGAACTCACTGGATGGAACAACGACATCAACGACCGATAGAGGTGATGCCAAGTCATTGATGGGGGCTGAATTTGAGGTGTTCTTGAATTTTAGAGGGTCTGACATTCGCCTGAATTTTGCCGACTGCCTCTATCACTCCATGGATGGTGCTGGGATTTGCGTTTTCAGAGATGATGAAGAGATCAGAAAAGGTGAAGCTATTGAAGGCAGACTAGAGCACGCGATTAAGAGCTCCAGAATCTGTATGCCCATCTTCTCTAGAAACTACGCAACTAGCGCGTGGTGTCTTCGCGAGCTTGCATACATGGTGGATTGCTCGAGAAATAGAGATGGCAAAGCGATGATCCTGCCAATTTTCTTTGATGTGAATCCTGATGATGTCAAACTCAAAACCAATCAGTATCATGATGCTCTACACAAGCACGAGACGAAGTTTGGCTGCCATGTAGTGCAACAGTGGAAAGAGGCTTTGAGAGAGGTTGGTCTTATCAAAGGATGGCATCTCAAAGATAGAGGGTAAGGTTATAAATTCTTTTACTTATTTTAATTAGATATTTAACTGCTATAAGTATAAAATATCAATAAAGATTTTCATCCTTACATCAAAAGTTAAAACTATTCATTGCTCTGTCTGCCATCAACTTATCACACAATTCACACATATTTAATAGCTACCCCTACAAGGAATTAATTTTATCTTACCTTTTAGGTTCTGTTCGTTTTGTGCAAATTAACTTTTAGGAAAATATTTTTCGGATTTTCTGGCTTCGTTTCACAAAAAATGAACTAATCGGAAAAAAATATATTTAAAAATAGAAGAAAATATTCACTTTTCAAAAAGAGGAAAATAATTTCCTCACTTACTTTCTCTTATCTTACACCCATGTTAACCTTTCCTTCTTTCTTTCTTTTTTTTTTTTTTTTTTTTTTTTGTTTTTAAGAAAATCAAATTTCTAATTGTTTTTCTTTTTTTTTCTTTTTTATCTTATGTTACTTTTTTTCTCTTTTTCTTTTTTTCTTTCTTTCTTTCTTTCTTTTTTTTTTTTTTTTTTTTACTTTTGTCTTGGCCGATTGCTGACCACGATGACGTTCGGCAACTAGCCTCAGGCGAGCTTGGGGCTTGACCAATCGATGACAGGCCAAGCGAGTTGGGAAGCTAGAAAGCTTAAGCCTCGACGAGCGGCAAGCTTGAGCTCACCAAAATCTAGCGAGCCTCGAGCTCGCCTTCGGCCATTCACTGGATGTCGCCATGGCCGTGATCGGCCAAAAAAGAAGAAGAAAAAAAGAAAAGAAACATAAAAAAAATTAAAAATTAAAAATCGATTTTAAAAAATAAAATAATAAAAATATTGAAAAATAGTATGTTGAGGAAAAGATTTTCCTTTTTGAACAATGAAAAAAATTTCCGCTTCATTTTGAAGTTTTGGTCGAATACCAAAATACAATTATATTTTTCAGAAACGTCACATTTTCCGTGAAACGAACGGAGGTTTAGTTGTTAGAAGGAAGGGGCAATTTATTAATAATTGACTTTCTTCCTTTATATATGCAACGAATATGTTCAAATTCTTTTGGGAGGGCGGCAGCTGCCCGCGCTTGCCTCCCCTCTCTTCGTGGCTGGCTTGTGTTTACTTTACAATATTCCTAAGCTTGACAGCTTAATATTCTATCTACAATCTTTCTGACTAGACTCCTTATTTAATTATGACAGCCAAGGTGAACTCATTAGATTAATTGTTGCTGAAGTTTTGATCAATCTGAATAGAAGAGACAAAATTCTGCCCGATCATTTAGTCGGAATTCATGATTGTGTTGAAGACGTCATGCACCTTTTAGATGAAGGTTCTCCCGATGTACGTTACCTAGTAATCCATGGTATGGGGGGCATCGGTAAGACGACTCTTGCCAAGGTTGTCTTTAACCAAATTTCTTGTCATTTTCATGGTTGTAGCTTTCTTTTAGATGTTCGAGAAGCTTCAAAAGGTGGCAAAGTCATTCAATTGCAAAAACAACTATTGTCAGAAATTCTAAACTTCAAACCAGTGGAGATTGCTGACTCTGATGCAGGGATTGACCAAATTAAAAGGAGATTTCGTGATAAGAAAGTTCTCATTATTCTTGATGACATAGATAAGTGGGACCAACTCACAAAACTTGCAGAAAAGCGTGATTGGTTTGGTTCAGGGAGTAGAATTATTATTACAACGAGGGACACCAACTTTTTGCCAATTGAAGAGGAGAACCGAGAAAATAATGTCCAAAGGTGTTTCGAGGAGTTTAAAATCTATCAAATGAAAGAATTGCACCATGGCCATGCTATTCAACTTTTCAGTAAGCATGCTTTCAGAATGGATTTCCCTCCACCGGACTACAATGATATTTCTCGTGGTATTATTTCCAAAGCTGGTGGACTTCCTTTGGCTCTTGAGGTTATCGGTTCCTCTCTTTATTGCAAAAGTAAACGACTTTGGAAAGACACGTTGAAGAAACTAGGTTTAGTTCCCAATCAAGATATCCTTCGCAAATTAAAGATTAGTTTTGAAATGCTAGAGGATGCACAAAGAGAAATTTTTCTTGACATAGCCTGTTACTTTGTTGGTGAAGAAAGGATCTATCCACATTATATGTGGAAAGCATTGGATTTTCTCCCAAGAATTGAGATCAATTTCCTTATCCGCATGTCTTTGATAAAAATTGATGATGATGATAGATTGTTAATGCATGACCTACTTAGAGATCTTGGAAGAGAAATTGTTCGACAAGAAGACCTCAAAGTTCTTGGAAGGTGCAATAGAATATGGTGTCCCAAGATTGCATTGCACGTAGTGCAGAATAGAAAGGTAATATTATTCACAGCTCGAATTTTAGAGTATATACCTAGATATGTCCTTTTGTTTGTGTTGCGCTTCTCTGGAAACTAAATATATTTAATTTGAGTGAAATCAAAGATATATCATCATTTAAATTTAGCCAATGATGTCAATAGCTTACTTTTGAAATCTGAAAGTAGAAACGAACAAAATTGTTAACTTATAGAACAAGTCTATGCAATATTTACTCATGGAATGCATTTTCTTTTCTTAATCTAGAAAGTTCACCTATGCCTTTTCATGTTCTTAGGGAACAGAAAATATTATGGCACTCAAACTAACCGGACTTTCTATAGAGCACGACTTTACAAGTGAAGAGTTTTCAAGGCTGCCTAGCTTACGGTTGTTGGAATTAGAGGGGGGAAACTTGGTAGGAGACTTTAAGAATCTTCTCTCAAGTTTAAGATGGCTCTCTTGGCATCATTGCCCTTCAGACTTGCAAGCAGTCAATCTATATTTATGGAACTTAGTCGTGCTCAAACTTTCGGATAGTGACATTCCAAAGAAGTGGAATGGATGGGGTTCATGCTTGGTATGGTTTATTATCCCATAAATATTTGTTGCCTTTTTCCTTGCCTTACTATTCTAAACCTAATTTGTTTCACAGGCAAATCATGACTTGAAAGTTATACATCTCATAAGATGCCATCTCTCATCAACTCCAGACTTCTCAACGTGCTTGAATTTGAAGATACTAGTTCTTGATGAAAATTGTCCAAAGTTGCTACAAATCAGTAGCTCTATCCATAAGTTAGAACGCCTAAAGCGCTTGGAAATAATTCCAGCACAAGTTCAGTTGTCAAAGTTGCCCACAAGCGTCCCTATTGACCTGTTTGTAGTGCCTTCTTCAATATGCAGTCTAAAGTACCTATCAAGTTTAAAGCTAGAAGGGCAGTGTATACAGGAGCTTCATCCATCTATTGGAGAGATGGCAGGCTTGAAGTGCTTGTCTTTAATGAATTGTCATCAATTTAGACAGCTTCCAGACTCTATTGGGAAATTGAGATCATTGGTCGTATTGAATTTGGTCTACACAAGAATCAAAGAGTTACCTAATTCCATTGGAGATCTCATAAAGTTGGAGGTAATGAACCTAGGATCCACTCAAATAAGGGAGCTACCAAACTCCATTGGAAGACTAGAATCATTGGTTGAGTTATATTTGGCCAATACAAAAATTACAGGACTGCCAGTTTCTGTTGCATATCTTAAAGGGTTGAAGTTCCTAACTCTGGCTGGGATAATGGAGAATCTTAGAGTGTTGGAATCTAGTGGCTGTAAAAATATCAGATGCACGGGGGAGTCAGAAAAAATGGCAGATTGCAATCGAAGTACAAATATCACGTGGCCTCCTCAACTTTGGAGACTTGGCATATCTTGTGACGATCCTCAATCCGTCACATGGCCTGCTCAGCTTTATAATTTGGCATTAAGAGATGTCACGACACCTTTAAAACAACCATTCTTTTCCAGCTTGAGATATTTATCCCACTTAACACTCTTTAGATGTTGGTTTACAGAGATTAACTTTCAGCAGCTAGAGAATCTCCATTATCTAGATGTGTTACTATGTAAATCGCTAGTGAGACTATTGAGTTTATCAAGGTTGCAAAAGCTCAAAAGGCTGATAGTGATGAGCTGCTCGCAGCTAATTGAGATTCAAGATTTAGGAGAATTGGAATCTCTGGAGGAATTATCAATAGAGAATTGCGGCTCTATACAAAGGCTACCTGATCTATCAAAACTATATGGGTTGCGGACATTGAACCTCTATCACTGTGAATTGGTGCAAGGTTTGCCTGATATACCAAACCCATGTCATCTCGATGTTCATGGATGCCCGATGTTAGTCGAGTCTGGCGACTCCTGCAAAACTTGCAGACAATGTAGGGAACCCAACGTCGATGTGAATTGTATGCGAGGTTTATTCAGTCGATCAAACTTTGAAGGCCGTAAAGAATTGGAACCATGGGAAGCATCACCGATTACGTCACTACGATTCCAGCCAAAAGGTTTCCTGATCTACCAAATTCCTTGGGTTGTAAGTCAAAATTTGCGTGAGAGTGCACCTTCTCTTTATAAATTATATCGCAGCTAAATCTAATGTAACATTGTCTCGCATTTATTATTACTAAATCTCTTTTCATGCTGACAATATATGAGGCCTAGCAAAGTAATTCGGATATATGTCATTGTTTCAACGATTCACTCCCCTATCGACGGAAACATTTAATAATTTACTAATCTTTCTATTCTAATTTAATATAATCTAATCTGATAATGTCATCTATCCCATCTAATAATCTAATAAGTATCTTGGTGCTCTGAGCGGGAGTCCTCGCCTTATTATCCTCATTTTTCTTTTCCTTTCCTGTTTCTTTATTTGAGGGCCAGCAAACTTTTTAAAAGTTTTCTTCAAGTTCACTTTTAAAGATGCTTGTCCACATTTTTCACATCACACAGTAACTCATTCTAATCTAATCTAGTTTAATCAAATAAAAGCGCGGCGTTGCATGGTGCTCTATGAGAAGTTGGTGATTCGACACCCGGCAATCTTTTTTTTTTCCAGTTTTTTTCTTTTCTTAAGCTAACCTGCGTTTAACAAATAAAAAAATGCATTGATTTTCTTAAGAAAAATCACATCAAGCTTCATCATAGAAGTATTAAATAAGTATAAAAACTCGTCTCCACGAAGTGACAAATTTAGAGGAAAATCAATTTATTAAGAGTAAAAACATAAGAAACTAAAGCTATACCAAAAAATATCACTAGGGTATACGTCATTAACCAATTCAATGGTAAGAGGAAATTAAACAAAAGTAGAGGATTTTTACAACTAACATAGTTTGATCATGACAAACTCGGCTTTGAAGTTAAAGAGGTTAAACTCGAATTATCTTAACAATTAAAAAGTGATCTTATAAGTGAATATCGTGTTAAAACTAGAAGTCTATGGCATAAAAAAGGGATAAAGGAACCAATAATCCCATAACTTTTGCAAAATATTCAGTTTGGCGTCTTTTTTTTTTTTTTTGGATCAATTGAATCCTTAAATTATATACTATTTTGTTCATATTGATTCTGTTAAAAAACACTGCAGACATGACCATTAAATTACCATTAAACGCTATATTGGCAATCCTAGTTCGCTAGTTAAATTAGAAAATAGTCTAAAAAGTTCTAAACCTATTGCAATTTGTCAATTCAATCCTAAATCTTTTAATTTTGCCAATTTAGTCTTAAACATTTTCACTTCTTATCAATTGACTCCATCCGATCAAAATTAACCTGAAAATGCTGACGTGGACACTGGTGGCACAACGTAGGATCGGTGGTACTAACGTGATATTTTTAATATTTTTTGATTTTTTCTTTTTTTCTTTCTTTTCTTTTTGGCTTTCTTCTTTTGCTTTTTTTATGGTTAGCCACCAACCATAGGCGATAGCCAGCCTGTTGGCATCGCCTGCCACAAGCAAGGCAGATCGGGCAAGGGCAAGCCCTAGGGAAGGGAGCCCTTGCCCAGGCTAGATCTGGCGAGGCTAGCCCTCACCACATCTAGTTTGGGTGAGGTCGACACTCACTTGGATGAGGCCTTGTCAAATCTAGTTTGGGCGAGCTTAGGTGAGGGTTCCCCTCACCAAATCTGGCTAGGTCGGCGCTCGCCCAGGCCAAGGCAGCCTTGCTCAGTCGATGCCCAACGAGGCAGCCTTAGCCTGGGCAAGGGTCGGCCTCGCCTAGCTTGTGTGAGGTCAGCCTCGCCGAGCCTTTCTTGGGCGAGGGCTCGTGGCGGGTGAGACTAGCCAACTGGCCATGGCCAGTGGCTAGCCAACCAATGGAAAAGAAAAGGAAGAAAGCCAAAAAGAAAAGAAAGAAAAAAAGAAGAAGAAAAAAACAGAAAAAATAACAAAAATTCAAAAAAATTAAAATATTATTAAAATTGTCAACGTTAGCAGCGGCGATCCTATGCTACACCGCTAGCATTCACATCAACATCTTCCAGCCAAAATTGGCCAAATAAACTTAATTAACAAAAAACCACCGCCTGCGGTGGCTCTGCTGGATAAGCACTCCCATGACGTCTACCCAGGACGGAGGAGTTCGAATCCCGCGGGTCACATGGGATCTTAAGCGCGACGTCGGGGTGGTGGGTCCTTCGCTAGCATCGCTCCAAGGTTTACCCGCCGGCTACCGGCTGTACGGGGTTCCTAGGGTATAAAAAAAAAAAAAAATTAATTGACAAAAAGTGAAAATGTTGAAAACTAAATTAGCAAAATTAAAAGGTTTAAAACTGAATTGGCAAAATTGTAATGGGTTTAAGACTGAATTGGCAAAATTGTAATAAGTTTAAGACTTCTTGGACAATTTTCTTAGTTAAATTAGAAGAATGAAATTAAGTATTTTCTGAAAGTTCTAGAAAAGAAAGTTTCAAATGGGAAAAAAAGGACAAATTAAATAGGGAAAAATTACCAAGACAATTCAAATCTATTGCAATTTTCCCAATCCAATCCTAAATCTTTTTTTTTTGTCAATTCATTGCATCTAGCTATTTTTTGTTGGTCGATGCTGATGTGGACACCCACCAGCAAACCGACAATGACGTGAACAATTTTTTTAATAATATTTTATTTTATTCAAATTTTTTATTAATTTTTTTTCTCTTTCTTTTTTTCTTCACTCTCTTCTCCTTCCTCCAGCAAATTTGCAACAGCGATGAATATCGCCAGCCTCGAGGAAGCCTGGCCGTGGCTAGGCGACCTCGCCCAACTCGCCACTTGTGTGACATCCCTAATTTCACCGACCTTCATTAGTGTAATTAGATCATTAGGAACTTAGATTAATTAGATTGGGCCAGAAATTGAACCTGATGGATCGTGAGAAATGTGTGGGCTTGAGAAGTAAATGGGCCACACGATTTGGACTTGAAAAGCCGAATGAGAGATTATGGGCTTGGGCTTAGTTTAGAGCGGCCCAAAAATTTAGAATTGTAAGACTAGTAAATTTAGTTTAGTGGGCCGGATTGTTATAGATTAAGCCTGTTGGGCCAAAGATGAATATTTAGGCCCAAGTGATTTTATAGATTATAGTTATGATAATTTGATTAATGATTGTAATGCTAATATAAATTTCTAACTTTAGTATTTCTTGTGATGAATTCTTTATAGACTAACATTGACTAGTCGATATGTTATGTCATGACTTTGTATAATTATAAAAGGATTGAAATCAAGTAGAAACAAAAGGAAATTAATTGGAAACATTAGACACTAATGAACCGACTAATGACACGGATTATAGACTAATTGAAATTAAGTGACAAATGGTAAATGACACCAAAACTTAGAGGCCAAGACACTCATCTCTTCTCTCTTGTTTTCTCTCGGCACCCACTGATTTCTTTCCTCTAGAAACCGAAAACAATCAACAAGGGACATCATCATTAACAAAATCTCATCATTAGTCTAGCCTAGGGATTAGCTTTGTAGACCTATTTCCCCTCTTAAATTTTTGGAACTCTCTCTCTCCCTCTCTCTCTCTCTCTCTTCAATACCGAAAACCACCGCCATCTTCTTCTTCTCTATTATCTCGGTCGAACAGCAAGGAAAACCAGAAGCAAAACAGCAATCTTCTCCCTCTTGCATGTGAAATTTTGGTGTTGATCTTGAAGCATCTTTGTGTTGTTCAGTAGCTGAACTAAGGTAAGGAAAGATATAACTCTAAATTGAAATTTATCCATTGTTTTGTCAAGAAAGCTTGCGGATCTAACCAAACAGTGAAGGATTTGATATGTAGTTATTGTTTTGTGATTAATCTAAGCTTGGTAAGTGTTAGATTGAAGGTAAAGCCATTGCATGTTACCTTTGAGTCTTGCATGTTTCGAAATCCAAGTGTGAGTATGCTGTCTTTGTCGAGTAAAGTGGTGAAATGTTGCCGAAGTGGATGGATATGGTGTGTATTGTGATGAATGAACTCACGGATGCAATTATACTTTGAGTCGAGCTATGGATGGGTTGTTTGTTAAAGAAAAGCTTGCTGAAGTTACTCTTGTTTGCTGAGATGAAGTATTGAAGTGCTGAAGAAGAGATTTGTGAAATAATAAGTGTTTTAATCGGGCTAGAAGTGAAGGATTCGTGTATATCTATTTTGTTCTAGGAGAAAATGTTTAAGGAACATTCTGTTATGTGTTGTTTTCTTTATATATGTTAATGGAAATAAGAAAGGAACTATTCTACAAGATATAATATTCATTAGATTGAATTAGAAACCTAATAATAACCATATGAATTTAAAAACATAGAAATGGAAGTGAATTTAGTAAAATCAGTAAACTGTTTTTGTAAGAAATGGTTTGACATTTGTCGATTATATTAATTTTCTGTAATTACCTAGTAAGAATTGAATTTCGAATTCTTAATGAAACTTGTAGAACATATCCTTAGGAATAACATGTCAAAATTTGAGATTTAATGGACAAGAATTGGTTAGTAAAATGATTTTCTTTGTAGATATAAAATCTGGAAGTCGGTACAGGGTGTTAGTAAAGATTATAGCAATTGTTACTCTTAATACGGTGAGATTCAGACTAAAGTTTCTTCACGGAAAATGTCAATCTATGTCTCTAATATAACTACTAAAATTTGGTAGTATTTCGACAAGAATTGATATACCTTCTATGTTCGAAACCGAAACTGTTCATTTAGCTAGTAAACTGTTTAAACCCGAAAACTTATAATAGATGTTGTGTCTTTTATATTAGACTTGCATGACACACATAGAGTCTAATAAGCTCATAAAATATGTTAGTGAAAGTTCTAGTAAGAACACCTAGAGGGGGGTGAATAGGTGTAAAAATAGATTCTGCAAAATGCTGTGAAAACATTTACTTTTAACCTGAGTCTGAATAACAACAGACTTTTGAAACTGTGTCTGAAGAGCAGCAGACTTTGAGCGAGATCAGACTTTAATAGTTAAATAGAAGTACGAACAAAATAAAGAGATTTAGGGAAGAGAATAAGAACACAAGGTTTATAGTGGTTCGGCTTAATCCAAGCTTACGTCCACTCTCCCACGCTAACAGCCTTCTTGGCTGGATTTCACTATGCAATCAACAAGAGATTACAACTTTGAGTGCAAACACTTAGTAGTAGATCACACTATCTCACTAAGTCACTTTTTTGGTATTTCTCTCACGATCACAAATGTTTAAGCTCACCAAAGACAAGTGTATGATCGAAGATTGCTCAAACTTTGGAATTATAAATTCTATGCTCCGTCTCTTACTTGCTCATCGGTCCTTCATCTCCTTAAATACTCCTCCACTTCCAAACTAGCCGTTGGACAGTATCTTGAGGATCGTCTTCCAATCTACCTGTTGGACAGCTCTGTATCTAGAAGATTTGGTAGCTGTTGAGTGACAAAAGTAGAATCTCAAATTGATTTCGATCGCCCATACAAACAGAATCTTGGTTTCCATAAGTAAAGTTTCTTCGTACAAAAAGTTCTTGTCTTCAATATCCAATCGTCAATCAATTAGATTGAGTCAATCAAATCAATCTTGATGTGGAATCCAAACCAGATCACTAACCGTTATATGATTGGGGCTTGTGTTACGTTATGTCGAATATGGATGTAAAATCTGAATGCAATAGACTTTATAATCTAGGTCTGAACATATTCTGCTTCTGAACAGATTTAGCTTTAAGCTCTGAACACAGTTTGAATAAGTTCAGCTTCAACATAGAGTCCGTCTTTTGGTTCTTCATTCACGTTCAGTCTGGAATTTATTAGAGTGAGCAGACTTCTAATGTAGAACAGACTTTGACACTAAAGTCTGACAGTCTTCGGACTTTGATACAGAAGTCTAGAAATCTTCATAATATACTTTGAACATATGTTACGTTCAGTCTTCTGGTTGTCTTCAGATTTTGACAATATCCTTTAAATGTTCTATCATCTGCATGGTCTATTACTTAACCAATAAACACGTTAGTAGCTTTTGATTTATTTTTTCATCTTCAAAATATCATAAGGGATTTCCCTAACAATTAGTTGTGTAAGAGTAAGTCTCATATATCATTTGAGGTGTAAGTACATATAGTATCATGCGTATGCAATGAGTGCGGTGCATAGTGCTTGATTATGGGATAAATATTTGTTCGGCATGGTATGGGACATGTCATAATGAGTTTTATCTTATAATTTGGACACGCACGTGTGCTAGGTTCATGAGAGTTAGATATATAGATAGATACTTTGGAGTCTTTTTCTTTTGCATACGATAATTGCATTAATCAAAGGTGTGGTGGCGTGAAATGTGTGCTTAAAAGAGTGAATGAACCCATCGGTATAGAGATACCGGTGATGCCCCCGGAAGTTTGGGATGCCATTGCTGAGTGGTCTTGGATGCCTCGGTAGAGAGATACCGGGATGCCTCGGAGTGAGATACCCTTGTGTGTGATCAAGGATGCCTCAGTTGTGTGATACTGAGATGCCTCGGAGTGAGATAACCCTTGCTAAGTGGTCTTGGGAGGACCTCGGTTGTGTGATACCGGGATGCCTCGGAGTGAGATGCCCATAATAGAAATATTGTGGAAGTCCAGATAAGGTAACTTCCGGAAGTGACTTGATCGGGCCGGTAGAGTTCCGGTTAGTGACTGATCGAGGGTGGATCATATACACACTAAATATAATTCTATTTGGCGAGTGAGTTCATCAATCATTGTTGCATTTTATCTTGATATAGAAATTGAGAACATGGTGAGTATATTTGGTGTTTATGGATGTATTTGTACCAAGTGGTTACACATATGATGCATTAATATTCATTAGATTATCCTCATGACAATTGTATCTTAGCATCTTCAATTGTTTGGATTATGATTCCCTTGTAATCTTGATAGCTGTGGATTGTTAAAGTTAGAGTTTTATCATTCTTTACTGGGCATAGTTTTTGCTCATACCTTACATTTTTCAGATTGATAGTATGGATGTGCCGCCATTAGCTCGTTATGGAGTGGTATTGAGCATTGAGGTTACTTTTACTGATGTGTATGACTCTGATGTTGAGCTGACTTTCTCCAAGTATGAGGCCACGTTATGGATGGATGATGGTAGAGCTGAGATGATTCCTATGAAGTTTGTTGCATGGTTTATCAAGCACGATGGAGCAATGTTTGGCCCTATTCCTTTTAGTGATGATGGAGCAGGAGCCAAGACGGATGGCGCCTAGACACCTTTGATCATGTAGAAGCTGACTATCTTCTGTTTTCTTTTGAACGTGGGCATGTGCGGGAACTCCTAGAGTAGACACCCTCACCCTTTTATCCCTGACTTTTGTTACACCTTACTTTTGTCATGAATATGTTGTATATATAGGCGATGAACATGGAAAGTGTTCAAGTTGATAAATTTTGTAGGCCCCGATGATGATAAGAAGAAAAGAAGCTTCTCGTGATTTGTCTATGTGCATGAAATAATTGGCCAATACTAATAATTGGTAGAGTGATTGCAGGATAACCCTAAAGTATAAACTTTAAATTTTAAATAATCCATGTTATACATGCTAACCTTCAATAGTGAACACTATATAAATAAATGGAGTTCACAAGTATTCTGCAAGATTATAATGATAATAATAATAATTCCGCTTGCACTTAGTACGTGACGCCCTGGGACGTCACAACTTGGGTCGGCGAGGCTCACCCTCGTCGACCATGGCAATGCCCAACCTCACCGGAGGCCGCGAGGTCAAAGGTTGCGACCTTGTGCGACCTCTGGCAATGGCTGCCAGTGGCTGGGCAAGACTTGACCTCATGCAACCTCCAGCAATGGCTACTAATGGCTGAGTGAAACTCACCATCGTCGGATTTGGTGATGGTCGAGCCTCATTGACTATCGCGATGCCCAACCTCACTAGATTCGAGGAGGTTGTGCCTTGCTAGGCTTAGGCAAGCCTCATTGGCCATGGCAGGTCACGGCCTCGCCATGGTTGGGTGAGGCTTGCCCTCGCCAACACTCACCTCTCATCGGCCGCCAGCCAGAGGAAGGAGGAAGGAAGAAGAATGAGGGGAACAAAAAAAAAAAAGAAAGGAAAAAAAGAAAGGAAAAAATAATAATAAATTCGAAAAATAAATTATTATTAAAAAGTGTCTGCGTTAGCGTTGGTCAAATAGTTGGCAATTTGCCCGATGGACTGAATTGACATAATTACAAAAGGTTTAAGACTAAATTGATAAAAAAAAAAAAAAAAAAAGGTTTAGAATTGAATCAGAAAAATTACAATAGATTTAGGACCGTTTTGGTAATTTTTTATTAAACAAGAGTAGGTGCAAACGAGATCCAACATTCGCCATCATTCCAACGCACATCATTGGCTCAGCCGAAGCGAAGCTAGAGGTGCTGAAAGGGATGGTCGAAGAATCATGGAGAATATGCTAGAGGAGGCTCTAAGCGGGACTTGTCGAATCCGAACCTGTAGTGACCATGGCAATCTCTGGGCATGTTTTTATTCAAGGCTGCGTTTAACTGAGACAAAGAACCTTTTTTAATATCTAAGCATATGGTGGCGAGGGAGAGTTGCAACCTCACTTCGGCAAGGCGGCGATGTGTGATCTTCGCCGGCTTCTTGGCCCGGGCCTGTTTCGAGATTTGAGGCGGTGGCACTTTCGCTAGAGTCCCATGAGGGATGCCAAATCCTCGCCGGTGCGTAGGTGGTGGTGCCCCGCCCGTGCTCCTTCTTCAGCTATCTCCCTTTCTTTCTAGTGTTTATGATTATGCATTTTTAATTTCCTTCCTTATTTTTATTCTGCATAAGTAAATAAATTCAATCATTATCATGTGTTGCCGACGTGGTTGAAGCGTCAGCATTTCTATCCTTATGCTTGAAAGGACCAGCACAAACAAAAATATATATATATGCAGTTCAAGGACTCAGTTACAGGCGGGTTCTTGAGTTTTAACGCTAAATTCCTTTATTGTTGGATTGCCATTCCTTTTTTGGGAGCAAATGAAAAGAAGAAAAATGTATAGAAAAGAAAAGGAAGAGAAGATAAGGGGGAATTAGGGTTATAATTGCATGTAAACTGAAAAGGTCTATTCATAGGGCCAAGCTTGGTTCAAATTTAATCTAGTCTAGGAAAATCAGCAACCCCTAGTCTAAAGCAATGGCATGTTTAATCTTGCTCACTAGCTCACAGGATCCTGTCCTGAGGCTTGATAACAAGGGGATATATATTCTTTACCCGATATAGCTCGATTTTCACTTATTACACTTTAATTGCCTTGATATAGCCATACTTCTCTTGTCGTGGCGTTGTCTTGCTTATTGGATTTTTAATATATTTAGATCCTTTTGTATGAGTTTGATTATGCATGATCGCGTGCACACGCACACATTTTTGGGGATTAAAAGAGAGATGATCATATCAAACATTTTCATTTAAAGGAGAAAAAGATACCAACATTGTGTGTTAGTGAACATTTAGCATAATCAAGTCCTTGACTCCGAATCTCAAGTTCATGGAAAGTAGAACTAACTCCCACATTTTACTTGGTCTATAATAGGTTAGATGGCAACTCCTAAACAAAAAGCAAATTGCATACTAAACTGAATTTAAACAATGTTGAGATTGATAGGAATTAGGAAAGTCCGAACCAAGCACAAGCACCCACTTCACAAGAGGAACCGTTTGGTGTCCATTTGCAATCGGAATGAGACTGAATTTGTCATCCTGAGTCTTACATTGTCATTTCGATTTTCCCCCTCATTTTGATTGCCTAATGGCTAATTTCCATCGACCAACTAGGGCTTAAAGTAAAGTTCACATAAAGGATGAAGTTTCACATAAACATAAAAGAATGCGACATGAGATAGATAGCTAAATTGTTCTACAATGCCTTAAAACGGCCGTACATGTATAAATAGTCTTAAAAATTTAATAAATTCGAGCACCTGAACAGAAGCTAAAAACATTACTAAATATGAGTACCTAAACATTCTCACACTTTGATACTTCTGTATGTATCTTTCAACTACATTTTTCAAATCTCAAGTATAAAACTGGAAAACCATGAAATGGCGTGAAATGAAAATATTTGAAAACCATAGTTTTGTCTTAGGTTTAGTGGAATCAAGGAAATAGAATTATATATCTGGACACTTACCTCCTTAATTTAGTCTAAGTGATCCGAGGCCAAAACCATAGAAAAACTTCACGTGTGTGTGAGTGATTTGGGTCTCCCATGAATCGCCAAAACAGTTAATTGCATCCTATTAAGTATGATAAAAAAATCTATCACTTCTAATCTCATAATTCAATGAAAGTAAACTTAATGAATATTCATTACTCAGAACCAATTAAAGAACATCAAAACGATAATAGTGATTAGTTCCTTATTATGTTCAAGACCCAAGTTATTAGATTAAACTGATTTTTACTTCTTGGGAATTAGCATAGCAAACAAACAAAGCCTTTGGAACTTGAATTACTGCACTTCTCCTACTGGTGCAAACTTTATAGCATCAGAGACAAGAACATCATATTTGAATTGAAGCTTTCTTTCTAGCAACTTCATATTAGCACGTGATCAAGAACTATTCCCCAGTGTTGGATAGTTTTCTCATTTATCTGATCAAGCTGCTCGATCATCTCTTGCGAGAGATGATTCTTCCAATCGCCCACCTCCTCTCGCCGGAAAAACCCGCTATTCTCGACTGTCCCATGTGATTAAGTCCCCATACGCGAGATCTCGAATTTGTTCACCTTCATTTGCTTTAAACTCTCTATGTTGCACAGCTTTATGATTACTTGCACTCCACCACCATCAATCTCTTCAGAAGTAAAATGGACAGCCCAAGAAATTTGCGAGCCTCTTCACACTGGGCTCTGTCTCCCTCTTCAGGTCCTCGTACTCCAACATTAAGACCTTGTTTGGATACTCTAAGCTTGCTTTCCAATAGCCTAGCACATGGTCCCAATATGGCCCTGAAAGAGACACCCTCTACTGAATGGCCCAAATGCTTCCTCCAAAGAAATAGGTGGCCTATCACCATCTCTAACTCTTATTTTGCTAATGAAGCTCCACATTGACACGAACGCATCTTCGGGTCTCAGACGATGCACACGATCCGGCAACTTGAGGTCACTACGGATCTCGTCTGTTAGGCATAAGGGATGTAAGTGGAGAGAAGCCTAGGTGAGGAAGAGAGTTGAGGGTCAAGATGGAGTCTTTCTCATAGGCATAGAATTCAAGGTAGGGCACACATTCATGAGGGTTCCTGGTAAGCAAAGTGTGCCTTGGGAGGTCTTCGTTGTGCCTATTGGCAATGGCAAATGGCCGAGCCTTGAGCCATGTCAAGCCGGTTTTAGGGAAGGTGGCCGAGAGGGTGTCGGTGGGCTGGGCCTCGAAATGTTGCTGGGCCCCTATGACTCCTCTTAGGAAATGATTGTCATACCAGAAGCCTTGATACTTGTAGAGATGTTTAGTCAACCACTCTTTTTCTTTGGGTAAAGATGATGAGATGGGTACTTCTCCTTTGTCTGCTTCTTGACATTCCAGGGCAAATTTGTTCCTTAAGAGGCTCTTCTTGATTGGAGGATAAGTAACAGTGTTTGGCACCTGTCAATTTAGATTGATGGAAATGTTTGGAGCTTCTTCTTTTTCACTGATTAGTGACAGTATCAAAGCTTGATTGCTATTCAAAGAGTGAAAAGGATAATTGTCAAGACCCGACCTCGACGTCCAAATGAGATGGCATAAAGGTGGGGTTTAGAGAAACTCAACCATGATAGCTCCCTCACGATAAATTACTCCAAGGATGTCATCACCGTATCATTTGGGATCAGCCATATGAGTTTGCTCGATCACGGTTGTGAGTTCTCCCAAACTCACACATTGCATGACAGCGGGATTATCATGACCCTACCTCGATGCCATGGCACATCTTGATTGACGGTTTGAAAGTTAAAAGAAAAAAAAAACGAACATAAAAGTGAGTTTAAAGGTATTTCAACCATCATAGCCCTCTTAAAGATTCATCCACAAAAAATGATATCACTTCATCTTTTGGCTTCAACCACTTCAAGTATACTAAATCATGGCCGTGAACTTTTCAAAAAGCCCATGCCTCTCGCAACGGATTCATTTATTCTCTTTAAGTTGTTTTGGACAACCTAAATAGTATATAGGAGTCACTACTAATTTTGTTTTTTTAGGCCAACTAAACTACCCAATCGAGGGTTGGGAGTGATTGCTCGATTCTTATACAACCAAGGATACAAGGTTCAAGGAACGCTAATGTATCTAATAGCACCCTTGCAGTCTATGTGTTACCTAATTTGTCAATGCATGTCTTTTTACGTCTCATGCATTTCTTAATAGAAAAGGCGATTAAGTGTGGATGGTTCCTTCATGTCATTCTACTCTAATGAACATGAAAGTAAAACATTCAATTTATTACAATGATAGTGCGAGAAAGTAAACACCCAAAGCATTTCAAAGAAAACAAGTAAAGTCTAATTCTGTAATCATAAACATAAGAAAGTAAACCCGCAACTCATCAGGTATTTATACAACATAAGAAACTAGAAACATATATCAGGAAATGAATGAATATTACAAAAGATTGGGTCAGATTTGACATCAACCATTCACCATCCTTGTGTCTTCGGGATTGCCACCTTCAAGGATCACCTTTGGAACCTATCCTAGTTCTAGTCTAGTGCTAAAACTAGTGCAAAAAGTATATAGACAGGCAATTCATAGCAATCAAGCAATCATGCCATTTTGCATCATAATATCCTAGAAAAGTAATCAACCAATCACAATCACAATTGGCCTTGGGGTAAACCTTTGAAGTTCATGTGACAGCCTTCTTAATATGTCTACCCCCAATTCATTTCTTGATAACTTATGACAATTAGACATCATTTGTGTTCGCAAATGGTGACTAATGTCATAAAGTCTCTAGGTTGAGTTCTGTGTGACATCCCAAAGGAACTTGCGTTGTCATGCATCGCACCTAAGTCATTCATCTAGCAATCACATGCAAAACATATAAATTGACAGGCATTCAGGTCATATGACATTGTTTCTCAATCAATCCAAACAAATGAGTGAACCAGCAAAGGATCACTTGTTCAAACACATGCACCATTAGATATGTTCGTGCAACACATATATTCATGATAAACGGGACATCCGATATGCAATTCACATGATACCCAAAATTGTTTTGCAGACAATTGACAATAGGTGATATCGTTTCAAAAGATTTGATTAAAAAGAGATATAACTTCATCAAATTATGGAACGTATCTAGTCGTCAAGGCGAGCTTGGTGCATCATGGGCACAACTAAGCAAGCATCACAAATGTTCTAAATATGAACTAATACTTTGATGAATATCATGTCAAATCATAGTTCAATGAACGTCAAATAACTTTTCACATGGGTATCACGTGTACTATCAAAACTTTAGGTAAATTCGAAACCATGTTAAGAAATCAGAATTTCAGAATATCCTGTAATTTTGGGAATGGTTGGTAAAAATATCAAATAATGTTTTTATTTTGAGAAAATTGGTGACAACAAAGTTCAGCATGTCACGATCAATTCTCTAGAAGACAATATTGTCAGATTCAGCATGCATAATTTCCTAAAAATTCAAGAACGCATGCATGTATGTTAGCCAAATCAACCATTGCAGAACAAGGCATTCAGAATATGCTCAACAAAAGCACGACCAATGGCTATTTCACCCTAGAATTTTTATGGTAGATAAATCAGTATATGAAGAATAACTTTTATGAAGGAATCATGTCAAAATTATTAGCATATGAATTTCTAAAAATCCTAGAACATGAACAGGTCAATCAGGAACAGAACAGGGCAACATGTGACATTGACATTCTACAGCCGCTCAACCCTATCAATTAATGTTCAAATGACTTCAACTTTTCATATGTTGTAGACATGGATGTTGTGGACGACTTTCATTAGGACTCGACCCCAAAATCTATGCCTAAAAAATCGTGCAAAAATGAGAAGCAGCTAGACTCACAGGAACATAACATGCTATTCCACTAAGACATGATTTCCAGAATCTGACTCAGCTTAGCAAAAATGTTAAACATAGCAAACGATGGTTGATTGAGGCATATGATATGTCGTTTTAAATACTAAGATGTCTATTACAATTATCCAGAAGGCATCATCGACCAATTGATTCATTAACAAGCCTACTCGAAGACATTCCTCTAGGTTGTCATATCAGTAACAGAAACAGTAGAACAGACCAGAATCAAACACGCTTGATCCTATCTATATGACATGAGAAAATCCCACAATTTTTTGTGCATCTAGGTCGAAGTGTTAGGGTTAAATCACATGAACACACCTAGCCTAATTCCATTCACATAAAATCACACAAAACATGAAACAGATCAGGTCGTCCAAAGCACTAAATTACAGCAATAATCACATAACAGAGCAGAACTTTGAACATGCAATTAACAGGGCAAACAGAGGCCGATCGGCGCAAACTTTATATCATTGAAAATCCCATGGGATATACTACGACTTTCATAAAAGACTCAAGGCCAAAAAACACGTTTAATAGCTCGTTCCCAGACAATCAACAATTAGGTCATTCAGGCATCCGAATTGCATATTCAATCCAACCAAGCAATGATCCATATAAAATCTATTCAAACCTATCATCTATCAATCCTAAGCTCCCTAGGCATCAGTATCTATTAATAAACGCGTTAGATCGTGACTTAGATTGAGCTCTAGCCTCAATCGTCTAGAATGACATCACTTCATCGAGCTCAAGTATAGATCATCACCTTTCGAGATTTTCGCGCAAATCGAGCTCAAGTGAGCTTCAGCCGAAGGACACCGACCCTCGAGGAGGTCAGGCACAGGACAGGAGCGTTGGAGGAGGCCAGATCAGTGTTGGATTTGCACCGGGACAAGCGCAATAGAAGATCGGGCGCATGAGGCGATCGGCAAGGAATTGGCCACTAGAGGGGATTCCGATCAATCTCGACAACAGTGATCAGCTGGAGAATGGTCAGAGGATGCTGCTGGATGTCTCGAAGAACCTCAGGTCATCGAACAGCGTCTATTGACACTAGAACAGCACCGGTAGGGAGATTGCGTCTTCGCGCGACCAAGGAAGAACCGACCATCAACAAGCGGTTTGGCTGGTCGCCAGAGGCAACAGGGACGCCAACAGGACTCCTAGACACCTAAGGGTGATCGGCGATGGTGGAGTGAGGCTGGTGGTGGCTCCAATGAGCGGTGGCATGCACAGTAGTGTGAAGAGGTCGATGAGGCAATTTGGCGGGAAAAGAGAGGGGAAAGGGAGAGAAAAGTGAAAGGGAAGAGAGAATTGATTTCTGAAAATGAGGTCTCCCTTTAAGTTTTGGAGGAAAAAATCCTTACATATCAAGGGACAAGATAAAATCTTAGCCCTTGGAGGATTACAGTTTGATCCCTTAGCTAACTAACCTTGATTAATTAGTTAAGTTTGTTGAAGATATTTTTATTAAGACACATGCTCATTTAAACAGCTACGATTCATTTCTAATGAACAATGCCGATCAATTCATGAACTAACTTTGAGATTAAGGACTAATCAAGGGGCATTTTCGTAATTTCACAAACTCGAGGACTTGGGGGAAGGTTGGACATGCCTAGCTTGGTCGGAATTGGACTCTCGCCATTGGAAAGTGGCCAGAATGGGCTTAAATCCACTGGCGGTCGATGCCGGTCAAACCAAGTTGACCCGATCAGATCAGGTTGACCCACTTTGACCGCGTTGAACTAGCTCGGCTTTCCTCTCTATTTTGTGCCAATTTTGCTTAATCTTGTTCAATTAAAATGATTATGTGCACGTGGAGTAGAAATTAAATCAATTTGTTCAAGATTGGGTTACACGGGGCGACCAATTGTGTAAGAAATATCACAAATTGAGTCAATTTCTATTAAATCCAACCATGGACTAGACTGGCATTTGTAATTCAACCTTATTTGGCCAAATTGAAGCCTGATATCGTCAATTGGATGTTAATTTAGAATGGCCTAAGTCAAATTAGCTTGGTTGGAATACATTGGCTCAAACTTCTAAGATTCAAGTAAGCTAAATCGACCAAATTGAAGTGTTCACAAGTGAATTTCTCGAAATTGACCTTGACTTTGGATTCAGTTTAAGAAAATGACTTGAATGAAAATGCAAACACGCAATTCATGAAGACTTGATTTGGACCTATGATTAGGGATAAAATGCCAATTTTCATTTGGGCTCAACAAATCTCAAAATTAGCCGCATGAGTGAATACTAGATGACCTCCAGATCAAATTTCATAAAAGAACTAAGCGAAAATGTGAACAGAATGAAAATAATTTTATTTTTGGTTGATTTTAAACCTAAAACCTAAAAATTTGGAAATTGAGGTTCTTAATTGATTTTCGTAAATTTTTCAATGCCAAAAGTAAATTGAAACTAAGATGATGATTTAAGGAATTTTTTCATTTTTCAATTTTTTGTTCAAAAGTTTGACCAAAAGTCAACCTATCAACCATTTAGTTGACTTTTTACAAAAAGGTTAATTTTGTAATCAAATCTTTGAATTTTTTGAAAATTAATGTAGCCAAAGTGATATTAAGGCTATTTAGGAACTTTTTATGCAAAAATTCAATTTTTAACATGGGATTAATTTTTGGTCAAAGAGTTAATCAAAAAGTCAACTCAAAAATCAATAATTTAACTTTTTGGTTTTTTGATGAAAATGGTTAGGAAATTACCTAAAAATGATAGGCCAAAAAAAAATCGACATTTTTTATTTGAGAAACGGGCTCCGTTGCAATTGGAAACCCTAAACTTGAATTTTCTACCTTTATTGACGGGTCGGCTAAAAATCATATGTCAACAACAAGAACAAAATACACATCACAGCTAAAAGGATAAAACATCTTTGATATCATGTAGATAACAAGGGCACTTTGAAAGAAGAAGAGGAGAGAGGAGAGAGAGATTGATTGCACTGATAAAACTACGGAAAAAGCTTTGCCTTGTTTGATAACAAGCCTAGCTGCACTTCTAGTAGTTAAAATATTATTTTCCACATGATCATTAGAAAATAGTAAAAAATAGTTGTGGTAGGGACCAAAGGTACTCAAAATGGGATTAATTAAATTAGTTACAAAACCTAATCCGGTTACTGTGCATCACGTTCTAATCATCCTAAACCCAAAAACCTCAAGTAATTTAAACTAATCACAGTCCCTAAATCATAAACCCTAAAACCCTAAACAACATTTTCTTGTGGAGCTTTATGCGGACATGTTAAGTTTGCTTACTCTTATAGGAAATTGCCAAATCTTCTTTTAGTCCATTTGCCAATATTTGTTCGATTGTTTGAGATTGCTAACCGTTCCGATACATTATCGAGATTTACTTACTAAGGTCACAAAAAAAATGTGCTTTTGGTGGCCGTAGCTAAAAAACTACAAAATATAAAATATTGCATACTTAATCTTTAGAGCTCACTTGTTAACTTTATAATGCTGATTGATAGCCATGATATACGAGATCTGATATAGTATATAGTAGACACAACAAAATCTGACAAAGGCAAAAAGGAGGAAAAAAGCAGTTTATTGAGACAACATAACTATCAATATTTGTTTAGCCTAAGAAATTGCATTGGATTAGTCCATTTGTGTGAATAATATTCACATTCACCATTAAAAAATTTTCACCTTAGTTACCAATATAATTTTAGTCATACTTGTCAATTTGTATATATAAATCAAACCTCATTTTAAAATTGTTTATTAAACAATTCTGGGAAAAGCGTGAAAGGTATAAGATAATAAAGTGAAAGATGTTTTATATTCTTTTAACAAGATCATTTTCATCACAATAACGTCTAAACAAAAGAAATTAGAGACGTAGGCTTATGTTTGAATATACAAAATCTTACATAAAATGCAATAATTTACATTTAATAAGCTTACCCGACCCATATGAATTAATCGATAGTCTGTATTTATAGATTTCAAATGCTTGTGCCTGTGGAAAAAATGATTGAGATATCACATGACACTGGATATGGATAATAGAAGTGCCAATGGCATGTAGTTTAGAATCAAATTTTTACAAATGATCACTCCTAAATATTTTAAGCTCATTTGTTGACTTCAAGATCGATAACTTAACTTGTTGAAAGATCCTATCTCATGTTATGTTAAAATATAAATAAAAATAATACTAATGTACATCATCAATGTAAAAAATAATTAAACAAGTGGTCCTATCCACCATAGATTTGAAAGAGTGGGTAGTTATGATCCTCACAATCGATGATGTGTAAGATTGCTTGTGTAAAGTTTTGTTTAGACAATATATACCCCATTTTCCTATAAATATATCCTTACATGGCTTTTTAATTGATCCACGTGGCACATAGTTCGAGAAATGATTGGCAGATCATTGCATTATTCTCTCTCTTTCTCTTAAACCTTTCGTTGTTGCCGCCTCTCGACCTCCTGCTCCTCCAGCTTGCCTCTTTCAGCTTGCCTCTTTGCCATGCCTCTCGTCTTCGTCCTTTCGACACCAGCGGCCGCAACTACTTTCTCATCCACTCTGTCCATCTCTCCTCATCTTTCATCGCTCGCCAATTTTTCAATTTGTGGCAAACTATGTTTTCCACGTATTCTAAGGGAAGCTAAACAATTTATTCACAGATTCTCATGTAAGTAAAGGGTGTGTTTGGTAACGTTTCTATTCTAAGAAACAATTTTTTTTCAGAAATATTTTTTTCTATTTCTGTTCCCAAGAACAGTTTCTGAGTATTTAAATACGTTTTATAACTACACAAAATTTCTGTTCCTAGGAGAGAGATGCGTTTGGTACAACCCGATATATTTTTATGATTTAGAATTTCTTTTAATTTATTAATATTTTTATTACTTTTTTTCTTTTTCTTTTTTTTCTTCTCCTTCCTCCAGCCAGTCGCCGACCGGCGATCGACTAGAGAAGGGCCAGCAAGGTCGACCTTGGGGGAGGCTCGCTGGCCACTAGCGAGGTCACCCCTAGCCTCACCGTGACTAGGCAAGGCTCAGCCTCACCCGGCCATCGGCAAGGTCAAGCCTTGCCGTGGCTAGGCGAGTCTCGACCTCGCCCGACTACCGTGAGGTCGGCCTCACCCAGCTGAGGCGAGGCCAAGCCTCGCCCTCATGGTGGCTAGGAAAGGTTGAGCTTTGCCTAGCCTTAACAAGGCTTGCGATGGCCGAGCGAGGCCTGGCCTCACCAGATTTGGGCGAGGTCTAGCCTCGCCCAGCCACAGCAAGGCTCGGGGGGGCCTCGCTGGCCACCGATGAGGCTTGCAATGGCTAGTTGAGCCTCGCCTAGCCACAGTGAGGCTCAAGGCTGCCTTGCCGATGGCCGACGACCTCACTAGGGTCCGATGAAGCTCTAGCGAGGTCGTTTAGCCTGTCGCCGATCGACGCTGAGGCCTGCGACCGGCTAGGGGAAGAAGGGGGGAAGAGAAAAAAAAAACTTGATTCTTGATTCTTGTTTTATGAGTTGTTCCTGGGAACAAGAATCAATTTTTTTTGTTTCTTGTTTCTGTTCTAGATCTATTCTCGGGAACAAAAAACTTACCAAACATGTTTCTGTTATATTTCTACTCTATGGAACAAAAGAATAGAAACACTTGTTCCCGGAAGCGTTACTCAAATGTACCCTAAGTCACCGACATCAGTTAAATGAATGGTTTTAAAAGGTTTTACAATCAAAATGATCGTTCGCCAAGTTTTATAACTAAATGGTACACCATACAATAGATCCAACAACTCTCGCATTTCTGTCATCATACGTACATTCCTTCGTGAGAAGCCCTTTTTCCGATAAAGTTTGTTTCTCCAAATTATTTATTGTGCAACTCGCATCATGCCGATCGCTAAAACTTCTAATGAATCATGCGACAGACAGAACTCCGAACAAGCACGGAACTGAGAAAAAATGTGATAAACCCGTCATTGAATAAAGGAGGATCATCGCATGACAATGAGACGCTTTCGTGAATTGTCATTGCCGGCGACCGGTGGACACCTTTGTGTATGCAAGTATGAGAGAGAGAGAGAGAGAGAGAGAGAGGTTACTTAGTAAATGTAATATTGATGAGAAGTAGACGGATGGTGAAATCGTTATGAATGACCCCTAAATAGATGCTTTTCAGGTCATTTTTTAACCTTCATGACAGAATCATTAACATGCCTTTAAGACAATGCAGCTCCGGATTATTGAGGAAAGCATTATGATCCCCCTCTCCCTCTCTCTCTCTCTCTCTCTCTCATGAAGATTATTACCGTTGCAGCTCCTTGGTTATCATTGTGGGACATTAAGGATATGTTTGGTAACCATTCTATTATCTGGAATAATTTTTGCTCAAAAATATTTTATTTTTTTTACTTTGTTCCCCGAAACAATTTCTAAGTTTTTTAAGACACTTGGTAACTGCCTAAAATTTTTATTCTCATAATAGAAATGTGTTTTGTAGGACTCTTAAATTTTTTTGTTTCTTTTAATTTTTTAATATTTTTATTATATTTTTCTCTCTTTTTCTCTTTTTCTTTTTTTTTTTTTTTTCTCTTCTTATTCTTCCTTCTTTGTGGCCGGTCTAGCAAGCTCGCCAAAGGCTCGCTTGGCCACCGCTAGCCTCAGCCTCACAGATATAGGCGAGGCTGAGCCTCGTCGATGGCTAGGCGAGCCTCACCCAGCCCGGCGAGCCTTGCCTAGCCACTAGTGAGGCTCGACCTCGCCCAAGCGGCACGAGGTCGGCCTCCCCTTAGCCAAGTGAGGCTTAGTCCGACAAGCCTTGCCGTGGCTTGACATCGCCAGGGGTCGACAATGCTTCTGTGAGGTAGCCGACCATGGCCGAGGCTAGCAACTAACCAAAAGGAAGAAAAAGGAAAGGAAAGAGAAGAAAAAAAAAATAGACTTAATTCCAGGAATTGTTTCCAAGAATATGAAGTAACTTTTTTCTCTTTTTTTTATTTTATTCCAAATCTATTTCCGTGAACAAAAAAAAATAGATTTTTATTCGCAAGAACAAAAAATTTACTGAATAGATTTCTGTTTTTTTTTTTCTTTTTTTGTTTCAAGAAACAAAAAAATATAATCAGTTATTCCCAGAAGTGTTATCAAACAGCCTTAATTTTCCATAGAGGAAAATGCTTAATTGTCGTTACTCCAGTCAGAGTGACAGTGCAATTTGCACCTTACAATTTCCTATTCGGTTTTCTTGGGAAATCAACTCCCGCAAATAGCAAAATTTTGCTAAAAGTAAGTTTAAAGGGAAAAGGAACCTAAAATTGTTAATGACCAAAATTCAAATAATTACAAATGTGAAATGATATTTGATTGATTTGATTCTTCTATTGCGTTTGAAGGTCATTCTTCTTTTTATTTTGTTTGCATCAATCTTCAATCACATTTTAAGGAAGTATACTTGCATTACTATTTTTCTTTTTATACGAGTTTAAATATCTAATGTTGAATATAGCTTCCTGATATAAATATTATAAAACGTATGAACTTATAAGAGTTAAACTCTATCTTCACTTTAAGATAACATGGATTCCTCGTTCCCTATTGCCATGATATCTTTGTCATTAGCATCTTTTATATTATAATTTTTCTCAATAAACCTTGTAATATTTTTTCATCAATCCAATTACTATAAAAAGTAATTCCATTTAAAGAAACAAACAAGGAAAAAATAGTTTAAGCATATCCAATTCAAGAAAAATGTAATATTTTGATAAATAACAACTAAAATACGATCTTCAAGTGCCATCTACTAGTGTGCGGTTAGAGCTACAAGAGACTAGTAAACTTTGTTTTTTGTAATAAGAGACTTACTTGTTTTTCAATGTGTAGATAAAAGATAATAGCCATTGTGTACATGATCAAGAAACATTAAAAGAATTTATAGTCCACAATTTATATTCTCCGTATACCTAATAATTGCTTATCTCATTTATCAATTCTTAGATATTATTATTCATTTTCTATAAATTATAAGATATGAAATCGAACACGTTTGAAACTAGCATTTGACATTTAAGGGACTTGGCTAGCATTTGATATTTACGGTTGCATCTCAACATTTGAAACTAATCCTCCGGTTGCCCACCCTAAGCAAAAGAGAACTTGCGGTCCTGCTCGTTACTATTCGTCTGTAATGGTAGTGTTATACTAGCCAGTCTCACAAAGAAAAATCAACTAACGAGAAAAAGAGTAACGAAAAGACTAACTTTGACTTTTTTCTACAAAGTTGAGGGGGACGTCTTTTAAGGAAAAAAATCAATAAAAAGATAAAGGAATGATTTTGATTTCGGACGAAAATAATGTGACAGCGGTGATCTTTTTCCTTAGATAAAACTGGGAAAAAAAAAGATGTTCATCCCATGATACTTTCTCCATCCGGTTGCCCACCCCGCACAAATTGAAACTTATGGTCAATGCTGCGGCTTCACAAATTCAATATAACTGTATGGTCATGCTAGCCGGACTCATTTTCTACTCCACGTAACCTCGCAAAGATATCTAAGCATAAAAATGCATGAGATCCAAAGATTTCTAACTGAACTTAATCCATGGATGTCGATTTAGTTATAAACTATCTAAATTCGTCAATTAAGTCTTAAATTTTTTATGTAGTCAATTTTCATTGAAAATCATTGACAGGGTGGTGCCACGGAGGACGGCCAGCAAAGACTAGAAAATCACATCATTAATTTCTGACGAAAAATGACCAGAAAAACCATATGGGAATCTCGCACAAATGTTTATGACCAACTTGGTAAAATTAAAATGTTTATAATTAAATTGGCATCCGTATAATAGGTTTAGTATTGATTGGGTAATTTTTCTGAAAAATGTTGCTAATGTTTATTACAAAGACTCCTACATATAGATACTTCTGTCCTAATAACTAATGTTCAATTGACATTTTTCATTAGGTTAAGGAAAACACGATACCGTTAGAAAAATTAAAAGTATATAAAAAGTGAGCAATTCATACAAAAGCAAACCTTTTATTTTCCCTAGAAAAATTTCAAATATTCCCTAAACTTCAATTTTTCAAAAACAAATTTGTGAGAGTATATGTTTTTTTTTTGGTGACCAGTGAGAGTATGTTAATATTTATATATTTTAAAATTTCCAGATGCTCGAAATTAAGGAAAAAAAAGTCAAAATACATGATTTAAATTATGAAAAATTAAGAAAAAGTAAAATGTTATTCAGACCAAAACGAAACCCAAACAGCCACGTGCGTGGCTGTTCCCATACGACACAAATAACTGCCTTATCTTTATTTTCATTCCCTCCGCGGTCTCCATCGTCTCTCCCTCGTTTAGCCGCGAAAATATCCAGGCTTTAGCCCACCCACCAACCGTTCGACGAAATTCCTAAATGAAAGCAACCCAGCCCTCCCTCTCTCGACCCAGATTCCAACCCAACCCCTCTCCGCTTCCACTCCAACACCCCACGGACCACCCGCGCCCATTCGTCTCCGTCACCAGAAGACTCGCCCTGTCGTCCTCACTCTCTTTCCTGGTCTTCTCTGCCTCACCCACGATTCTCCGTCCTGGAACTGCAAAGGCCTTCGACTTCGGGTTCGTCAAGCCCGGCCAGACGGTCGAGGACGCCGTGGGCGCGATCCGGGGCCACGCACAGTCGCTCCTGGCAGGGAAGCCCCTGCTCGAGTTGGGGTCGTGGGAGGAGGCACAGAGGGAGGAGATGCGCGAGAGCTCGGCCCTGCTGAAGCAGGACATTTACACGATCATCCAGAGCAGGCCCGTGGGCGAGAGGCCGAGGGTGAGGAAGCTGTACTCGGACCTCTTCAATGGCGTGTCGAGGATGGACTACGCCGCAAGGGATCGGGACGGTCCTCTCGTGTGGCGGTGCTATGAGAAGATCAGCGCTGCACTTGAGGAGATTTTGAGTTTAATATGAAGTCGGTTGATTTATAGCAAATTATCATCGCGAGCTAGTAAAGTCCGCCATATGAAATCTCTCAATGGATGTTTCTTTGCTTTTTACATGTAATGTGGCTGAGGAAGCTGTCCTCGGACCTCTTCAATGGACTTTGGATTATACCTTGATTTTGTAGACTACCAGCTCGATTGAGCTAATCAGCCACCAAAATCTTCAAGATATGACGGAAATTAGCTCTTCAAGGATCTGAATAGTAATCATAAGGTCAAAAGTGAGGAATAAGCTCTAGTAAGTTCAAAATGATCAACTAAGAAGGATAAAAAAGATTAAGGGTCTATTCGTTTCGCAAAAAATGGGCCAATTCAGGAAAATATTTTTTCGGAAATCATTTTCTAGGAAAATGATAATATTTTCCGGTGTTCGGCTAAAACCTGATAATGTTTTGGAAAATATTTTCCGGTGTTTGATAAGGAAAATTTTTTCTAACCCTTTTGCTTGGGAATAGTTTAACTGATATGGGCTAAAAATCAATGCCTTGGGCCATTGGTGTTAAGCTCAGAATGAACCCACTTGGCCAAATTATTCTGGGAAACCAAACAACTAAACTTGGATTCATGTTTCGCATCTACTGCCATTTAAAATAGAGTTTTTTGGCAAATAAACACTTGCGAATTGACTCTTGCTTCTGCAGCATTCAGTCAACCAATATCTAAAGCCGCTCAATTCTTGCACAATGCAAAGACCGGTTTTTCTAGGCCGCAGAAGCTCGAAGTCCTTCCTAGATACAATCTCACAAGTGCCAACAAACATCTAAGCCTCACCGGAGGAGAAACAGAGCATCAAGGAAGAATTCTCGATCACCATCACAATCACGATCACCAACTATACACCCAGAGACAAGTCCAAGACAACATCTTGCAACTGAAAAATTCTACATCCATATCCCAATACAACATGTCAACAATGCCACATAGCCCGCCCTCCACCACAGTTTCCTTCAATCAAGAAACAGTTCTACCCATCATCTAAAATCCGAGTAACTATGAACAACTCCCGTGACTTAAGGCATAATTTTTTACTACCCTCCAGTCCTAACATTTGAAGTTCCATTCTCAAATTATCAAATTTCAAACTTGCTGCCCAAACAGGTTACAAGATTTGAATCTGACCTAACACTTCAAAGCAAGAACCGAACAAATCATCAATGACTCTTCAGACATATCACAGAGTAAACACTCGACAAATTCTGTTCGAACAACAAGCGGAAACAACCTTATATCAAATTTCATCTCATGAAGCATTGACAATAACAACAAAGAAAGAAAGAACATGAGTCTTTTGGCAGTAAAGTTCAATACAATACATCACTAATGATGATCTCATTTGCTTAGAAATTTATCAAACCATACTTTGCAAAGAGTCGCGCTCTTCACCATGAATGCTTTTCCAATTTTTTCATTTTCAATTAGATGGTCAAAAACTGATCCAAGGGTAATTTCATCGTATCCATCCACTTTCATCACCTCATTGTAGAGTTGAGAGTAATAGACTTGAGAGTGATCGACATCCTTTTGAGCCAATGACTTAATTGTCGAGGCCATCTCTCCAAGTTGTGTTGAAAGTACAACATACTTGTCATCATTGTTGGAACATTTTCGCCTTTTGTGAGACCTCTTTTCTAAATGCACAGTAGAGGAAGATGTTTTTGAGCCCTTCATCAACTCATCGAAGTCATCACCTAAGTCGACAGGTGAGAAGTCAACTTTCGTTGCATCAATGTCCCCAAACTACTTAGCAAAGCTTCCGGTGGCTATATCTCTCCCAACCACCACAGCCATCTCATCATACATGTCAATCATTTTATTCAAATACTTTTCATGAGTAGGATGGACCTGTAAATGCACAATATTCATTCAATTAATAGTTCCACAGTTAGATATGAAAAGAAGCTTTTAAGCAAACAACACTTAGGCTTCAAGCTATGACAAAAACACATTTGAAGCCCTTTGTTTGTTTGTTCTTTTAGTCATTTTCCCTTCATAGTTATGCCTGAATAGAAATTGCATTGTCAATCCATCTTTGCAAGAGATGCGAGATCAATAAGATCTAAAGCATGAGGTTTCGAAAACGCCTATCGATGTCAGAATTAGCAACTCATTTGCGACAATGTTCTGAAGTGAAGTCATCAATGTGCTTTCTATACCAGCATAGATTGAGATCAAAACAGACCAGAAAGCATAAGAATCTTAGGTAAAACACTATTCCAATTCATTTCTTGATCATTGAGGCAAAATGCTGTCACTACTTGACCTTTTCTAATTTCTTTACTACTCATTTCTTCAAATGAGGCTTAAGAAGTAATGTCTTAAAGCATATTCAATATCATATTTTCAAGCAATCCCAGAAACGATCTTAGGCAATTAGCCCATTGTAACATGCCTAGAGTCCAACCAGGCTCTAGTACTAACTCAGTGAGCTCTAAACATTCTGACATGGTGCCTTCCTAGGCTCTCACCACCTAAATTGCAGAAAGATAAAGAAAAAAGAAGTAAACTTTACCAACCCTAGCCACATTCCAAGTATACCCAACAATCAAAATCAAAATTGCAGCAACCAAAGACATTGATAAAAATTTCCAGACATATAAATTGCTAGTATGATAGTCAATATTAAATTATGCATTGCACTTGTAACAAAAACAAAAACAACATCAACATGATAACCTATGGCTTCAGTGAAACAGGGGTGACTAACAAGTTAATAATCTTTTTTTTTTTTTTTTTTTTTTTCAGTCCAACGTGTTAGCAAACGCATTAAAATTTAAAAATCTTGACTAAGATGGTTAGGAAATTATCCCTTAGATGCTGAGTAAGTATATAAAGACACATAAAACTGCTTACATGAAACATTGGCTAAAAGATTGTATTGAGCAAGTGATGAGAAAAATTACCGACACATATTGATCAAATTCATTTTTCCCAGCTATGACCATCTTCAACTTGTCATCCCAACTGAATCCATTCTTGCCATTCACAGTTTGAATCGTCTTCCAATTGCTTTTGACTGTCTTCAAATGGTTCTCAACATGGTCGGGCTCACAACAAACACCAAACTTCTCATTTATTGTATTGACAACTTGAGTAATTGAAGAGGGCTTGAATGTACTTGAAGGCTTGTTTCCTTTACTAGCTTCATCATCAAGAATTTCAAGTAAAACACGTTTCATAGGCTTCGACCATCTAAATTGCTTGACCTTCTCATTGTTTGCCTTACTTTTACTCATCATGATAACTACGTAACAACTTTAAACAGCAGAACAAGAAAAAATATGATGAAGATAGTGATGTGAATCGTTGCGGAAAGGATCGTTCTACGAAGGCCCGGATGGTGCGAATTGCGAACCTCGACCTCCAATCAAACCTGTGATTGGCAACCTCGGTATGAACGTGACCTGTTGACAAACGCGTGTCAACCAACCAACGTTATAGACGCCACGAGCGAAAAAATTCGCTATCTCGCTCAATAAGTCAAATTAACCGTCACAAGGGAACCTTGATTAGGTCAAGTCCTCAAAAGGACAGTAAAAGAGAATCTCTCAACTTTTTCCTCAAAAAAAATATATCTATCCCCAAAGAAATTTGGCAAATCCTTTATATAGGCTTTCTAGCCGCCACACAAACCCTAAAAACCAACCCTAAAAATCTAATGCGTCATATTCTAGAATATTCCTAAACAAGAATATATATTGACTTTGTCAATTATTTGGTGACCAGATAATCAAATTACGCCAAGATTTCCGAGATTCTTCAAGATTTGATCCAAAGTCATCTCCACGCCGAAGATCACGAACCATGACACCAACAGCTTGCCTGAATTGCTTGGCCCGCGCTTGAGTAATCGAACCAGTAAGAATAGACAATGGGTCCCTAGCACCTTCTCCTCGATATGGCTCGATGTCCACATCAGACAGACACATAGTAAATATTTAGAGATGATTATCATTAAAGAAATGAAAAGCACATGTTCAAAATAAAGCACTCAAAAGAAATAAAAGTAAAACTATTGGCTTCTTCTAATATTATGATAACTAATCCACATTACATGTGCAATCCTATCCCTCTTTGATGCCCATATCCTATTTTCCTCCTTTTCCTCCCTTTGAGAAAGTTGGATTCTTGGATTTTCTCTTTGAGATTCCATTTGTCTATTCATCTCTTCCATGATAGAGTCATTGGGATCAGCTTTCATAATAAAATTGTGAATGATACAACAAGCTAAGACAACATCGACTTGTGTTCTAAATAACCAAAAAGGTTTTGAACCTAATACTCGAAAACGCTTCTTTAGAACTCCAAATGCTCTTTCAATAGTAGTTCTTAGAGATGAATGCTGCAAATTGAATAGTTCCTTCTCGTTTTCAGGAGGGCGATCACTAAACTCCTTCAAATGGTATCTAACACCACGATAGGGAGAGATGATGCCATTTTGGATTTCATAACCAGCATTAGCAAGATAATATTTTCCTACAAGTTATAAATAAGTTCATTATCAAGTTACTAATCTCAATTCAAATAATGTGTAAATTCCATTTTCTTACCTCTACGAATGTTCAATCCATTCGGCCTTGAAAGTGCATTAGACAAAATATGTGAATCATGAGATGTGCATTCCCAACTAGCTAATACATAAGAAAATCTCAAGTCAAATGTAATGGCAGCTAATATATTTTGTGTTGTTCCATCCTTCCGACCACGAAATCTTCCTTGAATTTCAAGAGGAACCGATGCACGTACGTGAGTTCCATCTATTGCTCCAACACAATCCTAAAATAATCAATATACTTACCAACCAAATACTAATGAAACTTCTCAAGCAATTTATAGACTTGTTTTTTTAAATTCCATACCTTAAAATATGGATAAAACCTTCGACTATTACTTATCTCAGGAGGAGTGGAATTGCTTGGTTCTTTCACCACATGCTTGTATAATTTCAAAATCGCTTGCAGGACGATTTCAAAATATCTATGGATGGTGTCTATTGATCTATGAAATCTTCCCCCAATGACTCTAAACCTCACATTATGTCCAATGATATGACAAAATACCATAACTTGCTCCATAATAGAAACATTTACAGTAGAACGCAACAAGTTACTTGCACCAAGTACCTTACAAAGGTCTAAAAAAGCATTCGGCGTCATCCGTATTTGATCTACATAGTTAGTATCACCACTATATAACACACGATTCATATATAACTCTCTCTCATAATCTCGATTCACATGAGGCTCTCTTGGTATGCAATTCTCCGAATGATCATAATCATCCATAACTAATGTGATAACTGTCATAACCGCTACAGCTGCACCCGTTACCACTGCTTGAATTTTGTTATCCATCTATATTGGAACACATTAATCATTAAACACAAAATGCATGTGAAATACAAGAAGGGCAAAACTAGAAGAGTAAAAAAAATAGGGGACAGCAGATGATAATATGCTCAACTATTTTCATCTAAATGATATTTAAGGGGATTAAGAGGTCAACCCATATACATGACAACTTGTTTGACCAACTGTCTATAAACATGGTAGAAGGGGTTAAGAGGGTAAATCAGTATATAACGCACATATTTCTCATGAAAGAGACCAAATGAATCTTCACTAGGCTTGTCTACTATGAAGGAGTTAGCTCTTAATCCAAAAACTTGGAGTTGTATTGTAAGAATGTATTACCTTACTTTGTCTGTGTCAACATGGATGTCTAGCTTAATCAACTTCCCTTTGTAGGTCACACAACAGGACTTGCAAGACACATTTTAGCCTCCATTTCAGAGTTGCATTCAACAAGGGAAAGCAAGTTGCTTAATGTACGCCTACAACGAAGCATCAACTTGATATGAACAAAATCTATTGACATGTGAGCCTCTATATACAAACAAGTAAAATAGTCTTCATTTTAAGCCAAATTTGTCAGAATTTATGTTCAATGAAGGTCGTGCAATAAAGCCAAGCAATTGTTTGGCAGATGTAAAGCAAACTGTACATTGACAGTGATTTTTAAACATGCTTTGAACCTAGAAAAGAGATCAGACAGAACCCATAATCATGAGCATGTTAGAGTCAACGTTCAATGCGCTCGAGGCATAAGAGTATAATAATTCAACCAGAAACCCCTGCAAATTAAATTTAATTCCTCCGCACATAACTATATGTATACCAGCATGATCAATGTATCACCAAATCAAGATCAAATCACCATCACAAATGCAAGTAAGAGATAAAGAACTTCAAGAAATCATTTCCCTTGTCTTGTAGCTTCAAGCTATTGTTATTCATCTTCACAAATGCAAATGATAATAAGTAACACCAAAACCTTAATCCTCAAACACTAGCAAGCATTTGAAAAGAAGCAAGTGAGAATTTCACCCCCATGTAGATCACTCCAAATCATGCAGAGCCACTATCTCCAAAATGAAGAAGACATCCAAGGGCTTGCATTGTTGGGTTCAACAACTAAAATATGGAACGACTAAGTGGGTGTCTATGACGTTACAACTTACCTCAAGCGAGGGAATCATGAGAAATCAAGGAAGCATTGCCTCATTTTCATTTCCACATATACAATCAACCAGAGCCTATAATAAATCCGGTAAAATCCACACCACATTCTGGTAACCATTCTATATCATCAAACGAAAGAGGCATATGCATCCCGAAGACACAATCTCCTACTGTCCGGACACCATCATCTCTGCACCTCCCGACAACACAATCTCGAAAATCCAAAAAAAACGGAAACGCATCCACTGTCTAGAGACGTTCCGCGCATTTAGGAAACACCTTGGCGGGCGCGACTCAGACCACAATCGCCACCAAGATCAAAGAACAACGCAACAGCAAAATCACATCCGCAAACAATTTCTGAGCCACAATCGCCGCCAAGATCAAAGAACAGCACAACAGCAAAATCACATCTGCAAACAATTTCTGCAACACGAGTAAATCGAGAATCCGAAACATCTGGGCAAAGGAAAGAAGTGAAAACAGAGCAGAGACACAAAATCAAACGCCGGCGATTCACACCGGCATGCACTTCAAGTCTAAGCGCAACGGTCGACTCACGCGGCCGACCGGGGGAAAACCATCCGGCGGCCGAAGCAAGAGGCGCATACTTGGATCGCGGATATTCTTTGCTTCCGGCAAGGGGAAACCATCTGAGGCGAGTGAGTCGCTCTACCACTACTAATCATCGGCGTCGAAGGAAGGAAGAGGACGAGATCAGGGCAAAAATGAGTAAGGAAAGAAGCAGCGCGAGAGAGCGTGCGAGAGAACAGGAAAATGATTTCCTCTTTTCAAAAGAGGAAATCATTTTCCACGATGTTACAAGGGGATTTTCCGTTGACCGGAAAATATTTTCTTTGACTAGCTATTTTCCGCCAACCGAACACCGAAAATTTCGGAAAATATTTTCCCGGAAGTTGTTTTCCGCGAAACGAACGGACCTTAAGTGAATCAATGAGAAATCGACAAGAATTGGAGGAGCTCCAACCACCACTAGCTTGAGGACAAGCCGAGGATTGTCGTTGAGTTGTTCAGGAGGTTAAAGGAGGTTGCCGAACCATCGGATCGACTGGCTAAAGTCACCGGATGCAATATCAATGTAAAGCACAGTACCTGAGACCGAAAGGAAGATCGGCGACAATGGATGGCTTCTGATGAGAATTGACAATGGCAATTATTGCGACCGGCAAGGTTGTGAGGATGATCGGTGTGTTGGTTGTTTGTCGAAAGGAGGTCAGCAGTTGATGGAATGGATAGTTGAAGTCGCCGATCAAAGGCTTTCAACGATAGTTGGTGGCGGGGAGACATATGATCAGCTAGGGAAAGACTTCAATGACAATGGTTGACCAAAGGTTCATCGGAAAAAGTTTGCTGAATTGCCGCATCAAACTTCCCAGTTGCCATGGCCTCCTCATACTTGGGGAAGCTCGCGACTGTGACGGGGGCCAACAGCAAGGTTGACCACGCATGGCCATCTCACGGGGCCAAGTTGGGAAGGGGAGGGTGCGAAGGGATGAAGAAGTGCAAAAAGAAAAGAGGAAAACCGAACCGATTCAAACTATTATGAATCATGTTTTCAATTCGATTTATATCCGATTCGGTCCGCGTTTCGGTTCGAATCAAGCACACATCAAAACGGTTTGGTTATGTTTGGATTTCTAGGAAATTCGAGCCAAACCAAACCATTGACACCTCTACCGAGGACCACGATCTCTCATAATCATCCGCAAGACTCCCCAATACTTGACAATGTGCTTAATGAATAGCTTGACCACCTCCTAATCCTTAGATGCGAGCAGAACATCATGTACTTGGAGAATCGATCCACCACAATAATGAGAATCCGATACCCTTTGAACTTTGGCAGGTTTAAAATGAAGTCCATGGAGATGCTCTCCCATGTATGCTTTAGAACAAGAAGTGGCTCAAGGAACCCCGGCGACAAACATTGCTCCAGCTTGTCTAGTTGGTACATAAAACAGGTCTCCACATACGCTTTCAACATTGTCCTGCAAGTGAGGTTGGTAGTATTGATCCTCCACAAGCATCATGGTGTGGTGGATCCCTAGATGACCTGCCCACTTAGAATCATGGTACTCATGCGATACTTCCTTGGCTTCCCATGTAGTGACACATATAGTTGCGTCACTTCATGTAGAGAAGATCATTGTCACACCGAAACTATCGAGTCTTGCCTTTCCATGCGTATTCAAGGAGTGCCTTGGTCGTTAAGTCGTGTTTTAGCCCCTTCTTGATACAGTCGATCAATGGGCACTCAAGCCGACTTGCGGTGACAGCAGAACCCAACTTTTGACTAAGTGCATCGGCCATAGAGTTGGCCTTCCCCAAAAAATCTTGCCATCAAGCTTGCTTTCGACTTAGCTTCTTTTGGGTCTGAAAATAGCTCACGGTCACATTGTTCGTCCTCACACGAACTTAGATACCCAGAGATAATGCCTTCATATACAAAGGAAACATACCACCGCGATCATCTCCTTCTCTTGGACCATGCATCATCGTTCAATATCATTGAGTTTTCGAGACTTGAATGCCATCAAGTGTCCATCTTGTATAAGAACACCACCAATAACATAATTTGAGGTATCAGTCTCTATCTCATAAGATTTGGCATGATCAGGCAGCATGAGCACTAGCTCCTCGGTCATAACTTGCTTCAATAGATCGAATGCCTTTTGGCATTGATCCATCCACCCTCATGGTTTCACCTTCTTTAGAATATCCATGAGTGGCACGATGATGCTCAAATAATTCTGGATAAAGTGCCAATAGTAGTTTGTGAGGCCAAGAATGACCTCAACTCTGGCACGATGATGCTCAAATGATCCCTTTTTGGACAATCCCGAGCCATACGTGGACCATCGCAAAAGAAATATTTATAGGTGCATACCTTCCTTTGTCCTTCGCCACTCGACTCTGGTTGAGCTTTAAGAGGGGCTGATGACAGTTTGCCTCCATTCAGGTGATTGAACGTGCCACAATCTCCCCCACCATTGACCTTGTCCTCTAGACAACTATCCAACTTACTCGTGAAAAGTGACTTGTATTCCACAAGGGTCTTGACCATGATTATGGATGCCATGAGATCATTCGCATTGCACCATTTGAGTTCTTACTAGACCTACGATTTGAGGGTACTCATGAATTGGTGATATGCCTACGTATCATTCATAGAAGGGATTTGGAGTAGCAATTCCAAAAATCGCTTCACGTACTCATAAACACCACCCTTTTGCTCAAGGCGCTTGAGCTCATCTCAACCATCTTCCTACATAAATAGGATGATAGTTTCGTCAATATTCCTCGACAAACATAGTCCACATGTTGATAGGTTCTCCACTCCTATCATCCGACTTGCGGCGCCACCACAACAATGCATTATCGACTAAGTACAAAGCTGCAATTTTTACCCAAGATGCGTTGTCATTTATTCCCATGGCTTAGAAGTACTACTCCATGTACCATTGGAAGTTGTCCATATCCTTGGTCATTTACGAGCCGTTGAACTCCTTTGGCTTCAACATGTCCACTTGTGGATTTCCTTGCACAATGATCACCCGTTCACGTGTGCCGCTTTGACCTCTGCGGGCTTCCCCTTAAACTTGTTATTTCCACGTGCATGGCCGTCATCATGGCCTCGAAGGCATCATCCCGTTGTTGGAGTTCTTGGGTCAAGGTCCCTAGCACCTCCCCACGAAGCTCTCCCATGCCGATCTTGAGCTCTTGTACCTCGACCATGAGCTCCTCCCTTCCAACTTCCGCTCCTTCGACGGTCTAGGTCAAATCCTCAATTGATCCTTAGACTTTGCGACAATGAGCTCCATGTTTGTCATTAAAGCTCTCCAAGTCACCCATTGGATCCCTCGAACTTGGCCCCTCTTTGCCTTGGCACCACCCTTCTTGGTAGCCCTTTCACAATCCTCACAATCCTCACCTTGGATGATCACAACATTAGAGAGTGAATCAACCATTTTGCCTTGAAATGAACTTGCTCTAATACCACTTGTCATAGATCGATTGATCTAGCTTTTCCTAACTTGGGCGGCGTTAAGAATTTCTTCCCAAATCAGCTCTACACCACTCAACTCACAACAATTTTAGAGAGAGAAACTCTGGATTTGTATTTCACTTGTGAATGAAACAATATAATGAGAGAGAGAGAATGCCTATATATATACAAAGCAAATCGTATCCATAAATCTCTTATCGATTTAGCGGTGGAGATTATATCTCCTCAACTACCAACTATCCGTATTAATTACATCCATATACAATTATTATATCGCTCACTCCCAAGAGTATTCTAGAACACTCGGGAAAATAATAGGACTTCAAAAAAAGGTTGAGGGTTGTTTGTTTATGAATGGGTCTTGACCTTCGTTTAGAAAACCTCTGGAACGTGTCACTTCATCGGGTTGTGACAATTGCTTCCTTATTTTAATGTATTGATGCCTGCATGCCTTAGCTCCTATTTCCCCCCGAATATTTGTCTTCCTCAGGAGAAGAGAATACCATCTAAGTTATTTACATTCAAGAAATGCTAAAGAGACCTCAAAAGAATAGTTTAAGGTCATACTCAAGACCAAAATCGATATTAGATATTTCCGCAGAAGCTTTTCCAATGTAGCCTTAATAATTTGTCCTCCCACAGCTAATTAGGTGGACATATCTTGCGCGGAGAGAAAGAGAGAGAGAGAGAGAGAGAGAGAGAGAGAGAGAGAGAGAGAGAGATCACATTTGCAAATCTTACCAATCTTTTTACCATTATATATCTAAATATAATTGAATAAAAGGGAAAATTTCAAATAAAAGTCTAAAATGCACTCATTATTTAAAATAAGCGTTTGAAATTGACATTGTGTCAAATGAGGGCACGAAGTGGATATACTAATTTCAAAGAAAGGTTTGACTTTTGGCTAATTAAAGGTAGTTTTGACTTTTAGGCTAGTCAAGGATAGTTTCATCATTTACCTTTTTTTTTAATTTTTTCTATATTTCTCTTTTCCTTTTTCTGGTTTTTTCTTTCTTTTTCCCTGATAGCCAGTCTCAAGTGATGGTCGGCCATCGACGATGCCCAATACGTGAAGGTCACCTTGCCAACGACCAGCAAGGGACGACCTTGGCGAGGCCATCCTCGCCAATGACCGATGAGGGTTTGCTGGCCGTTGGGGAGGCAAGCAAGCATCACTGCTACCTACATTGGCTATCATCCAAAAGAAAAGAAAAAAGAAGAAATAATTTTAAATTAAAATTTTCTTTGGTTGAAAAATGTTCTTGATCGACTAGAATATCTCACCGACCAATGAGGTAAAACTCTCATTTAAAATTGTCATGACCTCTTTATACCCTTATGAAAAATCAACATGATAATTCCAAACCTTTTATTCGACATAAGCTCTAAGGCCTTTATTTGGAATCTCCTCGAATAAAATAGAGCAAAGAGGGTGGACTGCTTACGTGGCGCTCCTCCAAATCAAATTCTATATGGTTCGATTTAACGCATTAATTTAGTAAATTATTAAAAGTGCCAAAAAAGATGACTGAAACGTGAAGAAATGGAGTAGGAAACGGCCATCCGCCCGCGGGGGTGTTGGATCCCAATTTCTGGTCAGGAAAGCGGGTCCCACCTCCCCCAACTTCCGTTCTCTCTCTCTCTCTCTCTCTCTCTCTCTCTCCCTCGTCTCCTCCCGCTTCGTCTTGCTCTCGAAGGCTCTTCCGCATCCGCCACATCGCGACGGCGGCGATCGACCGGCGCTCCTCTTCCTCCTCCTCCTCCTCCGCCGCCGGTGCCACCGCCGGGGATAGCTCCATCGGCGCCGTATCCGCGCCGCATCAGTCGCAGTAGAGGGAGAGAGCGGGAGAGAGGGGGAAGAGGATGTGGGTGTTTTACCTGATCTCGCTGCCCCTGACGGTGGGCATGGTGGTGTTCACGCTGCGGTACTTCGCCGGGCCGGAGGTGCCCCGCTACGTCCTCTTCACCGTCGGCTACGCCTGGTTCTGCTCTCTCTCCATCATCATCCTCGTCCCCGCCGACATCTGGACGGTACGCGCCCTCACGGATTACGCTCCTGCGATCCGATCTTATACACCCGTTCCGTCTCTCTCTCTCTCGCGCGCGTGCATGTCCCGTGCTTTGATTCCTGCTCGCCGTAGCTCCGAATCAGCGAGATTGTTCCTGATTTCAACTGGTTTTTCTGTAGTCGGTTGATTGATGAATGCCGCGTGAACCGCGTTAGGTGTGATATGTGCGCCGATTTTGTTGATGCGCTCGTGAAATTTAACGAAGGCGAGAGTAGAATCACGCAAAAGCAAGGCCTCAGCTGTGGTAGAAACTAGGTTTTTTTTTTTCCAGCTGGTCCTGCGATTCTGTGCATATTGCCGGGCTCCATTCGTTCTTATCTGACGTGTTATTGTTTATTGCGTTCTTGTTTAGATTAGAGATGCGTTTTGGGTTTGGTGCAAATGCTCACCCTTGTTTGAATGGTTAATTAAGTACTTTGAACTGTCAATTAGGGAGTATCATTACATTTGTTATGGTTCCGGTTTTGTATTGCGTTACCTCTTAATCTGAAACTGGAGGATCTATCCCTTATCCATTGATTTGCTGACTTTATTGAGTTATTACAGTTAAATTGCCTGTAGCGATTCTTTCATTGATAAAATCTTGTAGGCCAGGGCATTAGATCCTGGATCTCTGTCCTTTAATATCGGTATTCAAGTTGCGAATCTCAACTTAGGATGCCTTTTTCATCTGGATAGCTGCTCATAAAAACATGTTATGAGCTGCTAAGGAAGAGAAACCTTAACATCCTTAAGAAGGATGGTCCGCTCTGGACCAATGCTTTATCCTTAGGCTCTATCGTGGGGGGTGTGAATTGTAGATTTAATTTGCTTAGATTTCTGCTATGTTACAAAAGTGACATATTGCTGGGTTTGAATCTTTTGATGAAATCACAGATGACCTTGTTCCTTTCAAATCATGCAGCTACCCACTCACCTCATAACAAATCTACAAATACTTGCTAATTGCTGAGGTGGCTGTCATGTAACTTTTTAGTAGCATATGGTTAGTTCACATCTACATAATTTTCCATGCCATAGACATGAAGGATGATTGCTGCTAGCAGCCAAACCAACCGAACTTCAGCAATCCTGCCTCAATCTCATAAGTCAGCCAAGTCCAAAGGTAGAAAACCCCAACTGTCCCTACCACCCTTTTTTTATGTGGAACTATTTGTTTCATCAAAATAATGATTGGTCGGAAAAACAATTTCTACAAAATATCTGTCTCCTTGCCATTTGATTACCCCACTTTCTTCTTTGATCTCTCACATTCTACCCTTGCTGTTAGACTAAATGTGGTTTTGGATAGAAAATGGAGAGCTGATCCTAGGTGGGGATACTCATTGCATCAGTATGATCCACTGGTGCAATGCAAACAATTACTTAAAATAGATGAGAGTTTCCCTTTTCTGGTCGTGTCCCTATACCAAAAATCAAATACTGTCACTTGGGAGATTATTTGTGATTTCTCAAGTCATCTATGATGTTGAAATGAAATTCCAATGATGAAGAATGAGTTAATCTGCATTATATCTCGTTCCACTCCTTAAACAAGTTTTGTCTGATGTTGAAATGAAAAGTGAATGATGAAGAATCAAGTTGAGCGGTATAAATCTCATTCCACTCCTTTAAAGACTCTCTTCTGTTCCCTGAGAATGCTCTTGAGTATATGTTTCTTCTTAGTAATCCAGAAACTAGAGCCTCTAATTAAATTTTAGTTCCTTTTTTGGTAGTTTTTCTTAAAGTTCCTTTTTATCACTTCTGTTCACACGAAAAGAAATCCCACACGCTGACAGTTATGTACCCTTATATGTCATCCATGGATGAAGTAGCAGAGTACGATTGGCATGGTCTTATTCTCTAGAAAGAGCACCTCAACTAGAATGTGTGTTCTATCTCCTGAAAGCAACTTTCAAGGTCTCTTTTTTTTTTTTATGCCACACATACTATGAGGGAATGTAGTTTAGCCCAGTTGTGCCACTGTGTAATCGTTGGTGTAAGTTTTAGCCTGTGAGGCAAAGTATGCATTGTAATTGGTGGGACTTTGATTTTGAAGTTTCCTATTTGACTGTATTTTGATGTTGATGCATAAATCCCCAGTATTGTACTTTTGTGGTTTTAGCAGGTTAAAAGAATATCTTATATGTCGGTGGTTGCTTGGGTGTTTTTGCCAGGCTTGTTTGCCATTGGCTTTCTGTTGGTCGTTTTGTTGCTTTTCCGCGGCTTCCTTCCACTCTTAATGAGCGTGTTCATTTTGAGTGTAAGTTTTTGGAGCCATGTTGGTTGTACAGTTTGACCCCTATTAATATATTGCTTACTCTTACCAAAAAAAAAGATATCTTATATGTTTATCTAATGGAGAGTTGACAAGTTTCTTAGGCTTCTTGTGAATTGCTTTTCTGTGGAAATCTAGTACTCTATTTCTGTGAAATTTTCCAGCCTATTTAAACTATTTAGCCATATCTCCCTGGCCCAATTTTCCTTTGTGGATACAACTTCCTGTGGAACTGTAAAGTGTGTTTCTCCCCTCTGTTTATGATCGAAAGGGACTATCAAAAAATGTATAGATAAATAGTGATTGGATTAGAAGTGAATTTTGCTCGACTTCAGGTTGATCCTTATAGTGGCATAATCCCACCTTAAGGTAGTGATCTCTTTTTAGCTAAATCAAAATGTACCTCCACAAAGAAGGGGACGAAGGTTGCCTCATCAGCACACTTGTGGTGCATTATCCCAACCTGGGGAGTTCTTGTACCTATTATTTAGTTAAGAGAGACATGGACCCCTGGGAGTTCTCTTACCTAAGTTTTAGCTAAAGTAGACGTGGAGGGTCTAACAATGTCACATGCTGATATCACTCAAGTGCTTGTTTAGGTTTTATAATAGAGAAAGAAGCAAAGCAACCATTCAATGCTATATACTGTTAATTTGTCCACTAGCTGATAGGTTCATTAATGAGAGAATTAACTTATGTTATAGAAAAAATTATCAACAATGAAGTCTAGCAATTTTGAAAGATGATTTGCTTCCCCCAATGATGATATTTTGGGCCAAATTCAAAATGTAATGAAGTTTAGCATCTTTAAATTGATTAGGATAGTAAACAGGTCATTTAACAGACACCCACAGCCAACCATAAAGTATATTGATTTATTCATATACTTCTAATCTTTAGGCTGCATCTTAGATTAAGATATTACTGATCATATCGATTGTTTAATTCTCCTAGTCATGTATGAGAATGATGAATATAGAAAGTTTCCGAATATAAGCCCATGCAGTGCATGATCATGCAACTAGTGCTTTTAATGATTAGAACTATGTCTCTACTTCAATCTAGAGTCTCATTCCTCCTGTTTTTTATAATCTTTCAAGTATGCTCCATACTGAATTCATTTGGTGTCATACAAACATCGATATATACCTTTTAATCTCAATCTATATCATTTCATACAAACATCGATATATACCTTTTAATCTCATTATATTGCTTCCCCATTGCAATATGGCTGCCGAATATTCTGAGTCTGAGAGAAGAGTGTGTTTCCATGAATACCTGGTATGGATTTTCAGTTGCTTGTGACTGATCAGGCCTCTAGTTCACTTCAGTTGACATGTTTCAAAGCTGTAGGTATCGTGTGTTGATTATCAAGCAGATTGTGAAAGGGTCCTTTCTGTTTGAGGGAATCTTGTTTTTATGCTTTTGTATTATCTACTAGAATGATGGTAGGTCGGATGTATGTATCACAGTTCCATCTACAATAATTCGTATACGTGGTATTTTGATTGACATTGACTTGTATCACTGAAATGCAAGTATTGTTCTTGCCCATTCAGACGATTATGGATCACGGTGGTGGGGGCATTTCATTCTTCTGGAGCTGGTCATACTGGAGTACATTTTTACTGACTTGGTATGTCAATGTAACTTATCAAAAAGGAAAAAATTTATGTTTGTGCTGATAAATTTTGCCATCCGTTTCAGGAATCTCCCTGAAAAAAGTGTTGGTAGTCTAAAATTTCAGACTGCTAAGTTTTATGATCAATTCCTGATTTGCTGCATCCTCAAAGTCAACTGTGTCTGTGTTTTCAAATTTGGAAATCTTCCTTAATATTCCTTGGCATTCTGCGTCTGTGAAACCCATGCCTTGAATTACTGGAGAAACATTTCAGTTGCATGAACAATGATGCCCCTTAGTTGGTCTGGTTTTAGGAAATGTTGTACATACTTTGAGATGAGATTGGATAACTTCACCTTCGCCTTTTCCCCTTTTATTTTGACTGAGCTGAATTGTATGTGAGTTTGAATTTTGCTTATGATTTTCTTATCTATGCATAGTTTTATTTGATGCAGGGATTCAAGTTCTACTTCTTGAGTGTTTATTGCGGTGATTTTGCATGTGTTAATTCGGTTGGCTCTCAGTTGATTAGAAACTGATAGCCTGGTTGGATATAGTTTCATTTTTAGGATGATTAGCTCTAAAACATTCTGGTAGACCTTGGTCCTGGGAAAGTTTTATTATTCAGCTTCCATTTATCTTGTGCACTGGATTGGCTTTCTTCTTCTAGTGTTCCCTTGCTCATAGCTTGGTAGTCTCTGGCTCCATCTAAGCATATCAGAAGCACCAACAAAAGCTCCAATGCAATTACACCGGCATCATTTTTGTAGAGATATAGATGCTTGTTACCTTAATGTTGAATTTAAAACCAGTATCATTTTTTTTCTATGCAGGGCTGTAGCTCCTCTAATTCAGGGGTTTGAAGATGCTGGAGATTTTACTGTGAAGGAAAGATTTAGGACTAGCATACACATGAACTTAGTCTTTTACCTTATTGTTGGGTCCATCGGCCTGATTGGCCTTATTCTTCTCATCATGATTGAGAAGAAGTGGTAAGTTTGGTCCTTTCAAGCAATGCCCATTAGGTGTGAATGATGTCCATTTAATTTGATTTGCTCTAACCGTTGTACTATAGAGAATGTTTATCCCTTGTGATAGTCAGGAATAACTTATAGAGAATGCCTTTTTAAGCGATTGAAATTGGTTGTAGGTATTTGTGATTGCTTCATGAGTTAATGTAAGGTACGTGCATGGCCTGGAGAAGTGAGTAAAGTAGTCATAGGTATTTAGTGATTGCTTGGAATTGCTGAAGTGCTTGAGCAATGTAACTGGAATATCATATATTGGGAGTTTATATTTAGTTGCAGGTGAAAAAATCGATCTCGTGCTGGAACTGAGTGTTTTATATTTTTTGCATAGTATGACTGTTCTTTTTTTGTGATTTAGTCTTGCTATAGCAGTTTGTTGATGCTTCTCTTTGTTTTTTCCCTCTTTAAGTGTGTCCCTGATGTATAGGTGTGATAATTTCAGCAAATTTACATTCTTATGTCCTGTTTAATTTTATGACAGGAGCGATAATATCCTTGGTTTAGCAATGGCCTGTTCAAACACTTTTGGGCTTGTAACGGGGGCTTTTCTTCTTGGTTTCGGCTTAAGTGAAATACCCAAAAGTATTTGGAGAAATGCAGACTGGACCACCCGCCAAAAAGTTCTCTCTCATAAAGTAGCTAAGATGGCTGTTAAACTTGACGATGCTCACCAAGAACTCTCTAATGCCATAGTAGTGAGTGCTTTCGATTTTCTAGTCTCAGAGGCCATTAATGGAATTCTTCTACCTTGTCAATATTTTCTGTTGGTGAATGATTTACTTTTGAACTCATTGCTTCATATCAATTTTGTTCTGTTGAGGATTTTTTTTTTTTTTTTTATCACTTTTATTTTTTATTCATTCTTTTTCTAATTTTGGTTCTAGTAGTTGGGTCACATAGTGTTTTCAAGAATGTAATAGGCTGCTAATGAAGCATGCATTTTTTGATCTTGTACCATCGACGTTCTTCTTGTGGTTAAATCAAGAGCATTTTCATCTTTTACCTACTCTCTCTTCAGCTTCTTCATACAAATCCACCAACCGAATTAAGCATGGGGTGTCTGGTACCGGTTCAGACAGATACGCCTCCATTTGTGGTGGCTTTTATGGGTAGAACCAACTTTAGTTTGATTAACTGGTTTTTGCAGCCAACATCGACTGATTCGGCCACTTTGAATTCTCTCCAGTGGTTATTTAATTAGGATCTTCATATCAACCGTCAGATCTTTCTACTTTGAAGTCTTGCAAAGCTGCACTATTTTTTTTTTTCAAAAGTAACTTCAGTTCATCTCATTGGGAGGGTGGAAGGAGATTTGGCAAAGCTAGGTCATTAATCTAGCTGTTTATACACTAAATTTTTTACAAGATATTTAAATAGAAGAATCGGTTGATAAGAAAGGAAAGTCTTTTGATGTGATGACTATCAAATGTGAGCAACCCTGATGATTTTTCCGGGAAACTAATTGCCTGCAGCATGTTCTTAGTTGATAGAGTATATATATTGCGAATCCTCTAGTTTACTGATATATATATGGTGTTTTATAGGTAGCTCAAGCTACTTCCAATCAGATGTCAAAACGTGATCCTCTAAGGCCTTACATGGATGTTATTGATGAAATGCTAAATCAAATGGTAACTTTCCCAAAAATCAGATGTTCTAGGACCACTACCTAATGCAGCCTTGTTTTTTGAGCAATTTGATTTTTGTTTCTCTTATGCAGTTTAGAGAAGACCCATCATTTAAACCACAGGGTGGAAGATTAGGAGAAAATGATATGGACTATGATACAGATGAGAAGTCAATGGCAACCCTTAGGCGTCATCTGAGGGGAGCTCGAGAGGAGTATTATCGCTATAAAAGGTAACCAGGAGCATCTAATTTACATTTTCTTTTTTTGGAGTATTTTCACAGCTTTTGGTGCTTGGGGTCTTCTTTATTCTTCCCTGCTTTTGTAACCAAGTATTTCTTGTCTGATCAAAACTATCGCTATTAGCTTTCCATTCAACTTTAGAATAAATCAAAATATGCTTTGTTCCTTTAAATGGTTATTTCCTATGCGATGTTGACGTGCTTGCAAGTCAACTTCCAAGCATGGCACGTAATAACAGTTGTAGGCAAATTCAGAAGTCATAAATCATTGCTTTAGGGAATGGGCTATAGCCATGTCAAATGGGCCTAGACTTCTAGAAAAGAAACTGGTTCCTGACAAGATCAGCAGGTGGTTTATGAACTTCAAACGAATCAAAGATCTATTGGCGACCTTGCCATAGGGCGTAGTGTTATCTCATCCAGCTAAGGTGGACAAACGTTTGTACTTGTAAATAGCAATCATCAAAAAATTAACTCGACTAAATCAAATAGGCCACAAGTCATCAATCAAGTTGCCATAGCCTATTTAGTTAAGTAAGTCAGATAGGGTAATTATGAGTTACATGTTGATGTTTCAAGTCAAAAGGAACTCATTTATAAATCATGTCAAGTAGGTTGACATAATTTTGACAGTCACCATTAACGCAAATTCCAACCTCCTCCATGTGGTGTAGATATTGTCATCCTTGAGGTTTTATGATTTGCAGGATATCTGTTTGGAGAAGCTGAAAGTACCAACACAAAAAATGACTCTCTAAAAACATCTGACTCAATGAAGAAGAGAAGAATTTGGACAATTTGGGATAAGTAAAATAGAAAGTCAGACAAGGGGATTATCCAGGAACGAGTTCTTCCACCAGCTAGGAATGATTGTCAAACTACCTGTATTTTACCCTGAGTTGTAAAGCTAACGAATGCCTTTATGATTGGGTTGCTTTGATACTTTTCGGTGTTTGACATGTTGGATATACACTGAATGATTTCGTCTGCTACTTTGCACATCCAAGTTGGTAAATGGGGATCACATTTGAGTTCCTCTAGGCTTCCGCTGAACGGTGTGTCGTGAAATCTCATCACTGTATCTGATGCCAGTGCTTTGTCATTTTTTATGTTGCAGTGAATATTTGACTTATGTCTTGGAGGCGCTTGAACTAGAAGATGTGATAAAAAACTATGAACGCCGAGATGCCACTGGATGGTAATTTTCCAGCTTTACTTTTTTCTCCTTTTGAATTAGGTCAGTGCTTTTCCTTTTGGACAGAAAGTAGCTAAATAAGATGGGATTTCCATTTCTCTCTCTCTCTCTCTCTCTCTGGTGGCATAATTCTTCTTTAAAGATGTAAATCATTAAAAACTACTTGTGCTCATAAGGCGCGTGTTAAATTTGCAGAGATGAAGAAGTGAATTTCTAGAATTGTTAGTTTAAATCCAAATATCTACTCATGTGGGGCAAATTCAGAGGACTATGGAAAGTTCCATTTGCTCACGTTTATCTGCTTTGTGTAATTCAGGAAGTTCATCTCAAGCCTCAGACCTGCACGAACTGGAAAATTGGGGGCATTCTTGGATACTATGGGTAATTTTACGTTCTCTTCTTGTAATCCATTGGAGTCGAATTCTCAGATTAATTGTTTAGTCTTGTTAAGACATTAGAAGATGTTAGTTTTTTTATGCTTGAATATTGTCAATCTCAGAACTTGGACTAAAACAAAGCAGAACTTTTGAATTTATTTTTGCTGAAAATAATTGTAGCCTGAGTTCTTAATTCAACCTTTCGATCGGTATAGTATATATAATATATGTTTACATGAAGCACATTTAATAATTGACCTCTTGTGTGCCAATAAGCCAAATATGAAAAATCAGCTGTGTCTGGCATCATAGAAGGAATTTCCATTATTTTTGGGCTTTACCACTTGGAGCCTTTTCATTGTTTCTGATGGTTAGCAGTAGAGTATTGAGATCGTGTTTTGGTAGGGGACATATCGTGGAATAAATTTACTTATAAGAGCTTGAGCACCGTCGGCACATGTTTGATTTCTGTGCCGTGTAGTTGTTCATGTGCCTAAACTTAAGGGGCACTTGTTTTCGGTCAAATTTTTATGAAATGCGATGGCAATCTGAGTTACACGCTGGGTTTATCATGTTAGTTTACTTTGCCATGGGGATCGGGTGATGCATCCCTTCAGTTGGGGGAAACAAGTACATGAACTCATTCAATTATTTCCTTTCTCTCCCTGTTTGTGAAGGATACTGGTATTACAGATTAATTCTTAACAATAAGTTTGACTTATTTTATAATTCATTTTGCTTATTTTGATATTTTGCAGCATTTATCTGGCGTTGCATTTTGAGAAAGCAGCTTCAGAAAGTCTTTGCCATATTGCTTGGGATCATGTCCGCTGCAATTCTTTTAGCAGAGGCAACTTTGCTTCCTAGGAATGTTGATCTCTCTCTCTTCTCAATCCTTATAAAATCCGTTGGGAAGCAAGAGTTGCTTGTGCAGGTGGATTATTTTCTCGAGTTAATTAAGCTCTTATCAAAAAGTATTTCCTTTAAATCACTGTCCCGCTTGCAGGCTTCTCACTACCAAAGCTTATATATAGGACCTGTTTTAAAATCTAAATAAACACTGAAAACTAGAATATGCAACCCTTATAAAACATGAGAATAAGTAGAGAAAATTCAATCGCTAAATTTCAAAATGACTGGCAGAATTCTAATCTCCAGGCAATGCTTTAACACTGAATGAATTAAGTAATTCCTTAACTCATGTGCCAATTGGTTAGGGAACTGCGGTTTTCTGCCTCTTGCTGTAGGTAGGTCACCTCCTGGTTCAATTCCTCTGCTGTTATGAGATCATAGTTTTGTTAGGAGAGTTATGATGTAAAAATTAAGCGAATCTTTCTTTATTGGTCACATGTAGTGAAACTTTTATTGAACTAAGTCTGTCAAAACACTTAATTGAGTTATTAAAGAGGACCTAAAGGAAGGGGTTAATTCATTCAATCCGAAAACTTTAATACCATGTAGACTGTTATCAAGCAATTGCTAAAACCTTCCAAATATACCTGCATTTTTGTGCTTAGTTAAAAACCAATAACATTCAGTTTCAACTTTTAGCTATTTAAGCACTTAAAGTTACTAACACTTAGAAGTCAATGCCGAAATCTGCAATACTCGTATTTTCAGTTTTATTGGACAAACCCTATGTTTCTTATAGCATGCTAGTGGGCTACCTGTATCGAACTTATGTGCCATCTAAAATTTTAGTAAGATAGTAGGTTTTCCACTTTCAGATGCATTAATTTGTCATAATTTCATTAGACAAAGCTGACCTGTAAATAGGTGTGAGGACCATTTGTCACCACTTATCATCTAAAGTATAAAACTTGGCCTCTGAGCCTACCCGTGCTCTGGGTTAACATGACAAAAATTGTTAATGACAGTTGATTCCCATATAGGCTGCAAATCTATGCAAAATGGATCAACTCGGTGCATTATGCATGGCATTCTCTGGTATACTGATTGAAATAATAGCTGTTCTTTTGTGTAGTTAAAACTTACAGCATGAATGGCTTAGTGGAATGGCTGGAGTGATAATTAAATGTCCTGAAACTGTAATTAGGATTTCTGTAATTGACCCTTTAGTAACACTCCTCACTCGTTGCATCACAAAATCATGTTCTTCCTGCGTTGGGAGTCATAATAGAGTTCTCTCTTCCCCTTTGCTACGTGAAGATCATCACGGCTCAATGTAGATGGTCCTTTTGAAAAATGATGCTGTGGCATGTTCATGTAATTGCCTGGGTTGTTTATTTGAAGACACAAGTTGGAAACTGGAAAATATTTGTAGTAGTAGTGCTCTAAGGAATCAGTCTTAAGATCAATTAAAGGGTTATATATCTGTTTCTCCTTTAATGCCCTTTAAGAAGTCAATTTTCTATTTATAGTTGATCAAGCCAATGAAACTATCTGAAATATTTCCATGCTGCAGTTATTTTGATGAGTTAATTAAATTCCTTCTCATGTATCCTTTCTAAAGTCGGTGTAGGGGAATCACTGAGCCATAATCAAATTTTCTATTTCTCTAGCGCTTTCCTCCAGTCCTCCATTGCCTCTATGACTGCTGAATCAATGCCCATGTATCTTCTGGTCCAATTTCTAGAGCCCTGACTACATTGGCCGTAAGAGAATTTCATAGGAGAGGCTTTTTGACCCCTCCATTTCCTTACAAGGACTTATCCATTGCTGAATTTCTTACTCAAGCTACCGTTGGAGCTACTTCTTCTGGTCTGAATTCTTCCTAGTCAGAACTTACAAGGCTGCTTTGCATCCTTCATGCGGGTGGCTTGCTCATAGTAATACTTCATTGTTCATACATTACATCGGTCAATTTTAGAAGGACCACCTTTATTGCCCCAATATCCTTTACATTTCCATGACGAGCACTGTATGACTTCTCACAAAATCATTAAGATTCAATTCGGAGCTCAATCATTCATGGCATGGAAAGTTGAGGGAGTTTTCCCGTTGACAGATGAGGACTGCGCTAGCACTTTCACAGTGTCAGCTAGTCTTTCATGGAAGGTTAAAAGAAAAGGCTGACTTAAGTTTGGTCCATTTTTAGCATTTATTTGGGAAAGAAGTGGTTAAATATGTGGAAAGGTTTGGAATAGGATCTTTTCCCGAAACCGATACTCCATTTTCTAATTTACAGAATATATAGATTTGGTAGGGTTGTTGGACACTTCATTTTAATTATGGCTGTAGTATATTGCTGCTGACCAGTACTGAGTTGACTGATAATGTTTGTTAACCCCCTTTCTTAGGTTGTTGCTTTTATTCCTCTGATGTATATGTGCATTTGCACATATTATTCGTTGCTCAAAATTGGAATGCTGATGTTTTACTCATTAACACCAAGGCAGACGAGTTCAGTTCACTTGCTTATGATATGCTCGTAAGTCTTAAACTGCTATTCTGTGTCATGAGTGAATTTTTTAGTTCATTTCTCCCTTATAGAAGTAAAAGTTAATTCAGATATGCTTTGATGTTGCACAGGATGGTGGCTCGATATGCGCCTCCAATTTCATACAACTTTCTCAGTCTTATTCAACTCAAGGACAAGACAGTCTTTGAGCAGGTGATCTCCATTTTAACATTCTGCATGCTGGCATTTATGAGCGTCTCTTAGTGGAGAACTTGAATTCGGTTGTGCTGTGGTATGTTTGGTTTTAAGACTCAATATGTGGTTGCTGACTGCTTTTGTTGAGTAATGAGACCTAGCTACAGTACTATCTCACTGCTCCATCTACTAAACAGATGGCCCATTTGGTCCGTTGAAATGATTTGGCCTGCGACCATATTATTAGTCTCAGTGTCGTTCTATGACCCTCCAAATTAGTGCATGCCTTTACCATTTTTCGAGTGAATTATCCTTGTAATGTAAACTCTTTTGTATCTTTTCCAAGTTGTTTATTGCTTTTTGCATGAAATGGTACTGATCATGTTGTTGCCTTTGGAATTTGACATGGATATGATATTCATCTGATTTGACGTTGTTGTGATGCTTTTGTTCTGGAGTGTTGGCCATTTGCTGTGCTAATAGAGACATATTTTCCCCTCTGTATTCTCAATTAAGGATACAAAAGTGGTGGCAATGTTTCCTGAGAAGAAGGGGTTTTTGGTAGAGTTTACTTGTCTAGGCTCTGCTAAATGAGCATACCTATATTTTGGTCAGTATGGGATTTGCTCAAGAAAAGGTAGGAGCAAAAAAGATTGTGTTGAAGTAAAAGTTGGAGTGGTTGGCATGAAGATGAAATGACGGTTTGCTTAAGTTGGTTTGACATGTGAAAAGATGACATCCTTTTGCTCTGTTGAGGTCTTATTGGTGCAATGCTGGTTACTCCGAGAGAAAGACCTTGAAAGACGCTGGATATGGCTTGGATTTTGAGTGAAAAAGTTCAAGGCTTGGTCTTGGTGGTAGTTGTTGATGTATTGCGTAGCCATTCAATGCATGCTATAGCATCCTGTGCAGGCATATAGTAGACAATCCTCCAATTGGCTTTTGGAATTGATGTTTCTATATCTAATTGCAGCGGATGGGCGACATTGATGAAGCTTTGCCGCCTGTTGGGAAAGGATTTAACAGAATATATCCTCTTTTTATGGTCATTTATACAATCCTGGTGGCAAGCAACTTCTTCGACCGAATAATTAATTTCTTTGGCAGCTGGAAGAGATTTAGGTTTCAAACAGAGGCGGATGATACAGACGGGTTCGACCCATCAGGACTGATCATCCTTCAAAGAGGTAAGCATATGCTGAATAGTAATTAATCACAGAGATACTATACTGAGGGCCATCAGCCTATGCTCCTCAAACAATAGCCAAAAAAAAAAATCCATTACATAGAAGTTCTTGATAAATCTCTATTTCCTTTATAGAAGTTGTTTGGACTTAAATGTCGCTATCTTTTGCTTATGTGTCAAATTAATACCTGTAAATATGTCCGTTTTTCTCTTAACTTGTAGAACGAGCTTGGCTAGAAGAAGGTCGGAAAGTTGGTGAGCATGTTATCCCGCTGGCAAGGACTTTTAATGGCACAGATGTTGAGTCTGGTAGCTATAGCAAAGTACGTTAATTTTTTTTTTTTTTTTTAACTTCAGAAAGCAGAAGCATTCTCTCCTTTATTCTTCCCCTACCTTCTCTGAGCTTTTTCTTTATTAAAAAAAAAAATAATGGAGTCAAATGTACAAAGTTGAATGTGGAAAACTCATCCACGGACTGCGGTTCCCCAAAAAAAAAAAAAAAACAAAAAAAAATGTTTATGCTGTTGTGAAGGGGCTCAGGAGAATCTTCGGAGGCTGTCCATTAGAAACATTTCTCCTCAATTGGTTACTGAAAAATTGTCAAAGATTTCCATCAACGACTACTACTTTAACGAGGAAACATTTCAGGACACAACTGCTGTTGAGATGAAGTCGGCAAGTTCAATTCACGAAACTGCCAAGGAAAGTTCGTCCAGGTCCGCAAGAGAAGATGGTCACAGATACGGAACAAGCAGAGAAGCCATGAGCAACAAGTACGTTGCGATAAGAGAACAGAGCAGACAACAATCCAAAGCAAATCCTGCAGAAAAGAACATCACCTCTGCTAAAGTATCCTTACTTGGTGATGGCAAGTCTCAGTCCGGTATCTCATCTGGCGAGCCATCTTCCGGAATAGCGGCGAAATGGCAGTCTATGAAGACGGGTTTCCAGAGTTTCAAGGCAAATATGGGAGCAAGAAGATTTATCCCATTGCGTGAGGTTCAGGAAAGCAGCCCGTTGGCACGCGATTCTTCACACGAGTCTCTTGATGAGATATTCCAGAGACTGAAGCGTCCATCCTTGGAGCATGGGAACCAAAGCGACAAGGATGAAGACGGGTCGGAAATCAGCATTTCACGGCCCGGTAGATAATACACAGATCTTTTTTTTTAATGTAGAGTTACCGAGAATACCATGTTTTCTCTGGGGATTAAATTCCCTAGATGTACAGGAATTGGGAAGAGGGCATGCCCGTCTCACTAATTTCTCGGACAATCAAAATCCTCTGGTACAGGTTCATTAGGTTCTTCTGTCATATTTGTTTGAAAATATAGTTATTGTCCACAGAAAAGTCGGATGCCGGAAGGCGCGAGAGCAAGCATCGGGGTGTATGTAGCAAATGGAAGAAATGAGAAGATGGTCAGACATGGTATTTGGAAGTCCATTGTGATATCAAATTGTACGACAGCCTTCTGTCATTTGCTTCCTCTTCGCCTAATCGATGTTCTCGTTAGAATTTTGTTTGACAATTTGTGCAACATGTTTAACTCTCCAATCTCGGAATTGATATTTTCAAAGGTCTTGTTAATAAGTTTCTTCGTGGAAGTCCGAACACATTAATGGTATGTCATTTTTAATGCACTGATTGCACACGGCACGAGAGAAAAGGTGCATTGTGATTTGTGATTGACGAAAATCCATTCCTTACGTCGTGGTCAATAAAATGTAGCTTTTTCTTCACGTAAGTGCTTTTTTAGATCAAAATGACGTGTTTATTTCGGTGTTAACTATACATTTTATGAAAGTTCAAGAAAAGAACATATATTTTAGGTCAAGTCTAAGAAAAGAATATATATTATAAGTCGAGGAAAGTCGAGATTCCGAAAATTTAACTAAGATTTTATGTCAGATTCAGGATTGAGATGAGGATGCCTAAGCCCTACACCTCCTTTGTCCCTCTCTTGAGAGAGTCAAAAACAAGGACCCTTGATTTGTCAAGTTTCGAACTTTTTTGCCCCAAATTTCAAACTTGCACGCCACTCCGGAACATCAAGCTCCCCTTAAGTCCACGGAAAGAAATTTTGCTTAAATTACCCCCAATTTTTGTTTCCTTCTAGTCAAGTAGCCCAGTCGAGCCGGGTCAATACAATGCCGGATTTGAACACAACTCAACTCGACTAGACTTGCTCAATTGAGATTCGAAACTCAACCTGACCTAGATCGAGTACTAAAAAAACTTGGGTTCAAGATTAACTCAATTGCAATAGAGCTTCTTCGTGAACTTGGACATCTCCGCTCTGTCAAATTACGTCAAATTACGCAAGAGTTAGATATGTAATCCTACCAGCATACTTTTTTGTTCAGTATTATAAACCATTCTGAAAAGAAAAATGTAAATAAAAACTCAATTAGACTCTCGAACTTATTGAGCTGAGTATCAACGAGCCCAAGTTCGACCCCCGACAAAATACAGGAGCTCAAGCCCGGCTCATAATTTGGCGAGTCTAACATCAAATGATCAAAAGAAAGCAAAAAAAAAAAATCGAATGATCGTCGAGAGGAGCCCAAGTTGCTCGCGAGAAGCTTGATCCGGTTTCACCTTCGAGACAAAAGGCACGCACGGATAATACAGAGAAAAATACCTTAAAATTTGTATTAGAAGTACAACGATGCAGATGTCCGTATGCTGCCACGTGTAAAATTCGAATCTAGCCCAAAAAAAAAAAAAAAAAACCCAACTATTCATACGATCGATCGGAGATCGACAGCTTCTTCCCATTATTTCATGCTTAAAAGACCTCCTTCGGCGGCGGCCGCGGGCGGCGGAGGAAAACCGACCCCTCCTCCTTCCGGCTCCGCCCTCCTCCCTTCAGGAGCAGCAGCCTCCGCCAGAACCCTCTCTTCTTCTCCGGCACCACCGCGATCGATCTGCTCTTCCTCAGCCCCCAGTCGCCGCCGCGGTCGCGATCGCGCTCCCGATCCCGATCCCCCCCGCCGCCGCCGCCGCCGATGCTCACCGCGAGGAACACGGACCCGATCGTGTCCGACGCGTTCCTGCGGTGTCGGCGCCCCCCTCCGCCGCCGCCGCGGTGGTTGTGCCGCGGGGGCGAGTGGTAGAAGGAGGAGGACGCGGAGGAGAAGCGCCGCGAGGAGGAGGAGGAGTAGTCGAGGGAGGCGGCCGAGGCGTGGAAGGTCGCCGAGGAGAAGGAGGCGCCGCCGGCCACCGTCGTTTCGGAGGCGGCGAAGAGCTGGGACAGCCGCTCCCGGAGGCACGACGAGCACACGCCGGGGAGCTTCTCGTGGTTCGGATGCCGGGCGCACTCCGAGCCTGCGTCCGAGCCGCCCATGTCGTCCTGCTTCGGCACGAGTATCTCCTCCGGTTCCGACTCTGGTTAGGACTCGTGCGCAGGGAATGAAGGGAAACCGACCGCGGGGGCTCGGCTTTATATATGGGCGGGGATGGCTTGGGGGATGGGCTTGGCTCGGCTCGGCTCAGCGGCTTCCTCGAAGGTTCTCTCCGAGGGCAGTCTCGTCTTTTCGTAGGCGCGGAAAAAAAAATCGGGTGGTGTTACGTCAACACTTTTGCCGTTAAGTCATCCCCAAACCGTACGGTCACGGGGGAGGAGTAATCGGATGCGATTGGTGGAGGCAATCGCTTGGTGTGCCAGCGATTAATTTACCAAAAAAAAAAAAATTATTCGCAAAAAACGAGGCGATAAATTATAAGGTTTATATTACGTAAAATTTCAAATTAACACATTTGTGACCAACAACCCTAAATTGAACATCTAAGACCAATTGACATTTTGTTAATTTTCGTTAAATTTTACCGTTAAATTATTATGTTAGATCACACAAGATAATTGACAGGCATAACAGTTTGAAAGTTAATTTATGATTTTTTTATATAATTTCAATTTAATTGAAACTAATAGAAAGTAAATTTATCATAAATACATTAGTTTAGAGGGATTTAATGATCAAAAGATTAATTTGAGATAAATTTGTTACAATTGTATTAGTTTGGAATTTTTAATGGTCAAAAAATTAATTTTGAGTAAATTTATTACAATTGTACTAATTTGGATTTTTTTTTCGTGAAAAATATATTTACATGTAAAGCTATATTGGATTGCGAAATGATTCATTTTGATGGATTAGTCGGTTGCGAAATTGTTTCACCACGTCATATGATGTGATGCCGATTGAATTGAAAGCGTCGTAAAAGAAAATTTAATTGTGCCATAAAAATTTCAACGATGATAAGGTGGAATTACGAATGGGAGGAATAGGGGGGTGAGCCGAAAGATAAGTTGCGCTTAGGTATGACCCTATGCTCTTCACATCCTCTGCCCATTTTCTTATGTGATCATTGCACCTCACGGGTACATAAGTACAACCTAACACTAACTAATGATAAGGAACATTTTCAACTTCTCTTAAGTTCAATGCATGACAACCAACTGTTGGGTGGTTAGTGACGTGTTGTGAGACCGATCCCACGAGTGGGAAAAAAAGAAAGAAAAAAGAATGGAGTTATGTTAATAATATTAAAAATAGTATATAGAAATTGATCGACGAATTGTTTTGTTATAATTCAATTACGGCACTGTCCTCAACCGAGGAAATTAAGTTGATCTCGTGGTTGAGGACAGTCTGCCGTAAGGCGTGTTAATCCAAATTTGTGGGCATTTAACCCACCCTCACTCACTTTAGTCGGGAGGTTACTATAGTAGTAGTCGATCAAGTCCCCCGTGGTGTCTACCTTCATTATCGTGAGATCCCCTAATTCCCTGTCTATCTTTGTCTTCTCGACAGAGAGGGAATAGGAGGACAGCGCGGGGTTTCTCACCCTAGGATAGTTCTCTCACCTATTTCCTTTATGAGCTTTTTAAGAATCTGCTTAGATCTATACCGATCCCACGAGTAGAAAAAAAAAAAAAAGGAGTTATGTTAATAATATTAAAAATAGTATGTAGAAATATATATATATATATATATATAAATTGATCGACGAATTGTTTTGTTATAATTTGATTAACTTAGCGAACCAAAATCTAATGGGAATTCATCATGTAATTTAATTTAGGAAAAATGTCTCAAATAATCAAACCCAATATGCAATGTCATCGCTTGCTTTTTGATTTGTTTAATCTAGCACGTGAATTTCAACTTAATATATATTATTATTCATGAATTTTTAATTTATTCAATATAATCATTAAATTTTGTATACATATTTGGGGCGATGTTACATATTTTCATATAATTGATAGACAAAATTAAATTTTTATGGACTGTAAGATTCAGAAATCGAACAAATTTCAAGTAGATGAATATGACAATATCTTGTTTTCCCTTTCGTCGGTGAATGGACACCTGTCAATCATTTTCGATTTCTAACGACCCGGTCGCATATAATAATGGTACGAGGAGAAATTTAGCAAACACGAAGGACGGCGTGCCTTCACGGAATTTCCGACCAAAGAAATTTTTCCGCAGGGCACGTCCAAAAATCAAAAAACGATTTCCACGTGGCACAGCAGTCCGCCGCGGGACTTCGGATTGATTGACGGCTCCGACGCGGGCAAGTACGAACGGGGGGCGGGGCCCACCCCAGGCGTGCGGAAGTCGTAGGATGTTACGTGGCTGGCGGGCCAGTCGTCGCAATCAAAGGTCGAGACCGAGGGAGGTTCTTTTATCATTTTTCAATCATTAAAAAAACAAAAAAAATCATTTTCTTTTTCTTTTTTTTCTGTACATGGCTGGCGCACGTGGGGGTGGGGGTGGTGACGTCACGGTCCCCCGGTCTCGAGCCACGTGGAAGGGGGCGACCGCACGTGGGGGCTGATTTGCGTGTGTACCCATCGCCGTCCAGATCGCGTGCGCTGCCGTCGCGATCATTGGCGCCCTCGGACGCGCGTGCGATCTTTTTTTCTACTCGTTCACACGTGCGGCGGTCGGCTGGCCGTACGACATCCTCGGAGATCCATACGCGGGGGCGGAAGATTTCGTGGGGAGTCGGTTCCCTCCCGACCTCGGTCGACATCCTCGGGCCTCGCCCACGCCATGCGTTGTTTCCATGCGCTTTTGGCCTTTTTGTCGATTTACGCAATAGGCGAGGATCGAGGCCCTCACTTAGATCTGATTGGAGATTGCCTTGGAATAATTAAATATTTAATTACGACTTTATTTGGTGATTTGAATTTTTAGAACGATTAAAATTTCACATAATATCAAATTTAGAAATATTAAGTTTAAATTTTTTCATACCCTATTTATCTCTTCAATTAAATATATTCATATTTAGTATTAGATAAACAGACCTACTTTCATCTTCTTCTTTTTTTTTTTTTTTTTTTTGTAAAGGTAAGAAAAGCTTTCATCTATTAACAATCTAAGTTTTTTAGAATTGTTAGTGATTTCATAAAATCTTACAAATCGGAACCCTCCTTATTAGTAAGTGAGGGCATTAGCGTGGCGAGCTTGTTTCCTCCTTTCTCCTTAGTTTTTATTCATCTTATTTTGCAATTTCTATCTCTAGATTATGAAAAACATTCTGCTTTGTTTTCCATGCATGTATTTTTTTTTTCAAACTACCACATAGGGTTTTTTAAACACTACAAACTTGTGGCTAGAGAGTTTCCATTTTTTTTTTGGCAGGGGGTTGAAATTGCTAGGGAGTTTAATTAGGCAAATAAGGGGGAGTCTGAGGTAGGGATGGCAATGCTGAATACGACCGGTTTTTGCAACAATGACACAATACGAGATAAAATCCAAATTCGACACGATACAATATACCCAACTTTATATGGTTAAACGAATTGACACGTGAATGCAAATATAACAAGACAGAGAGGAATCACACATGAGTATTCATTAATCTTATCCACTTAGATTAAAAGAGCACGGCAATATTGCTAGAATGCCATTGAAACGAATATTTTACAAATATACAAGAAATATCTCAGATATTCCCTCTCAAGATGGGGCCTATACATCATATTTGCCCCAAGAGTACAAACATATCTAACTCTAGGGCCGCTAAAGTGACTTGTTTTAGGCCTAAATAAGCAAACCACGAAGGTGTATGAACTGGTTTTTTCAAAGAAAATATAAGGTAATTTTGTCGAATCAACCCCAATAATATATATATTAAATTACCACATTGGATCTTGTTGAACACTACAAACATGTGGCTAGGGCCCATTTTCTCTTTTCATGTTGAACTTTTTTTTTTTTTTTTTCCCTGTGGTGGGGGTTTCTTTCTCCTTCTCCTATTTTTAATTCATCTTAATTGAAATTGCTTTGCTTTGTTTTCCAGGGAGTTTAAATGCGCAAATTAGGGGAGTCCAAGGTAGGGTTGACCATACTAAGCACGACCATTTTCCACAACAATAAACACGATATGAGGGTAAAATCCGAATATGACACGGTACGACATATCCTAACTTTATAATTGACACGTGAGTGCAAATACAAAATAATAGAGAGGAATCACATATGGGTACTTGGCAATCTTGTCCACTTAGATTAAAGAGCCCAACAATATTGCAATAATGCTACCAAAACTAATACTTTACAAATATATGAGAAATATGTTATACGCTCCCTCTCAAGCTAGAGCCTATATATCATACTTGCTCGTGGGTTACAAATGTACTCGACTCTGAGATCACTTAGTGACTTATGTTAGGCCCAAATAAGCAAATCACAAAGGTGGATGAATTGTTTTTTTATTTTTCAAGAAAATACGAGCCAATTTAGGGGAACCAACCCCGATGTTTTTTGTGCTTCTATGCGGGAAGCGAACTTGCAATGTAAACCGTGAAAATTAATGAGGTTAGGAAAAGAGAAATTGCAAAGAGAGATTTATAGAAGCACGGCTTGAATTTGCTTACTTCTTCTTCCAACTCTGGCAGCAACCCAATTAGGCCAGATTGTCGCATCACGCGCATAAGTTGGCGGAGTGCACGTCTATGCGTGTGTCCCCTGATTCCGAATATGGGCTTTTAATTATTCCTTAACGGATCAAGGCCCAAGCAATAAGCCCAGGCCCATAGAAATCAATTCTCTCTCTCTCTCTCTCTCTCTCATATTAAAACTCACAAGTTACCAAGCATGAACTTCTCTCTCTCCTAATCTCCCTTTGGAATTTTACAGATCCTCCTTCCTTCCTTCCTTCTTCCCCCTTTTTTTAATCCTCATTAAGGAAGGGCATTATAACTAGTGACCATGGCATTTCCTTTTCTTGATATAGTTAAATTTCATCGGAACAGCTCAAGCAACGTGTTGGTCATAAAATGGATGGGTTTGCATGTGGTAGAAGAAACGACACCACAAGTCAGAACCACCTCCCTGAATCATCACTCATAAATATTGCTCTCCAAAGGATCACTTATGAATCCCGTGTAGAAGCTGGATCTTGAGTATAACTACGCCTATCGAGTGGGTCCGATTAAGTTTGTGTGGATTGAAAACATGTATAATCTAAATAGACCTATTTAACTCATATACAATTTTAATAACTCATACTCGATTTGAAAAATAACATACTGTTCTGAATATAAAAATTGTTACAAGGATTTGAATAAAAAAATCTAAAAAAAAGGTTGCGAAAATGACGGGCAATGGAGGTCCCCATCTTACTTGTTTTATTTCATTTTCATCATAATTGTATTAAAAGATGGGTCCACGTCAAAGCCATTACAAAAAAAAATTATTGGTCTTTGTTTCTTCAAACTTATTTTAACCCATTCAAACTCCGCACAACTCCCGACCAAAAAAAAAAAAAACTCATCACAACAAACCCATTTTGCCACCTAACCTAAACCGAAACTCCGTAAGTCGAAAAGGAATCGAATTGCAATGCTAACGATAGTTCTTGAACAAAACTAACATATAATATTCGAAGTGAAAAATGAAAAGAGTATATACAGTTCAAAACTTGCTAGAAATCAGTTGGGCAGCTTGAGATTTTCGAAAGTTATTGAGCCATAAACTTTATATTTTTTGTGATATAATTAAGTTTGAATTTTTACACTAAATACAATCAAACCCTAAACTTTCAAATTAATACAATCAAATTCTAAATTACTTAACTGCAAAATTGCCATTCATAGAGGACTGCAAATTTAAAAATTGCAATTCAGGTAGTAATTTTCTCTCGAGTTTCCATGTAAAAATACATAATATTTATTTTTTAAAAATAATTATGTTTAAATTAGATATCCACAAGCCAAAGCCAGTCCTATACCAGCGATCCCCAGGGGGATGGCCAAAGCCACTATCCACGCCATGGAAGCGCCTCGCTCCTCCTCCTCCTCCTCCTCGGAATCTCCCTCCTCCGCCGATCCACCTCACCCCTTGCGGTGGCGGCGGAGAAGCCCCCTGTCCGGCCGCCATCTCATCTTTGACTTCAGCGCCGCCACTTCGAGCTCGAGCACCCGCACCCACCGCCGGTACGCCGACGACCTGTGTTAGACTTGCTCCTGGATTACAAATGTATTCAACTATAGGGCCACTTAGTGACCTGTGTTAGGCCCAAATAAGCAAATCACGGAGGTGGATGAATTGGTTTTTTTTTCTCAAGAAAATATGAGCTAATTTAGGGGAACAGACTCCGATAAAAATTCTGCTTCTATGCGCGAAGCAAACTAGCAATGTAAAGAGCGAACATTAAAGAATCTGGGAAAAGAGAGATTGCAAAGAGAGATTTATAGAAGCACGGCTTGGATTTCCTTACTTCTTCGAGCTCTAGAAACCCAGTTAGGCCAAGATTGTCACATCACGAGCACATGTTGGTGGAGCGCACGTCTATGTGTGTGTTTCCGGGTTCCCAATATGGGCTTTTAATTGTTTCTCAACGGATCAAGGCCCAATGAATAAGCCCAGGCCCATAGAAATCAATCCACACCCCCCCTTCCCCCAGGGCGGGCGGCGGGGTCTTTCTCTCATTCATATTAAAACTCACAAGTTACCACCCCCTTGGGCGGGCGCCGAGGTCTCTCTCACATTCATATTAAAACTCACAAGTTACTTCCCCCTAGGGCAGGTGGCGGGGTCTCTCTCATTCATATTAAAATTCACAAGTTACCAAATATAAAATTGACATTGACCTTATCCAACTCTTCACCTTCTCTCTTTCCTAATCTCCCTTTGAAATTTTACAAATCTTCCTTCCTTCCTTCTTCCCCACTCCTTGATCCTCATTGGGGAAGGGTGTCATAACAAGTGCCCATGGCATTTCTTCTTCTTGTTATAGTTAAATTTCATTGGAAAAGCTCAAGTAACGTGTTGGTCATCATGATAAAAGTTAATGTTCACGTCACTGGCATGGATGGGTTTGCATATGATAGAATAAACAACACCACAAATCGGAACCACCTTCCTGAATCATCACTCATAAATGTTGCTCTCCAAAAAATCACTTGCGAATCTTGTGAAGAAGGTAGATCTTGAGTATAACTAAGCCAATTAAATGGGTAGTTTGCATGGATTGAAAATGGATCTAATTTAAATAGACCCATTTAACTCGTATCAACCTATTTTTAAGTGATACAATTCTAATAACCCATACTCAATTTGAAAAATAGTATACTATTCTAAACAAAAGTTACGATAAGGATTCGAATGGAAAATAAAATAAAATTGCGATAATGAAGGGCACTGGAGGTCCCCATCTTACTTGTTTTATTTCATTTTCATCGTGATAGTGTTAAAGATGGGTCTACGTCAAGCCCATTCATAAATTCTTTTTAATTGATTTTTGTTTCTTCAAACTCATTTTAAACCATTCATAAAATTGGAGCAACCCCAATTAAACTCCTTACAACAAGCCATTTTGCCACCTCTAGCCAAAATCGAAACTCCACAAGTTGAAAAGGAAGCAAATTGCAATGCCAATGGTACCTCTCGAACAAATCGAGGCTCCAATACAAAATCACACTATACCAAGTGAGAAATGCAACTTATATAGTATTTGAAGTGAAAAATGAAAAGAGTATATACATTTCAAAACTTCTCTAGAAATTAGTTGGGCGCCTTGAGGTTTTCGAATATTGCTGATTGCAATCAAAGTATTAACTAATTTACACTTAATAAATGACCTTCATGAGGTGCAACTATGTATTTCTTTAAGTACAATTACAATTATTCAACCAAAAAGGCACTCAAAAGGTACGAAATGTAATCGAGCCCTAAGCTTCTTCTTTTTTTTGTTGGTATATTCAAGTTCAATTTTTTACACTAAATACAATCAAATCCTAAACTTTCAAATTAATACAATCAAGTCCTAAATTTTTTTTTTTTTTTTTTTTTTTTTTTTTTGGTCGGAAAGACATTTCATTGATTAATACTGGGATGGCGGATTACAACTAGACTGAAAGTCCAAACATAATATAAGATAAAGCTCGTGCGGGGGATGGAATACCCAATTGCTTGGAAGAGAGTCGGTGTTGTGAGACTTGGCAATCCAATCAGCCGCTCGGTTGGATTCTCGTGCTTCGTATCGCAAGGAAACGTTCGGCATTTGGGCCAGCAATTCTCTGCAGTCCAGGACAATAGGATGAGAGGCCCATGACACTTCATTTTGGCCCAAGATGGAGTCCACGGCTGAGATGCAGTCGCTGGAGATGCACACGGGGGAAGAGAAAAGCAGATCAGTTCGTGCGCCTGAAGGGAGTTCTGTCAGAGCAGTTCGGTTTCTCCTCAGCCAAAGTAACGCTTGTTGGACAGCTAGGGTTTCTCCCACTTGAGCCGATTGAGCTCGAAATTTCTGCGCAAAACCTCCGATACACACCCCTGCCTCTCCTCTGCATATACCAGCAATAGATCCTTCCGATTTCTCGTCCAGCCAAGAACAATCAACGTTGATCTTCAAGGTACCCGGAGCTGGAGGCACCCAGGTACGCTGTTCTGGTTTCGTTACTTTTGTCCTTGGGTTCCATTTCTCGTAGAGTTGTTGAGAGAGAAGGGCTTCATTAATGATCTGTTCTTGTGTTTTTCGCCGGCCTTGGAAGATCAAAGCATTGCGGGCTTTCCAGATTAGCCAAAGGGTGGTCGCAAAAATCGCTTTCTGACTTGCTGTGATGCCAGATCTGAGGTATTCACTCACCCATCGGTCTGTTCTTGTTATAGAGGTTGGGGAAACATCCATGTCGGTATAATAATTCTGCCAAATTTGCTTTGTCCACAGGCAAAGCCCAAAGAGATGTTCGGAGGACTCTGGAAGTTGGTTACATAGTGGGCATGTCGGCTCAGGTATGATTTTTCTCCGGTATAGGTTGGCTCTGGTAGGGAGGCCTTCGTTACATAAACTCCACATGAAGTGCCTGATTCTGGGTGTCGTCTGTAGATGCCAGATTTCTGTCCAGAGTTGTTTCGGCACCTGATATGAGGAGGATGCATGGCATTCTGTTATGCTTGTGTTGGCTGCTCGTAATTTATGATACCCGCTTTTGGTCTTATACTCCCCTGAATTATGTCCTGTCCAAATTAGACGGTCAGGTCTGGTAAATATGCTGAGTGTGGTTGCTTGAATTTCCTCTGATATGTGGCTGTCAAAAAGCTCTGTGATAATCTGATTTTTCCATGTGCGCGTAGTTGGGTCAATGATCTCTGCCACTAGCTTAGGATCATCTCGGTTCGCCGGTCCCCCAATACTTCCTGACATTAACCAACGATCATCTCTCAAGTTGATAGATTTACCATCCCCGACCTCCCATTTCATATCAGGTTTTAGGGCATCACGGCCTATTAAAAGACTTTGCCAACCCCAAGATGGTCTGGCTCCTTTTGTAGCAGTCCATAGATTACCGTTAGGGAAGTAGAGGCCTTTAAATATTCTGCTCCACAAGGCCTCAGGGGCTTTCTCTAATCTCCAGGCTTGTTTTCCCAACATAGCTATGTTTAACTCCACTAAATCTTTAAACCCCATTCCTCCTTGTTCCTTCCTTTTCTTCAAAACTTCCCAACTCTTCCAGTGAATACCTTTTTGTTGTGCATTCTGTTTCCACCAGAAGGCTAAGATTTTCCTTTCGATCGCTCGACAAATAGATAGGGGTATTTTGTAGATATTCATGGCATATTGAGGTAATGCCTGAACAACCATTTTAATTAGCACCTCTTTCCCTGCCTCCGATATTAATTGCTCTTTCCATCCCTCCAGTTTTCTGTCCACCCGTGCTATGATCCAATCTAGCATCTGTTTTTTAGTTTGGCCCCAATCGGATGGTATCCCTAAATATTTCCCAGTTTTCTCTAGGATAGGAACCCTCAGTTCAGCTGCAATATTTTGTTTTAAATCCTGTGGACAGCAGGCCCCAAGAAAAACTCCAGATTTGTTAAGGTTGATCGATTGACCAGATGCAAAACAATAACAATTTAGGATATTGGCAAGATTCTGAGCTTCCCTGAGAGTACCATCCAAGAAGAAAATAGCATCATCTGCAAAGAATAGGTGGGATAGGATAGGGCAGTGTGGATTTAATTTGATACCCTTTAAGGTTCCATCCATGATAGCATTAGTCACCATATAGGAGAGAACATTCGCCAAAATAATGAATAGATAAGGTGAGAGAGGGTCCCCTTGTCGAATACCTCGAGATGGAGTGATAGATTCCCCTGGTTGGCCATTAATTAACACACGAAAGTGGGCTGAGGAGATACAAAATTTGACCATATTCACCCATTTCTCACTGAAACCCATCTTCTTCATACAATCACATAAAAAGTCCCATTCAACTCTATCATAAGCCTTTTGCATGTCTAGCTTCAGCACGGCTTGGAATTTTTTACGTCTCTTTCTAACCCGTAGTTGATGTAGGACTTCTTGAACAATAAAGATATTGTCTTGTATTTGCCGGCCCCCTACAAATGCGCTTTGTTCCGGGGATATAATGGATGGGAGCCAAGGTTTGAGTCTATTTGCCATGACCTTTGTAATGACTTTGTAACTAAAATTGCACAAACTTATGGGTCTGAATTCTGTTATGCTCTCAGGATTTGCAACCTTGGGGATAAGTGTGATAAAGGTCTCATTAAGGGCTGTATCAAATCTGCCTTCTTTGAAAAAGGAATCCACTAGATTAAATATATCTTCTTGAATAGTAGCCCACTGACTCTGATAGAACAGACCACTTAAGCCATCTGGTCCAGGGGCTTTTGCTGCCCCCATTTGGAAAACAGCTTGCTCCACCTCCTCCATAGTAATGTGTGCTGTTAACAGCTCATTCATTTCCTCAGAAACAACAGTTGGACAATGCTCTAGAACCGGCTGATAATACCGAGAACCCACAGATCTATACAGCTCTTGGTAATAAGCTGTTATGTGTTGTTTTATGACGCGAGGCTCTCGACTCCACCTATTCTCTTCAATCTTCAACATTTTGATTTTATTTCTTTGTCTCCTCTGAATTGTTGTAGCATGAAAAAATTTCGAGTTTCGGTCGCCCCACTTTAACCAATGGATTCTGGATCTAATGCCCCAATACATTTCTTCTTGGCGCCACAATGAGCTGATTTTCTCTGTGATATTATTGTATTCATCTGCCCTGTCTGTCAGATTTGCCCTGTTAGTGATCTGAATGAGCTGATTGCTAAGCTGGTCAATTTGTTTAGAAGCATTTTTAAAGGATTCCCTACTCCATTTTCTCAAATCCTCTGTTACCGTTTTTGTTTTCTGGACCAAATCTCCTTGCTGCCAATTCTCTGACTTCCAAGCCTTGTCTACTACACTTGCACATTCTGGATGATCTAACCAGAAAGCCTCGAACCTGAATAGTCTCTGTCTTTTCTGTTCATCTGCATTTAAACATAATAATAGGGGACTATGATCAGATCCTATTGCTGGAAATGCAAAGGCTTCGGCACTGGGAAATAAGAGCCTCCATTCTAGGTTGCAAAAGGCTCGATCAAGCCTTTTTTTAACTAAATCTTCCCCATCTCTTTTGTTTGTCCACGTGAATGCGCACCCCTTGCTTTCAATATCTATCAGAGAACATGAGTCAACAAAGTCCCGAAACGCCGTCATTCGAAATCTTTCCGTTAATCTTCGGCCCATCTTCTCCCAATGATATAGCACCTCATTGAAATCACCAATACAAAGCCAGGGTACTGTTGTCGATCCATGTCTAGCATAAAGTAAGTTCCAAAGAGATACTCTCTCTTGGAAATTAGTTGATGCATGTAGGAAAGAGATCTGCATTTTTGAACTATTTCCAGCCACTCTACATGAAAGATCAATGAACTCTTGGCAGCTGTGCTCAATAGTAAGTTGTACCAAGTCATCCCATAGTAATACCAAGCCTCCCGCTGTTCCGATAGGATTAACAGCAAACATAGAAGAAAATTTTAGACTTCTTTTGATGTTTTCCACCATCTGGTACTGATTTTTGGTTTCCATAAGAAAAACCAAGTTAGGTCTCTCGCGAGCCACTAAGGCTCGTAGGTGCTGGACTGTCAAGGGAGAGCCTAAACCTTGACAGTTCCAGCTTAGCACCTTCATGGCTTTCTTGGTGGCTTATTAGGGCTAGCCACCAAAGCCCCTGCTGCTTCGCCTTCCCATAGTTGAATTGGTGTTTCCAGAAGTTTGTCCATGTCCACAAGGGTCATCATACTGCCCTTTCTCTCATACGGGGTGAATCGTTTTATCTTTTTGGATGTTTGTTTTTTTGTACCAGATTTGGCTGCTCCTTGAATCCCCATCTCTGCATCATACATTAGATCCTCCATTGGTTGTTCCGAGTACTGCTGGATGCGTTTACCTTTTTTCTGTGCTGCGAGTTCTGTTGAGAGTGCTAATTCTGGTGTTGGTTGTATATTAGGATGATAAAGAACAATGGCTTGGCTGCCATCTGTTGATGATTTGCTGTTCAAGTCATCAGTGGAAGGGATAACCGGTGTCTCAGGGATCATTTCCTCTTCAGATAAGGTGCGATCTATCTCCCCATAAAAGGTAGTCCAGCAAGGGCTGAACGTTTTCACCTCTGCTTTCAACCAAGATCCATAACGTCCCGTTTTATCTTGAGGAAGTCCAGATTCTTCATAGGGAAATGTCGGGCAATAGTTTGCATAATGGCCTATGTAACCACAGGAGTAACAATAGTGTGGTAGTCTCTCATATTTAAAGTCAATCCACCAATTTCTATCTCCCACATGAATTATTGTTCCAGTTTTAAGGGGATGAAATAGATTCAGCCTTACTCTTGCTTTGCCAATTCTCCGAGAGCTATTATTCCGAGCATCAATTCTAACTTCCTCTACTTCTCCCATTTTTCCAGCAATCATGCGAATACAGTCCTCCGATATAGCAATTCTAGGAAGCCCCATCAGATGCACCCAAAAGGAGCAATGTTTGAACTCATAGCAGTGCTCGGGAATGGTAGGGTCCCCTTCCTTTAGAACTAACAGATTACTTGAAAAGGACCAAGGGCCTGTCTGCAAAATTCTTTTCTGTTCTTCCTCCGAGTTGAAGATGAATACAAAGAAACCTGAGTCAATCACCTCACACCTGACTTCTTCTACCTTCCAAGCCCTTTTCATTGTATCCCAGAATGCTGGGAAATTAACATTAGGTTTCGAGAACAATTTTCCATATAATAGATACTCACCAGTATGTTTGTGTACCTCAGGGATGCATCCATTCAGTTCCGTGATATCATCTGCTGCCCATAAGTCTCCCATCTGTTTACAAAGAGCCAACAATCGGAGATGGTTTTCCTGGTTGCCCTCCATGGCTGAATGGAGTTGGACCCCAAAGTTACAAAGATGCAGTGCGGGGGATATTGGTTGGGCGAGAAAGGTAGGGTTAGGATTGGGTGCTGTGAATGGTTTGGAGATGAAGGGAGCTCTGCAAGTTTTGGATTACACTAGAAAAACTGGATAAGCCAGGTTAGGGTTTCGAAGCTAATTTGCGTATTTTGGGTTCAAGAAAAGGAAGAAGGATGAGCTAATCGGGTGGAGAGGCTATATCCACAGCCATTTCTCACGAGGAGAGTTGTAGGAGTAATCGCCAGAAGGGGATGGAAGAGAGCTCACCTTTAGCGAGAGGGAAAGCTGCCGTCGGGCAGAGAGGAGCTCGCCTTCAGCGAGAGAGAGTGTGCCTAATCAAGTCCTAAATTACTTACTGAAAAATTGCCATTCATAGAGGACTGCCAATTTAAAAATTGCAATGCAGGTAGTAATTTTCCCTCGATTTTCCATGTAAAAATACATAATATTTATTTTTTAAATAATTATGTTTAAATTAGATATCTACAAGCCAAAGCCAATCCTATGCCAGCAATCCCCAGGGGAATGGCCAAAGCCACCATCCACGCCATGGAAGCGCCTCGCTCCTCCTCCGCCTCCTCGTCGGAATCTCCCTCCTCCGCCGATCCGCCGCACCCCTCGCGGCGGAGCTCCCCGTCCAGCCGCCGTCTCGTCCTCGACTTCAGCGCCTCCACCTCGAGCTCGAGCACCCGCACCCACCGCCGGTACGCCGACGACCTCGCGGCCTCCCCGATCAAGGCCCGCGCGACCGCGTCCCGCTCGGCCGCCGCCGCGGCGCCCCGCTCCTCCGCCTCCCTCGCCCGCGTCTGCGACAGCCGCAGCGCCCTGAGCAGCTCCACCTCCCCGCCGCCCCCGCCGCCGCCGCCGCCCGCCGCGGCGTGAGATCGGAGGCGCCGCTTCTCGTCCCCGAGCCCCACCAGCGCCGGCAACGCCGCGGGATCGTCGATGCCGGGGAAGAGCTTCTGCGGGGGAGGGAGGTCGCAGTTGCGGATGAGGTCGAAGGGGGAGACGAGTCGCGAGATGGAGTCGCGATCGCGATCCTCCTCCTCCATCGCCGCTCGCCCGCCCAATCGGAGGTTAGGGCTTGGAGATCGGATTCTAGGAGCAGGAGGAATTGGAATTGGGGTTCGATCGATCGGTGGTTGAAGAAGGTGGAGATGGTTGGGGGAGCATTTTCTTCTTGGTTGCTTGCTTCTGGTTTGACCAATGGTTGGGCGGGGGAAGTTTGGTTCTGGTGTTTGCGACTTTGCGGCCAAGGCATTCTTTGCTTGCGGGGAGAAGCGACAACTCTCTCCTATTTGTGACTGCTCCTCCAAGAAATTTATTTCGGTATGTATATATTTTTATATGCGCCCAAATCGCAATTATCTCACTTTTATTTTTTTATTTCCTTATTTATACCCCACATTGAATTATATAAATTTAAGAATCACCACGATCCTATCTCTGTATATGTTCAATTAGGGGTAGTTGGTTTCCGAGCTAGGATGATTTCATCCTAGAACTGCGAAGCAGACCGAATCCTAAATTGAATCGGCCTGGTCCGATTTGGGATTTTAATAATTTCTTTTTTTTTTAAGTTCTTCAAAAGAAAAGGGATTTTTTTTTTTTTAAAAAGTCTTGTCCAGACATTTCAATTTTGCACATGGAACTGGAAACCATCGATCGATTGTTCCTAATGCATAACCCAAAACAGGAGTTAGTCCAATCCTTGTGCATAACCCTACACTCAATTAAATGAATTCGATATTTTTCTTTAAAAAATGATTACTTTCTCTTCATATTCGTTGGATGATTAACCACTCACGTAATGCGAGCCTCAATATTAATATAATATATTAATGAAGAATCTCAATTCATCGCTTTATTTTACTGCAAAAGCCCATTTACATTAAATAACAGAAAGAAACCCTAAGCATGTATTTAACCACTTTCTCATATAACTATTCATTTTCTTACCTTCACACGTTCACCCTGTGTGCTCCTAAATACTAATCTTTCTATTAACTGAAAGAAAGAAAAAGTGGAAAATTGTTAATATCTATATATTCATAGCAAATTCTCAATTCTAATTTCGTAATCACTTCCACTAAAAGTCATGTTGTAATGATTTGTGTGAGAATGATTATGGCGTCTCCTCAATCTCTCCCTCTCCCCATGATCTTACGGCACCCGCACCACTTTCTTCTCTGGATTTTTCTCTGGCTGTGCACACGTACCTCCTCTACTTGTAGTAGACCTGTTAAAATAAGTCATAGACTGTATATGATGGATCGAGTTATTATATAAATTGTTATATTCAACAAATGCATTTAAACATAGTATGAGTGTTAAATAAGTTATAAATGAGTTTATAACTTATTTCGACCTAACTTATTTCTATTATTCTTTTCTTATTTTTTTCCTATCCTCACTTGATCTGGTGCTCAGTCACCCCGCACTCACCTCAGTTTGAGTATGAGTAAATTGGATTAAATATTAAAGTGTTTTATGAATATGATTCGGATCGGATGTGAGATGGGTATGGATTGAGTGAGGTATATGTCACTAAATGTGCATTACATGGAAATTGGGTCAAAACAGACTAACTAGGTGTACTTGGATCAAACCAAACTTGATCCGATTCATCCGATTTACATGTCTAACTTGCCCGAAGGCATCGTGAGAAGAAATATTCTCTGCTGTACTTGGACTCTACCTTGAATCTGGCGAGCATGTGCTAACTGGGTTATTGTCTAAATGAGTTCCGGCAAAACGTTGTACCCTCCACGCTCGGTCCAACGCAAAAGCACAGAGCTCCGCCCAATTCGACCCTCCTCCTCCAAATTTAAGATCCCAATAGCGTCCGGCAGACCGCGAGTGGGCAGAAATCACACGAAACGAAACGAGGAAGGTACAGATAAGGTGGTGGAGCCAGCACTCACACTCTAGAAATTCCTTTCGTTTTCATTTATTAATATTTCTTCCCGTAGCCAACTGGCTGAAGTTTAAAAGCGTGCCTTTCACCTTACTTTCTTGCCACATCAACCAATCTTGGAATCAATCCCTCTTGAAAAACCAACCCCCCCAGACCCTCCAAGGAAAAGTCAGTAGACACCCTTTTCTTTGCTTTCCCCTTTTCCCCGTTAAAGAACACGCTCGTGTGAGCACTAGATCTTTTTGTGCATACATTATTATTCTCTGGCTGTCCCCAGAACGAACTGCCAGTGATTCTAACGTTGTTTTTCCGGGTTACTTTCCTGTGTACTTTTGTTAATACATAAATGTGAACGAGAAAGATCTTTTGTGCTTGTTGACAAGGTTCAATTTGGTATCGATTCACTGACAAGGAAGGAATTTGCTGACACTCTTGGCAGAATCAATGTCCGTGCTGTTTCCTTACGTGGGTTTCTTCTTGTCTTATAGATGGACTGGTTGGGATGCTGCTGAAGGCAGCATTGTCCATGGATCGTGGTATGAGCAGATGGGTAGGCGCGTTTCTACTGTCTTGTTGGCTCGTCTTTCGGACGGCATTTTGCGGTAATTCTCCTTGCTTCTCCTGGCTCCGTGTTTCGTGATGGTTTTTCGTGCAAGATGCTGAATACTTAAGGTGAGAGGCAAGCGTGATTGTGAAACGTCAATGCTTGATGTACTTCTTCCTGATTGATTTCAGTGGAGGGATTACATAGAGATGCTAAGGTGAGAGGAGTTAACTTGGGAGGATGGCTGGTTATAGAAGGTTGGATTAAGCCTTCACTTTTTGATGGCATTCCCAATGGGGATATGCTTGTGAGTTTCTTTGTTCCCTCCATTTGTTTTCCGGTTTCTCATCTTCAATTTAGGATCACTTCTGGGTTCTTTGTGATCAGTGCGAGTGATCTAGTTGCTGCTGGCATTTGAATGTAGGATGGGACGCAGGTCCAATTGAAGTCGGTTAACTTGCAGAAGTATGTCTGTGCAGAGAATGGTGGGGGCACGACTGTTTCAGTCAATAGGGATGCTGCGTCTTTGTGGGAAACTTTCACGGTGAGATGCCTCACCCATTCAAAACAGCCTATTGTAATCAAGAAGCTAACTTTTAATGAGGGATCTGCTCTGTCTTGTTCATGTAATTGCCATGGTTTTCTTATTAGCTAAAGGTATTCTTATGTTTTACGATGTAGTAAACATCAAGCTGCAACTGTCTTAAGACCAAAAACTGAAAATGTGTTGGTTTCTGCATTATTGATTGTTTAATGTTTTCAGAAAGATGCCCCGGTTAGGCACAGTTGCAGCAGAGGAATAAAGATGTCTTTGGCTAGTTTCTTTGATACCTATTTCTTTGTGGCAACTGACATGAGGGCGTGTAAAATGGAAAACCAAGGAAACACTAGTGAAGAGTATTGACGAAGCCATATACGTCTGGATCCTTTCATCACTTGATTGAAAAAATTTTCTGTGCCTACTGCATAATAATGATGCAAAGTGAATGTTTATTAAAATTCAATTTACTGAGTATCATGAGTTGAAACGACATTTGGGTTTCATATTAGTTGTCTCCGTAGGTTAAAGTCACTTAAGACATTGTTTGGTATACCAAATTTGAAGTCAACTAATTTCTCACGACTCTGAAATTACATAAGGCGTATTTTCTCTGTTCAGTCCATATCATGAAGAGTTCAAGTATGATATTTCAAAAGCTGCAACTGTCCTTTTCCACTTTTTATTTTGATATCAACAAATGGATAATTTTATTTGGCAGTTGGTCAAATGACAAGCTGATTAACCAGATCTCTTCTGGGATGTTTATCCTCTCCTCCTACAGCTATGGAGAGTTTCAGAATTCGCATTTCAATTTCGGTCTTCCTCTGGTCAATTTCTAACATGTGATGGTGAAGGATGCTCAGTTTTTGCGACAGCACAGACACCGTCAGCAACAGAAACCTTTTACATTGAAAGAAATGACAGTAAAATTCACATCAAACTTTCAACTGGGGCTTATCTGCAGGTGAGGGGGATATTATTCTTTTATTATCTCTCCTTCTGTCTTTAAGAGGTCCAAAACAGATTTTCAGTCTGATGGATAGGAAAGTAGCTTTTAGAGCAAACTCTAGTAGAGTTTCAGTGTTAGGTTTGCATATTAAACAGTACATAACTTCACAGTATAAGATCTTGCTCATGGTGAGAGCTGATTATTCAAGTCACCTAGAATGGCTTTAAAAATTATCATTATGAGAATTAAATTTATTTAAAACGAACCAGTAGGTTAAAGATGAATATCTGAAATTTCTTGCTCTTGCAGTTGACAATGTCAAAATGAGTCTTCTTGGATGACCTTTAGCTGACCTCTGAATTTTTCTGACACTGCTAGAATTTGGTCAAGCTTACATAGTTTCTTATCTAGGCTACAACAGCAAATCAGCTGACGGCCGACTATCCAGGGGAACCTGGATGGGATGATGACAATGCCGCTACATTCTTAATGACAATTGTGGCAAATAATCTGCATGGGGACTACCAGTTGGCAAATGGTTATGGTCACTCTAAAGCAAAAGAAGTCCTCCAGGTAGCTAAGTTTTTTCTTTCCCCGTTTCCTTATTCTTAATCTTTGCAAGGCATGAGATTTCTATTGATTCTCTTCAGCATACAGGATGGTGAATTTGCAATCCAATGCCAAGTGTAAAAATTCATTTTTTTTCAACTGCTATTATTAGCACCTTCTTCAGCTACATGTTTTTGCTGTTGCTAGGCTTCCTGCCTGAATTTCCAAAGATAGCATTTGATACTGAAGAGTTGCACTTTTTCTTGCTATTTGATGAAAGAAAATATTGTAAGCCGGAATAAAGGTCAGAAAAATGCTGTCCAATGGCTGAATGAGGGATGAATCACAAAGCATTAATCTTCCTCACCATCCTTTCAGCTGTCTTACAGAAACAAAATATTCGAGAGTCTGCGGTGTATCTGCCACAACAGATATAGACGCAACAAAAGACCTTTCACTAGGTAGGAACTATGATTCAAGGTTTTGTGAATTTAGGTCTGATCAAGAAGAGAAATGGTGTCTGAAAACTATGCTGAAAGCTTTGCCAGTCTTTTAAAAGACCCGTAGAATTGCCTTCTAAACCTCTGTTGAATCTTGCTGATTTAAACACTGTACCCATAAAAGTGTTTGTTTCCTTTTCTGAGACCGCCAATCCCCTTTCGAGTTCTCTTCTAGTGCATACAGACAACCAATCTTGACTCCTTTTCTTGTGGTTCTTTTTTTCCTGTCTTGATTGTATAGGCATGTCCATGACATAGCTATTATGGTGATGGATATCATTTTTATCATCATATCCACATATCTTGATATGAAAAGGCAGGCTTTCATAGCATGTTGCACCATATGTTAGCTTCTTGCTGCCCATTTGACTTTCATGAAATTGCAGAAACACAGGAACACGTTTATTACGATAGAGGACTTCAGCTTTCTATATAGACACGGAATTAATACAGTGAGGATCCCCGTTGGCTGGTGGATTGCTTTTGATCATAATCCTCCAGCTCCATTTATAGAGGGGAGTTTGGAAGCTCTCGACAACGCTTTCACTTGGGCAACGTAATTTCCACTTCATCCTTTCTCATGAAGCATTGACATTTCTTTTGGTTTTCGTTTCATATTGACATTGATGAAACTTTTTGCAGATCCTATAACATAAAGTGCATAATTGACCTTCATGCAGCTCCGGGCTCACAAAATGGTATGGAGCATAGTGCTAGCAGAGATGGTACAACAGGCTGGCCGACGTCTCCAGATTACATCTCCAAAACATTGGATGTCATTGATTTCTTAGCTAAGCGGTGGGTTCAAACGAGTCGCCTTATGATGCTTGACTCGTCACAGATTGTTTCTCCTTCCAGTACCTGATTTTTTTTCTATTTTTTGGTCTATGATGGCAGACATTATCGTTCATCTATAAAAATGTCAATAAAATTTACAACTGAAACAGGCATATGCTCTGATATACTTGAAAATGAATTGTACTTGCAGCCATGGGGAGATAATGTTCAATTGTTGCAGCTCACTATACTTACATCTTGTGTTTATAGATACTTATATGTAGAGAGAGAGAGAGAGAGAGAGAGAGAGAGATTCAGTTGAGCTGTGTGTGAATGATCTCTTGCTTTTGCAGGTACGCAAAGCATCCCGCTTTGCTTGGGATTGAACTTTTAAATGAGCCATCTGCCGCCTCGGTTCCACTGGACATTCTTGTATCATATTACAGACAAGGCTATGAAGTCGTTCGGAAGTACTCATCCAGTGCTTATGTGATAATGTGCCAAAGAATCGGCAATGCGGATCCATTAGAACTATATCAGGCTAACATAGGCTCACACAACAATGTGGTGGATTTACATTACTACAATCTTTTCGACACTTTCTTTGTAAACATGAGTAGTGTGGACAATATACAGTTCATATACCAAAGCAGGGAAGCACAACTGAAGGCCTTGAATGGTTCAAATGGTCCGCTCGTTTTCATTGGTAAGTCGAGATCATTTTGCCTTCACCAATTGACAGAACCCATCCTCTCTTTTCCCTACTTTATCCTCCAAAATCTGGCATTGGATACAGCATATGTTCCTCCATCAGATCGATAGTCGATTTGCTGCTTTTGTCTTTGCGTTTTTTCAGGGGAGTGGGTGAACGAGTGGAATGTGACCAGTGGATCCCAGGCTGAATATCAAGATTTTGGGAAGGCGCAGTTGGAAGTTTACAACGCTGCTTCATTTGGATGGGCTTATTGGACGCTGAAGAACGACCGGCAGCATTGGGACTTCGAGTGGAACATTAGGGACAATTATCTCCAATTAGGTAAAACACATGATCCTCCAGTCGCTCTTGAGCAATTCACAGAGCATGCCGGTTTACACTTCCTGAGAGGCTCAAAATACGTGACATATGCTTATGCAGGAGAGTCACCAGGCAGACAGTTTGCTAGCCAACTAGTCATTCTTGCATCTGCAGTTGCCTGCTTATTCCTGCACAACTCCCTGTGAAGAATAACGTCGCCGGAGTTGACCTCCCTGACGTCTGCTGTTGCCGATGGAGTTTCATTGACGGAGGAGTTTCCCCTGCTGTTTTCGACCTCCCCAACTAGTCATTCTTGCATCTTCAGTTGCCTGCTTATTCCTGCATAAGTCCTTGACCTCCTGAAACATTCTGCTGTTGCTGAGAGAAGTTTCATCTGCGGCTTTTCCACGATCCCAGATTTTTGAATTTTGATTTATGCGAACGGATATGTGTCCGAACTTCAATGACCTGCCCGGTACAGATTACTCTAGGATGTATAACTTCATTCATTCAATGTTGATGATTCATTCGTTTTGCCCTCTTCCTCGAAAATCCAATTAGCATTCAACAAAGCGTTAATAGCATCTCGTACCCGAGTAAGGGTCATTAAGTAGAGTTATAGACCCTGCTCAACTTAGGAAGCGATTCCCAACCATAACGTCAAAAGCGCAACTAAAGGGCTCGGCCGCCTATTGATATCCAAGTACAGCAGCATCCTAGGAACTCAATCAATCAATCGCGGACCATAACCTTCCCGGAGATCCTGCCAAGAGTTCTTGAAACCCGCTGACGACCGGGCCTCTGAACAAGCCCCCAATTCGGAAACAAGTGAGGTCACCACAGGTTAGGACTGCAAGACGATAGATAAACAAACATGCGGGGAGAAGCTTTCCTCTTTTGTACTCTGTTGTCTTTGTCCTTGGCAGAGTCCAACTGCCAGAAAGCACACGCAAGGAAACTGGATGACCACCGGATATGCGCATCATCCTGTCTTTCCTCTTTGGTCAACACTCAATAGCACTTTCGATGATAGCGCCCCTGGTTTGCCGGCTTTCGTTGCTGGATTCTCTCGTTTCCCCCCTCTGTTTTTCTCTAGATTAGATTCTTCCCGAAACGACCCCTTCCATCCCACTTCCTAACCTTAAAAAAAGGAAGAAAATATCACGACCGTCCGATCATCCATGACTTGTCCCCATCCCCGCCACCGCCGCCGCTGCCGAATCGCCAGCCTTCCTCAATCATATCCCCCGCCGCTGTTTCCATGCCCCTGCCACGTCGGCTCCCCCCAAACAAAGACATATATATAAGCTTCCTGCTTTAGCCTCTCTATCAACTCAAGTGAAGTGCTTCCCAAGTTAAACCGTTTGTCGGAAACAGGTAACAAGATAAGCTTTCCTCAAATACAGACAGAGTTCTACTTAAATTCCAATTACGATTCCCATCCATGTCGCTGTCTTTGCCCTGAATATCTCCTCCGCCCGTCGTGTCACGGCTCCTTCCTTCGCCGTCGGCGAGCGTCTTTCTTCCTCTCCTCGCTCGACCCGCGAACCCTCTTCGGGATTCCCACAATGGGTCGGGCGTTCGGCTTCCTCTGCTCCGCCGCCGCCGCTGCTCTCGGGTTGGCTTCAGTCCAGCTCGGCTGCGTCTGGGCGCAGGGCATCCCGAGCCCGGCTTCGGATTCGACGCAGACGGGGGTCGCCAACGGCAGCGGGCAGTACGGGATGTACTCCAACCTCGACCCGACAATGGCCATCGTGGTCGTCGTCACCGTCTGCGCCTTCTTCGTGATGGGCTTCTTCTCCGTCTACATCCGCCACTGCTCCGAGGAGTCCTCCGCCGGCGGCGGGGGATCCCGCTCGGCCGGCGCCGTCCTGCTCGTCTCCGCGGGCGGCGGGGGCGGCTACCTCCGGCGGGGCCTCGACCCGGGGGTCGTCGGGTCGTTCCCCGTGCTGGCGTACGTGGCGGTGAAGGAGCACAAGGTGGGGAAGAGAGCGCTGGAGTGCGCCGTCTGCCTGGCCGAGTTCGACGACTTCGACCTCCTCAAGATCCTGCCCAAGTGCGAGCACGCGTTCCACCCGGAATGCATCGACGCGTGGCTCGCCTCCCACGTCACCTGCCCCGTCTGCCGGGCGAACCAGACCCCCGATCCCTGCCCCCGCCACGCCGCCGCCGCCGCCGCCGAATTGGCCGTCGACCAGAGGCCAGTAAGCGAGCGGCATGTGGAAGAAGAAGAAGAAGAAGGAGACCCGCCACGACAACAACAACAACCGCCGAGCGATGAAGTACAAAACGAAGTGAGAATTAACATCGGAGAAGGAGATGAAGATCCAGGGGCGACGGCGACGGCGACGGCGACGGCGGCGGCGGCGGCGGCGGCGGCGGCGGCGAAGCTGCCGAAGTCACACTCTACGGGCCACTTGCTGGCCCGACCCGGACTCGGACCCGACCCGGACCGCTACGCGCTGAGGCTGCCGGAGGAAGTGAGGAGGCAGATAAGGATGGTGGCGAGCGCGAAGGCCGGGGTGAAGCGGTCGACGAGCTACGACGTCCTGCTGGCGGCGATAGAAGGGGGCTCACGGAAGGGAGGAGGCCGCCTCTTCGCCGCCGCGACGCCGGAGGCGGCGGCGGCGGCGGCGCACAGGATTTATGCGGGAGATTGGATGGACGGCGGGGATCGAGAGTTCGAGGTAGGAGAACAGTCGCTGTCCCGGCTTCCCGTGTAGATTCGCCCTCGCCAGGTTCTTTGGTAGTTTTCAATGTGTAGATATTTTTTTTAATGATAGAGATTGGTGGAAACGAGTCTTATCCTCTTAAGAATTTTTTTTTTTTATAAGGTTGTACACGTTTTTATATACATTTTAAAGGGCCGGATGAAAATGGGTTCGAAAAAAAGTAAAGTCGAATCGAATCGGGTCGAATTGAGAAGGTCCTAATGGATTTCTAAAGAAATCGATTTTAGTACGTTGAAATGAAAATAAGGCTAACGAACATACTTTGGCATTATTTTGGTATAGCTCGTTCGCTCTGCTTCCACGAGTGCAGCCTTCTTCTAGTTAATATTGGGTCGTGCCATGTTTTGCCTACAACCAAGGCAGGCGCTACCGCCGTTTTGCCTCACCCGATTTTGTCTGTTGCCCGTGAAACGTTGAGCCTCAATTGTGCTGACAAATTGAGGTCATGGCGGTATTGGTCTTGTCCTACGTGCGTTAGAGCTAACTTGCGGAAAAATCTCAAAGAAAAAGAAAACTTCTAGTGGTAGTATCAAAAGGGACATTTTCTTTTTAAGTAGTTAGTTCTTTTCCTCTTCTTTTCAATATGCCGTTTTCTGGATTATAGGTCAAATTGCTCAATTTGGTATGATCCATTTTCGACCCACCCAACCCCATTCAACCAATTTATATAATGTCTAATTTAGAGAATTTTTTTGAGCACGGCATATTTAAGTACATTAGAGGCCAATATGGTTATGAGGAATATGTATAGGTATTTTGAAATCAGCGAGTTGCGTTCTCCCTTCAAATTCTGAAATATCTACGTCAATATCATAACCTTAGGAAGCCTGGTTCAGTGCCTAGCGCCCCCACCCTTTTAACTTCTCTCCCTTTTATTAATAATTATTTTATTTGTTTTTTCTTTTGCATTCTTTCAGTTCTCATTCATTTTTTCATTAAATTCCCATTCATTTTGTCACAAGGTTTTCACTTTTATTTGTTTGTTTCTTGAGGTATCTATCATGAAGATTTGATCTATTTTAGGGAAAAGTCTTAAAAAAGTCAAACCTTTTTTTTTAGTCTTGGGTCAATCCTAAACCTTTTTAAGTTGTCTAATTCGGTCGTTTCCGGCCAATTTTGGCTAGGATTTTGATAACCTGGACGCCGGCGGCGACGCGTGGCATGATCGGCCGACGTGGACAATTTTTAATTATATATTTTTAATTATATATTTTTTTATTTTTATCTTTTTCCTCCAGCCGGTCGCCGAGGTCTGGCGACCAGCGAGGGTGAGGCCAACCTTGCTGGATCCAGCGAGGGCGAGCCTCGCCCATGGCCTGCAAGGGCCGGCAAGGGCGAGCCTCGCCCATGGCCGCCTCGACAAATCAGGCCATAGGCGAGGCTCGCCCTCGCCGAATCTGGCCATGTCAAGCCTCGCCGGCCCTCGCCCTCGCCGGCGGTCACTTCTGGCCGGTTGTTGGACCTCGGTGACCGGCTGAAGGAAAAAGACAAAAAGAAAAAAATTTTAAAATTTTAAAAAAAAATTATTAAAAGTTGTCCATGTCATCGCCGATCATGCCACGTCGTCCTGCCCAAATAAGTTCACAAGAAAATCCGATCAAAATTGATCGAAAATGACTGAATTGGCACAACTTAAAAATGTTTATGACTGAATCGGCACCAAAAAAAGGTTTAAGACTAAATCAAAGACAAATGCAAAATGTTTAGGACTTTTTTGGCACTTTTCCCATCTATTTTATGTTTTCTTTTCAGTCCATTTGTGTGTCCAGTTATTAGCTTAAAGTTTCTTTTTTCCTTTTTTTGTAATAAAATTCAAGTATGATCAAATTGTTTTATGTATTTCTCATCGGCATCATTATCGGATATTATTTTATTTTTCTTTGTCAATCCATTTACGTGTCCCTTTATAAGGCTTAAAGTTTCTTTCTCATTTTCATTTTATTTTCTAGTTAATCCTTAAAGAATTACTTATTATCAATCTTAAGAATAATTAAATTTTTGCACCTTAGAAGAAAAGGTCCCCACTTCGATGTTGTCATCAAATGTAATGTTGCTATTCTTTTATTCGTAATTTATCATGGATCCCGGTTTAATGAGAAATTAGAACGACATCACATATATTTTCTTTTTATTTCTTAGCCATAACAGATGATAATTTAGCTAACATTATTTGCTATTTAATAAATATCAAACTATTGGAAAAAGTAAATTACGGCAGAAGACGAAATGCCATTTGTCTATACAGTCACTTTGGTTATTTTTCAACCCGTTCCAGTACGTTTGGAGGATTTGAAAAAGAAATTCTTTTTATTCCATCGAGCCAATCTCACAATTTCACTTGTTTGTAACAAGTGTGTTTAAAATTTTTCAACTCAACTAATTTTCACAGAAAACATAAAAATATTATTTCATAGAACGCAATTTATTAAGCAAAATGCAAATAGTTTTATGTGATAGATAACGAAAAGTTGAAGAAATAGAAGGATCGGCAAAAAAATGTATAGTGGTTCAGCCAATCCTTTCGACTTACGTTCACTCTTATAGACCAATAGCCATGAATCAAGCCGGGAACCGCTAGTAATCTTGATTCTGCTAGTAATTTCAAGAGGCCACAGATCGTAAAATATGCTACTTTTCCTCAAAAGTTAGTACATATTTCTAAAGCACAAGCACCTCGAACTCAATAAACACTCTCTGTTCCCATATTGTGGCACCCACAATCCTTACAAAGTATACAAATCAGTAAACAAACAGTATTTTGCAATTAAGACCATAAAAGTAATTCAAAATGCGATCGCTTTACATCGTGCTACATTGTGCAAGCAGCTATGCCAACTCGTTGCACCATGTGCTCACAACAAAATGCAATTACTTTACGCCATGTCATTACAACACATCATGTCAGCTTCATTCCTCATGTCATGTCTTATATGTACGAGCTGCTAATGCTTTATCATCACGTCTCACTCTTTTTTATACTTTACTATCATTCATGTCACAGCATCTTGTCATATCATGCAAGATAAGTCTAGAATTAGTCGTTAATATTTTGACCCATTAGTTAACTGGGGCTTTAAGATTTTAATTTGATCAATTTAGACTTAACATAGTCGATTGAGTTCTTAATCTTCCAAACTAATTAATTAAGTCTTTTTGCTTTTGATAAAGTAGAATTGAGTCCTAAACAAACCCTTTTGTCTCTTCTTTCATTTGAATTACGTGACAAAGAGCGGCTTCCCTTTTGGGCGGAGGAGAGGGATTTGGGCCATTTGCCACATGGACATACGGTCGTGTTTAGAAAATGCAATGTAAGTTTTTTGACATTCAAACCTCATGGTCGACAGTCTTACAAGGACTTAATTGCAAACTCTTTTTTTTTAAATGATGAGGACTTAGTTGACTCAATTAAAATGTTAAGAATTCAATTAGTCAATGGCTCAAAGGAGAAGAGTTTAATTGACCAAGTCCAAGCATTAACGACTCACTAAACTAATGCCACGCCATCATAATTGACATGTCATTTGTAACTATTATTTTCTTGTTGATATGCATCCAAGATTTATATATAGGAAAAATATCAAAAACATACCTCATATTTCACTTAATGATAATTTACGCACCTCTACTTTTTAAAATGCCAAGTAGATGTACAAGTTGAAGACCACTTTACAATTCATGTAAATTGAGCTTGTGTCTTATTTGCAAAAATGTCATTTTCTTTCAAAAAAATGCTCATCTAAATATTGAATTTTCACGGCCACCCCAAAAGCAGTCAAAACCAATAAAAAAACCAAATCAACCAAACTTTAAGCAAGATGCTAAAATAAGTTTGCAAGGATAGACAATTTGAATCTTTCAAATGCAGGGGCTTTTTGGAGAGATATGCGAATGGTATTGGGAAAAATAGAAGTATGTAGGAAGCCATTAGGTGAAAAGTCGGTATGTTTTTGGTATCTTCCTTGAAATATATCTCGCCATTGAAAAAACAAAGCAAATTTGTATACTGAATCGCGAAGATTATTTACATCAACCTATATATGAGAGTGGTGATACATCCTCCGACCAAAAAACAAGCCGAAATTCTGCTCAAGGGCATTCGTGCAATAACGGCAATCTGGGGTGGTTTTGCATTGTCTCACATTGGGAACCATTTCGGATTCTAAAGGTTTTAACTATTTTTCAATAAGAAAAAGATGAAATGTTTGATAAAATAAAGTAAATGTGAAAAATAAAACTCACTCTAAATAGTCATGTCTTCCCCCAAAGTTGAGTTTTCTCATTTACTTGTGTTTGGATTTCATTCGATAAGATTATATCATCCAAACAAAATACGAAAAATTGAATTGCGTCAAATTGAGTATTTTGAAAAGATATGATTCTTGTCAATTGTGCGCCTGAGTATTTGCCAAAACAAGTTCAAGGGTAAAAGTAACTTTGGATGATTAAGAGGGAAACTATCACTTTGATTGAGTTTGTGGGAGAATTCAAATTCTTGCTTGAGCTTGAATGTAAAAAGGTGATTTTGAACCTGAGCTTGAATGTAAAAAGGTGATTTTGATTAAAAAAAAAGAAGAAGAAGGTGATTTTGATTAAAATAGGTCAAGGTCGATTATCGTCAAAGGAACAGTGAACTTGAGATTCCTAGACATAAGGTTAAAATTCATTATTGGTCATTAAATTTTTTGTCATGTAATTTACCGACCATTAGGTTTGTCAAGTGGTCCAAAATTTAATTTAAAAACTTAAGGTCATAAGTACAACTCCCCAGCCTATTGTTGATCTCGGGAAACTTTGGTCAGTCTACCAAAATAAGGGTGTAGACTTAAATGTATCGCAGCTCTTGAATTTCTCCACTCGGTGATGGGTTTGCCTGATGGGTAGGTGGTGTTTTGTCGGTGCCATAAACCTAACATTTCACCAACGAGTGAGGTGGTCGCAGTCTCATCCAAATTCTTTTTATCTCTCAGAAAAAAAATTGGACACTTAAAACTCTATAAGAGCCCTTACTTTTTGACACCTAGAAATAATATTAATAAATAGTTTGACACCTAAACAATGAATCGTAACAAATAACAATCTTACAGTAAAAGCTTATTTTTAGGTTCCAGTCTCTTTGATGGTTTAGTGTAGATATTTTTAAGAGATAGGCAGAGGTCGAAACGAGGCTTGTCCTCTTAGACTCGTATTTTTAGGGTGTATACGTTCTGAAAATATGTTTAAAAAATTAGAGTTCAATCAAATTGGGTCGGGTCGTAGTGGTCAATTTCAGTATGTCTAGATGCCAAAAAGGTTTTTTGTTGGTCCCAAAATGCAAAGAAGGTTAACGAACATACTTTCACATAATTTTTGTATTGCTCGTTCCTACCTACACGAGCCCAACCTTCTCCTGGTCATATCTGGTCGCGTCATATTTTGATTCGAAGACTTTCGCTTCGTCCTTCATCAAGCCCGCAACCAAGGCAGGCATCGCCTCCATCCCGCCTCACCTGCCATCAGGTCTTGCCCGCCGTCGTTTTGTCGCCGGCGAAGTGTTGAGCCTTAATTGTGCCAGCAATCTCCGTTGTACCCTCTCGTCAATGATGGCAGAGGGGTTCCGAATGGTTCTGAGGCTGCAACATCAGCGACCAAGGATCCAACGTTGCCGCATTTGGCGGGGGCGAGTCGCCTTGGGGGCTCTACATGGGGTTCGAATGGAGGGGAGACTGCTTCGGTTGAGTTAGGCTCAGCAAGCGACAACAAGAGACAATGGTGATGATGGGAGATGAGGTTGCACGGATAGGAGATGGCCATGGTGGTATTGCTCCCGTTATAATCCAACCCATCCATATAACATGTCTAATTTAGAGGATGTTTTAAGTGCAACATTTTTAAGTACATCAAAATATGGTACGAAGAGAGTGCTTAGCACAGTTATCAGGAATATGTATAGGCATTTTGAAATCAACTATGCGTTCTTCCTTCAGATTACAGGACATGAATTTGACATTATAGTCACGCAGGAAATCAAATCATAGTTTCTACAAACACAACAATGGGGATGAACTTCATCACCCGATGCACGGCTTCTTGCAAGATAGAAAGGGACGATTCAATCGTAGTGTGTTAATGAAAGAGGTTGCAAATTGCAATGTCTTAACTAAGAAATTACTGCATGGCCCAGTAGTGGATTATGCGATTTGTGGTGAAGGGAGCCAGATCTTTATTTTTTTTTTCTCTCCCTTTTATTTTTAATTAAATTATTTGTTTTTTATTTTTTGCATACTTTCAATTCTCATACATTTTGTCGCAAGGATTTCACTTTTGTTTGTTTGTTTGTTTCTTGAGATATCTATCATGAAGATTTTGTCTATTTTGTATTTTCTTTTCAATCCATTTGCGTGTCCATTTATTAGCTTAAAGTTTCTTTTTTCCTTTTTTTGTAATAAAATTCAAGTATAATCAAATTGTTTTACATGTTTCGCACGCCTTAGATAAAAGGTATGATTTTGGCGTCATTATCGGATATTATGTTATTTTTCTTTGTCAATCCATTTACGTGTCCTTTCATGAGGCTTAGAGTTTCTTTTTCATTTTAATTTTATTTTCAAATTAATCCTTACAAAATTACTCATAGTCAATCTTAAGAATAATTAAATTATTGTACCTTAGAATAAAAGGTCACCACTTTGATGTTAACCTAGAGTGTTATAGTGCTATTCTTTTTTTTTTTTTCTTTTTTTTGTAATTTATCATTAACCATGGTTTAATGAGAACTTAGAATGAAATCACATAATTTATTCTTTTTATTTCATTAGCTGTAATAAATGATAATATAGTTAACATTATTTTCACATAAGACATGAAAATATTATGTCATAGAACGCAATTCATCGAGCAGAAGCCAATAATTTTATTTAATAGATAACGAAAGAGTTGAAGAGATAGAAAGATTTGCCAAAAGATGTATAGGAGTTCAGCCAATCTCTTCAACATACATTTACTATTATAGACTAATAGCCACGAATCAAGCTAGGATCCGCTAGTGATTTCAAGAGCTAAAAGATCGAAGAGGATGTCGCATTTACTCAAAACTCAATACATCATACTAAAGCACAAGCACCTCTAACTTTATGAACATTCTCAGTCCCCATGTTGCAACACCCACACTCCTTACAGAGTATACAAATCAGTAAACAAACAATATGCAATTAAGAGCACAAGAGTATTTAAAATGCGATCACTCCACGTCATGCTACATTGTGCAATTAATTATACAAACTTGTTTACGCCATGTTCTCATAATAAAATGCGTCACCTTACAGCAGATCATTACAACACATCATGCTACTTCATTGCTCATGTCATATCGTATATGCCACTAATGCCATATCATCACGTCTCACTATCTTCTATACTTTGTCATCATTTATGCCATGTCATCATGTTATATCGTGCTACAAGTGTAGAATTAGTTGCAAATATTTTCATCTCTCAGTAAATTGAGCCTTTAAAATTTTAATCTGGTCAATTGAGTGTTAACGTAGTCAATTGAGTCCTTAATGTTTCAAATTAATTAAGTCGTTCAAATTGGATGAAGTAGAATTGAGTCCTAAACAAACCCTTTCGTCTCTTCTCGCATTTGAATTGCGTGACAAAGAACGGCTTCCCTTTTGGCCAGAGAAGAGGGATTTATTTAGGCCATTTGCCACATTGACATACGGTTGCGTTCGGAAAACGCCAAGCACTAGCCATGTAAGAATTTCGACATTCAAGCCTCACGGTCGACAATCTTACAAGTACCTAATTTCGAACTCTTTTTTAAATGATAAGGACTTAGTTGACCCATTTAAAACGTCAAGAATTCATTCAATCAATGGTCGAAAGTGAAAGAACTTAATTGACCAAGTCAAAACATTAGTGACTCGCCTCAAATGTTAAAGACCGATTCTGCAATTATCCAAATCAAAACATTAGTAACTCACTTCAAATGTTAAAGACCAATTTTCCAAAAATTCCCATCCCTAAATCTTGAATTCTCATGGCCACCCAAAGTAGTCAATAGCAACTAAAAACCAAATCAACGTAAGCTTGCTGTTAAAATAAGTTTGTTAGGATAGACAATTCGGACTTTTCAATGTGGGGCTTTTCCTGTGGAGGTATGCGAATGGTATTTGGAAAAAACAAAAGAATAATATCTTTCTTGAGCTATATTTAGAAAAAAAACAAAGCAAATTTGTATATCCAATCACAATGATTTCTTTCAACAACCCCTATATAGAAAAAGAGTGCTGATACATCCTCCAACAAAAAACAAGCCGAGATGAGTTCGGATACCACGCAATGGCATTCATGCAATTGACAGCAAATTTGGGGGTGGTTTTAGATCGGGGAAAAATGTCAAAAAAGCTCTAAACCTTTTATATTTGTGTTAATATAGTCTTAAACCTTTTATAAGTGCCAAATTAATAATAAACTTTTGATTTTGTGTTAATTCAATTCTTCCGGCTAATTTTCATTGGATTTTGTTGATTGAGTGCTGGTCGGTTGACATGGCATGGTCAAAGCTGATGTGGATAATTTTAATTATTTTTTTATTTTTTATTTTCTTTTCCTTTTCTTTATTTTCTTTTTTCCTTCTCCTCCTCCTTCCTTGACCCGGTTGCCAGACCTTGGTGACCAACCGAAGGCGACGGCCAATGAGGTCAAGGTTGCCCTTACCAGCCTCTAGCGAGCCTCCTCGGCCGCTGGAGAGGTTAGGTCTCACCCATGATTGGCAAGGGCGAACCTTGCCAGCCTAACACGAGATCGCCCTTGCAGCCTAGCCAACCTCGAGCTAGCCTCATCAGAGGCTGGATAAGGCTCAATCTCGCTAGATCAGGAAAGTTCGGGCCTCGCCCATGGTTGGCAAGGCTTGACCCTCGCCGAATCCGACGAGGGTGAGCCTCGATCCCGTCGGATCTAGTGAGATCGAGCCTTGCGCATGGCTGATGAGGCTTGACCCTCCCCAGATCCGGCGAGGGTGAGCCTCACCGCCCAGCGTGAGTAACCCTCATGGCCTTTAGCAAGGACTCAAGCCTCACCGAGTGTTGCCTTTGGTCGGTCGCCAAGGTCCAACGACCAGTTAGAGGAATGGGGAGGAGAAGACAAAAGAAAGGAAAAGGAAAAATAAAATATTAAATATTATTAAAAATTGTCCACGTCGCATCTTGATTGTGTCACGTTAGCCGATCAGCTCCCAATAAGTAAAATCTAGCCAAAATTAGCTAGAAAGAACTAAATTGGCATCAAGCGAAAATGTTTATGGCTAACTTAGTACAAAGTAAAAAGATTTAAGACTAAATTAGCACCAATAAAATATTTATGATTAAATTGGCACAAATGCAAAAATTTTAGGACTTTTTTTTTATGCTTTTCCCTTTTAGATTGTGTCTCGTGTAGAATCATTTCGAATTCTAAGGTTTAAAGTACTTTTCAATAATCAATATCTGAGAAAGAAGAGAATAATGTGAAAATTAAAAGTCACTCTAAGGAAAAAAAAAAAAAGTCTTAAACTTATTGTAATTTTAAATATTTAACCTTAAATATTTTGCCGATTGAATCTATTTGACTACTTTTGGATGAAATTGCTAACGTTGACTTAGCCATCCTACAAGGCACAATCGGAGTTGACGTTTTTTTATTTTTGTTTATATTTTTTCTTTCTTTTTTATTTCCCTTTTCATTTGGCCGGCGAGGGGTGAGTGCTAGCAAGCCCTCACCAATCACTAGCGAGGGTTAATTGATGGTATGCCTCGCTTAAAGCCCGATTGCCAGCAATTGGCCAAAATGAGAGGAAGAGAAAGAAACAAAACATAAAAATTTCAATTTTTTAAAAGATTGTAAAAATTGTCCATATTAGTGCCAATCATGTCCTGTAAGTAATTGGCCCCTACATTAGCGATTTCGACCAAAATTTACTGAAATGATTCAATTGCCAAATTATAAAAATGTTTAAGACTAAATTAATACAATTGATATGTTTAGGATTAAATTTGTACAAATATAATAGGTTTAAGACTTTTTCTTGGTAATTTCCCCTCTAAATAGTCATGTCTCTCTCCAAATAGAGTTTTCTGATTTTGCTAATTTTTAAACATCATTAATTAACACTATATCATCTACAACCCCGGGGGGGGGGGAGGGGGGGATGCGTTGCGCGTGCTTTAGTTTTTTCTAAAGGTATAATTCACGTCCTTAGTATGCCTAAGCATTTTTAACAAATATTATTAATGTGAATAGTAATTAAAAATAAGTTCATAGGGAAAAATGAGGAGGAAATTGTCACTTTGAGTGAGTTTGTGGAAGAAACTAAATTCTTTCTTGAGCTTATATACAAAAAGGTCATTTGATTGAAATAGGTTCGAAGAATATTGAAGTTGAGATTTGTAGACATTAGATTAAAATTTGTTGTTTGACACTAAATAATTTGTATGTGTGGTTCACACATCAGGTGTGTGGTTGAGTGGTCCAAAACTTTATTTGCAAATTGAAGGTCAAAAGTTCGATTTCCTGTTATCTCTCAAAAAGAATTTACACATATAACTCTACAAATAATATTAATCAGTATTTTGACACATAAACAATCCTTTCTACTTACACATGGCTTGGAAGCTAATCTAAAGAAAAGAAATTTCTGATAATTCCCCGTCATCTTTTCTAAACGATGAAGTCCCAACAACAGGAAAAAATCGAGAAGGCTTTGTTGGGCCGTCAGAAGGCCCAACCCAAAACACTCCCCGGCGCTTTCTAAATTGAAAGATCAGAAAGGGGCTTCTCCTCTTCTTCGAGAAACTTCGTTTGTGACTAATTGGCAACAGTTTCAAAAAGCTTTTTGCCTCATTGAAAATTAGTTCTTATTCTTAGGGTCCCTTTTTTTGAGGAAAAATGTTTTTGAGAAAATATTTTTCCGACTTTTCTATATTTGGATAACAAGAAAGTAATTCAATAATGGAAATGTATTCATTTGTTTAGTGATTTAGGGTAAAAGTGATTTACTAGAAAAGGAAGTTGTTTTCCCCGATCAAAATTTCTTATTTTCATTTTTTGTAGATTGATTACTTTTTCTTCATCTAGACACCAAAAGGTTGGTAAATAATTTCCTAAAAATAGTTTTCCTTCAAACAACCAAACTCTTAGCCCTCAATTGTGAAGATCATTGGTGATAGTCTGATCGAGTTTGAGCTATCTAGTGATGATAGTCAAGAAAGTGTAGGATTTTGACATGGCAATTTGTAGTGACGGATTGAGAAAAATTGAACTTTTAAGCTTCTTGGATTTTGCTGTGAACAGCAGCAAGAGCAGCTATTGCTTATAGATCTCTCTTGTACTATAAAAAAAAATCTTGCATTTTTCTAAAACTATGCAGTTATGATATTGAGGATCTGACTTTTTTTCGAGAAAAATTCTTGAATTTTTTTTTTTGTTAGTGAAACTCAGTTTTCATATTTTGAAAATAACCTAGAAAAATTCGGTAGGATTTATTTATATATATTTAAACTAATGTGCATTTATGTTTAGCTAATTTAAAGAATAGAGAAACTGAGTTGAAGACCTTTCAAATACCTTTAATTATGTCAGCTTTAATTAAAGTTGAAATACTCTTACATTTTGTCAGACTTGTAATTTTATATCAATAAGTACAACTCTGTTTTTTTTTTTTTTAACAAATAAGTATAACTCTGTTGGGTTTATTGAATTGTCCATGAAATCTTCTTGCTCTTCTTTTTTGGTGCATTATTCGAAAGAGCAAATTTCTCTTTATTTCTTTTGATTATTCCGTACCGGCTGTCACTTCGAGCTCTCGACATAGTTAACCGAGGCGAAACACTACACACGCTCAACACATGTAAAGTTATGAGGGGGCTAAATCGGAAGTAATTCTTCACTCTTACTATTCAGCAGTCAGTGTCCTTTTTTGCTTGCAAAAGCACTTGCATTATTTTTATAATGCGTTTCTTCTAAAACTTATTTCACTTTAGAAAGTAATGGTTGAGATGTTATTTTTCTTGTACAATCATTACGTAAGAAGTATTTTGAATGGCGCTGAAATACTTTTTGTTCCTTTTTTTTTCTATTAGAACTGAACTTGCCCATCTTGCACATTTAATGATAGATTTGTACAAATATTTTGAGTTTAAAGTAGGAATGATTTTTTTAAATGAATTTAAATTATATCATAAGCATGTGCATAAGCATTTACAATGAATTTGCAGTAAGAAAGCATCAGATTTATAAAAATGCTAAAGAAGAGATACCCAATGGACTTTCTGTGTGTAATTCAAGGGGTTTCCTCACAACTCATGTGATTAAGAAAAAAAAATATGAAAGATTTCAAGGCAGATATAGTTATCCGACTCATTATATTTAAGGTTGAAAGTGGCATTTATGAACTCATATAGTATGTTCTTGAGCATATATCATTAATTTATGCTGAAAAATCAAAAGCACTTGATAAGGTGTGGAAGGCTAATGTCTCATGTGTTCTGGTTCCTTTTTGTTTTTACTTTATAGCGGTGCATAAATTCTACAAGGATCAATGTCTTAGTTGACATGTGTAGAAAGACATTGCTCTTCCTCTTTAGACTTGATCTTACATCACATGAAAAACTATCACCACTAAAAGCTAAATTCCATTTATCCCTCGAGCCATATAACCTATAAAGCCAATTGTTATTATTAGTTCCAAGTAAATTCAAATTCATCTACTTGTTTGCCTCTATATATAAGTTTTGAGAAAATTGATCCTTAAACCTAGCTTGTGGTAAATATGTGAAATGTTTTTATTAAATTTTTCCCAATGTTTCAAGTGCATAAACAATGTTTCGAAGTTGAAGATACCATTCAAATTGCTTTTGTCCTAGCTTGACTTGATCAATAAATATAATTTTTGGAGCCTTATTTTCCATAGACTCCAAAAACACCTTAAATAACCAAATAAATGAACTTGCAATTTCATCTAACAAAAATGCACACTAGAACAAAATATTCATCCGATAGTGATTAGACCGTAAAAGTGAGATTGCAAATTCACACAACATGTAATTGTAATGGGGTTCCTTGCTACTCACGTGATCAAAAAAAGAAATGAGAGACTTCAACTTAGATGTGGTTGTCATGTTCGTATTATATTGAAGGTTGAAAATGGTGTTTATGAATCATATGTTCCCAAGCATAATCATTCATTTATGCTGAAAAATCATGAGCGCAAGTGGAAGAATGATGTCTCTTTTTTCTTTGTCATTTTTATGTTTTGTAGTAACGGACAAATTCTACAAGGGTCAATGTGCAACATATGATAGAAATTATTATTGGTGCTCTCATTTTTTTGATTTGATCCTACACCACATGAAAAATTATCACAATAAAAAAGCTATTTCTTTTATATATCGGTTCATATAACCTTTGTCAATTGTTATTCTCAGTACCCACTCATCTTCAATTTTTATCCAAGTAAATTTAAATTCATCATCTCGTTTGCCTCTACACATAATTTTTCAGAAATATATATCTTTAAACTAACTTGTGGTAAATATGTGAAATGTTTTAATTAACATTTTTTTCAATGTTCCAAGTGCATAAATAATATTGTGAATTTGAAAGCACTATGTGAATGGCTTTTGTCTTAGCTTGGCTTGATCAATTAACATGGTTTTCAGTCTATTCCTCATAGATTCCAAAAACACCTTAATAAATGAATTGCACTTGGAACATTGAAAAAAATGTTAATTAAAACATTTCACATATTCACCACAAGTTAGTTTAAAGATATATATTTCCGAAAAATTATGTGTAGAGGCAAACGAGATGATGAATTTAAATTTACTTGGATAAAAATGGAAGATGAGTGGGTACTGAAAATAACAATTGATAAAGGTTATATGAACCGATATATAAAAGAATATAGCTTTTTTATTGTGATAATTTTTCATGTGGTGTAGGATCAAATCAACAAAATGAGAGCACCAATAATAATTTCTATCATATGTTGCACATTGACCCTTGTAGAATTTGTCCGTTACTACAAAACATAAAAATGACAAAGAAAAAAGAGACATCATTCTTCCACTTGGCGCTCATGATTTTTCAACGCAAATGAATGATTATGCTTGGGAACATATATGATTCATAAACACCATTTTCAACCTTCAATATAATACGAACATGACAACCACATCCAAGTTGAAGTCTCTCATTTCTTTTTTTTGATCACGTGAGTAGCAAGCATTACAATTACACATAAAAAGTTCATCAATTGTCTCTCCTTCAGCATTTTTTGTAAGTTTGATCCTTTATTACTCCAAATTCTTTGTTTTTTGCATAGATACATACTTATCATATGCTTCAAGTTCATTTGAAAAAATCATTGCTATCATAAGCTCTAAATCTTTGCACATATTATGCATTGCATGTGCAAGATGGACACTTTTATGCTGTAACCAAAAGACTTAAATGTATTTTAAGTCGCTTCTTTGTACAGAGAGGAAAGTACATCGAAAGTGTCAAAACATGGCATGGGTGGACACTTTAATGCCAAAAGTTTCAAAATGTACACTTAAATGTCATTTAAAAAAAATTGAGATACTTAAGTGCTAACTTTAGCAAGTTTGTTAGAAATTCGACATGGCATTATTTTAGTAATAAAATTGGTCTATGTGGTTTGCCAAAAATGTCCACTCAACAATCATTGTCTAAAATGATGTGATATGTTATGTTCACTTAAGTACTAGTCATGGTAAAAAAAGAATCACTTAAATGTCAAATTATGATATAAGTAATTACTTAAGTACCACTCCTAATTAAAAGTGAACACTTAAGTGCCAAATTTTACAAAAGTAATCACTTAAGTGCCAAAAACGATGTCATTTAGCATACTCTTGTTGTCTATGTGAATGCTTTTTTTTTTAAAAGAATTGTCATGTCAGTAAAAAATCTCATAAGAAAAAACCACATTAGCAGTTTGGTCGGAATTTTTCGCCGTTAGTACTTAAAAGTCAATTGTTCTCCGATTTTGGTACCTAAATGTATCTTTTGGAATTTTTGGCACTAAGTATCCTCCTATGTCAGGTTTTGACACTACCGATATCCACACCCCTTGTACAGATAATTTACTCAATCATTACTTTGAGGAAGCACAACAAGTTTCACAATGAAAAATATTGAAAAGTAGTGTGATTGCTTAAGCAAACAAAAAAGAACACCTTTTACGACTCCAAAATAATGTAGTGAAGAATTATCTTCCATTAAACCTCACCCGTAACTCATGAGAGGCACGCCGTCTCTGTCATGAACGACGAAATGTTGCGCAATGGAAGCTCAAGTAACAGCCACGAGAAGCATGTCACATGGTCTTTGAGAAGGAGGGATGGCGGTGCGTGCGCCTCGGTCCCCGGACGTGCGCAAGGAAGGGGTCCCTATCCCATCGACGAGTCTTGCCCTTCTAACCCGTATAACGCGTTTTAAACTTAGTGTCCAACAATATTATACAGTGGGGCGGATCACAGACAACTCGTCACAACTCGTGAACAACGACTTGTCCCGGCTACAATCACAATGCGGTCAGTTGCGCAGGCTTTGTTTCACGAACAACGATGGTGCGAAGTGGAAGCTCAAGATGCAACCACAAGAAGCATGTCAAGAAACGAAAAGAAATTTCAAGCCTTGTTACCCATTTGTGTATTGTGCAGGATTTGGACTAAGCAACTTTGTGCAGAGTGGTTTCACCTGGCGTTTACATCTTGAATGAAAAAATGAAATGAATTTGCCTGGATCAGCACATATGACAACTAATGAGTTGATTTGCGTAACTCTCACGTGGCACTCAATGAAGCACCCAATATTTTCTCGGCTACCAATTGTGTAGTTTCGATTAGGGGTGTGTAAAATGAACCGTCTAAATTAGGAATCGCTTGGATTTGACCGAATCAGAGTTTTCAGGAGTGTCGGTCTGGTTTCCAATTCCCAGGAAGAACCAGACTGACTATGTATACCATTTTTCCAATTTCTTGAAAAATTAGTAAAATGTGAATTAATTACTTTTTCATCCAATGGCACCACAAGCGGTGGCACACTGACTCTTCACTCATTGTCACTTTCGTCAATATCTTAAGATTTGTCATTCTCTCTCGTTATGCACGGACACTCTTTAATGGGAAAACAAAAGTAACCAGTTTCACGATTTGATCCGGTTCCAAATTTACAAAAAGAAACAAATTCCTTCCATCGAAAAAAAAAAAAAAAACTCAAAAGAACTTCAACGGAGATAGAAAGTTGTTTATCCGTGAAACACTAAATATAGTGGCAGAGACATAAATGCAATCTTTTGTCTCCCTTCTTGCTAGGGAAGCAGGTTGCCCATATTCTATATCTTGATTCGGAAAGATCACTTTCAGAGCAGATGTGCAAGAAGTTGAATTACGAAGCTATGCTGATATATAAGAGTCAGGGGCTGACCTTATCGCATTTCCAATCCACAAGCAAAGCATTGAATTTACACAAAAAAGAGTTGAAATATGCTCCTAGACCTATATAGGGTTTTCCCCACCTCTGAAGCTTTCAACTCATCATATGCCTATGCTTATGCCCGATAACTTTTTTACATACAATCATGAAAGAACATTTCGAGATGGAAGCAAATACAACCAATAAAATCACAGACTCAGTGACCGGGGAAGCTCTCAAGGCAAGGTAGCCCAACCAACTTCTTTCGCACCGCTTTCACAGCCCAAGAGAGAGCTTAGCAAGGTCTACATCTAAAGTAGGACTTTCATGCTAATTTGAATATGAAGTTGACAAGGCCTCTATCTAAGCAGGAAAATCAGGAGTCTCCCATCTTTCAAGGGTAGCATGAGAGGCTTAAAACCATTCAATCGAAGCCATATATATATATATTGATGAAAGAATCAACATCTTTCATTTTCCATTGCGAATGTTAATGCTTCGATGACAATTAGAACACATCTATGGATACCAACAAGAACAACTTCATCTAGGGACATAAGCTAGAATTGGCTCAGTGAGCATCTGTCTAATGGAGACACAGAATGAATTAGCAACCGATCCAAACCTTCTTTCCTCTCTTGCCAACTGCCCTTGAGAAAGGGTTCCAAACCTGATTTCATTGAGATACCTCTTCTTTCGTGAAGGTACTTGCATCTATTTATGTCTTTTTGGATAGAAATATCGCTTCGTTCGGAACAATTGGCTTTGGGGATAAATGAAATCTCTTGGTTAGGCGTCTATCAATGTAGATGGTAATTCGTTAAAGGGAACGACTGAATTGCATTCGACATGGTATAGAATTTTCTGTTTTAGACCAAAGCATGAATTTGTATACTCATCATTATGAAGCCAAAAAGAATAGGCCAAAAGCCCTATTGCCTGCGCCTTTAGCCATGGGGAGTAGGCGTGATTGATTTCTGGTCCGGTTGGTTCCAAGGTGGAACCAGACACCGAATTGGGAGGATTGGTTCCCCATTTTGGGAATTAGGGATTGAACCGAACTATCGGTCTTGGTCCAGTCCAGTCCAATAGAACCGGCTACTTTTTTTCCCACTAAAGAGTGGCCGTGCACAGCAAGAGAGAGTAAAAAATCTTAAAATATTGATGGAAGTAAAGATGAATGAAGAGTTATTGTGTTGTAACTTTTGGTACCATTAGACGAGATAGTATTCAGTTCACATTTTATTAATTTTTTGAAGAACTAATTATATATATAACAATCCAGTTTGGTTCCCGCCGGTTCCCTCTTGGAACCAAGAATTAGAAACTGAACCGGCACTTCCAAAAACCAGACCACACTGGTCGGTCTAGTCTGGTTTAGGTGGTTCTCAGTTTAAGCGGTCCATTTTGCATACCCCTAATGAAAAGGGTTTTGGAGAAAGATAGGTAAGCGGTAAGTCGTAAATGAATACTTTTTTCTATTGATTCTAGAGAGAGGAAGAAAGAAAATGTTTAATAGTTATAGCGCTAGAGGCTATTGTGCATTCCCAAGCACCCAAGGGCAGATAGTTTGTCTAGAGAGGGTTAACAGGAGTTGAGCAAACAAAAACGGTCTTGAAGCGAACTTTTACATCTAACCCTAGGCGCTAATTAAGGGCGCGTTTGGCAACGATTCTGTTCCCTGAACCGATTCGACAAGAAATGATTATTTTTGATTACGTTCCCTGAACCGATTCGAGTAAAAGAACGTGTTTGGTAACCGTCTAAAATTTCGATTCGGAATAGAATTGCGTTTGATAACGTGTTCATTGATTCTTTCCAAATTATTTTTTTTATTTTTAAATAATTTTTTCTACTTTTTCCTTTTTTTTTTTTTTTTTTACCTTTTTCCTTTTTTTCCTTTTCTTTTTCATTTTTTCCTTTTTCTCCTATTTTTCTTCTTCTTCTTCTTGTGGCCGGTCGCCGTCCGGCGGCGATCGGCCGGACGAGGGGCCGGCGACCTCACCGGGCGTCGCCGACCCTCGGCGAGGCTTGCCCTAGTCGGCCGAGCCTCGCCGACGGTGGGCGAGGCTCGCCCGGCCCGCCGAGGCTCGGCCTCGCCGACAGTGGGGCGAGGCTCGGCCTCGCCCCGGAGATCTGGCGAGGCCGAGCGTCGCCGGTGGACGGCGAGCCTCGCCGGGCCGGGCGAGGCTCGCCGGGGCTGGGCGAGGCCCGCTTGGCCACCGGTCAGGCTAGGCGAGCCCGGCCGGTGGCCGGCGGGCCTCGCCTAGCCCCGGCGAGCCTCGACCTCGCCGGATCCGGCGAGGCCTCGCCTAGCCCCGGCGAGCCTCGACCTCGCCGGATCCGGCGAGGCCTCGCCTCGCCGATGGACGGGCGGGCCTCGCCGGGCCGGGCGAGGCCCGCCCGGCCACCGGTCGGGCTAGGCGAGCCCGGCCGGTGGCCGGGGCGTGCCTCGCCCGGCCCGGCGAGGTTCGCGGTGGGCGGGCGAGCCTCCGGCCGGTGGCCGGGCGGGCCTCCGGGCGGTGGTGGCGGCGGGCCTCACCCGGCCCCGACGAGGCTCGCCGTGGGCGGGCGAGCCTCCGGCGAGCTCGCCGGACAGGCGGCCGGCGACCGCGGCCGGCGGCGGACGGCGGCGGCGGCGGACGGCGGACGGCGGCGGCGGCGGCGGCGGGCGGCGGCGGCGGCGGCGCGGCGGTCGCGGGATGACGGAAGGAAAGAAGAAGAGTTTTATTGTGTTGATTCTTTTTTTGATTCTCGGACGCGAATCAACTTTTTTTTTGATTCTCAAATCTACTCCAAAATCGATTAAAGGGAACAAATTTGTTCCGGAATAAAATTTTTACCAAACGCGATTCTCGTCCCAAACGATTCTTTAACAAAAATCGGGAATCGATCCACAAGTTTGGCATGTTGCCAAACAGGGCCTAAGCCATAGCTGATGACCGAACCATAGTTGATGATGCACGGACACTCTCTAGGACCAATCGGTTCGGTTCCGATTTCACCTTGGAATTGGACCAACATGAGAATTGATCACCCCTAGTTTTGATAAGGTTTTGTGTTTGTTCTTTTGAGTTTTTTTTTTTTTTTTTTTTTTTTTTTTTTTTTTTTGCTGAGGGAATCTGTTTCTTTTTGTGGATTTTGGAAGTCTCTAAATTATGAATGCTACTCCGTCTTCAGTTTGAAACAGAGAAAATGTCTTACTGTGTTTTTCTTTTTCATTATTGTATTTTATTAAAACATGATGATCTTTCACCTATTCTTTCCTCACCTAATATTTCTTGACATCCTACATTTTACCAATCTAAAAATATCGTTAATGTTTTGCAAAATTAATTTGAGAGCTCAAAAATGTTTTGTGAAAGTGCTATGTTTTGTTTATTCCGTGAACTAATTTACAGAGTGAGTTGTAAAATAGTTCCACAGTTGACTGAAGGAGATACGGTGGAATTCTTGTGCCCTTGCCATTACGAGGAACCTAGAATACTCTTTGGGTTAAACCATTGGCCGATAATAAATGAAGACCTACGCTCAGAAGAGAAACTTGAATGTAAGCCTCGTCACAAGGATAACTGGGCTCTAGTGAGGACATTTGGCTAAAAATTGATCTATGAACTTGTCAATTGATGCCTTCTTTTTTTTATATTGCAAAGCTTAATTGTGAGTGATTATTTTGATTTTTGCACGATGCAAATGTTGCTTTGACCTATGAGTTTTGGTGAATATTTCTTATGAAAGTGATGCTTGTAATAATGCCAATGGCTGGTGTTCGATCCCATAGAGATAAGTATCACTCCCCAAGTTTTGGTCTCCTCACTCCTATTGTTTCACTTTTCAATTTCTTCACCTTGTTCACATTTTGGATTGTTTGAATATTTAAATAATTATCATGCATTTTTCTAACAGCCTAAGCTTACAATCAGTTAGAGATGTACTTTTTTTTTTCCTTTTTAGTATATATCATACTCTGAAAGTATGTTACTAGCTTACATGAGTTTTTGTTGCATATGGTTACTTCGAGGCTTCGTACTTTTCCCAATCGATGGCCATGTCGCCCCTTGTTTCTGGTTGGATTTAGGGCACTTTAAGCCACTTCAATTTATTAATTATAGACTGCTTCAGGTAAATTTGTGCACCCTTTGAGTTCTTCAACTTTGTGCACTCCTCTCAATTCATTAATTCTTTTCCTCTCTCTTGTGTCCATTTAGGTTAAGCAGATAATAACATATTCTTTTAGGGTTGTTTCCTTCCTTTCTACCGTTACATCTCATATAATTAAGATAATTTTTTTAAGAGTTACTATCATGAAAAATTCTTAATCATCACGCACGTGATAATTTATAAAAAACTAATCTTTTAATCACCAAAAACTCCAAACTAGTTTATTTTTGATAAATATACCTTCAATTAGTTTCCGTTAATTGGATTAATATCATAAAAAATCATAAACTAATGTACATGTGATAAATGATGGGTATAATCCGAAATTGGTACATTTGTCAATTGTTATGCGTTATCAAACTCAACAATTTAACGGCAAAAGTTAACATAAACTAATAAAGGGTAAATTTATTATGGATATATTGATTTATGGCTTTTCATGATATTAACCGTTCTTTAACCTAAATAGAATTTTAAGGCATTGATCGCCGGTCATGTGCATCATTTGGATTTTATTGTCAATCGTTCATTATTTTTTTTTATTATTCCTAAACAAGCCAATCTAACCACTTAAAACAAAATTAAAGTAAGTGAAATTCGGGAAAAGAACGGGCAAAAGAAAGAAACTAGGAGGAGATGTAGGACATGTCCTCATTTGAACGATCTATTCAAAACTTAGGTGGAGATTCATGACTTGAATTATAATATTTGGGGGCAGGCATAAGTTGGGCAGCCTGAATCCCTACCTAATTTTCGCTAAAAAAAAAATGTGCCCTTGCAATGTAGAGTTGACATCTTTCAAAATGGAGAAAAATTACTAAAACAGTTCTAAATTAATTGTACAAATGCTAATTCAGCAATAAACTTATTAATTTGATTAATTTAGTTCTAAACTTTGTGGCGATTTGTCAATATAGTCCTCTCGGTCAATTTTTATTGGCAATCACTAATGTGATTGTTGGTTATCATATGTGGCTCAACTAGCACTTAGGTGAATGATTTTTGCACTCTTTATACAAATTTTCTGAATTTATTATTATTTTTTCCTTCTTCCTTCACTGTCCACGCATGAGGGACTTTTTTTTTTTCTTTTTTGTTGTAATTATTCCTCCTAAAGGCATAGGACCACTACCTAATAGGCAAGGTGTTAGTAATTTAATTGTTTTGGAACCTCCTGAAATGACAGATGGTCCTGGAGAAAGACATGGACATGCTTCGTGGTAGGCTTAGCCCCACCACTGTCCGCCGCCGGTGGTAATGAAATTTCCACTTCACCGTTCATCATTGATTGAGGTGCAAAATGATAATTCCCATCTTTTTATTATTACCCATCATTATATTACATCCACTGAGAAGAGGAGATTTAATTTCCTTTCCAATATTCTTAACACCTTTGGAATCTGGAGTTGTTTCGAAACACACAGGAGAAAGAAACGTGAGCATTTCAGTTTGAAATTTGGTGACGAAAATCGAAGTGGACCAAAGAAAGGGCTTTCTCGAAGTGAATGAGTCACGAATGAGTGAATTTGCTTATTCAAATATGGCAGGAAACAATCAAGAAGAATGGATTCTTGAACTCACAATCAACATTGTCCGTAAATAGGAGAAGTCCTCAAACTGTGATTGATCCTTCCACATCAACACAGTCAGGACTCACTAACTATATGTGTAATGGCACATTACTTCTTTAAAGTCATCATCAAACTTAAACTTACTATGAGCCAAATCTGGGCGCTTTACAAGATCAGAATATTTGGGCAAATTTCAAGATTTAAAATTGCCCGCTTTTCGTGATACCAAAGAAAAGAAGTCCGGGGCAAGATCGAAACCAAGTAAAAAATTGATGCCTTTAGTAAAACATAATAAAGAAAAAAGTTTGGCCCAGAACGGGCACCCACTTCATAATTCGTGCTTTTTAAGGAAAATTATACCTTTTTCCAAATCAAACATTGTCGAGATGGCCCATTAAAAGTGGGCATTTACATAAATAAATCATGTCGACATTTATATTAATCATATATAGTACTTTTTCATATTTTTGTCTTCTTTTCTTTCTACCAAAAAAAGAAAATCATAATCTTTTCTGGGCCAGACAAAGTCGGCCAACTCATCACCAGACAGGGCCGGTGCCACGTCATCCGAAACCCACCACACATTTTCGGCTCCCGGGGGAAAGCTGAGGAGTGAAGCAAATCCTAAGTCCTCACGCGCGCACGTCGTCCTGCCCCGCGCCCTTCGTCTTTAAAAATCAAATTTTCATTCTCTCTCTCCCTCTCCCACCAATACAAAAAAAATAATTTAATCGGGTCGGGTAGCGGAAAAGGTAATAATGGCGATGGCTTCGAGAGCGAGGCGTGAAGGAGTAACGCGGAGCCCCAAAGCAAAAGAGCGCCTCTCATCATTAATCTTCTTTTTTTTCTAATTTATTTAATTCATTTTACCTCTCCAAAACAAAAATGACATGAAACTTTGATTCGATATATGATATGATCTTCAAATTTTAACCCAATTTGCAATACCATTCATAAACTTTTAATCTATTTATTATTGCCCATGATTTTTTTATAAATATTTAAATTAGTTATTAAACTATATAAAAATGCTCATCGATATCCTTTAGACATATTCGTATAATTTAGGGATTAATTTAAATTGTTTTGAAAGAAAGTTCAGGGATTTTAGAATTTTTATAAATGTTCAAATTTATTTCTAAATCATATGGAAATATCAAATGTTATATTTTCATCAATTTAAATTTATGAATGACGTTAAATATTATCAAATAGTCCAAAAATTATTTTAAAAGAGTCCAAAAATTTATGAATTGTATTGAATAAATTAAAAATTTAAAAACGAAATTACACTTCGAGTTAAAATTTAGGAATCACAATGATAAAAAAAAAAAAAAAACAGAATCGTTAAAGTTGGAAGACGACTTATGTCATTATCTCTATAAAGAAAAAGAAAATTTCGTGGGCGTCGAAAGACAACGACGTATCGACCCCGGCCGCACCACCACCTCCCATTTATGGTCTGGCGAGGGGGAGGGGAAGACAAAAAGCTCTCGTGACCAGTAGCAATGGCAGAGGCGGAGCTCTGAGAAGAAGACGCAGAAGAAGAAGATTAGCCGCGATTCTCTCTCTACTCCGCGCGCGCGTAGAGAGAGAAGCGAAGGCTCTCTCTCTCTCCCTCTCTCGGCGCCGTCGGCTCGGCTCGGCTCGGCTCGGTAGGGCTCGGTTGCAGGCGCCGGCAATGTCGGACCCGAGGAGCAACCGGTGGAAGTGGGAGGTGAGCGGCTTCGAGCCGCGGAAGTCGTCGTCGATCTCCTCCGCCTCCTCCTTCGACGCCGACGACCAGCACCGGGCGAGCGCCCCCCTCGTCCGGCGGTACTCGATCTCCGGCGGCCCGGCCGCTGTCCCCGCCGCCTCCTCGCCGCCCTCGCAGCTCCCGCTGGCCTCCAAGGTCCAGCGGCTCGCGGACAATGTCCAGGTTTTTGCCGAAACGCTCCGATGGTCTCGCGTTCTGTTTTGGCTCCCGATTGAGTTGGGGGATTTGCCTGTTTGGAATTTTCGCTTCTTGCTTTGGTCGATTCCTTCTCTGTTGTCGAGCTCTGAGAAGAGCGATTTCCGGATGCAGCTTGCGAGGCAGGATTACTTGGCGCTGAGACAAGAGGCGAGCGAGCTGCAGGAGTATTCCAACGCGAAGCTCGATCGAGTCACGCGCTACCTCGGCGTTCTCGCCGACAAGACGCGGAAGCTAGGTGAGGTGGTGCGGCGTCTGTTGTGCCTCGACGCCCCTTTGCTTTCTTGTTTCGGTTTTTGACAGGTTCTGTGCTTGTGTCAGATCAAGTCGCCCTTGAAGGCGAGGCTAGGATAGCACCGCTCGTCAGTGAGAAGAGGAAGTTGTTCAATGAGTTGTTGACATCCAAAGGTCGGTTTTTCATTTCTAAATCGAGTTCTCCCACTTCCCACACGAAGCACGAGGGGCGGAAGTACACGAGCCGATAATTCAGAAAATTTCTAGTTTGAATTGCAATTCATTTTCGGGATGATGTTCCTGTCGGATGGATGGGTAGAGATAGCTTGCTTGTATGGCAATTTTGCAGTGTGTAGTAGGAGGACAAAACTTGAGTTTAACTAGTAAGATCAAGCTGGAATATGACTGATAGAGTTTTAGTGATGAAGTACAGATTAACTTGAGATCGCACTGTTAGCTGCCAGTTTGTGATGCATTTTACTGATCATTGTTAGTCTGAAAAATTGAGCTGTTTGTTAGTTCAGGACTGATTATGCCTCAGAGATTCATTAATCTGTAAATGGAAACTAGATATCAAGAACGGAAATGATTTTTTACTCTGTGGATGTTCTTCCTCCTACGTTAGGATCAGTTCTGATACTTTGATTGATGGTTACATAGAAATTGAATCTCTTGGATTAAACTAATGGGACAAGTAATGAGAAATATGATTTTCAGACAAGGGTCTGGTCACCTGTGACATAATTTCCATTTGGACTCCTTTCACATCATCAATTCACCATTGATTGCCCAATCACTAGATTGGTCAACCTAAGTTATACTAACAGTGTTTAAGTGAGAAGGACAGATCATCTTCAAGCCATTTGGTTGGCTATGAGTGCAGGAGGTGCACACGTTAATTAACTGTTTGGTTTAGAAGTTGGGCTATTTGTTAGTTAGTTGCTGAGGGACTGTAGTTCAATTGGTCACTCTTTAATGGAAGCACAGAAATCAATCAAGATAGTGAATTTCTCTCTTCTTTGTGTGCTCTCTTCTCTTACTATAATAATTTGTTTAAACATCTCTTCTCTTCAATTTCCAGTCCTGCTGTACAAAGTTTTTTGGTCAGAAATTTATGGGTATTTTCCTTTCCTATATGATTTGAAGATGCTTTTAATTTCAGGAAACATAAAGGTATTCTGTCGTTCGAGACCATTATTTGAAGACGAAGGTCCCTCTGCTGTAGAATTCCCTGATGATCTTACTATCCGTGTCAACACTGGTGATGAGACCAGTACAAATCCTAAGAAAGATTATGAATTCGATAGGGTGTATGGACCTCATGTTGGACAGGGTGAGCTAGAAAATGATTCATTTTGTTACATAACAGGCAGCATTTGAAAATATTTTTGGTATATACTAGCTACATGGCTGGTTTGCTTGGAGGTTTGTTATCTTACAGTAGCACTGGTGCGTGTGCAGCTGATATATTTAATGATGTTCAACCGATGGTTCAATCAGCTTTGGATGGATTTAATGTGTCAATATTTGCTTATGGACAAAGTAACTCAGGAAAGACGCACACTATGGTCTCTCTCTCCCTCCCTCCCTCCCTCCTTCTCTCTCTCTCTCTCAAACATGCTCCCACTGATTAATATCTCCCTATGAGCTAAATATCCAAGTATTTGGGTATGGCTTTTTAGATAAAGTATTTTGTTTATTATTTTTATTGCATTCAAAAGGGAGCTGATCTGGAATGAGGATGTGTTTTGTGAATTATGCATGTATGGCTGCCATTACGGTAATGATCCAGTAATGCAGATACTTCTGTCAGATATTGGTCTTATGTCATGTCTGAATTTAAGGAGCTACAAGTTCTGGTGCTTGCATTTCTTAGATCTGATTGTCATTGGTTTGATCTTTGGCAATCATAGTTATCTGAATGAGGGCCTTTGTAACATTATGATGAACCACGTTCACCCACCATGTCATTCCACAAAATTCTAATATGGAAGTTGACATGATGGTGTTTTTTGATGCTTTTCAGGAAGGATCTAGCCATGATCGTGGTCTATATGCTCGTTGTTTTGAGGAGTTCTTCGATTTAGCAAATTCAGATGCAACTGCTACATCTAGATATGACTTTTCTGTCACAGTTTTTGAACTCCACAATGAACAGGTTTCTTTTCTTTTTTACTCACCATAAATAACTTCAAGTTAGGTGTTCTGAACGCGTACGTTTTGTCTTGATGTAATCGTGCTTCCACATGCTTATTTATGTAGGTACGAGATTTGGTGCGTGAATCAGGAAGGAATTTATCGAAAGTCTGCATGGGATCTTCGGATTTTTTTGTTGAACTCACACAGGAAAAGGTCGACAATCCATTGGATTTTTTGAAGGTTCTGAAAGACGCATTTCAAAGTCGAGGAAATGATGTTTTGAAGTTCAATGTTTCTCACTTGTATGGTTTGAATTCTGCGCACCCTCTTTGAATTCTACGCACCCTCTCTTGTTGCTTTTCTGGGTTTTGTCCTTTCTTGATATAATATAATGACAGTGTTAGCTAGAAACTTCATTTTGCTGAAGGGTGAATAACTTTGCAATTTTTTCTTTTTGAAAGAATTAAAAAGTAATTCGTGAGGATACAAAGAATGAAAAATAAATTTGAGCAATTAGTATGGATAGACTGTAATGTCTACTGTTATCTATTACCCCTCTTAAACAGGTTCAATTGATTGTGGTGCCAAGCTTCTGAAATGAACAATGATGTTTTCCTTAGATATTAGGAGCAGCATTTGTTCATACCTTTCGTAATCAGAGTTTCAAGCCCCTCTTGGCTGCTTTATCATCATTAGATGGATTAGTTTGTTTGGCTGAAATTATTTATATGTATTGCATGGAAGAGGATGCTATTCAACCTAGTTGTTTACTTTTACTTTCAGGGAGTACCACACCTTGATAATTTTAGGAGAGGATTTTTTTCTTTTACTTTTAAAGCCAAAGCTGAACACTAGCGATACACATGATAATTACAAAACGTTATACTTGATTAAGTACATGGCAGTGACCTCTAACCCTCCCACACCTAAGCCATTGTTCAGTTTTAATTGATACTTTTTGACGCATTCTCCTGTTATATAATCAGGATTGTGACAATCCATATATCCTACAACAACTTGGTTACTGGAGAAAACCTGTATAGCAAGCTTTCTCTTGTTGATTTGGCTGGAAGTGAAGGGTTGAATGTGGAAGATGGTAGTGGGGAGCGGGTGACAGAACTTCTACATGTTATGAGGTCACTTTCTGCGTAAGTCTTGGCTTGTTCGCTATCATTCTTATTATTGTTACTGTGTAGTTGACTTTATGTTAGTATCAATATTTCAGTAGTGGTTGCAATACTGTTTCTGGCTTTCTTACCCCCTTTTGATGAGTTACTGCCAGTGCTTTCTTTCTAGCAGTATATGAACATTAGAAGACACAAATCTTGCTTGACACTGATTATCCACTACTTTCAAATTGCTAGGCTTGGTGCTTCAGACCTATCTATGTTCTCAACCATAATTTAGTCAATGAAAGAAGTCCAAACTTATCACTTTCGAAATGCTAATCTTGTGGTTCTTTACTTTGTCATTAAGTGGAAGCAGATCTTTATTGCAGATTGAATGTGTAGAATGGTCTATTGATCTCTAGTAGTAACTCTGATATTCTGGAGTGCCCTTGGGCATGGGTTTGTTGATGTAGAACGCAGACATGCAGACATTACCTCTAATGTTTCTTTAAACTTATAAGATTTAAAATTTTGATTAAATGGTTTTTTTTTTCTTTTGTTGATATAATGTTTTATGACGTGTCTTTCATTTTGTAGGTTGGGGGATGTTTTATCTTCATTGTCGTCAAAGAAGGATATCGTTCCATATGAGAATTCAACACTAACTAGAGTACTTGCTGATTCACTAGGTACCTTTTGGCAGTGACTTGGTTGCATACATGATGATTGGATTTTCTGAAGGTGGTGGATATTAGAAGTGCGTGTACTAGCTAGTGCCTGCTAGGATATCACAAGTTCTCTCTATCTCTTTTTTATAAAACTTTAATGGTACAAAAAAGGTGAACTGTACTTTACCAAAAAAAAAGGTGAACTGTAGTGGACATCTTCAATTAATAATTCTTGATAGAAAGAACTTGAAATTTTGGACTGCCTGATGAAGAGAAATGGAATTTTAATAGCTGATACCTTTTCAATGGATCAGAAAATTCATGGAAGGGATATGACATATCTAATGCAAAATATCTTGCGAAACTGTTCACGTGATGTTATGGAGTGAATATATATTTTACTGGGCTGCATTTTGCTTTGAAATATTTAGCCTTAAGATATTTTCAATTAAGTTTGTGGATGGCCTTTCCTTTGTTTGATACTATAGGTTATAATCCATCAACACTCTTTGGTGCTTTGGTGGTGCATAATCTAATTTGTTGTTTAACAGATGTTATTTTGCTTAGAAAAGCTCCTGATTACCCGCATTGATGTTACTGTCCTCTTAGCTGCTACTACGTGTTAATGACGATACCTGCAGTTTTGTGGGGAAGTGTCTCATCTTTGCAGAATGACTGTTTCCTACATTTTTTTTTTTTAATTAACTTTGAGCCTAAAAAACTTTAGTTCTTGTTCACTCCTATGGCACTGAAGGACCATCTTGAATCTGATGCTTATTGACAGATATTGACTATTTATTCTAGAATGTCGTGTGCTGTCACTGTTTTCCTGGTGTCCTTGTTTTGGCAAATGAATTTATGATCATATATGAAGGTTGCACCTTTTCTTTTCTCCTTGAGTCTCAATTAAAGCATTGAGCAAAGAAACTTTTCAGTGACAGACATTAATTTCTGATGGCTTGTTCATTTTCTTTTGCTAAATGTCTCTACAGGTGGAAGCTCCAAGACTCTGCTGATTGTTAATGTATCTCCTGATGCATCAAATGTATCTGAGACATTATCATCCCTTAATTTTGCTTCCAGAGCACGAAATGCTATGCTCAGCCTTGGAAACAGAGATACGATAAAGAAATGGCGGGACGTTGTATGTTCTGTATTCCCTGGTAGACTGAACCATAGTTGGGATTTTGGTTGAACTAGTGTCGATAGTCTATGGGCACGAACCCACATTAGAAAATATTGTTTGTTTCTCCCCTTAAAGCTTTTTGATTTTAATGGATGTGAGAAGGTGTCCATTGCTGACTTCACCTTTTGGTCGCTTGTTGCCTGAATAATTGTCGTGTCAATTTTTTTTTAAAAATTGCTAGTTATCATGAGCATACTCTTTTCAGCTTGTCCCCTGTGATGTGATATGTTCAATATTTTTGTCATTATGAAAGAATGTTAAAGCACTTTAATACCGAATTTCTGGCCCCTGTTGGAATATTTCTATTGTTTGTCATCAAAAAGAGGAAAAAGCACTGAATTTTTGCAGGTGCGTGTCTTTTTCTTATTTAGGCCAATGATGCGAGGAAGGATTTGTATGATAAAGAGAAAGAATTACAAGATGTTAAACAAGAGGTTTTGGGGCTAAAACAAGCGTTGAAAGATGCAAATGATCAATGTGTCCTCCTTTTCAATGAAGTTCAGAAGGCATGGAAGGTCTCCTATACTCTGCAGTCAGATTTGAAGGTGTGCAACTTCATAGTGGCATTTCTCCAAGTTTTGCGTGGAACTTGTATGATGATCAATTACTTCAGTTGATGGTTATGTCATTTGCACTCCTGATTAATGCTGGCTTCTCTGAGGAAAAATGTGTCCCAGATTTATTTGAGCAACCTCTTTGAACAAATGAATTTGTTTGGGGCAAGATTTCCATGTAGTTGTCCTCCAAATGACCGCCTTTTCCCAAGTGAATTAGATACTATTCTCCAAAGAAAACTTTTTCTTGTAACATTAGTTCAATGGATGCTAATGGTTGATAGACATGTTGTTCTCTATCTACATCTTTGATCCTCTGTGAAATACATTTTTGATGATGGATTCCCATGCAGGGTTGCATTTGGTTTTTAATAAGTGTTGTAGTGTGAAATTTTATCAAATTTGTAGTTATGATGAAGTTTCTGGGAAATATTTAATGATGTTAACACCCATAATTACCTTCTTCCTTGTCTGTAGTATGTGCATAAGCAGTTCAATATAAATCCAGGAAAATGTTGTGTTTTAATTTCGAAATGATTTCCATCTGTGGTTTTCATTATGATTATTTACTGAAATCATAACTTTTTCTGATGCAGTCTGAGAACATAATGCTGGCAGATAAGCATAAGATTGAAAAGGAGCAGAATGCGCAGCTCAGAAATCAACTTGCTCAACTGGCACAGCTGGAGCAGGCTCAGAAGCTGCAGATACAGCAGCAAGATTCAACTATTCAGTCTTTGCAAGTTCGTCTTATTTGAAACTTAATGCTTTGCAGCCTTTGCTTTGTCATCTGTTTCACCACTAAGTTGATCATATGCTTTGCCGTTCTTTTATGGATCTTGGATTCTTGGAATTTGCCTCTTTGAACTCTTGAAACATGCTTTTTATGGTTATAGTTGCTCCTGGAAAGTTTTGATGATGGTCCTATTTTTTTGAAATAAACCACCAAATATTACTGGAAAAAGTTGATGTAATTTTAGTTTATATATGATGGGAACAATTGATATGACTTCAAAGTTTTGTTGAAGTACAGAGATGTTGGTGTCTGCATGTGGTCTTTGTATGCCTTTAAGTAGGAGCATATGCTTGTGTGCCCGTGCTTTCTCATTGGTGTATGTGTCCGTGGGCTTGCAGATGCCATCTCAACATCCACAAAACTGCATGGGGGCATTCGTATGTACCTCAATTTGGTACACATAGTTCTGCTGCAATAACATATAATGGGAACGCATTAGACAATTTGCATATGTTAAGTGCGTTGATTGCTTTTCATTCTTATGTCATGATCTGTATGCCCTATCTGTGTTTCAGGTTATCTGGTCACTTAGTTACTGATTTAACAAGGCGTAGTGCAGCCAAGTCATTTGGAAGCTAGTCTTTGCATCTCCTTGTCCTGCCATGAATTGTTTTCCCTCCTTTTTGGTTTAATTAGGACGTGACTTCACTTAGATGTAGAAATTTATGCATGCGATAAAGAAATATGTGCATGGTGCAAGTCTCGTCTGTGAAATGCTTTGGGTTTATGGTCATGAGATACTAGAAAGTCAGATATGTGATATGCTTCTGCTTCTAGCTTCAAATGCAACTCTGTATTGAAGTTTTTCTCTTGCCCTTATTTTCATAATGCAGACCAAGATTAGAAGTCTTGAGCATGAGCTTAATGAAGCCCTTCATTCAAGTGAAACTAAGTCAAAATCAGATGTAGATTCAGGGCTTGAAGTACAATCACTTCCGAAAGCTATGAGTGATACAATGGATTCTTCCATAGTGACCAAGAAACTTGAAGAAGAGCTAAAAAAACGTGATGCATTAATTGAGGTATGTTCATTCACGTGGGTATTTTGTTGTATGATCAATTCTATATGCCTTGCTGCTTGTTTCCCCCTTCTCCAAATAGTCTCGTTCTCCTTCCCTTGAGTGCACACGAGGAAAGAGAAAAATCCGCGGTCTCTTTTCCCCTATTAGGTGTTACTTTCTTTTGATGCAAGTAACAATTACTAGAGTCGGTGCGTCTATAGCCTAATTGCTTTATGCTGATCCTGTAATTCTTTCAGTTATTTTCCATGAGAAAATTATCCCACCAGAAAAGGATATGTTTGATATTTTGCCTTCTCTTTTTTGGTTAAAGGTCGTCAACCTGTTTGGTTGGTGGTTTCCTCTGTTGGATGTGTCAGGTAGAGTCATTGAAAGAGTTATGTTGTTTATCTTTCTTCTCTTTCATTTGCACACTCTGTGTTTTTGTTGTGATTAATTTCGGTGGAGATGGATGCGTCGTGAGAGGGTAAAGATTGGGCATTACGCTTGTGTTGCTCACATATTGACAAGGAAGATACTAACAACCAATAGAATCTGAAATCAGAACCAGGGCTAGTGGCTTCCAGTGGTTGTGAGTGTAGCAAATCCAAATTACTTTATTAAAGCATGGAATGTCATGATTATATTTTCTTCAGCAAAAGGAGCAGCTGTAAAAATTCTATATGGAACAATTTTTATGTCAGCTAAGCAGATCAGTGGTGAATGTTGGAAACTAACATAAAAACATAAGTTGATCTTGTGGGGTCCTTTGGCTTGAGGTGATAATCATATTTTTGAAATGTTCTGTTTCTTTTTTATATGCTCGTGTAGTTTGTAGCTGTAATTGTTTGCCAAACAATGGGCTTCTTTGTTTTCAACATGTCTAAATTTTATGTGGGCAATATGTTGGAAAAATTGTAGTTTCATAACAGGCGAATTTAGAAAGTAGTTAATTTCTAATAAAATAGTGTATATGCAGTCTCTATCTGGATGTCAATAAGACTTGATGCCTGTGATAATGAATTACTTTTGCAGAGATTGCATGAGGAGAACGAGAAACTGTTTGATAGACTCACGGAAAAAGCTTCATTGACCAGTTCACCCCAGGTAAAGTCTTTTTCCTGTTAATACTATAATTTTATCTGGCAGTGCCATGATGCAGGGGGAGAACTGCAGATGGACTCTGCTAGTGCCTCAGTTTCTTTGACTGCTGTATTCAGTTCGTATCTATGGCTATTGGTCTCGTTATCCTCTTCCTTAATTTTTTTTGAGAGCCGCAATGGCTCTTGGGTTGCGTAGCATCTGTAGACAATTGTGAGGTCCCACCTGGGGCTTGAGTGGATCCACAGTTGTTCAGACTTTGGATTGGAGTAGCACAATTGTGCCTAATCTTCACAGCCTCAGTTATCAGTTTATCATTTCCAGAGCAAGTCTGTAGGTTTGCTTATGGTCATTGTTCTGTGAAGATATTGGTGAACCTTTACTCGACTCTGGTGCTATCAGCAGCAGTTCATTGTGATGAGATGAGTTCTATGTTAGTAACTCGGTTGTGACTTGTTTGTAAGTTGTAGAGTTCCACCAATGGGTGCTGAATTTTACATGGTCCAATTTATATGAGTTGGGGGAGTATAATTTGGGTCATAAAAGGGGATGTAATTTGGTTCATCCTTAGGTTAGAGCTGCACTGACAATGAATTTGGCAAATAATATGTTTAGGGAAATTAAAATTCGTTTAGATTAAACCTTTGAACTTGCAGTAAATAATTTGGGTTCATCCATGCTGACTAAGAATCAACTCAGCCTCTTTTTACTCATGGGCTAAAGTGAAAGGCATTTGACTTGTCTGCTTCCTCTATTGTTTTCATGGGCTGTATTGGCTTCATATGCGGAGGCTTCTACTCCATTGACTAAGTTTTTTTATATTTTTGGGTGATTATGCTCTTCAGTTTACTTCTTTCTTTTAGTAAGGATACTTTCTCAGATTTCTGACATGCTTATCATTCTTTTTAGACATCAAGTCCATCATCGAAAGGAACTGCAAACATGCCATCTCGGTACGTTTCTGAGATGAAACTTGCTTTTTGTGATTCTAGCCTACACCATGTTTCACATTGTCCATTCTTCCATTGTTGGTTTTTCCAGGACAAGTAACAACAATGTTGGACGTACTCTGGATGTTGTTCCTTCGCCATTAAGTGCTGAAAAGTCTGCCGGTTCAGTTGCTCTGGTCAAAGCAAGTTCCGAGAAAGTTAAAACTACACCGGCGGGAGAATACCTGACTGCAGCATTGAATGACTTTGATCCAGATCAGTATGACAGTCTTGCTGCCATTTCTGATGGAGCAAACAAACTCTTGATGTTGGTATGCTTACTTAATGATATTCACGTGCATTTGAAAAATAATGAGGGTTGTTCATTAAGTGGAAAAGAAAAACATTCTGATGGATGTTTCATCACTGGTTTGTCATTCAACATGTATAAAGTTTTATCTTTTTGTGGGTAGTAGTTTCATGATCGAATCGCTATCAATTGGTGTGCTTTGTCTTTGGTAAAGAACAATAGTGATTGGCAATAGTTGGTTACTTCGTCTTGTAATTTTTATCTCAAAATTGTTCATTTGCACTTCTTATTGAGTGTGTTACATTCATTTTGTGAAAGACCAAAAATCAGTTTTTGGTTTTCTCGTCTGAACAGTTCATTTTTGTAATTTTTAAATGATTCTACATGACTTCTAATGAATCTACATGCTAATTTTATGTCTTTAAACATTTGACATATTCAATGTCAAAGAAAACTCAATGTTCAAGTGCTGGAAACAGAAGCATGACCAAAAAGCTAAGAAGAAGTAATTGCAAGTACAGTATATATTTCATGAATATACAATTTCTGGTCTCCCGGAAATTGGGCCTGAATGATAATTTTTTTTAACTATTTTAGAAAGAATTACAGCATGCTGGTGAATGGATGTTTCAAAGATAGAAAGATACTGTGGCCGTTTATGACATTTTATTCGTCTAATTTAGTATTTACTCCATTCTGCATAATTTCGTTATTTCTGTTGATAATGGTGAACTTCTTAAAATATATCATAGTTAATTGCCAATATTATGGTAGTGCAGGTTTTGGCTGCTGTCATCAAGGCAGGTGCTTCCAGAGAGCATGAGATTCTTGCAGAAATTAGAGATGCTGTTTTTACATTTATTCATAAAATGGAACCAAAGAGAGTTATGGATACCATGCTCGTCTCACGTGTCAGGATATTGTATATTCGGTCTTTGCTTGCTAGATCACCAGAGCTGCAGTCTATCAAGGTATCAATTTCGGATATCTCCTTTAGGCTTCAATTTCTGCTGTCAGCATTTAATAATATGCTTGTTATTTGGATTTTTATGTATCTGACTAAACGTTTCATTTTACACTTAGTGTTTGTTGTCATTCTTTCAACTGTAGGTTTTACCTGTTGATTGCTTCTTAGAAAAAGCAAATTCTGGACGGAGTAGAAGCTCTAGCCGAGGTAACAGCCCTGGGAGATCACCTGTACGGTGTGTTGACGAGCAGATCCAGGGCTTCAAAGTCAACATAAAGCCTGAGAAAAAGTCTAAGTTTTCTTCAGTAGTCTTAAAGCTTCGAGGTATCGATCAGGTTCGTGCTGTTCTTCTAGTGTTGCTAATCTTTTGAAAGACATGAAGATACACCTGCCACCAATCTAAAACCAAATAGAAATTGATGTAAACAACAGAACTTTGTTGAAGGGCATCTTTAGTCTAGCCCCATTTTAATTTATATCATGAGCTTCTTGCTCATATTTATTCCTGTATATGGTTATTATCTGGGATATTGCTCATGAATTCTCAGTATTTCAACCTCTCACTCTTTTACCAAATGCTATAACACCTTTTTTAGGAAACTTGGAGGCAACATGTCACTGGAGGAAAACTCAGAGAAATAACGGAAGAGGCTAAAAGCTTTTCTATTGGAAATAAGTCCCTTGCTGCCCTCTTTGTGCATACTCCAGCTGGGGAGCTGCAGCGGCAGATTAGGTCTTGGCTTGCAGAGAACTTCGAGTTCCTCTCTGTGACTGGAGATGATGCAATGGGAGGAACAGCTGGTCAGTTAGAACTTCTCTCCACTGCCATTATGGATGGTTGGATGGCTGGACTTGGCGCTGCTCTGCCTCCCAACACAGATGCTCTCGGTCAGCTTCTATCAGAGTATACCAAGAGAGTTTATACTTCTCAATTACAGCACCTGAAGGTAGGTTTTGATCAATGGTGGACTCCATCAATTGGATGCATCAAACATGCCACTGCAGCATAATTGCATAATTTTGAACAAATGAGTGCAATTATCTGGCGATTTTAGGGAGTGACCCTTGATGGGAGGTTGTGTGTTTTTCATTATTCCCTGTTCGTTATGCGTGTGTCGTAGCTCCTGAGAAACATTACTTATGTTTAGATGCACAAATTGCTAGCATCACGGATGCAATCATGGGGTGCCTGTGTGAGGCAAGCAAACCTACCTATAATCCACCCCTTGAAGAATATGAATCTTGTACTTAGACAAATGACCTGTTGCTTTATAAGGAGAGTAGATGAATCCAGGAAAGAACAAAACTCACGATGTCTGGGTCGTCTAACGGAACTTATACTTCAACCAATAACCTATTGTCTTTATTATTAAGATGATGCTAATTTCCATAGCTTACATCAGGATATTGCTGGAACCCTGGCAACAGAAGAGGCAGAAGACTTGGCACATGTAGCAAAGCTTCGTTCAGCTCTTGAATCTGTTGATCATAAGAGAAGAAAGGTACTCCTCTCTTCCATATCACCGCTACTTGGGGCCTATTTATACAAATTTAATATGATTATAGATGAATATATAAACTCTTAAATAGCAGTTAATATAAAAAAGTGACATACTTTCATATATATATTTTTATATATACATATATATGTATATATTTCCAATACTTGGAAATTTCGGGTGTTTCCATGGTCAAGTATGAAGTTATGCCATATTGGTGTACTAGTATAAAAACTTCTCAATGCACAAGCTGAAAATTTGCCGATTTTAGATTACACTTTGGTTTCATAATATTGCATGCCATCAATTATGAATAGAACAGTTGGATTTGCATGAATTTTTATCTAATTTTGAGCTGATTATTGAAAGAATTAAGTGATGTTTGTGATTGCTTAATTGGTGGGGCTATATCCTCTCCCTTTCTGGCTGCAAATGCACATTTTATTTTTGCTTAACACCTAAAATACCTTTCAGATATAATTTGCCCAAGCCTTAAATTGCCACTCCTCTCTTTTTCTGTCGTTTCCTAGTCTACATGCTGTCATGTTCCTATTTCCATCTACAAAATGATGTTTCCTCCCGTTTTGTGTTTCTTCAGTGCATAAGATGAAGAACATTGGCTTCCTCCACCCAAGAAAGGTTAAAAAAAAAAGAAAAAAAAAGAAAACTAATTGGAACGGATTATTTTGGTAGAAGCTGTTGCATATGTAACATGTTTGATCTTCACTTCTTAGCTATCTTAAGATTAAGGAAAGATGAACAAACATTGTCCAAAAATGACAAACCAGTTGTTGGCCAGATGTGAGAGGGTTGTCAATTTCTAGTTGGACAAACATTGTTGAAAAATGACATGAAATCGGCTGTTGGGCGCGTGTGAGCGCAAGAGAGAGAGGTCTCTTGTGAATTTCTACTTTGACAAACATTGTCACATGAAAGTGGGGGAGAGAGAGGTCTTTTGTCAATTTCTACTTGGATGAACAATGTCCAAAAATCACATGAAACTGGCTATTGGCAAAGGGTGGGAGGGAGGGAGAAAGGGGGAGAAAGAGAGAGGTCTTTTGTCAATTTCTACTTCAACGAACATTGTCCAAAAATCACAGGGAGGGAGGGAGGGAGGGAGATCGGTCTATTGTCAATTTCTACTTCGACGTCCAAAATCACATGAAACTGGCTGTTGGCAAGGAAGGGAGGGAGGAAGGGAAGGAGGGAGAGAGATCAGTCTATTGTCAATTTCTACTTAAACAAACGTTGTCCAAAGATCACATTAAACTGGCTGTTGGCAAGGGAGGGAGGGAGGGAGGGAGATCGGTCTATTTTCAATTGTCCAAAAATCACATGAAACTGGCTGTTAGCGAGGGAGGGAGGGAGGGAGGGAGATTGGTCTATTGTCAATTTCTACTTCGACAAACATTGTCCAAAAATCACATGTAACTGGCTGTTGGCAAAGAAACTGATAATATCGGCGACAAGGGACAAGAGAAAGGTGTGGTCCATTTAACTAATAATATGGATGAGAAGGGATAAGAGAAAGGTGTGGTCAATTTAACTAATAATATGGGTGTCTGAAATAGTTATCGGAATTAGTTGACTGTTAATTTGCATTATGCGGTTCTATTCAATTCAGTATCTGTTAGGTCAATTGTTAATCTCCTGAATTGCAAGTAGATCTGTTGCTTGCGGATCTACGATTCTCCACGTATATATCAATTCAAGTGATCTTTTTTTTTTCTGTAGGTTTACCTATAATTTAATGTAAATCTTGTTGCGTTTTAATCTGCAGGCTATTTTTTGATAGTAACTAAATAATTGAATATATGCTTTGTATTTTAAAATAAAAGACTAAATAAAATGACAGAAATTTGTAATTTACATTTGAGTGTAATACTTATGTTAATTAAACAATGCGAAATTATCTTCTTATGCATAGGATCATGACATGTACTTGAATTTCACTTTTCTTTGTCATGGATCATAAATCTTACTCATTTCATAATTTGTAACATTGTTCACAAAATTGAAAAATGCCTAACACAAAATCCTACTTTTAGGAACTGTACTGAATCTTATGATTAGATTTGATTCAATCCTCGATCCTAGACTCGTAAATTTAAGATTTTGATTAACAATACGTATCTGGATTTGACAATTATGTTGAAGGTACTTTTGTTAATACACAACAAAATGTGTGTTTGCATCCAAAGAAAGGTGTGCCAAAGCTGAACCCTTGCTTAGTTAGGAAAGTATAGGAGAATGACTTAAAACTATGTTTATTTGATAAATGCATAAACTAGAGGCAGTGGCGCTTTTACTCATCTCTATTACATGATATTGGGTGACTTTCCTTAATGGACATATTGTCCATCTTTAAATAATATTAATTTGCGGTTGGAGGTCGTGTTCTATTTTGGTGTTGGATTAGGTGCAGATCTATGCATATATCAGTGGTCACCAGACTTTAATAATTAGTAAGGTCCCAAGTGATCAAAACATGGGTGAGTATCAGAGTGGCTCTGCCTTGAGAGTATTCTCAATCATTGAAACACTAGGAACATTTTATTCGAGCATGCTAGTGAAAGCAACAATAGGACATAAAAGCTTCCATCCTTTCTCTTTTTACGGGGACTGATTGATGTTTCTAATGGCATATACAATGATGACAATGACAAACCAAGCCTTATCCCACTGAGTGGGGTCGGCTATATAAATCCTTTCCTCACCATGTGTTAAAGCTTCTGTTAAGTGTTAAATGCTGTATATCTTTTCTATCATGTCATGCTCCTCCTAGTTAGTGTCTTTTGATCACACTCCTCATTGAAGCATCCAAATTCATTTGGTTAACTTGAGCAAATATTATTTCTAATTGATATACTGGAAATAATAAATAATTCGGGCTGTTAGGCAGTGTAATTATATATGTGCATCTATTATGCATTTATAAGTTAAAATAGATATTATAAAAAAAAAAAGCTAACATATATATATATATATATATATATATATATGTTGTGCATTTGCTGTGACTCTTACTCAAAATCGTTGATACACATATTCCTAAAATGATGTTGAGTATATATGATATTATCAACCTTAATGGTTGTCAAATTCATATTAAAGTCAATTCTTTGATGCTTTGACTTGATTGACTTAGTTCTTTCTTTTTGCTCCTTATGTTTCTAACAAAATCAGATTTTGCAACAAATGAGAAGTGATGCGGCCCTATTAACGCTGGAAGGTGGTAGTTCACCCATTCGCAATCCTTCCACTGCTGCTGAAGATGCGAGATTAGCATCTCTTATTTCTCTTGATGGCATATTGAAGCAAGTCAAGGTTTTAAGACTGTTCTTTGTACTTATCTCCCATTGTGTGTGCCTAGCCTATGTACAAAGTAAGGAGGCTGGTTGTTTTTGAGCAGGATATAACGAGACAATCATCTGTCAACACCTTGAGCAGAAGTAAGAAGGTAGCAATGCTAGCATCTCTGGATGAACTGGCAGAGCGGATGCCTTCTCTCCTCGACATTGACCATCCTTGTGCCCAAAAACAAATCTCTGATGCCCGTAGTGCTGTTGAGGTTTGTCAACCTTGAAAAAAATCCTCAATCCTGCAGATTCCTTTTTCGGGTTACGGTGATATTCATATGCATCTATACCATATTGCAAAGAACATGCAGGATCTCATAGAAACCGACAATCATTGTCAGTTATCAGTAAGTAAAATGTTGGATGATTAGGGAAATGTCCTATAGATCTGCGTAACAATAACAGCAAAGTCTTTGGGCAAAGAATCAGACCATGAGGTTTTGATGGCAGAACTTTCTGACTGTCCAAGTGTTTAGTTGAACGGTCTATCAAAGGTCATTGTGGAGAATTTCATGCTTCCTAAGACCTTGCTTTTGAACTTATAGTCACCCTCGCTCTAGACTTCTATCGTATAGAGTAATCCCCCAATTGTTCCTGAAAGAAGTATTCAAAAAGGCAAAAGGAAGTAATGAGAATTTGATTACGATTTGCACCTCCTTATTGATACAATATAATAGTTTTTACTGGGTCATTCATTCTTTGATTTGCCGCTGCAGTCAATTCCTGAAGATGATAAGCAGGAACAGTTGCATACTTCCAGACCTGCGGATTCGGGGCCTGCCGTAGACACGGATGTGGCTCAGTGGAATGTCCTGCAGTTCAACACAGGCTCAACAACTCCGTTCATCATCAAATGTGGAGCCAACTCTAACTCAGAACTGGTTATCAAAGCAGATGCTCGTGTTCAAGAACCCAAAGGCGGTGAAATCGTGAGGGTGGTTCCCAGGCCATCTGTTCTGGAAAATAAGAGCTTGGAGGAGATCAAACAGCTCTTCTCCCAACTACCTGAGGCTCTAAGCTTGCTTGCCCTCGCACGGACGGCAGATGGGACCCGTGCTCGGTATTCCAGGCTGTACAGGACCTTGGCCATGAAGGTGCCGTCGCTTCGGGATCTAGTGGTCGAGTTGGAGAAGGGCGGCGTGTTGAAGGATGTTAGACCTTGAAATCAGTGTTCCCTTGTGTATTCCCACTGGACTCGCTGTCGCTGAGGTCTTTTTGTAAGGTTGACGAGAGGAGATTTTTCTTCTGTTCACTCGTCCGTTCTTGGGATAGCTTCTGTCAGTTTTTGGTGGGTTTTGAGTGGTGAGCAGAAGTGTGTAAGAAACCGTAGGTATTGTAATTTTGTCCAGGGCTAAGCCGATGGCTTCTTCAATGTAAAGATGAGATCACTGTATAGCTCGATTCTTGGGGGATCGGTTGGAGCGATAATTATGCGGCCTAAGCAGCTGTTTCACCCAATGTGCTAAATTCTAATGTCTCATGTATCATGTCATGAACATGTGACCTTTGCCAATTGAGAGATCACCTTGAGTGATTTGTCGTTCAGCAATTACATTCAAGTGGTTATCTTGTGTGGTTATTTAGAAAACAGCTTTTTGAGGCGTGGCCCATGTAGAGCATGTCTTATGGAATATGTGGTTTTTTTCTTGGAGAATTTGGTAGTTGAATGTATCAATACAAGATTCGTTTTCAAATCATAATGGCCGGCCGCAATTGAGGGGGAATTTTATGGTCCCACAGTCGACGTGAAGGCCATCCACGCCTTACTATTCGAGCTGGATTTGGGGGATTGATCCCGCAAAATGTTACTGGAATCACTAATTGGTACGTTTGATGAGTCAATATACTTCCAGTTCTTTAAGTTGGCTATGTTCTGTGGATTCTAGATGCTGACGAGAGCTTGCTAAGATGTTAGTGGAACCACTAAAAGTGCTTTTCTCAGGATTATCTCCATATTGTTGCCTGTGGTATTTGATGAGCTTATCCACTCCTTCATTTTCTAGAGTTAATTTCTGCTTTTAATATGGACAACTTTTGTCTTTTTGAAGACTATTGAGGACTTGTCGAACCATCAGTGAAGCTTGAAGAAATGTTTGGTTGGGATAGATTCTCGAGTAGGAGTGACGGGTTTTCACTATCGAGGCCTAGATTGAGTGTAAGTTGTAATTCATTATGGTGAAATTTGATAGTGACTTTCTACGAGGAAAATTAACATTCAGCCTATTAATAGTTTTTTCCATGGGGTTGTGTTCCTTGGCGGTCACATGTAAGCGGAGTTGGCAATGGCGAGTGCAATTAGAGTTAAGGTAGTGGCACGTGGGGGCGGAGGGAGTGGTTCTTAGCTGTGCAAAAAGAAGACGTGCGACTATATAAGTATCTAACTCTAGACAATGATGCTTCATACTGGGAGAATGAAATTGATAATTGGGTTATGATAAATTCCGTGTGATACATATGGATCTTTAGAACTAATTCTGATGTAGGGTTTGAAGGAGAATGACGGGATTTTGATTATAGGGTGATTCTTATCTGATTATTTTGAATTGATATTTTCACATGATGAAATTTTCTTTCTACTTGTAAAGAGCTCTTTTCTATGAGGAAACACAAGTTTGTCAATTTGTGAAATGAGCCAGCCACATGCCAAATGGAAAAATTACGTATCTTTCAATTGACATCAGGAGAGCTATCTCCTGTCGGGAGAAATGTGTTCTTTGTAAAATGACGTGAATACTTGCGGGGAAGACAAAGCATCTTCTAACTTTTCTTTTACAGCAAAATATCAAACAATTATATTGAGTTATTTCTGAACTATGCACATTTTAAATCTTGTGGTTCCTTGAATTTTTAACCCATTTCAATTTTGCTTGGTTTTAGCATGGGTACATTTTCCAAAGATTACGTATATAAGACCGAAACAGAGTAAAGGTAGAAAAGCACAATGGGTAATTCTAGATAGGGCAACGTGAATAAACTACCTAGAATTTTATATTATTTAAATTGATTTTTACTTTTAGAATCTTTAGAGCGTGCTCAACATCACAATATTATGGTACATTCCTATTGTCAGGGTTGGAGTATTGTTAATGTCCTGTAATATGTTAGGGACGGGAAAATATAGACATAAAATTTGCTAGATGTTGGCTATATTATCTTGTGATTATTGCCGCAATAATTTTCCTTTCCATGTTTGCGAAATCTTTTTGTAAATACAAAATTGGGGCAACTATGCTAATCTTGAGAATACTATCGAAGTGATTTGCTTTTTCATGTTTACTTTTGCTGTTTGTGCATAAGGTTTAAGGAGTCCCCATTGGTAGTCCTATATGACTAGTGAGCTTCGTTGGGCAAGGTAGTGCGTTTCAATCCGCTCTTCCAAAGAATCTCGGGCCTCGAGGACCCTTGTGCCAACATTGAGGTCCCAAAAGCCTTGAACCAAATTTAACATTTTTCAAGTCCCTTAGCTTAATGATTTTTTTTCCCTCCAACTTTACCCTCGCTTATACTTTTGTATACTTATTTTGCTCTCATCCTATTGTTCATCATCTCTCTTTGAACCAAACACACTCATCATCACCCCAATTTTGGTATATGCAAACCCAAAGTTGATGGTCGTCAAGGGTCGACTATCGCAAGTCTATTGAGCGAGATCTGGAGAGTGAAAGGTTGCACGAGGCTCACCTACCCTTGACCTATAATCTTTAACACTTCTTTTCATTAAGCATTTCTCAAGTTATTTCACAATTAATCAATTCACAAACTTGGGTAATAAATGCTCTATCCAAATTTATGCAATGAATATGCTCCATATCTCTTTTTTCCTTTTTATAAATTTGATGCCATGCTATGCATTTCATAACTAATAGTAGATATTTCAACCAAAGAAAAAAAACTAATCTGTCACTGTCTAAAGACAAAAAAGGAACTTACAAATTCAAAGAAAAGATGAGTAGCACTCACGTTTGATTGTAATACCAACAATAAAAGCTACTTCGAGCTGACAAACTCAACAACAAGGCTCAATTTACCGAACAACATAGTTTTCACAGTTGGAGAGACCTACGAAGCATCCTTATTGACACGAAATAATCACCGGTCCATTGTGGACTCTCCATTAAAGGACGGGCATGCTCTTTTTCTAAGGATATATTAAGGAAGAAAAGCTAACAATTTCAACTTTCCACCCTTGGACTAATAGAAACAAAATCACTATTATACTCAAGAATCTGGACTGAATTAGAGATCGGCTACCTACAACAGAACATTTTGGTGAAACCTCCCGTTCCACTGATAACGCACATCGCTAACGACACACAAGATGGTGGCATGGACCAAAAGTGGATCTCCCCCTCCTCATTAGACAAATTACAAGTAAATGTCCATCTGGTACATCTCCCAATCATCCACTGCGTTTGTGTTGGGCTGGTAGACTGCAGCATGGCTCTGCTGCTGCTACTCCTGCTCATCTCGTCTGCGCTGCCTCCACTTTTTTCATCTATTTCATTTTACGAGGAAAGAAGATTTAGCATAAGCCCAGTAAAGTCAAAGATTATAATGTCTTAAAGTCAACAAGATACAAAATATGGTTACAAGTTTAGCAAATCCAGGGATACCAATTGACAACTTTCCAAGATAAATACTAATCCAGAAGAGTATCTTTGTCCAGCAGGCAAGATCAATGACCATCTGATCTTTTGTCATCTCGGTACTAGAAAATGTCATATCAGTCGATTCGATAATAGACAAGTACTGTAAAAAAAGGGCTGCCTGCCCAAGATCTAAGTAGTAGAGCCTAAAGCATAATCATGTCAACTATCCTAGAATGAAATATGAGATGGTTGATTCTTAACAACTTGAGTCACGTGAAGCTGACTGTTTGTTTACAGATCATCACATAGACAAATGACAAGCATCAAAGGGAGAGGAGCCACAACATCTTTTGACAGGTAGGGAGACAAATACTAAAATAATAGGAGGTTGTGCACATCACCCAAAAATTCATGAAATCACACAACAGGGGAACTTTCGGAAATGCAAAAACAGACTTCCAAACGGGCAATTCACTACATATTCACATCCTGCTATAAACCATGATCGAGATTAGAGTGAATAAATTTGCACACATGTCGATTTATAGTAAAAGAAAATAGTGTACATGGGCAATAAGTCCACAAATGGAAAACGAATCTCCTCAAGCAAGCATCAAGACTAATCCAATGTCCATCCATCACCATTAAAATGTAGATGAGAGAACTCACGGAAAATAAGGAAAATCTTGGCATGAACTGATCTCTGAAATTCATTTTGAAAAAGCAAATGTCAACAGCACGGACACACTTTCATAATGAAAGAATTTTCTTCCCTCATCAAGCTGTCCAACCTTCAAAAATAGAGGAACAAGAGCATCAAAACAGATACTTGTATCAAAGTAAATGCCTCATTACAAAATTAAAGGAACCGCAAGGTCTAGATAATCAGAAAAATCTCAAGGGGCAAGAAACATTGCAGTTAACCATATGCATTGAGTTTACATGTCATAGACTTACAGGGGTGTTCATGACCAATAAGTGCCTAAAGGCATGTGTATGCAAAAGCATTAATCGGCTGCAATTGGTGACATAATGAGGTAAGAGGTAGATAATACCTTGAACCATCCGTGTTCACAATGACATAATCCATTGCTGGCCATTGACTGCCATTAATGACTACAAAAGGAACCTGCACTCATACTAACAGACGTAAGCAAGTCTGACAACTAAAGCATAAGCTAATAATTGACTGCTCTCTTCTGACACATCAAATCAGAGTTTCTTGTCGTGCATAGTTATGACCATTAAGATTTAGAAAAAAGTGTTACAGGAAGTAATTTATAAAGACAATCTCAATAAGATGATCATATAAAAACTTTTCTCGAGGAACCTTCAGTTCTGTCAGGCAACAAAAGAGGAATCTTTGACTTCATAAATCTCAAATTTCCAACACACGATGTGAGTAAAGAAGAATAATAATTGAATTCTCAAGATTGAAAAGCAAAGCCTTGTAAAGTTGTCTCATATCTCTCAATATCTTTATATTCGCCAACTCTACTTCTATTTATACGTGAGGAAAGTAGTAGACTCCCTTCTACCATGATAGAACACATCAACATTAACCTGCTATGAAGAAACTCAGTTCTTCTGAAAGAATGGAACTCTCCCAGACTTTTAATTTGGATAAAGTACATACTCTATCATGCACCATCCGGTGTTCAGGACACGAACACCATGTGATGTCCCATGGCAACACCAATTTTGACATATCTACCATCACAATTATATGTACAGTCTCCCAGACATTTTTACTGTCAAAGACAAAAATAAAATGTGATATTACATCTTAAAACCAGAAGGAGGCACATGGTTCCTAGCTGAAGACAAACATTATGTAATGTAATCCCACTCAAAGAACGAGTAACATAAGCTTTAACAGCAGCTTTCCAGTGAAATATAGCTTAAAAATAAGAACCAACTTCTGGAACAAATCTACTTACCATTCTTAGTGATGGGGATTTTTGTTCCTGCAAGGAACCGATAAGATAGCCCTTAGATCTGAAGTCCATCCGAAAAATCCCTTCGATCATTGTTTATGCACTTCATAATGAAAACAGAAGATGAAGCTTATCAAAGGATCATGCAAGACTGAGGTAAACAGGAACGAATCCATTTCAGAAAAGCCATGATTGACAAAAGTAATTATAACTTCTAATGCATGAATTGCAATTTGCTCCATTACACAGATTTCGCAAAACTAAGAGCGACTGACCTGTCCAATCATTGATGTTATAGTTCTCCAAAGAAAGAGGAAGTATAAAACGGAAATTAATGCAAAGTTGCAGTGAGATCCATAGGGCAGATAACATGATATGCGGACCAACTCAATTGGAACTCACAATTAGGCCAGAGAAAAGTATAGGCACCTGATGCATGTAAAAGCCCCTCATATATGAGAGGACACCTAACAGCAGGGAGATCCTGAATCCTAGATTTCTTTCTCTACTTTCTAAACATTGATCTTCTCCTTGGTTCAAATACTTTCTTCTTGCTTATTCTCTAGGTATGTAGATCAAATCAACATTGTGATAATGTCTTTCCAAACCGGACTAGTATAGCCTTCTTAAGGCCCAAAGGCACTAGTGCATCCATCTCCAGCGCCGTTTAATTTCCCAAATAAGAATATCTCAAGAAGAAAGATGAACCAACAGTAATTGCTACAAGCTAGAAAACTCTCGACTTTCAAAATGTCAGGTTTACTTCACATCATAAAAGAAGAATTGAAGTAACACAACTCTACCAGCAAATGCACTTACACCAGATGATGCGGCTAAGTCACCAATGCAGCCTGCCTACGAATCATAAAATCCTCAATTGTCTCGACAGCCACTTATATTGAGACCAACCATTCAAAAAAGAAGCAGTAACGAGACCAATTACACCAAGTTCATAAGGGCTCCTCGATAGTTTAACAATCAAATTCACTTGCCCTTTCGCAGTCTTGTGGTATCGAAAGAAAAGAGGAAACATCCATTGACTGAAGTTGGCAATACAAGACATGACTCGCTTACATTGATGCAAAGCACACAGATAGGACATCCGAACACGAGACATACATTTAGCTCATGTAAACACCAAGTGAACACATAATTATAGTAAGTCAGTCATCACACACAACAAAAAGTATATCAAATTATGTAGCATACTCGAGTAAAACCAATCCATAGCATTGCGTGTACACACACTTACAGTTTTGAGTCCTTTGTACAATCATTGCCCCATCGCGGAGAGTGGAGGAGCTAGAGTGAACTTGACGATTGTGTGGGACGGCCGCGTCAGCAAGGGTCAGGCCGAGGATGATGCCGTCGAATAGGAGAGGCTATGGCTTGACTGGGCGAGGACATGGTGCAAAGGACAGTGTTCCTTGGTGGTCACATGTGAGCGACTTCGGTGGTGGCGAGTGCGTTCGGAGTTAAGGCGGTGGTGCGTTGGGGCGGATGGAGTGGCTCTCGACAATGACGGTTCACAACTAGGAGACTGAAACTGATAATTGGGCTGATGGGCCGATCTTGGGCTAAGCCCAATTTCGGACAATTCTTCACATTAGAAGAGTTGCATCCTGTACGATAGCTATTTAAGCTATCGGTGGTTCATCTCGTTCATGTAAACCCAATGCAAAGAGTTTCTTCCTAATCCAGTGCAACTGATTTGCAGCTTCATTGATGCTCATTCGTATTCCTGGCACTTGGTATGAACAAGCAACTCCGGTGTTATACACCATAACCAAATATTCTTGAAATATGTTATCCCTTTCTGAAGACCAATGCCGATGACTATAGGAGCTTAAATGGCTCTCTCTTTCTTGAAGTAGAAAGCTGTCTGTGATTTCTAACACTCGTTCAGGCAAAGCTTCTGCGACAAAACTATGAAGAGTCAAATTGTCTCTGAATTTGTCATCAGTGGGACTCAAACCTGTGAATATCTCCAATAACAGAATGCCGAAACTATAGACATCTCCTTCTCTTGAAACTTTGCATCCCGTCGCATATTCTGCCACACATTTTGATCACAGTCCAAATCAAATTAAATCAAAGTGTAATATGTGTAAGACTATAAGAGTTGTCATGAGAGAGAGAGAGAGAGAGAGAGAGAGAGAGAGAGAACCTGGTGGAGCATAACCCACTGTCCCTCTAAGACCCATTGAGCTCATCTGATTATCTACAGTATCAAGGGATGATTCATGAAGGAATTTCACCAATCCAAAGTCGCCAACATGTGCGACCATCTCAGCATCTAAGAGGATATTGCTTGGCTTTAAATCACAATGAACGATGGAAATGTGGCACTGGTGATGAAGATAATCTAGTGCAGAAGCAACATCGATTGCAATATTTATCCTCCATATGAAATTCAACTTTTTCGGAAGCATATTCCCATGAGATGATGTTGCGTATGAGTGTAGCCACTGTTCCAAGCTTCCATTGTCCATGAATTCATAGACTAGGGCCTTAAAATCATTTCCTTGGTAATCACTACTAGAGCAAACCGTAAGTATCTTCAAAAGATTTCGATGTTTGATGTTCTTTAATGCCTCACACTCAACTATAAAGCTATTCAGAGCACCACGACGGACTAAATGAAGCACCTTCACGGCAACAACCGTTCCATTGTCCTTGAGTATCCCCCTATAAACGGAACCAAAGCCTCCAACACCGATCAAATTTGTCGAAGAAAAACCTTCAGTTGCTTTTAAGAGTGTCCCATAAGATACATTCAAATGTGAATCATCCATTGAACTTGAAACTGGTTCATTTACTTTCTTCTTCACCCAACAAAGATATATAAAAGCTACAATAAGAGCCATTCCAACAACTCCAGAAATGATAGAAGCGACAACTATCACTATATTGATCTTTCTACTTTTGTGGCTTTTGGAAATGCAGTTGGGGAGATAAAATTCCGGCAATCCGCCGCAGAGCTCATTGTTCCCAACAATGGAAGTACGGGTAGCATTCTTAAAGACTCCTTCACATGGTAGTATACCTTCAAACTTATTGTATGACAAATTCAGACGTTCTAAGGATCGAAATACTGCTAAGAATTCTGGAATCTGACCTGACAAATTGTTGCGTGAAAGATCTAGTTCTTCGATGCCTCCTAACAATTTGATTGATTGTGGAATCGACCCGTGGAAGAAGTTGCCTTCCATCCTCAATGATGCCAACGAGTGCAATCACCAAAACTATTTGGGATTTCACCTACCAACAAATTGTTAGATATGTCCAACGCGGTCAAAGCTCTCAAGTTGCCAACTTCTGTGGGTAGAATCCCAGTGAGATAGTTATGAGACAAACTCAAAAGGATGGCTAATGATGAGAGACCAATAAGATGTGGGGGTATGGCACCACTAAGATTATTATAAGATAGATCAAGTTTATTAAGAGACCGGCAGTTTGATAGACGTGAAGGAATTTGCCCATGAAAGTTGTTCCCACTAAGATCTAATTGTATCATCTTGGTTAGATTTCCCAATGAAGATGGGATAGTCCCTCTAAAGTTGTTACGACTCAATTGCAACATCTTTAGATTTTGTAGATTCCCCAAATTTGAGGGGATAACACCTGAAAGTTGGTTGAAATTCAAAAATAGTACCTCCAAGTTGACAAGATTCCCAATTTCTTATGGAATCTGACCGGATATTTGATTCATGGTTGTAACAAATTTATTCAAAGTGGTGGATAAATTACCTAGGCATTTAGGTAACACCCCACCAAACTTGTTCAAGCTGATATTCACCTCCTCTAATTGGGTGCTGTTAGCTAATGAGCAAAGGAAGCTTAAGTCTTCAGGTTTTCCACTTCCAACCTGATTTTCAAACATGCCAAGCCAAAGAAGCTTATACAAATTTCCCAATGATGGTGGATTCCCAAAAAATCCGTTAGTATCAATGCAAAGCCAACTTAGTTTTGTGCAATTCGATATCGAGGGAGGAATCGGCCCCTCAAGCTGGTTGTCAGCAACCTGAAAAATTTCAAGTTTTGGGAGTTTGAGGCCCATACCTGTTGGAAGAGTCCCCTGTATCTGGTTGTATCCAAACCAAAATTCAATTAGTGAAGAGAGGTTGAATAAGAAAGGTGGAATTGTACCCGAAAATCTGTTAAATCCAAGGCCAATGTATTGCAAGTTTGTTAGGTGGCCTAGAACTTGGGGAATGCTCCCGCCCAAGTTGTTCACTCCTAAATCAAGTATCTCTAGGGAAGAGAAATTGCCAATGAAGGAGGGCAAGTTCCCGGTTAAATTATTAACTCCCAAAACTAAATCCCGGAGCTTCATTAATGAACTGAGCTTCCTAGGAATTTCTCCAGTTAGCTCATTTTCCATAACCCAGAATGCGAACAAGTCCAAGCAACCTGATATGTTTTTGGGAATTTCACCAACCAATGAATTGTTGTGTAATAGTAAGATACGAAGGCGGCGCAACTGGCTGATTTGCGGAGGGATTGCATGATCAAGACTATTGTTTTGGAGCCAGATTTCCTTCAAGAAGCTAAGATTCCCAATATGAGGAGAGATTGATCCGGAGAGTCCTTGTGATTGTAAGTCCAGGACCATGACCCTCCTATGTCTCCGGCCACATGTAACGCCATACCACTGGCAAAACTCAATGCTATTGTTCCATGAGTTGAGCACATAGAAAGGATCTGTGGTTATACCAGCCTTAAATGCGAAAAGTGCGAGTTTATCTGTTTCATTGGTAGTGGAAGAGACTTGGTTAAAGCAAAGTGCAAGAGTAATACAGAGAAGCATCGGGCATGATGGAAACTTTGCAAAACTAATGCCCGCGAGTTTCATGACTTAAAGCCCCAGAAAACTGGTAAATTTAAGAAACAAAGGGTAGGATGAGTGCTACTGGAAACTTTGAAGAGCTTTACAGGAGTGGGGTGTCGATTTTGAAACGTTATTCTTATCCTTTTATAGGAAGGTGTCGATTCTTCTTTTTTTTTTTTTTGGGACAGCTTTTCGTAGCATTTTTCTTCTTTTTCTTTTTGACTCGGTAGCCATTGAAGTGCTTTTCTTCTTTTTGACGGGTTTTCTGCCTTTGGGGAAGAGTTTTTCTGGCCATCTGTGCGTATCGTGGGGGCTGGAATGAATGGAAGAAGGGAATGAAAAGTCACTTTAGTTGGAGGACATGGATGTGGCAATTGGAGGCAACTTAAACGAAGGGGAGAAATGGGCTGGGAGTTTTAGGGCCATATTCTTTTTTCTGATATATGATGAGTCAGCTTTTTGCTTGGCTTGGTTTTCTCTTTGAGAATGAAGACTCTGCAAGATGATATTGAAAATGTAAATTCTTTGTATAGGGGAATGAAAATTCTTCCCATTAAAATGGCACTAGAGGCACATTTTTTTTCCTTTTTATTTTAAATAATTTTAATGCTAGCTACTCACTTTGAAATCTAAAGTCAATTCATCCATGTTCATTTATCCTTTACGAAGAAAGTAGTAAGTATAGTTAACGAATTTTTCTCATCTAATACTTTTGGATGTAATTGGTTTCAATATAATTGCTGGAAATGAATATTTGTTGTTATGGTCAATGGATTTTTATTATTATATTATAATTTCGCATAATTTTTGGGAGCAAAATGTTACTCTCTCAAGACATTGCATTCATATAGTTTTCCCTCTCGGATGCAAATGTTGTTCCTAGTCGCTTTAATCCTCAACCATCGATATCAATGTATTAAGGGAAAACGAATATAAAGGTGCAGGAACAAACTCAATTGCATATATAATCTACAACATTCTATGAAAGATTCTTACTATAAGGACACTAGTGATGAGATGGCACTACTCATAACATCAACGACATTAGATCCAAATGCGAAAATTAAAACTTAACTCGATGTTAAAGTAAGAAATATGTTTCTCCCTATTGTCCATATAAGCAATTCGATCCACCTCTATTATCTTATTATGATCAACATTGATTTGTTCTTTCCAAATTACTCTTAGTTGTCTATCACCCATCTACTTATTAATTTGATCTAAATAGGTAGCACGTGAGAAAGCTGATATGCATTGATTGAAAACTACAACATTATGGCATTGTAGTATTTGTCATTCTTAATTGTTAATTTCATATTTCACTTGTTGAAATAAGTAAAACGCCATTATATCTAGGCAAGAAAATCAACTTAAACACATAATATACATAGCTCAGCCTTAATCTTCACTTTCATCACATTCCAGGGAAAAAGTAACGGAAATTCAATTATTTAGCAAGTACCATAAAAAACGTATTATGCACTAATGAGCCATGTGGATCTCCCAACAATAAGGGGCCAAGCCCTATTTTAATAAGGATTTTATCTGTAGGACACTCTTAAACACCTCATAAATATAAGTTTGTCATTTTAAGCATAAGTATCTTAAAGCACTTGTGAACAAAACCATTTTGATAATAGTCGTTTTCTTTTCAGATAATCATAATGGCGACATTATATATTCCTCTAGCATATATAGAACAAAAAAAGTTAAATGATAAAATTGTTTCCCTTCATCCACGGACAATGAATCGAGAAATTTAATAGGTTTGTAATTGGGACTTTTACTCTCAATGATTTTTTAGGGAGGTGTAGAATTCTTCTGGCTTGCCAGGTTCAAGACCCCAAGTAGAAGTGGGTAGACATGATCATGAATGGAAAGTAAGGATAGACAGGAGACTGGAATATTAGCTTTGCAAACTGTTAAGAAACTTATTAAGAAGGTTCCGATTTTTTAGATGATCTCTTGAAGGGCTTTTCTTCCATTCCTCTTTTTTTTTTTGGCAGACAAGTCACAACGATAAGTATCATTCATTCAGTGAACAAGAAACTATCAACCATCGATGGAGTCTCAAATGGTCACGACTTTGATACTTCCAAATGACAAGTAAAAATTACGCTCCGAATTGTAGTCAAGCCATGTGCAAAAATTAACTCTTGCATGAGATATGTTTTGCCATGATCAATGGCTATGATTGTGCATGATTCATCGTGGGCCATGATCAGTATAAGCATGTCCCTTAATTTGGGGTGGAAATTTGTGAGAAGCCTGGTTGTCGGGGCGTTGATTTCTAAGTCAATTAGTGCTTTGTCCATGCCACTACTTTGATACTCCATAAAATAAAGTGGAGTCTCAAATGGTCACGACTTTGATACTCCCAAATGACAAGTAAAAATTACACTCCGAATTGCAGTCAAGTCAGCGTGTAAAAATTAACTCTTCCATGAGATATGTTTTGCCATGATCTTTATGTAATGAGCCAAATGAAATTTCACTAATGATCATCTGTTTTGTGGCAACATAGACATATATGTCACACCACACGACGCAACCACCTGAATTCTTGCTCAACCGCTGATGCATAAAAATCACATTTTTTTTTCTAAAATTTTTTAGAGTTTCCATTATTAGTTAACATAAAAAATTATGTAAGTACTTATTATTTAATATGTGTAATTAATTTATAATGACCTCTTTATGTATGACATAGATAAGCGAGAGAATTTATATATATTGCAAATCTTTTTCAAAACGTGTAAGGAAGAGACTTCATATACATATAACATTTAGTCAACAAAACTACCGCTTGACAGGTTCAAGACCCCAAACAGAAATGGGTAGACATGATTATGAATGGAAAGAGACATGATTATGAATGGAAAGTAAGGATAGACAGGAGACTAGAATATTAGCTTTGCAAACTGTGAAGAAACTTAATAAGAAGGTTCCAATTTTTTAGACAACTTCTTGAAGGGCTTTTCTTCCATTCCTTTTTTTTTGGCAGACAAATCACAACAACGAGAAACTATCAACCATAAATGGAGTTTCAAATGGTCACGACTTTGATACTTCCAAATGACAAGTAAAAATTACGCTATGAATTGCAGTCAAGCCATGTGCAAAAATTAACTCTTGTATGAGATATGTTTTGCCATGATCAATGGCTATGATTGTGCATGATTCATCGTGGGCCATGATCAATATAAGCATGTCCCTTAATTTGGGGTGGAAATTTGCGAGAAGCCCAGTTGTTGGGGTGTTGATTTCTAAGTCAATTAGTACTTTGTCCATGCCACTACTTTGATACTCCATAAATAAAGTTGAGTCTCAAATGGTCACGACTTTAATGCTCCCCAATGACAAGTAAAAATTACGGTCCGAATTGCAGTCAAGTCAGTGTGCAAAAATTAACTCTTCCATGAGATATGTTTTGCCATGATCTTTATGTAATGAGCCAAATGAAATTTCACTAATGATCGTCTGTTGTGGCAACATAGACATATGTGTCACACCACATGATGCAACCACCTGAATTCTTGCTCAACCGTTGATGCATAGAAATCACACTTTTTTTTTTCTAAAAGATTTTAGAGTTTCCATTATTAGTTAACATAAAAAATTATGTAAGTACTTATTATTTAATATGTATAATTAATTTATAATGACCTCTTTATGTATGACATAGATAAGCGAGAGAATTTATAAATATTGCAAATCTTTTTCAAAACGTGTAAGGAAGAGACTTCATATACATATAACATTTAGTCAGCAAAACTACCGCTTGCCAGGTTCAAGACCCCAAGCAGAAGTGGGTAGACATGATTATGAATGGCAAGTAAGGATAGATAGGAAATTGGAATATTAGCTTTGCAAACTGTTAAGAAACTTATTAAGAAGGTTCCGATTTTTTAGACGATCTCTTGAAGGGCTTTTCTTCCATTCCTTTTTTTTTTTGCAGACAAATCACAACAATAAATATCATTCATTCAGTGAATGAGAAACTATCAACCATCGATGGAGTCTCAAATGGTCACGACTTTGATACTTCCAAATGACAAGTAAAAATTACGCTCCGAATTGCAGTCAAGCCATGTGCAAAAATTAACTCTTGCATAAGATATGTTTTGCAATGACCAATGGCTATGATTGTGCATGATTCATCGTGGGCCATGATTAGTATAATCATGTCCCTTAATTTAGGGTGGAAATTTGCGAGAAGCCCGGTTGTTTGGGTGTTGATTTCTAAGTCAATTAGTACTTTGTCCATGCCACTACTTTGATACTCCATAAAATAAATTGGAGTCTCAAATGGTCATGACTTTAATGCTCCTAAATGACAAGTAAAAATTATGGTCCGAATTGCAGTCAAGTCAGTGTGCAAAAATTAACTCTTCCATGAGATATGTTTTGCCATGATCTTTATGTAATGAGCCAAAAGAAATTTCACTAATGATCATCTGTTGTGGCAACATAGACATATGTGTCACACCACATGACGCAACCACCTGAATTCTTGCTCAACCGTTGATGCATAGAAATCACACTTTTTTTTTTCTAAAAGATTTTAGAGTTTCCATTATTTGTTAACATAAAAAATTATGTAAGTACTTATTATTTAATATGTATAATTAATTTATAATGACCTCTTTATGTATGACATAGATAAGCGAGAGAATTTATATATATTGCAAATCTTTTTCAAAACGTGTAAGGAAGAGACTTCATATACATATAACATTTAGTCAGCAAAACTACCGCTTGCCAGGTTCAAGACCCCAAGCAGAAGTGGGTAGACATGATTACGAATGGCTAATAAGGATAGACAGGAGACTGGAATATTAGCTTTGCAAACTAATAAGAAACTTATTAAGAAGGTTCTGATTTTTTAGACGATCTCTTGAAGGGCTTTTCTTCCATTCCTTTTTTTTTTGGCAGACAAATCACAACAACGAGAAACTATCAACCATAAATGGAGTTTCAAATGGTCACGACTTTGATACTTCCAAATGACAAGTAAAAATTACGCTATGAATTGCAGTCAAGCCATGTGCAAAAATTAACTCTTGTATGAGATATGTTTTGCCATGATCAATGGCTATGATTGTGCATGATTCATCGTGGGCCATGATCAATATAAGCATGTCCCTTAATTTGGGGTGGAAATTTGCGAGAAGCCCGGTTGTTGGGGTGTTGATTTCTAAGTCAATTAGTACTTTGTCCATGCCACTACTTTGATACTCCATAAAATAAGGTGGAGTCTCAAATGGTCATGACTTTAATGCTCCCAAATGACAAGTAAAAATTACGGTCCGAATTGCAGTCAAGTCAGTGTGCAAAGATTGACTCTTCCATGAGATACGTTTTTCCATGATCAATGGCTATGATTGTGCATGATTCATCATGGGCCATGATCTGTATAAGCATGTCCCTTAATTTTGGGTGGAAATTTGAGAGAAGCCTGGCAGATGTTTATTGAAGATGCTCTTGGCATCGGGTTCTTTATTTTGCATAATGAATGTGACTCGATAGTAAGTACTAGCTTCCCACTGCAACCATGTCAGTTTAGGTTGTTGATGGTCTTCCAGCAGAGTTTGTGCTCGGAAGGGATGACAAGCCTCCAAGAGAGGCTTTTGTTGAAGCCATGCCTTATACTCAGTCGTTACTAGCGAATGGATGTGCAGTTGGGTACCATGCAAAGGCTGCACCTCCTACTGTGACAATGCCGTGCTTAAAGGTTGTTACTTTGGGCTACTTCTATGTTTTAGGTTGATGTTTCCTCTTCTTATTAACGGTCTAAGTTTCTGTGGTTCCAGGCTATGGTTTCTGGGGCAATTGGAGGATTTCTGGACGTGGCACTCAACTTTAATACACAAGCTTTGCAAGATGATAATATTATTGGTAAATCAAGTTGGATTGTCATACTTATTATATAAAATGATCTTGTGGATCTATACACATTGTGAAATTTGGTGGATCATTTCAACTGTTGCGAATGGTTAAACTATTAAACGATGACATGGTTTAACATATAAATGTTGTTGTAGTCCCACTCATGCATAGGTTGGGCTTTGCCGTTAGATCTAAGAATGGAGATATATAATTGGGAATTTATTACCCTCTACTTTGATACCTTGTAAAATTTTGTGGGAGTACTGCTAACTATTGTAAAAGTTTAACCTATTAGATGATGGCAAGTTTTACTATATAGCACACATCACTTGTATACTTCTTGTATGGTAGGTCAATTCTTTCGGACTGGTAGGAAGATGGTCATGCATGGTGAGGACACGTGGCTTAAGTTATTTCCAGGATCATTTATTAGGCACGATGGAGTGAGCAGTTTTTTTGTGAGTGGTTTTCACCGACAAGTGTTCTTCATACGGTTTTGGGTATATGTTCTTCGGGTTAATTTGAATAGTGTCTTATGCTATTCAATTAGAGTGTTATTTGATTACAGGTTAAAGATACTGTTCAAGTAGACCAAAACGTTTCATGACATTTAGACAAAGAGCTTCGCAGAGATGACTGGGATCTTCTGGTCAGTTGTTATTGGATTTTTTACCCCTTAACTTTTACCTATGTTCACCTTCAGTCATCATTTGAAGTCACATCTCCACTCTTGTTCACACACACTAGATGTAAACCTGCCTATTTGATTACCCTTCTATGCTGAAGAACAGTGGTTGACACAATAGGTGATAATTATCTCATAGTCAAAATAAAGTAAATGGATCAGTTGGACCAGTAGATGGCTAGCCCTTTAAACCATACTTACTGTCGTTTTCCAGGACATCCGTGCAGTGGAAGATCCTGAATTTTCGTGCCCCCTTCCCCAGGGTAGGAAAAGGCATCTTAATCTATAGAAAAGTTCAACATGACTTAGTGATTTAAGTAATGCTAACCGAGCAAAATTATTAAAAAAATCTGGAGTCAAGAGAAGGGCTCCATTTTCATCTGCTTTCATGTTTATTATGGAGGACATAATGATCTTAAGAGATTGACCTTAGGGACCTAACCATATTGGTTTGTTTATAATTTTATCAGGTTAATGATCCATTGAGTCTTGACTTATGAGTTTGATTCTATTGTTCTGAGAAGTCTCTCTGTTTATGGCTTTATCTACTGGCAGCTATATTATTCCATCTCTAGCTGATGGGGGGGTTGACTTTCCTGTGTCAGGAATCTCTCTATCTTCGAGAGATAAATCACTCAGTCCATTTCCCTTCACGACGCTGCTAATACTGATTGCTACTGCTACTTACTGACTTTATCTTTCAGATTCTCCATTATTTAGGTCTGGATCATGTTGGTCATCCTGGTGGAAGGAACAGGTACAGTCTGCTCCATGGCGATACTTAATGTTTTTGCATATCTGCTTATTCTGAATACATCTTACTGCTTGAATTTGATTGCATCAGTTTCTTAATTGGCTCAAAACTCAAGGAGATGGATGAAGTAATTGAGATGATTCATTGAAGCTGCCTTATGGATAAAAAGAAATATGAGTTCCATTCTCCTTTTTTGTGTATTATTTTCCTAAATTACAAAATTCTAGTTGATATAGTTGTACATGATGTTTGCTTTTGCCCCGCTGGACATGCATTATAATAGTGGCAAAATGAAGCAACTCATAAATGTTCGAGTAAGAGATTACCTTTTCATTTGACGATCTAGGCACATGATTATATGTGAGGATTGACAAACTGATACATGTCTACTAAAAACCAAAGAGTCCACTAATTTAATAATTTAGTGAAAGATATTTTCTTTATAGTTACATGTTGATATACGTGAGGAGGCAAAACAGGGTAATCCATGAGCACATACATGGCCCTTGATCCCTTTGCAAAGTTTGCATCTCCATTGTTGTGTTGGTGCTTACTAAGATTAGATTAACTCATAAAGAATTACTGCTGAATGCACCGACAATTGCATCCAAGACTCTGCTGATTGTTAATGTGTGTCCTGATGCATCAAACATACCTGAGACATTATCATCCCTTAATTTTGCTTCCAGGGCACGAAATGCTATGCTAAGCCTTGGAAACAGAGATACGATAAAGAAATGGCAGGACGTCGTATGTTCTGTATTCCCTGGTAGACTGAACCTTAATTGGGATTTTTGGTTGAACTAGTGTCGATAGTCTATGGGCACGAACCCTCATTAGAGAATATTGTTTGTTTCTCCCCTTAAAGCTTTTTGATTTTAATGGATGTGAGAAGGTGTCCATTGCTGACTTCACCTTTTGATCGCCTGTTGCCTGAATAATTGTCTTGTCAATTTTTATTAAATTTCTAGTTATCATGAGCATACTCTTTTCAGCTTGTCCTCTGTGACGTGATATGTTCAATATTTTTGTCATCATGAAAGAATGTTAAAGCACTTTAATACTAATTTCTGGCCCCTGTGAATATTTCTATTGTTTGTCATCAAAAAGAGGAAAAAGCACTGAAATTTTGCAGGTGCGTGTCTTTATCTTATTTAGGCCAATGATGCAAGGAAGGATTTGTATGATAAAGAGAAAGAATTACAAGATGTTAAACAAGAGGTTTTGGGGCTAAAACAAGCGTTGAAAGATGCAAATGATCAATGTGTCCTCCTTTTCAATGAAGTTCAGAAGGCATGGAAGGTCTCCTATACTCTGCAGTCAGATTTGAAGGTGTGCAACTTCACAGTGGCATTTCTCCAAGTTTTGCGTGGAACTTGTATGATGATCAATTACTTCAGTTGATGGTTATGTCATTTGCACTCCTGATTAATGCTGGCTTCTCTGAGGAAAAATGTGTCCCAGATTTATTTGAGCAACCTCTTTGAACAAATGAATTTGTTTGGGGCAAGATTTCCATGTAGTTGTCCTCCAAATGACTGCCTTTTCCCAAGTGAATTAGATACTATTCTCCAAAGTAATCCTTTTCTTGTAACGTTAGTTCAATGGATGCTAATGGTTGATAGACATGTTGTTCTCTATCTACATCTTTTAACCTCTGTGAAATACATTTTTGATGATGGATTCCCATGCAGTGTTGCATTTGGTTTTTAATAAGTGTTGTAGTGTGAAATTTTATCAAATTTGTAGTTATGATGAAGTTTCTGGGAAATATTTAATGATGTTAACACCCATAATTACCTTCTTCCTTGTCTGTAGTATGTGCATAAGCAGTTCAATATAAATCCAGGAAAATGTTGTGTTTTAATTTCGAAATGATTTCCATCTGTGGTTTTCATTATGATTATTTACTGAAATCATAACTTTTTCTGATGCAGTCTGAGAACATAATGCTGGCAGATAAGCATAAGATTGAGAAGGAGCAGAATGTGCAGCTCAGAAATCAACTTGCTCAACTGGCACAGCTGGAGCAAGCTCAGAAGCTGCAGATACAGCAACAAGATTCAACTATTCAGTCTTTGCAAGTTCGTCTTATTTGAAACTTAATGCTTTTCAGCCTGTGCTTTATCATCTATTTCACCACTAAGTTGATCATATGCTTTGCCGTTCTTTTATGGATCTTGGATTCTTGGAATTTGACTCTTTGAACTCTTGAAACATGCTTTTTATGGTTATAGTTGCTCCTGGAAAGTTTTGATGATGGTCCTATTTGTGTGAAATAAACCACTAAGTATTACTGAAAAAAGTTGATGTAATTTTAGTTTGTACATGATGGGAGACAATTGATATGGCTCCAAAGTTTTGTTGAAGTACAGAGATGTTGGTGTCTGCATGTGGTCCTTGTGTGCCTTTAAGTAGGAGCATATGCTTGTGTGCCCGTGCTTTCTCATTGGTGTATGTGTCCATGGGCTAGCAGATGCCGTCTCAACATCCACAAAACTGCATGGGGCCGTTCATATGTACCTCAATTTGGTACCCATAGTTCTGCTGCAATAACATATAATGGGAATGCATTAGACAATTCGTATCTGTTAAGTGTGTTGATTGCTTTTCATTCTTATGTCATGATCTGTACGCCCCACCTGTGTTTCAGGTTATCTGGTCACTTAGTTACTGATTTAACAAGGCATAGTGCAGTCAAGTCATTTGGAAGCTAGTCTTTGCATCTCCTTGTCCTGCCATGAATTGTTTTCCCTCCTTTTTGGTTTAATTAGTACGTGACTTCACTTAGATGTAGAAATATATGCATGCGATAAAGAAATATGTGCATGGTGCAAGTCTCGTCTGTGATAATGCTTTGGGTTTGTGGTCATGCGATACTAGAAAGTCAGATATGTGATATGACATCTTCTGCTTCTAGCTTCAAATGCAACTCTGTAATGAAGTTTCTCTTGCCCTTATTTTCATAATGCAGACCAAGATTGGAAGTCTTGAGCATGAGCTTAATGAAGCCTGTCATTCAAGTGAAACTAAGTCAAAATCAGATGTAGATTCAGGGCTTGAAGTACAATCACTTCCGAAAGCTATTAGTGATACCATGGATTCTTCCATAGTGACCAAGAAACTTGAAGAAGAGCTAAAAAAACGTGATGCATTAATTGAGGTATGTTCATTCACGTGGGTATTTTGTTGTATGATCAATTCTATATGCCTTGCTTCTTGTTTCCCCCTTCTCCAAATACTTGTTCTCCTTCCCTTGAGTGCACATGAGAAAATAGAAAAATCCACAGTCTCTTTTCTGCTCTTAGGTGTTACTTTCATTTGATGCAAGTAACAATTACTAGAGTCGGTGCGTCTATAGCCTAATTGCTTTATGCTGATCCTGTAATTCTTTCAATTATTTTCCATGAGAAAATTATCCCACCAGAAAAGGATATGTTTGGTATTTTGCCTTCTCTTTTTTGGTTAAAGGTCGTCAACCTGTTCAGTTGGTGGTTTCCTCTGCCGTGATGTGTCAGGTAGTCATTGAAAGAGTTATGCTGTTTATCTTTCTTCTCTTTCATTTGCACTCTCTGCGTTTTTGTTGTGATTTATTTCGGTGGAGATGGATGCGTCGTGAGAGGGTAAAAATTGGGCATTACGCTTGTGTTGCTCACATAATTGACAAGGAAGATGCTAACAACCAATAGAATTTGAAATCAGAACCAGGGCCAGTGGCTTCCAGTGTCTGTGAGTGTAGCAATTGTAAATTACTTTATAAAAGCATGGAATATCATGATTATATTTTCTTCAGCAAAAGGAGCAGCTGTAACTATTCTATATGGAACAATTTTTTTGTCAACTAGGCAGATCAGTTGTGAATGTTGGAAACTAACATAAAAACATAAGTTGATCTTGTGGATCCTTTGGCTTGAGGTGATAATCATATTTTTGACATGTTCTGTTTCTTTTTTATATGCTTGTGTAGTATGATAGCTGTGATTGTTTGCCAAACAATGGGCTTCTTTGTTTTCAACACGTCTAAATTTTATGTGGGTAATATATTGGAAAAATTGTAGTTTCATAGCAGGCGAATTTAGAAAGTAGTTAATTTCTTATAAAATGGTGTATATGCAGTCTCTATCTGGATGTCAATAAGACTTGATGCGTGTAATAATCAATTACTGTTGCAGAGATTGCATGAGGAGAATGAGAAATTATTTGACAGACTCACAGGAAAAAGCTTCATTGACCAGTTCACCCTAGGTGAAGTCTTTTTCCTGTTAATACTATAATTTTACCTGGCAGTGCCATGATGCACGGCAAAAACTGCGGATGGACTTTGCTAGTACCTCAGTTTCTTTGACTGCTGTATTCAGTTCATGTCTAGAGCTATTGGTCTCGTTATCCTCTTCCTTGACTTTTTTTGAGAGCTGCAATGGCTCTGGGGTCGCGTAGCATCTGTAGACAACTGTGAGGTCCCACCTGGGGCTTGAGTGGATCCACAGTTGTTCAGACTTTGGATTGGAGTAGCACAGTTGTGCCTAATCTGCACAGCCTCAGTTATCAGTCTATCATTTCCAGTGCAAGTCTGTAGGTTTGCTTATAGTCATTGTTCTGCAAAGATATTGGTGAACCTTTACTCGACTCTTCTGCTATCAGCAGCATTTCATTGTGGTGAGATGAGTTCTATGTTAGTAACTCGGTTGTGACTTGTTTGTAAGTTGTAGTGTTCTCATGGGTGCTGAATTTTACACGGTCTAATTTATATGAGTTGGGGGAGTATAATTTGGGTCATAAAGGGGAATGTAATTTGGGTCATCCTTAGGTTAGAGCTGCACTGACAATGAATTTGGCAAATAATATGTTTAGGGAAATTAAAATTCGTTCAGATTAAACCTTTGAACTTGCAGTAAATTTGATTTGAGGTCATCCATGCTTACTAAGAATCAACTCGACCTCTTTTTACTCGTGGGCTAAAGTGAAAGGCATTTGACTTGTCTGCTTCCTCTATAGTTTTCATGGGCAGTATTGGCTTTTCATATTTGGAGGCTTCTACTCCATTGACTAAGTTTTTTTTTTTTTTATATTTTTGGGTGATTATGCAAGGTGCTCTTCAGTTTACTTCGTTCTTCTGGTAAGATTACTTTCTCGGATTTCTGACATGCTTGTTATTCTTTTTAGATAATCAAGTCCATTATCAAAAGGAACTGCAAACATGCCCTCTTGGTACGTTTCTGAGATGAAACTTGCTTTTTGTGATTCTAGCCTACACCATGTTTCACGTTGTCCATTCTTCCATTGTCGGTTTTTCCTGGACAAGTAATGACAATGTTGGACGTACCCTGGATGTTGTTCCTTCGCCATTAAGTGCTGAAAAGTCTGCCGGTTCAGTTTCTCTGGTCAAAGCAAGTTCTAAGAAAGTTAAAACTACACCAATGGGAGAATACCTGACTGCAGCATTGAATGACTTCGATCTGGATCAGTATGGCAGTCTTGCTGCCATTTCTGATGGAGCAAACAAACTCTTGATGTTGGTATGCTTACTTAATGATATTCACGTGCATTTGAAAAATAATGAGGGGTGTTCATTAAGTGGAAAATAAAAAAATTCTGATGAATGTTTCATCCCTGGTTTGTCATTCAACATGTATAAAGTTTTATCTTTTTGCGGGTAGTAGTTTCATGATCGAATCGCTATCAATCGGTGTGCTTTGTCTTCGGTAAAGAACAATAGTGATTGGCGATAGTTTGTTACTTTGTCTTGTAATTTTTTATCTCAAAATTGTTCATTTGCACTTCTTATTGATTGTGTTTCATTCATTTTGTGAAAGACCAAAAGGCAGTTTTTGGTTTTTACTCCTGAACAATTTGTTTTCGTAATTTTTAAATGATTCTACATGACTTCTAATGAATCTACATGCTAATTTTATGTCTTTAAACATTTGACATGTTCAATGTCAAAGAAAACTCAATGTTCAAGTGCTACAAAAGAAGCGTGAGCAAAAAGCTAAAAAGAAGTAATTGCAAGTACAGTATATTTCATGAATATACAATTTCTGGTCTCCACAAAATTGGGCCTGAATGATAAACTTTTTTGAACTATTTTAGAAAGAATTACAGCATGCTGGTGAAAGGATGTTTAAAAAATAGAAAGATACTGCGGTCGTTTATGACATTTTATTCGTCTAATTTAGTATTTACTCCATTCTGCGTAATTTCGTTATTTATGTTGATAATGGTGAATTTTTAAAATATATCATAGTTAATTGCCAATATTATGGTAGTGCAGGTTTTGGCCGCTGTCATCAAGGCAGGTGCTTCCAGAGAGCATGAGATTCTTGCAGAAATTAGAGATGCTGCTTTTACGTTTATTCGTAAAATGGAACCGAAGAGAGTTATGGATATCATGCTCGTCTCACCTGTCAGGATATTGTATATTCGGTCTTTGCTTGCTAGATCACCGGAGCTGCAGTCTATCAAGGTAACAATTTCGGATATCTCCTTTAGGCTTCAATTTCTGCTGTCAGCATTTAATAATATGCATGTTCTGGCTATACAGGTAGACTATTCAATGGAGAAGTATGCCGTGCTATATGTTAAACAAATAGTATGACTGCATGGTGTCCCCATAACTATAACATCGGATCGAGACCCACGATTCACATCGAATTTCTGGAGGAGCCTCCAAGTTGCTTTAGGGACCACGCTCTAGTAAAGTACTGCCTTTCACCCAAAGACTCCTGACCAACAATGACTAATAATCTTTACATGTTCTTGTTTTTAACATTGATAGACTTACAACACAATTTTTCTTTTGATATAGTGCTATAGTAGTGAACAGTAGCTGTTACACTACTGCTACGGTAGTGATTAGTGACTACTACTATATTGCAATGGCCAATTATATAAGCACACTTTTTACAATATAGAATCAATAAAGACTAATAATTTAGCTTCATGTGTGATCTTCAATCAAATCCTAGGGCATGGAGCCATTGGTCTTCATCAAAGCTGTTAGAATTATATCCAATTTTCTCGAATTGGTACGTTTGATGAGTCAATATACTTCCAGTTCTTTAAGTTGGCTATGTTATGTGGATTCTAGATGCTGACGAGAGCTTGCTAACATGTTAGTGGAACCACTAGAAGTGCTTTTCTCAGGATTATCTCCATATTGTTACCTGTGTCATTTGATGAGCTTATCCACTCCTTCATTTTCTAGAGTTAATTTCTGCTTTTAATCTACACAACTTTTGTCTTTTCGAAGACTAATGAGGACTTGTCGAACCATCAGTGAAGCTTGAAGAAATGTTTGGTTGGGGTAGATTCTCGAGTAGGAGTGACGGACTTTCACTGTCGAGGCCTAGATTGAGTGCAAGTTGTAATTCATCATGGTGAAATTTGCCGATAGTAACTTTCTACGAGGAAAATTAACATTCAGCCCATTAATAGTTCTTCGCATGGGGTTGTGTTCCTTGGCGGTCACATGTAAGCGGAGTTGGCAGCGGCGAGTGCAATCAGAGTTAAGGCAGTGGCACGTGGGGGGCGGAGGGAGTGGTTCTTAGCTATGCAAAAAGAAGACGTGCCACGACTATATAAGTATCTAACTCTAGACAATGATGCTTCAGACTGAAATTGATAATTGGGTTATGATAAAATCTGTGTGATACATATGGATCTTTAGAACTGATTCTAATGTAGGGTTTGAAGGAGAATGGTGGGATTTTGATTAAAGGGTGATTCTTATCTGATTATTTTGAATTGATATTTTCACATGAGAAATTTTCTTTCTACTTGCAAAGAGCTCTTTTCTATGAGGAAACACAAGTTTGTCAATTTGTGAAATGAGCCAGCCACATGCCAAATGGAAAGATTACGTATCTTTCAATTGACATCGGGAGAGCTATCTCATGTTGCGAGAAATGTGTTCTTTGTAAAATGACGTGAATACTTGCGGGGAGGACAAAGCATCTTCTAACTTTTCTTTTATAGCAAAATATCAAACAATAATATTGAATTATTTTTGAACGACGCCACATTTTAAATCTTGTGGTTCCTTGAATTTTTAACCCATTTCAATTTTGTTTGGTTTTAGCATGGGTAAATTTTCCAAAGATTACGTATATAAGACCGAAACAGAGTAAAGGTAGAAAAGCACAATGGGTAATTCTAGATAGGGCAATGTGAATAAATTACCTTGAACTTTATATTATTTAAATCGATTTTTACTTTTAGGATCTTTAGAGCGCGCTCAACATCACAATATTATGGTACATTCCTATTGTCAGGGTGGGAGTCTTGTTAATGTCCTGTAGTTATGTTAGGGACGAAAAAATATAGACATAAAATTTGCTAGATGTTGGCTATATTATCTTATGATTACTGCTGCAATAATTTTCCTTTCGATGCTTACGAAATCTTTTTGTAAATATGAAATTGGGGCAACTATGCTAATCTTGAGAGTACTATCGAAGTGATTTGCTTTTTCATGTTTACTTTTGCTGTTTGTGCATAAGGTTTAAGGGGTCCCCGTGGGTAGTCCTATATGACCAGTGAGCTTCGCTGGGCAAGGTGGTGCGTTTCAATATGCTCTTCCAAAGAATCTCAGGCCTTGAGGACCCTTGTGCCAATGCTGAGGTCCCAAAAGCCTTGAACCAAATTTAACATTTTTAAAGTTCCTTAGCTTAATGATTTTTTTTCCTCCAACTTTACCCTTGCTTATACTTTTGTATACTTATATTGCTCTCATCCTATTATTCATCATCTCTCTTTGAACCAAACACACTCATCTCCACCCCAATTTTGGTCGATGCAAACCCAAAGTTGATGGTCGTCAAGGGTCGACTATTGCAAGTCTATTGAGCGAGATCTGGAGAGTGAAAGGTTGCACGAGGCTCACCTACCCTTGACCTATAATCTTTAACACTTCTTTTCATTAAGCATTTCTCAAGTTATTTCACAATTAATCAATTCACAAACTTGGGTAATAAAGGCTCTATCCAAATTTATGCAATGAATATGCTCCATATCACTTTTTTCCCTTTTATAAATATGATGCCATGCTATGCATTTCATAACTAATAGTGCATATTTCGACCAAAGAAAAAAACTAATATGTCACTGTCTAAAGACAAAAAAGGAACTTACAAATTCAAAGAAAAGATGAGCAGCACTCACGTTTGATTGTAATACCAACAATAAAAGCTACTTCGAGCTGACAAACTCAACAACAAGGCTCAATTTACCAGACAACACAGTTTTCACAGTTGGAGAGACCTACGAAGCATCCTTATTGACACGAAATAATCACCGGTCCATTGTGGACTCTCCATTAAAGGATGGGCATGCTATTTTTCCGAGGATATATTAAGGAAGAAAAGCTAACAATTTCAACTTTCCACCCTCGGACTAATAGAAACAAAATCACTATTATACTCAAGAATCCGGATTGAATTAGAGATCGACTGCCTACAACAGAGCATTTTGGTGAAACCTCCCGTTCCACGGATAACGCACATCACCGATGACACACAAGATGGCCGCATGGAACAAAAGTGGATCTCCCCCTTCTCATTAGACAAATTACAAGTAAATGTCCATCTGGTACATCTCCCAATCATCCACTGCGTTTGTGTTGGGCCGGTAGACTGCAGCATGGCTCTGCTGCTGTTGCTCCTGCTCATCCCGTCTGCGTTGCCTCCACTTTTTCCATCCATTTCATTTTATGAGGAAAGAAGATTCAGCATAAGCCCAGTAAAGTCAAAGATTATAATGTCTTGAATTCAACATGATACAGAATATGGTTACAAGTTTAGCAAATCCAAGGATACCAATTGACACCTTTCCAAGATAAATACTAATCCAGAAGAGTATCTTTGTCCGGCAGGCAAGATCAATGACCATCTGATCTTTTGTCATCTCGGTACTGGAAAATGTCATATCAGTTGATTCGATAATAGACGAGTACTGTCAAAAAAGGGCTGCCTGCCCAAGATCTAAGTAGTAGACCCTAAAGCATAATCATGTCAACTATCCTAGAATGAAATATGAGATGGTTGATTCTTAACAACTTGAGTCATGTGAAGCAGACTCTTTGTTTACAGATCATCACATAGACAAATGACAAGCATCAAAGGGAGAGGAGCCACAATATCTTTTGACAAGTAGGGGGACAAATTCTAAAATAATAGGAGGTTGTGCAGATCGGTCAAAAATTCATGAAATCACACAACAAGGGAACTCTCCGTGTCATGCGAAATGCAAAAACAAACTTCCAAACGGGCAATTCACTACATATTCACATCCTGCTATAAACCATGATCAAGATTAGAGTGAATAAATTCGGACACGTGTCGATTTATAATAAAAGAAAATAGTGTACATGGGCAATAAGTCCACAAATGGAAAAAGAATCTCCTCAAGCAAGCATCAAGACTAATCCAATGTCCATCCATCACCATTAAAATGTAGATGAGAGGAAAACTCACAGAAAATAAGGAAAATCTTGACATGAACTGATCTCTAGAATTCATTTTGAAAAAGCAAAGGTCAACAGCACGGACACAGTTTCGTAATGAAAGAATTTTCTTCCCTCATCAAGCAGTCCAACCTTCAAAAATAGAGGAACAAGAGCATCAAATCAGATACTTGTATCAAAGTAAATGCGTCATTACAAAATTAAAGGAACCGCAAGGTCTAGATAATCAGAAAAATCTCAAGGGGCAAGAAACATTGCGGTTAATCATATGCATTAAGTTTACATGTCACAGACTTTCAGGGGTGTTCATGACCAATAAGTGCCTAAAGGCATGTGTAAGGAGAAGCATTAATCGGCTGCAGTTGATGACATAATGAGGCAAGAGGTAGATGATACCTTGAACCATCCATGTTCACAACAACATAATCCACTGCTGGCCACTGACTGCCATCAATGACTACAAAAGGAACTTGCAGTCATACTAATAGATGTAAGAAAGTCTGACAACTAAAGCGTAAGCTAATAATTGACTGCTCTCTTCTAACACATCAAATCAAAGTTTCTTGCTGTGCATAGTTATGAACATCAAAATTCGGAAAAAGCGTTCTGGAAAGCAATTTATAAAGACAATCTCAATAAGATGGTCGTATAAAGACTTTTCTCGAGGAACCTTCAGTTTTGTCAGCCAACAAAAGAGGAATCTTTGACTTCAGAAATCTCAGATTTCCAACACATAATGTGAGTAAAGAAGAATAATAATTGAATTCTCAAGACTGAAAAGCGAAGCCTTGTAAATTTGTCTCATATCTCTCAATATCTTTAGATTCGCAACTCTACTTCTATTTTTATGTGAGGAAAGCAGTAGACTCCCTTCTACCCTGATAGACACATGAACCTTAACTTGCTATTAAGAAACTCAGTTCTTTTGAAAGAATGGAACTGTCCCAGACTTTTAATTTGGATAAAGTACAGACTCTATCATGCACCATCTGGTGTTCAGGACACGAACACCATGTGATGTCCCATGGCAACACCAATTTTGACATATCTACCATCACAATTATATGTACAGTCTCCCAGACATTTTTAGTGTCAAAGGCAAAAATAAAATGTGATATTACATCTTAAAACCAGAAGGAGGCACATGGTTCCTAGCTGAAGACAAACATTATGTAATGTAATCCCACTCAAAGAATGAGTAACATAAGCTTTACCAGCAGCTTTCTAATGAAATATAACTTAAAAATAAGAACCAACTTGTAGAACAAATCTACTTACCATTCTTCGTGATGGGGATTTTTGTTCTTGCAAGGAACTGATAAGATAGCCCCTAGATCTGAAGTCCATCCGAAAAATCCCTTTGATCATTGTATATGCACTTCATAATGAAAACAGAAGATCAAGCTTATCAAAGGATCATGCAAGACTAAGGGAAACAAGAACGAATCCATTTTAGAAAAGCCATGATTGACAAAAGTAATTATAACTTCTAATGCATGAACTGCAATTTGCTCCATTACGTAGATTTCGCAAAACTAAGAGTGACCAACCTATCCAATCATTGATGTTATAGTTTTCCAAAGAAAGAAGAAGTACAAAAGAGAAATTACTGCAAAGTCGCAATGAGATCCATAGGGCAGACAACATGATATGCGGACCTACTCAATTGGAACTCACAATTAGGCGAGAGAAAAGTATAGGCACCCGATGCATGTAAAAGCCCCTCATATATGAGAGGACACCTAATAGTAGGGAGACCCCGAATCCTAGATTTCTTTCTCTACTTTCTAAACATTGATCTTCTCCTTGGTTCAAACACTTTCTTCTTGCTTATTCTCTAGGTATGCAGACCAAATCAACATTGTGATCGTGTCTTCCCAAACCAGACTAGTATATCCTTCTTCAGGCCCAAAGGCAGTAGTGCATCCCTCTCCAGCACCATTTAATTTCCTAAATAAGAATATCTGAAGAAGAAAGATGAAAGGGGCGCATCTATCCTACTGCAACAAGTTACTCTATATATATATATATATATATTTCCTCCTTCCATCAAGACCAAAATTACAGTAGGTACACTAGGACAAAACACATCGCACCTGCATAAGAAGGAATTCATGTGCTAAACTAACAGTATTTGCTACAAGCTAGAAAACTCTCGACTTTCAAAATGTCAAGTTTACTTCACATCATAAAAGAAGAATTGAAGTAACACAACTATACCAGCAAATGCACTTATACCAGATGATGTAGCTAAGTCATCAATGCAGCCTGCCAACGTATCATAAAATCCTCCATTGTCTCGACAGCCACTTATATTGAGACCAACCATTCAAAAAAGAAGCAGTAACGAGACTAATTACACCGAATTCACAAGGGCTCCTCGATACTTTAACAATTAAATTTGTTGGCAATACCAGACATGACTTGCTTACACTGACGCAAAGCACATAGACATAACATCCGAACACGAGACATACATTTAGCCCATGTAAACACCAAGTGAACACATAATTATAGTAAGTCAATCATCACACGCAACAGAAAGTACATCAAATTACGTAGCATACTTGAGTAAAACCAATCTATAGCATTGCATGTACACACACTTACAGTTTTGAGTCCTTTGTACAATCACCGCCCCATTGCGAAGAGTGGAGGAGCTGGAGTGAACTTGACGATTTTGCGGGACGGCCATGTCAGCAAGGGTCAGGCCGAGGACAGCGTCAAATAGGAGAGGCTATGGCTTGACCGTGCGAGGACGTGGTGCAAAGGACGGTGTTCCGTGGCAATCACATGTGAGCGACTTTGGTGGTGGCAAGTGCAATCGGAATTAAGGCGGTGGTGCATGGGGGCAGATGGAATGGCTCTCGATGATGACGGTTCACAACTGGGAGACTGGAATTGATAATTGGGCTGATGGGCCGATCCTGGGCTAAGCCCAATTTCAGACAATTCTTCACGTTAGAAGAGTTGTGTCCTGTATGATAGCTATTTAAGCTATCGGTGGTTCATCTCGTTCATGTAAACCCAATGTAAAGAGTTTCTTCCTAATCTGGTGCAACTGATTTGCAGCTTCATTGATGCTCATCCGTATTCCTGGCACTTGGTACGAACAAGCAACTCCAGTGTTATACACCATAACCAAACATTCTTGAAATATGTTATCCCTTTCGGGATACCAATGCCGACGACTATAGGAGCCTAAATGGCTCTCTCTTTCTAGAAGTAGAAAGTTGTCCGTGATTTCTAACACTCGTTCAGGCAAAGCTTGTGCAACAAAACTATGAAGAGTCAAATTGTCTCTAAATTTGTCATTTTTAGCATAAGTATCTTAAAGAACTTGTGAACAAAACCATTTTGATAACAATCGTTTTTTTTTTTCCGGATAATCATAATGGCAACATTATATATTCCTCTAGCATATATAGAACAAAAAAAGTAAATTGATAAAATTGTTTCCCTTCATTCATGGACAATGAATCGAGAAATTTAATAGGTTTGTAATTGGGACTTTTACTCTCAACGATTTTTGAGGGAGGTGTAGAATTCTTCTGGCCGTAAGATACTACAAGCATCTATATTCTTAGCCATAGACAAATCCTAGCTAGCATTTTCCCTCTAATATTCATTAAGCATTCAGTAATCATATTTATTGTCAAAACTCCATTTAATGCACGTATTATAGAATTGATTATTTTTCATACTATAATTAATAATTAATTGATGCAATAACACAAAATACTTATATGTAATCATATATTTATACCATATTCTTTATGTAATGAGCCAAATGAAATTTCACTAATGATTATCTGTTTTGTGGCAACATAGACATATGTGTCACACCACATGACGCAACCACATGAATTCTTGCTCAACCGCCGATGCATAGAAATCGCACTTTTTTTTTTCTAAAATATTTTAGAGTTTCTATTATTAGCTAACATAAAAAATTATGTAAGTACTTATTATTTAATATGTATAATTAATGTATAATGACCTCTTTATGTATGAGATAGATAAGCGAGAGAATTTATATATATTGCAAATCTTTTTCAAACGTATAAGGAAGAGACTTCATATACATATAACATTTAGTCAGCAAAACTACCGCTTGCAAGGTTCAAGACGCCAAGTAGAAGTGGGTAGACATGATTATGAATGGAAAGTAAGGATAGACAGGAGACTAGAATATTAGCTTTGCAAACTGTGAAGAAACTTATTAAGAAGGTTCCGTGTTTTTAGACAATCTCTTGAAGGGCTTTTCTTCCATTCCTTTGTTTTTTTTTGGTAGACAAGTCACAACAATAAGTATCATTCATTCAGTGAACGAGAAACTATCAACCATCAATGTAGTCTCAAATGGTCACGACTTTGATACTTCCAAATGACAAGTAAAAATTACGCTCCGAATTGCAGTCAAGCCATGTGCAAAAATTAACTCTTGTATGAGATATGTTTTTCCATGATCAATGGCTATGATTGTGCATGATTCATCGTGGGCCATGATCAGTATAAGCATGTCCCTTGATTTGGGGTGGAAATTTGCGAGAAGCCTGGTTGTCGAGGTGTTGATTTCTAAGTCAATTAGTGCTTTGTCGATGCCATTACTTTGATACTCCATAAAATAAAGTGGAGTCTCAAATGGTCACGACTTTGATACTCCCAAATGACAAGTAAAAATTACGCTTTGAATTGCAGTCAAGTCAGTGTGCAAAAATTAACTCTTCCATGAGATATGTTTTGCCATGATCAATGGCTATAATTGTGCATGATTCATCATGGGCCATGATTTGTATAAGCATGTCCCTTAATTTTGGGTGGAAATTTGAGAGAAGCCTGGCTATCGAGATGTTTATTTCTAAGTCAATTAGTGGTTTGTCCACATGACTAATTTAGTACTCCATAAAATAAAGTAGAGTCTGAAATGGTCATAACTTTGATACTCCCCTATGACAAGTAAAAATTACGCTCCGAATTGCAACCAAGTCTTCTACAAAAATTAACTCTTGCATGAGATAAGTTTTGCCATGATGAATGGCTATGATTGGGGACGCGGACCCCTGGAGTGCCAAAAGTTGGCACAAAGGGACACTTAAGTGCCAAAAGTTACGAAAGGTACACTTAAATGCCAAAATCGGAGCAAAATGGATCACTTGAGTGCCAATCCGGCCAAAATCCGACCAAATTGCATACGTGGCATTTTCCGGCGACTTCTTTTATTGAGGTGGCAAACGTTTAAAGAAAAAAAACCCACATGGACGACAAAACGACGTCGTCCATCCACACTGAGTGAGCTGACCTAAACGACGTCGTTTTTCGTTGGTGTTAAACGACGTCGTTTAGGTCATTTTGGCTTAAGCACACCTGGCCGTCGCCATTCCTTCCCATTTGCATTCACATTAGATCTCAGTCGTCGCCGCCCTTCTCTCCGTCGCTGTTCACGCTTATAGGTGGTCATCGGTCGCTGATGTTGGTTGTCGTCGCCACTCAGCATCGTTGGTCGTCATCCCCGCTCACCATCGTCGCTCCTCCAAGTTGGGCCCTTTTCCTCCTCCCTTGTGATGAAATTAGGGCTCGGTTATTTTATTAGGGCTCGATTATTTTATTAAGGCTCCGATGGAAATGCTGTTGAAATGCGCGCGCTTTGTTTGGCTACTCCCTTGTGTGGAGATGCTCGCCTCGGTCGATGATTTCTGCAGTCGAGGCTCGAGTGAGACGAAATATTGACTAATGTGGAACTGGGAACTAGTGTGTTTGAGTGAAAAGTTATTGAATCAGGAGGCTGGAATAATGGCCCTTAAGTGCTCTGCAAAGAGCACGCAATTTTGCTATCAATTTGCTTTTGTTCCTTTGATTTTGATCTTTTCATTCTTTTAGTCTTCTTTCCTGATTGTTGTTTCTAATCAAATAGTCAACATATATGCAGGGAACATTGAGGAGTGCAAAATTTGTTTTGATACTTTATATAAGTTCATTTACTTGCAAGGGACAAATTTGAAACCACATGTAAGTACCTCCTTTTAAAGTTTATAAACTATTAGCTCTTTTGACATGTTGTATTAGTCTACTGTGCAATGGATAAATTTAGGGCTTGGATTGCGTAATGACCTCTTGACACAATATATTAATGGCCAAACATTATAGATTAGGGTATGATTTCTCCTCTTGGCTGGATGAGAAACAAAACTTTCACCCTATAATTTTACATCAAGCTTGCCTTAATGAAATTCTATATGTGTTTTCACAGGAAAAATAGATTTGATTAAGTGGATGTACATTCTCACATCGCAGGTTTAGTTCAGCAAAAGATAGTAGACAAAATTGCTTGGGCTGTGCTTGTTGTGGAGACCTCTGTTTTTGGTTTATATTTCAAGGGAAGGGAAGGGAAGGGAAGGCAAGGCAAATAATTAAAGTGGCGACCTCTTGGCTGTCATGTAAGGGCATATTCTTAGTGTGGGGGCCTCTGTTTTTATTTATTAATATTGTAAGGGAAGGGAAGGTAAATTATTAAAGTGGTGACCTCTTTTTTGGCTGTCATATATGGGCATATTGTCAGTGTGGGGACCTGTTTAATAAAGTCCATGAGAGTGGGGGGACTCCTTTGTGCGATTGTCTATTGTTCTTTGTGGATGTGGTCCCAAAAACTAATTATTCTTTGTCTTGTTGTTGGTGCAGAAATGGCTCATGACAAGGATTATGTTGCTGTCATAGTTTGCTACGGTGGGGAATTTGTAATTGGGGAGGATGAGTGGGAGTATGAGGGTGGAAATGAAGGCACCATTTTTGTCGACATTAAGAAGGCATCTTATATAGGATTTGTTAGGGATATACTAACTTATTTGCCTTGTAAAGTTCAGAAGTTGCTGTATTGTATTCCCGGGAAAGGCTTAAGAGATGGTTTGCGAACCTTAGAAAACGATAACGGTTTTAGGGATATTCTATACCATTATCTTCATGGTGAAGAGGTAAAAATATATGTTGAGTACAATGAAAGTGAGGATGAAGATGATGATGAAGAAAGCGCCCAAATAGAACAAGAAGGAAATGGTATTCAAGGTAGTACTGAGGTTAGGGTCGAAGAAAGGCAGGATAGACATGATGGAGAGGAGAGGAGCGCAGATGCAGTTCACCATAGTGATGATGACATAGGTGATGTCACAATCACTGGATTAGATTGGGAAGTAGCTGAATCAAGTGATGATGATGATGAAGGGTTGCCTACTGCAAATTTCACAAGAGATAATGACGACGAGGAGCTTGTACAGTCAAGAAAAAGGCAAAGGGATTTTTTGACAGATAAATTTGCAGCTTTGCAGGTAGCTGATGAAGTTCTAAATAGGGACGAAGGCCCTGTAGATGCTGTTGCTGCTGGTGAGGAGACTGATTATGAAGAAAGCCTTGAGAATGTTACTTCCCAAGATGAGCTTGAAGAAGATGAAGGAGCTATGCATACAAGGAGAAGGAAAAGTAAGTTTCCTTCTTATGATCCATCCGTTGCCTCTCCTACTTTGTCGGTAGGTATGAAATTTCAAGATGCGAAACAATTTAGGGAAGTTATACTGAAGAACTCCATTGCTGCACAGAGGAACATTGACTTCATTAGAAACACTAAGGCCTTTTGTAAGAGCTAAGTGTTCGCAGCAAAATTGTCCATGGAGGATCTATGACGCATTTGTTAGGAGAAGTGGATCTTTCCAGATTAGAGCGTACGAAGAGGAACATACTTGTTCCATTAATTTTGAAAATAAAAGGGTAACAAGTGCATAGTTGTCCAAGCACTTCTTTGATTTGATTAAGATGATGCCTTAGATGAATAGTACTCAGTTTAGGTTGCTGGTGAAGGAGCAGGTTGGCATCAATATAAGCAGAAATCAATGCAAAAGAATGAAGCAAAAGGTGATGAAGATACTCATTGATCAATACAGCAGTGAATATGGACAAGTGTGGGATTATGCTTGGGAGTGTAGGATGCAAAATCCTTCAAGTAGAGTGTATGTAGAGGTTGTGGAGAGACCACTTCCTGATATTGGGACCAAGTTTGATAAGTTCTATGTTTGCTTCGATGCATGCAAACGAGGATTTTTATCTGGTTGTAGACGGATTATAGGATTGGACGGGTGTTTTTTGAAGGGCTTGTGCAAGGGAGAATTGCTAGCTGCAATTGGAAGAGATGCAAACAACCAGATGTTTCCACTGGCTTGGGCTGTTGTGAAGGTAGAGAACAAGGACAATTGGTCCTGGTTCCTAAAAAATTTGATGGCTGATTTGGAGATAACAAATGGTGCATGGTGGGCATTCATGAGTGACCAACAGAAGGTACTCTTTAAAAGATTTGGTCAATTGTTTGCTTGTTGATATCAACATGTCGTTTGCTTACATTTCTTTTCTTTTTTTGAATTATTACAGGGACTGGTTCTAGCAATAGCTGAGTTGTTGCCTTATGTCGAGCATCGAATGTGTGCGCGGCACATATACGCAAATTGGGCAAAGAACTATAAAGGGGAGAAGCTGCAGTTCAAATTTTGGTAGCTAGCAAAGAGCACGGATATGGATGACTTTAGGATGGCCAAAGAAGAACTGCTTCAATTGACAAGGGAAGGTTATGATGCACTATTCCAAACAAAACCGAAGTATTGGTGTAGGGCGTTCTTTAGTGAGGAATTCAAGTGCGATAACATAAATAACAACATCTGCGAAGCATTCAATGGGAGGATAATAGATGCCAGATGCAAACCAATTATCTCGATGCTTGAAGACATAAGGGTTATGGTTATGACTCGGCTGCACAAACAAAGGGATGAGGCTGCAAACTGGACTAGGCAATGTGGTCCTAGGATTGCTAAAAAATTGGATGAGAACTTGGCTGCGAGTAGGTATTGTCATCCCATTTGGAATGTGGATGAAGGATATGAGATAATGAATGGCTCTGATAAGTATGTTGTCCATTTAGGTATGAGGAAGTGTTCATGTAAAGCATGGCAAGTAAGTGGAATTCCTTGTGCACATGCCATATGTGCCATTCAATTGAAGGGCCACAACATAGAAGACTACCTTGATGATTGGTACAAGAAACCGAGATATCTTGCTTCGTACCAATGCATGTTGCAGCCAATCAGAGGTACCAAGTTCTGGGAGCTAACAGATCACGAAGCACCTCAACCTTTGCCACTAAAGAAGAGAATGGGAAGACCAAAGCGAAAATGAAGAATGACGGAGGGAGAGGTCTCAAGTCAGCGTAGGATGAGTAGGACAGGTGTAAAGATGAAGTGCTCTTTTTGCCACATAGCATGGCACAATACTAAAGGCTGTCAATCAAGGAAGTAGCAAGAACAATTGAGGCCAGTCGAAGGGCCTAGTGAAGGGACAATTGGAGAAGGACAAACAAAAATGCGAAGTGAGTCGTCTGTTCTTCAGTTGACAACAATAAACCAAGTAAGTCATGACAATTGACAATTGTGTTTATGTTGTTTTATGGTTTGTATAAACAGATATGTACAGCTAATTGACATAATGTTTTTGTCTTTGTCAGGTCAGGAGAATGACACATGAAGAATTGGTCGAAGCCCCTGCTGTACCTGAAACTGAAGGGTCTGTTCAAATAAGGCTAGGTAGACAGCCAGCTCAAGGATTGGCCGAAGCAACTGGAGGGCCAGTTAAGTCGACCGTTCTTTAGCAGAAGCAGAGAAAAAAATACCCGGTAACTTAAATAATTTGTGTTTAGTTTTCCTTTACAATGGCTTGATGTTATATTTATGATGTCCTTTGTCTTTTTCTCAGGTTCGAAGAAGGCAAGCTAGAGCTCAGCTGTCGACAGAGGGCCCAATTGAAGGGTCACCACAAGATCCATCACTAAGGTCACCATAAAGGCCACTAGAAGGGTCATCACAAGGGCCACCGCAAAAGCCAATAGAAGGTGTCATTGAAGCTGAAGGGCTAAATAGAAAAACAACCAAAAGAAAGTCAAATCATGAGCCACCTACAAGAAGGCCATCTATAAGACGTCTAGCGTTCGAATGCCCAGAAGAAGCCCCTGCTATAGCTGAACAGCCACAACAAGAGCCCAAGAAATCACATGCGAGAAGAAGGGCTAACCAATCATAAGTACCTGAAACTGACGTTCCCCTTTGAACAAGAGGAGTTCTTGGAAAGAGGCTAAAACAGTATGGTTATGGGCTTTATACAGATGAGCGTTCTTGAACAGTTATTCTTAATGTAAGTTTTATAAGTTTACTAGGCTGTATTTAATTTAATTTATGGTGCAAACTTTTGTTAATAATTGAGTTTTCTTTTTGAAGCCTGGGAGAAGTTCAGAAGTTCTTATCTCTGAAGGCCCAACTCAAGAATCAACGGCTGCGCCAACAAAGAAGAAGAAGACATTGGCTGCGCCAACAAGAAAGAAGAGTAAGAAGAACCCAGTTACAGGTCCATCTGAATTAGTTCGGCCTACGACAGTTGCAGCTTCAGCTCTTTCTCAATCAGTTCAGCCTAGGACAATTGCACCTCCATCAGAATCAACGCATCCCGAGACAGTTGAAGAAGAAACCTCACGTCCAGTTATAAAAAGCACAAGGATTATGAATCAAGTGAAAGGAGCACGAACATGAGGCATTGTACATATTGATTAATGAAATGGGATGGGATATAGTTTGTGGGGCTGATGAGTCAATTGTTTTATTGTGGATGTTTTCTTTTAAATAGTTTGTCATCGACTTTGTGAGACTTCATTTCAATATCAATGAAACGATCTTGTTGCTTGTCATCTTTGGTGCCTTTTTCATTTTTTGTATTTTGTTTTTACTTTTACTTACTGCTTTCTACTTCTGGTGGTGGATCTGTGGTGGTGACTGGGGTGCTTGTGTGGCTGGTGGTGGCGGTTGGTGAAGCTTGATGGTGGTGGATCCACTATGTGGATTGGGTTGAGGCCTTTTGCTATAGCTAGTATAGTTTGCATGCACCCCTTTTGCAACAGACCCACGACCCACCACCAACAGTGGCTGTTAATGGTGGGTCTATGGTGGTGGCTACGTGCTGGTGTGGTAGCTGAGATGTTGGTGCTGATGCCTACTGATAGGCTGATGGGTCTATTATAGGGGTTGGGGGTTTGTGCTGCACTTGGTGCAAGATGTAAGTGTGCAATATGCACATCTTGCACTAGGTAGTGTTGGTGCAAGTTGGTGTAAGGCACTAGGAACTTTTGCGCTGCAGAATACCAGTAGCATAGTGGTGGCTCAAGTGGATGCCTGGGATGCTTGATGTGGTTGGTGGTGATGGCTGGAGGCCGATGGTGGCCAGTGGTGGGCGGTCGTGGTGGCTGATAGCAGCTGATGGCTGGTGCAGTTTATAGATGAAACGTACAAACAAAATTGACACTTAACTGATCACATTCTAAAAAACCCGGCACTTAAGTGTTCACTTTTAATCACAAATGGCACTTAAGTGATCACTTTTGATACTAACTTGACACTTAAATGACTTTTTTTTAATCATGACTGGCACTTAAGTGATGATTATATACAACTTATAGCACTCAAGTAATAACTCATGTCTATCCTATGTAAATGGTGATTTACAGCAAACCAGAGAAGCTGCTGGTTTATATATACGAATGTTCAACTTATGCCAACTCCATTCGATTCATTGCTACTGGTTTACATTCAATTGAAGGAAAGAAGTCACCACAACACATCCACCCAATATACATTCCATCATCACTGATTTATATTCGAGAATAAGCAAAAATATAGTACAAATAGCATCTCATTCATTCATTCCCTTCCCTTGACCTCATTTACAACTATGGCAGTCGGAGAAACTTCTTCTCATCTTCCAATACTTTACATTTCATCATAAAGTAGGATAGACAAAAAAATAGCAACACAATAAACGCTCGGTAACACTTCCGTTCAATATTCATCTTTGAAACTTCATTCTTCAAATGGTTAGCGAAAGATGCTTGAGCTTGCATTGAGTCAACCTCGTCCAAGTCGTCCACAGGTGTAGATGGAGGTTGATGACATCCATCAAGTAGGTCCAATATCACCTCTGTGGTTCGGTGAGAGAATTTCGCACCAACCCATTCGAAATATTTGCACTTCGACCCTTCTCTGTATCGGGCACATCCATAGAATCTTCTCCCAGGATTCCTTCGAGTCCACAATGTTCTTCTTGGACTTGGTAACCCACAAAAACAGAAATGCTCACCTTCTCCTTCGCTTCGGCGAGAGAAATTTGAGCCGCTGCTGAAAGTCTTGCTCTCTATTCCTAATATCCGACCGTAGAATTTTGGGCAAATCGAGTTAGGGTTTGAGATTAGGGCTCCAACGCTTCAATGGCAATTTGCTTGATTTAGGGTTTTAGATTTGGGGCAATGGGGGAGACGATGTCGTTTTGGCTGATTTAAGGGCTCTATTTTGGCCAACCTGAGGAGACGACGTCATTTTGGGTGAATTAGAGCTGACTCAGCTCTCCGGCGAGCCACCTCGACAAGAAATAATCATATTTAATTGCCACGTATGATTTTCGGCTGCCTTCGCCGAAGGTGGCACTCAGGTGTCCCACTTTTCTTACAAAGTGGTACTTAAGTGTCACTTTCGTAATTTTTGGCACTTAAGTGTCCCTTTGTGCCAACTTTTGGCACTTGAAGCGTTCTTATGCCGCTATGATTGTGTGTGATTCATCATGGGCCATGATCAGTATAAGCATGCCGCTTAATTTGAGGTGGAAATTTGAGAGAAGTTTAAATGTCAGGACATTTATTTCCAAGTCAGTCAGTGCTTTGCCCACACCACTACTTTAGTACTCCATAAAATAAAGTGGAGTCTCAAATAGTCACGACTTTGATACTCCCAAATGACAAGTAAGAATTATGCTTAAGTTGTGTGCAAAAATTAACTCTTGCATGAGATATATTTTGCCAATAAAACTCCCTACTCCATTGATAGCGCACAAAAGAAAGAAAAGAAAAATGAGAGAATAAGAGGCAAAGGCATAATCCTTGTATTGAAAAGTTGTTCCTTAGTAGTCCATTCATGCTACAATCTCCAGTACTTGGAAAAAATTATCCAAAAAGTCATAAACCTATTGCACTATTGTCAATTCAGTCTAAACCTTTCATTTTTGTCAATTGAATCCTCAAGCATTTCAATATATTACCAATTGATTTCATTTGGCTAATTTTGAACAAAAATCACTAGCGTAGAGGCTGACCGTTCTACATAATACGGCCGACGCTGATGTGAACAACTTTTAACAATATTTTAATATTTTTCGAGTATTTATCTATTTATTTATCTTTTCTTTTTTCCTTTTCTCTTATTTCCTTTTTTTTTTTCTTTCTGTTTTTTTTTCTTTTTTCCTTTTTCCCTCCACCGGCCATCGTCAAGCCTCGGTGTTGGCCAGCGGAGGTCACCGCCCTTGCTGACCATAAATTTTTTTTTTGTCTCATAAAAAACCCTCAATTTTAAGTCTCGTCTCAATTTTACCATAAACTTTTTTTTTTTTTGTTCTAATAAAACCCCCGATTTTAGGCATTGTCCCAATTTTATTGTTCGATCCCAATTTTACTCAGAATTTTTTTAAAGTTTTATAAAAAACCACAACTTTTGCTTGAGTCACAAATTTGCCCGCATTAACCTCATCCAAAATTTTTCATTGACAATTGAGAAATGGAAAACTTCCAAGAACGAGTTGTTCGAGCGTTCTAAGCATGAGCTCTCTGATTACAAGAGTTGGAACATTCTTGATCATGAGATATCGACGAGTACAAAATCCCTAAGGGGGATATTGACGACTGGTTAATGAAGAGCAGATTTGTGAGACTTAAGTAAAAGTTAGTGATCTCATGAGACAAAAAAATAATAGTGAAATTGAAACAACACTTAAAAAGCTAATTTTTTTTTATGAAACAAAATAATTTTAGGACAAAATTGATATTGGATCTAAAATTGAGAGTTTTTTTATTATACCAAAAATGTTTAGGATAGAATTAAGACTTGACTTAAAGTTAAAATTTTTATCAGACAAAAGAATTTTAGGATAGAATTGAGACACAACCTAAAGTTAGAGATTTTTTATGAGACAAAAAGTAGAATTTGGACGAGAATTAAAATTAGAGGTTTTTTTGGTTATTATTTTATGCCCATATAAGGCTTTTTTCTTTGTAATTATAAACAAATCAAATCTTTTTCAAAATGTGTAAAGAAGAGACTTCATATACATATAACATCTAGTCAGCAAAACTACCGCTTGCCAGGTTCAAGACGCCAAGCAGAAGTGGGTAGACATGATTATGAATGGAAAGTAAGGATAGACGGGAGACTCGAATATTAGCTTTGCAAACTGTGAAGAAACTTCTTAAGAAGGTTCCGATTTTTTAGACGATCTCTTGAAGGGCTTTTCTTCCATTCCTTTTTTTTTTTGGAAGACAAGTCACAACAATAAGTATCATTCATTCAGTGAACGAGAAACTATCAACCATTGATGGAGTCTCAAATGGTCACGACTTTGATACTTCAAAATGACAAGTAAAAATTACACTCCGAATTGCAGTCAAGCCATGTGCGAAAATGAACTCTTGCATGAGATATGTTTTGCCATGATCAATGGCTATGATTGTGCATGATTCATCGTGGGCCATGATCAGTATAAGCACGTCCCTTAATTTGGGGTGAAAATTTGCGAGAAGCCTGGTTGTCAGGGGGTTGATTTCTAAGTCAATTAGTGCTTTGTCCATGCCACTACTTGATACTCCATAAAATAAAGTGGAGTCTCAAATGGTCACGACTTTGATATTCCCAAATGACAAGTAAAAATTACTCTCCGAATTGCAGTCAAGTCAGTGTGCAAAAATTAACTCTTCCATGAGATATGTTTTGCCATGATCTTTATGTAATGAGCCAAATGAAATTTCACTAATGATCGTCTGTTTTGTGGCAACATAGACATATGTGTCACACCACATGATGCAACCACCTGAATTCTTGCTTAACCGCTGATGCATATAAATCACACTTTTTTTTTCTAAAAGATTTTAGAGTTTCTATTATTAGTTAACATAAAAAATTATGTAAGTACTTATTATTTAATATGTATAATTAATTTATAATGACCTCTTTTTGTATGACATAGATAAGCGAGAGAATTTATTTATATAGTACAAATCTTTTTCAAAATGTGTAAGGAATAGACTTCATATACATATAACATTTAGTTAGCAAAACTACCACTTGCCAGGTTCAAGACGCCAAGCAAAAGTGGGTAGACATGATTATATATGGAAAGTAAGGATAGACGGGAGACTCGAATATTAGCTTTGCAAATTGTGAAGAAACTTCTTAAGAAGGTTCTGATTTTTTAGACGATCTCTTGAAGGGCTTTTCTTCCATTCCTTTTTTTTTTTTTGCAAACAAGTCACAACAATAAGTATCATTCATTCAGTGAACAAGAAACTATCAACCATCGTTGGAGTCTCAAATGGTCACGACTTTGATACTTCCAAATGACAAGTAAAAATTACGCTCCGAATTGTAGTCAAGTCATTTGCAAAAATTAACTCTTGCATGAGATATGTTTTTCCATGATCAATGGCTATGATTGTGCATGATTCATCGTGGGCCATGATTAGTATAAGCATGTCCCTTAATTTGAGGTGGACGAGAATTAAAATTAGAGGTTTTTTTGGTTATTTTTTTATGCCCATACAAGGCTTTTGTCTTTGTAATGATAAACGAATCAAATTAAGGTCCTTCTCAAACTCAAGATTACGTGCTTTAGAGAGAGAGAGAGAGAGAGAGAGAGAGAGAGAGAGAGAGATTCGCCATAATCGCCGCAGCTGCAGTTCTCCTCCAGTCCCTTGGCCTTTCCCTCTTCATCTTCGGCGTCTTCCCCACCAAGTCGGCTTGGCCTTTCCCTCTTCATCTTCGGCTTCTTCCCCACCAAGTCGGCTCTCTCTAGCGTCAGGTGCGTTCCTTGACATCGAAAATTCGCCAGTAATTGCTACGTGCTCGGTTTGAGGTTGAAGATGATCTGGATGCGTCGACCCATTTTGCAATTTTTGAACTTTTTTCTGTTTTTCCTTCGGGGTCTCGCTGCCGCCGTCGTCAGTGGACCGGAGAGCTTCCGTGCGCCGTGGCCCAACGGCTTTGGAAATGATTTGGTGGCGGCATTGCCTCCTGAAGAGCTCAAGCGGTTGTATCAGGTTCGGTATTTGCTTACCCCTGTTTTGAGATGGTGAATTGCGAGTCCTCTGCTTTGGGGCGGCTGGATTTTCTTGATTTTGATGATGCATTTGCTATTCTAGGAATTATCTGAGATCAGCCCTCCATTCGATCGGCTAATTCTAATGGTATGTAATCTTGCTCATGCTTGAGATATGTGCCGATTGAAGATGCTCTTGGCACCAGCTTTTTATTTTGCATTATGAATGTAACTTCGATAGTAAGTGCTAGCTGCCCACTGCACCCATGTCAGTTTAGGTTGTTGATGGTCTTCCAGTAGAATTTGTGCTTGGAAGGGACGATAAGCCTCCGAAAGAGGCTTTTGTCAAAGCCATGCCTTATACTCAGTCGTTACTAGCAAATGGATTTGCAGTTGGATACCATGCAAATGCTGCACCTCCTACTGTTACAATGCCGTGCTTGAAGGTTGTTATTTTGGGCTACTTCTATGTTTTAGGTTGATGTTTCCTCTTCTTATTGACGCTTTAAGTTTCCGTGGTTCCAGGCTATGGTTTCTGGGGCAATTGGAGGATTTCTGCACGTGACATTCAACTTTAATACACAAGCTTTGCAAGATGATAAGATTATTGGTAGGTCAAGTTGGATTGTCATACTTATTATATAAAATGATCTTGTGTATCTGTACACATTGTGAAATTTGGTGGATCATTTCAACTGTTGTGATCGGTTAAACTATTAAATGATGACATGGTTTAATATATAAGTGTTGTTGTATTCCCACCCATGCATAGGTTGGGCTTTGCCATTAGATCTAAGAATGGAAATATGTAATTTTTAATTTATTACCCTCTACCTTGATACCTTGTAAAATTTTTTGAGAGCACTGCCAACTATTGTAAAAGTTTAAGCTATTAGATGACGGCAAGTTTTACTATTTAGAATTTATAACACACGTCACTTGCTTCTTGTATGGTAGGTCAATTCTTTCGGATTGGTAGGACGATGGTCATGCATGGTGATGACACATGGCTTAAGTTATTTCTAGGATCATTTATTAGGCACGATGGAGTGAGCACTTTTTTTTTGAGTGGTTTTTACCGACAAGTGTTCTTCATATTGTTTTGGGTATATGGTCTTCGGGTTAATTTGAATGGTGTCTTCTGCTATTCAATTAGAGTGTTATTTGATTACAAGTTAAAGATACTGTTCAAGTAGATCAAAATGTTTCACGACATTTAGACGAAGAGCTTCGCAGAGATGACTGGGATCTTCTGGTTAGTTTGTGACATCCCAGATTTCCAACCCTGTTTTCAACTGAATTAATCGGGCATTTCATTGATGCGCCTATAGGGCGGTTCTCAGAGCTGATCACTCTCGAGATAACTAGACTAGCTGGGGAAGCTATTAAGAACTTTAAGGCAAATAGACTTGAGAATTCGACCATGAATGGGCTTCTCAATCGTGCTTATCTTTAGAGGCCATTACGGCACAGTTAAAAATCGATTTGAGATCAGAGATAGGTCTATTCGACTGAGATGTGTGGCCGATTGTGGGTGACTCCACTAAATTGGAAAATTCTCGTCGACCGATACTAATAAGATTTTACTATCGTTTTGGTATCATGTGTCCATAATTGAATCCTTGAGATTTTCACGACATTCGAGAGTTGCCATTGAGTCAAGTGGGTTCATAGTGACTTGAAGAAAATCGACCATGGGTCATTTGCTCTAAAAAGTTCTGAAAACTACCCGATAGTCTAGGTCATGCTAAAAACGCGCCGAATGGAATTTAACCGTCAATTCAAGTCCGATTTCAGAAATTGAAGATTCTGTCATGTCGTAATAAATTATAAGTGTATCGACTCAGTCTCAGAGGATTTTTTTGAAACCCGACACTTTTTGGGAAAAAGTCATCGCAGGATCGCTTTTGTTCAGAAAATGCTGAAGATGGTTTTGGATTGCAAAATGGGAATGCAAGGTGGATGTGTGGGTGAGGAAAAATACTAAGATGATCGATGGATGACCAATTGTATTTATCAAAGCCAATTGAGATGGAATCAAGTGAGGAATAATGTCCATTTGAGAGGGATTTAAGCCAAATTCGTAGCCCCCTCCTTCCCGAGCATTCTTGGAACATTTGAGAAGTTGTATGGAGTGTTGGTGTGGCCAATTTACAGCCAAGGGATGGCTGGCTTCTTGGACAAGTTGTGGGGGACAAAGCTTTGGAAAATAAGGCCAATGGGACACTTGTCTCCCTTCCCTCTTATCCTCTCTCCCTCTCTCTCTCCTTCACCGTCCAAGACCCTCCTCTCTCCCTCCATTTGTGTGAAAACTAGCAAGAAGACCAGCAGCCATAGCCCCTTACGCCTAGACGCCAAGACTGCCCGCGCTGTCGCCGTTCTTCCACTGGAGCCGCACCGCCATGCTCGCGCGCTCCACTGCCCAACCCCGTCGTCCCTCTCTCTCCTCACACGACCCAGCTGCTGTTTCTGGTCTGTGGAAGCTCAACCGGAGCTGCCTTTCATTGTTTCTTCGCCGGTAAAGCTCCGCCAAGGCCCGGTTTGGTCTATTCTTTCATTCCCGAGCAAGTCCCGCCTAAACCGAGTGGTTTTTCTTCAATTTCCAGCCAAGGTCAGCAGCTTAGTTTGTGCATTTCCAGCAGGCTTGTGAGGTTGTTTTGAGGGTGTTCCGGGCCTCGGTTCCTAGGCCCGCTTTGGAGAAAAGCGTTCCCTGCGCCGTTCCTGTTGGTTTGATCTGACTTGCACGTTATTCCAGTGAGTTTTGCTCACTAATGCTTTCTTAGTTTGCTAATAATGCTTAATGGTTGATTAGTATTAATTAAGTAGGATTGGGTGGTTAGATTAGAGTAGATTAGTGATTATTAGTTAATTATGATGCATGTTAGGCATTTGACTAGTGCAATTAGCTAGAGGATAGCCTACATTATTTATAGAATGCATCGCAGGATTTTTCTCAACCCGTCTCGGGCTTTAATTAGCATTACGGGCCTAAATTGGATTTATTATATTTATTTATTAATTTAATTTTCGAATTTGTTTAATTAATTAATTATTTTCCGGAAATTAGGCAAGGATAGCTGATGACTGGAATTTTATGCTGATTGTCGTGGTGCAGTCTGTTTATTTATTTGAGCTCTATGTTGCGTGGAATTGAATTGATTGTGAAATTTGAGGAATTATTCCTAATTGTATGGAATTTGAATAATTGATTGGTAGATGGCTGAGTATGATCATATAGCTCCAGTAATATTTTGATGGGCTATAGAGTGGAGAAAATGGTGAGAGTGATCTGTTTATACTCTTGGCTAAGATGTTATCGGGTATGTTAAAGTTAAGGCAGAATTAGGTAGCATGTGGCTCGGTGATTAAAGTACATCACCATGGCGAAAACGGCGCCTGAAAGAGAATGCATGTAATCGGTTTGTATTGGCTCTGTGATTAAATATATCACCCTGGCGAAAACGACGGCCGAGAGCATATACGTGAATTGTTTATATTGGCTCTGTGATTAATTATATCACCCCGGCGAAAACGATGCCCGGGAGTATAGTAAATTGTTTATAGTGGCTCTGTGATCAAATATATCACTCCGGCGAAAACGACGCTCGAGAGCATAGTAAATTGTTTATATTAGCTCTGTGATTAATATATCACCCTGGCGAAAACGACGCTCGAGAGCATGCACATAAAGTGTTTATTATACGTCACCTTGGCGAAAACGACGCCCGAGAGCATTAATGTAGCTTTGTGACTAAGTGTACTATTGGAGGTTATATAGTGAGAAGTGAACTGACCTAGAGATAGTCCAACTGACATGTAATCGACTAGGTAGATTGATCGAAATATCGATCTATGATGTGATTGTTTGGGTGCCTATTGAACTGTGCTAATATGCAGGTGGAATCTGAGGCCAAGGTAAGTCCTTTGACCCGTGCGTGCATAGGTAGCCTGGTTAACGTATTGGTTTACTAATCGAGTCTTAGGGGGTAGAACTTGTTGAGACGTGGTCTCAATGGTTATTGAATAACCATTTCAGGTCCCTAAATGATAGCACCTCCACCTTCTCGTCCTCCTAAGTATTTTGGTGTTTCAGTGGAAGTAACAGAGTTAGAGACCCATTTCCCGATTCATCCTCATCCTGAAGGACTGGAGTATGTCCTGGTTCAATCGACCGTCTGGGTTGACGTGGGGACAGATGCCTTGAGGCCCCATAAGTATCGGTCATGGTATCGTGAGTATTATGATGGGCGAAGATTGGGCCCCATGCTTGAGACTGATGTGCCTGTGTTTGTCCTAGAGGAGGCATTCGGGAAGGGGATAGCCGATCACAAGGATGGGTCGGTAGTGGATGCAAAGGACCCGAAGTTCGAGAGCAATACTGAGTCACCTGTGTACTCAGCAGCAGGATCCAACTGAAGCATGCCAGAAGAAGGGGAGATAGTCAAGCAAGAGAAGGGATAGGAGGAGAATCAGGAGTGGGAATGGCCAGAGGTGGAACCTGTAGAGGAGGAACTTGAGAGCGAAGCTGAGCCTTGGAAACAGAGATACGATAAAGAAATGGCGGGACGTTGTATGTTCTATATTCCCTGGTAGACTGAACCTTAGTTGGGATTTTCGGTTGAACTGGTGTCGATAGTTTATGGGCACGAACCCACATTAGAGTATATTGTTTGTTTCTCCCTTTAAAGCTTTTTGATTTTAATGGATGTGAGAAGGTGTCCATTGCTGACTTCACCTTTTGGTTGCCTGTTGCCTGAATAATTGTCTTGTCAATTTTTTTAAATTGCTAGTTATCATGAGAATACTTTGTTCAGCTTGTCCCCTGTGATGTGATATGTTCAATATTTTTGTCATTATGAAAGAATGTTAAAGCACTTTGATACAGAATTTCTGGCCTCTGCGAATATTTTTATTGTTTGTCATCAAAAAGAGGAAAAAGCAATGAATTTTTGCAGGGGGGTGTCTTTATCTTATTTAGGCCAATGATGCTAGGAAGGATTTGTATGATAAGGAGAAAGAATTACAAGATGTTAAGCAAGAGGTTTTGGGGCTAAAACAAGTGTTGAAAGATGCAAATGATCAATGTGTCCTCCTTTTCAATGAAGTTCAGAAGGCATGGAAGGTCTCCTATACTCTGTAGTCAAATTTGAAGGTGTGCAACTTCATAGTGGCATTTCTCCAAGTTTTGCGTGGAACTTGTATGATGATCAATTACTTCAGTTGATAGTTATGTCATTTGTACTCCTGATTAATGCTGGCTTCTCTGAGGAAAAATGTATCCCGGATTTATTTGAGCAACCTCTTTGAACAAATGACTTTGTCTGGGGCAATATTTCCATGTAGTTGTCCTCCAAATGACCGCCTTTTCCCAAGTGAATTAAATACTATTTTGCAAAGAAAACTTTTTCTTGTAACATTAGTTCAATGGATGCTAATGGTTGATAGACATATTGTTCTCTATCTACATCTTTTATCCTTAGTGAAATACATTTTTGATGATGGATTCCCTTGCAGTGTTGCATTTGATTTTTAATGAGTGTTGTAGTGTGAAATTTTTATCAAATTTATAGTTATGATGAAGTTTCTAGGAAATATTTAATGATGTTAACTCCCATAATTAACTTCTTCCTTGTCTGTAGTATGTGTATAAGCAGTTCAATATAAATTGAGGAAAATGTTGTGTTTTAATTTTGAAATGATTTCCATCTGTGGTTTTCATTAGGATTATTTACTGAAATCATAACTTTTTCTGATGCGGTCTGAGAACATAATGCTGGTAGATAAGCATAAGATTGAGAAGGAGCAGAATGCGCAGCTCAGAAATCAACTTGCTCAATTGGCATAGCTGGAGCAAGCTCAAAAGCTGCAGATACAACAGCAAGATTCAACTATTCAGTCTTTGCAAGTTCGTCTTATTTGAAACTTAATGTTTTTCAGCCTATGTATGCAGAAATTGTTTGAGTTGTTGAATACCATCTGAATCACTGCCAGTAATGATAATATCATCCACATATACCACCGAAAGAATACAACCAGCTGAGGAGATAGAACTGAAGACCGAATGGTCTACTTGATAACGCTTTAATCCAAACTTGATAACAGCATCAGTAAACTTACCAAACCAAGCACGAAGAGATTGCTTGAGTCCATACAATGCCTTATGTAAATGACATACGAGATTCTCCCCCTGAGCAACAAATCTAGGTGGTTGCTTCTTATACACCTCTTCAGCCAAATCACCATGTAGGAACACATTTTTGATGTCTAATTGATGAAGAAATCATCCAAAATGCATTGCTTGAGAAATAAAGACACGAACAGATGGAATTTTGGCTACAAGAGAAAAAGTGTCATCATAATCAACACCATATGTTTGGGTATATCCTTTAGCGACCAACCGTGCTTTCAATCGATCTACGGTGTCATCAGGGTGGACCTTAACTGTGAAAATCCAACGACAACCAACAGGTTGCTTTCCCATAGGAAGGGTAGTAAGCTTCCAAGTGCGATTCTCTATGAGTGCTTTCATTTCATCCTCCATGGCTTGTCTCCAACCAGGATGATCAAGAGCTTCAGTAACATTGTTAGGCACAGAAATAGAGGACAAGGACGAGACAAAAGTAAAGAAGGTAGGAGATAAACGATCATAAGACATAAAGTTGCTAATAGGATGACGAGTATGAAGACAATCAGACAAACCAGAATAAAGTGTATAAAGATCCACAGAACGCTCAATACAAGATCGTGTACCTTTTCGAGTAGCAACGGGTTGATCAGGATCAAGATCAGGAGATGGCACAGCAACCGATGAGGGATCAGATGAATCAGGTGATGGCCGTACCTCTATAATAGGAGTTGTTCCTCATCTATGGTAAGTTTGATTAGCAAACTGAAATTCTGTTGACGATACTGGAGGAAGTGAGATTGGTGGAGGAATTGGTAAGACACACTTGTCATTGTCAGGAGACACTGTAGAGATTGTTTGAGTACTATAGTATGGTTGGTCCTAAAAAAATGTCACATATGCTAATACAAACACTCGGCGACTAGTAGGATTGTAACATTTATAGCCCTTCTGAGTTTGAGAGTACCCAACAAAGACACATTTATCAGCATGATGAGCCAACTTATCAAGACCTAGAGTCTGAGAATGGACGAAAAAAACACATCCAAAGACACATAGGGGTAATGCAAAGGGAGGACGATTTAGATGTAAAATAGAGAAAGGTGTCTCCTCCTAAAGAATGGAAGTTGGAAGCCGATTAATTAAGAAGCAGGCTGTAAGAACAACATGGCCTCAAAATATTTTCGGAAGATGCATGTGAAACACAAGACAACGAGCAACGTCAAGAAGATGACGATTTTTACGTTCAGCTACACCATTTTGTTATGGTGTATATGAACAGGAAGTTTGATGAATAATACCATGGGAATCAGGAAAAGGTTGAAAACCAGAGGCAACGGCAAGATACTCTTTGGCATTATCGGACTGTAGAGTTTTCACAGAAGTATTATATTGATTCAGCACCTCAAAATAGAATTGACGAAAGCAATGAAAAATCTCAGTACGATCTTTTATTAAGAACAACCAAGTCATTTGGGAAAAATCATCCACAAATGTAACAAAGTACCGGAAACTAGATGTATCAGAAACATGGCATGGACCCCATATATCTAAATGAACCAACTCAAAGGGACTAGACACACGACTCTGAAAGTGAGAAGGAAAAGAGACTCTATGGTGTTTTCCAAACTGACAAGCTTCATACTCAAAAGTACTCACAGACTCAGACTCTGGAAACAATCGTCGAAGAATGTTTGGTGGTGGATGTCCAGCATGACAAGGCATCCGATAGACATTAGTGGATGGGTGCTTCATAGCTACTGCAGCTATCGCCTTCTTGTCTAGATAGTATAGGCTATTTGATTCATGTCCCCCACCAATCATCTGTCCAGTCCTCAAATCCTAAAAAACACAATGAGAAGCAAAAAAGGTTACGATATAATTTAGTACTTTAGTTAATGAACTAACAGAAATTAAATTATATGGAGATTTGAGATGAAGGACGGATGATAAAGAAAGGGAGGAACTCAAATGGGCATCTCTAGTGCTAGTAACTTGGGAAATTGAACCATAAGCTAATGTAACAGAGTTGGACATCCCAAGAGGTGTGGAATTTAACAAAGACAACGATTTAGAGTTACCAGCTATATGATGAGTAGCTCCAGAATCTATAACCCAGGAGTCCGACACTGTAGAAAGTAAACAGGATGAACTACCTGTTGAGCTATGTGCTAGAGTTGCAGTGGGAGCTGAAGTTCTTGCCACCTGTTGGGAGTGAATCCAAGCCTCATATTCTGCACGTGTCAATGTAACCAAATCTTTTGTATTATGCACATTAGTAAGATCTGAGTGAATTGGTGAGGAAGAATCTTCCACTTCAGCAAATGCAGCAATTGTGGGTCGAAGCTCTGGATGAAGCGTGTAGCAGTAAGCTTCAGTATGTCCAGCCCTCCAACAATGGTTACAATATCGAGAGCCACGGCTACCAATAATTCTATCACAATCACCACAACTTCCACTCTGAATAAACCCACGTCCATGACCTCGATAACCACGACCACGAGCTCCACGTCCACTAGAGCCATGAGAAATCATGGCACTTGTCTCTAAAGTTGTAAAGGAGATCTTGTTAGTAGGTGTTGAGTGTAAGGCTCGGGAGAAAACCTCATCAACTGTAGGAAGGGAGCTTTCGGACTTAATCTGCTGACGAAGGGAGGAATATTCAAGCCCTAGTGCTTTAAGAAATAGTATCACTCGAAGATCCTCCTGGCGTTTGACTAATACATTTGGATCATTGGAAGCTGGAAGATAAGCATCTAGCTGTCGGCAAAGTGTCGTGAAACGAGCATAATATTCAGATAGAGACTGATCTCCACGTTAAAGATCAAATAGGGCCTCCCATGTGTCACACACTCGTGTCATATTATTTTGGCCAGAATAAAGTAGAGCACATTTATCCCAAACTTCCTTAGCAGAATTACATTGAATGAAGTGAGGGCTAATATTCGGATCCATACTATTCCATAACAGTGTACGGATCATTACACCTCCGGCAATCCAATCATCTACTTTACTCTTATCCAAGGGAAGTGTAGATGTAAGATAATCATGCTGTCTAGTTGCAGTAAGATAAACTTGTACAACTTTAGATCATGATGGATAGTTAGTGCCATCCAACTTGATAGATGTCAATTGGAAATGCGTCAAACCAGTAGATGATATAGAAGCCATCGGTATTAACTCCACTGAACTCCAATAATGCAATTAGCCAGACAGGTTGAACACAAGAATCGATCGAACCCAATAAGAAAGACACAATAATCAAGCACTTAACTCCAGTTGTGCAATCAACCACAAAACAACAAACAGAAATAAGGGTTCAATTGGTCCACCATTGAGTCAATATACTTCACTGAGAGGCCATAAAATCATACCAACCAGCACTTCAAAGATGACCGGAAACCATCTAACACTTGAAAGTTTACTATGCGCATACCAACCAGCACTTCAAGAAGCAATATACTTCAATGAGAATCCATATAAGTATACTGAAAAACAACTTTCGATGCCCTCAGTTCAAGTCTATATTTTTTTTTTTTGGGTTCGGGGTGAAACCCTTGCAAAACCGAAGACTTCCGAAATCCTTAGGATATATGAAAAACACAGAATCTAGATCGCAAGACAAACAAAGACCAAATCGTGCAATCGGTCTTCAATCCCGTCATCAAGAAAGAAGGCTGAACATATACTGATTTTGCTGGATGGGCTTCGGCAATTGATGCTGGGTAGTAGTTCTGTCCAAATCTACAAGACAGGCGTCGATGGGGTAGCAGGTGACGACAATGACGCCGATGAGGGGTGGCTACGATAAGGGACGAATCTGGGTCTGGAGTTCAAACCTTAGAAAACCAGTGGACAGATTTGGATCTAGTGGATAGATCTGGATTTGGGGATGATGACTGAACGACGATGTGGGCATTCTTTTTGATTTGATGTCTAGAAGAGAAGCACATTGCGGCGGCGGCGGCAGTGGCGGAGGATCTGGATCTAGTGACGGCCTCCGCTGCCAGGCTGTGGTGGTGGTGGGATTGAAGGGGTTTTTTTTTTTTTAACCGTGCTCTGATACCATGTTGAAAGAGAGAGTATTCTACGTATTATATTCTCTTAATCAAAAAAGGATTACAAGAATACATACAATATATATATAAAAGTAACCCTCTCAACATAAGATTAACTATTGACTATTTTACCCTTATTATTATTTCCTAACAAATATCAAGTCCATTATCAAAAGGAACTGCAAACATGCCATCTCGGTACGTTTCTGAGATGAAACTTGCTTTTTGTGATTCTAGCCTACACCATGTTTCACATCGTCCATTCTTCTATTGTCTGTTTTTCCAGGACAAGTAACGACAATGTTGAACGTACTCTGGATGTTGTTCCTTCGCCATTAAGTGCTGAAATGTCTGCCGGTTCAGTTTCTCTGGTCAAAGCAAGTTCTGAGAAAGTTAACACTACAACACTACAACAGCGGGAGAATACCTGACTGCAGCATTGAATGACTTTGATCCGGATCAGTATGACAGTCTTGCTGCCATTTTTGATGGAGCAAACAAACTCTTGGTGTTGGTATGCTCACTTAATGATATTCACATGCGTTTGAAAAATAATGAGGGGTATTCATTAAGTGGAAAAGAAAAGAAAAATCTAATGAACGTTTCATCACTGGTTTGTCATTCAACATGTATAAAGTTTTATCTTTTTGTGGGCAGTAGTTTCATGATCGAATCGCTATCAATCAGTGTGCTTTGTCTTTGGTAAAGAACAATAGTGATTGGCGATAGTTTGTTACTTCGTCTTGTAATTTTTATCTCAAAATTGTTCATTTGCACTTCTCATTGAGTGTGTTTCATTCATTTTGTGAAAGACCAAAACGCAGCTTTTGGTTTTCTCTTCTGAACGGTTCGTTTTTGTAATTTTTAAATGATTCTACATGACTTCTAATGAATCTACATGCTAATTTTTCTTTAAACATTTGACATGTTCAATGTCAAAGAAAACTCAATGTTCAAGTGCTAGAAACAGAAGCACGAGCAAAGAGCTAAAAAGAAGTAATTGCAAGTACAGTATGTTTCATGAATATACAATTTCTGGTCTCCACATAATTGGGCCTGAATGATAATTTTTTTTCCTATTTTAGAAAGAATTACAGCATGCTGGTGATTGGATGTTTCAAAAATAGAAAAATACTGCGGTCTTTTATGGCATGTTATTTGTCTAATTTAGTATTTACTCCATTTTGCATAATTTCGTTATTTCTGTTGATAATGGTGAACTTCTTAAAATATATCATAGTTAATTGCCAATATTATCGTAGTGCAGGTTTTGGTCGTTGTCATCAAGGCAGGTGCTTCAGGAGAGCATGAGATTCTTGCAGAAATTAGAGATGCTGTTTTTACGTTTATTCGTAAAATGGAACCAAAGAGAGTTATGGATACCATGCTTGTCTCACGTGTCAGGATATTGTATATTCGGTCTTTGCTTGCTAGATCACCAGAGCTGCAGTCTATCAAGGTAACAATTTCGGATATCTCCTTTAGGCTTCAATTTCTGCTGTCAGCATTTAATGATATGCATGTTATTTGGATTTTTATGTATCTGACTAAACATTTCATTTTACCCCTGGTGTTTGTTGTCACTCTTTCAACTGTAGGTTTTGCCTGTTGATTGCTTCTTAGAAAAGCAAATTCTGGACGGAGTTGAAGCTCTAGCTGAGGTAACAGCCATGGGAGATCACCTGTACGGTGTGTTGACGAGCAGATCCAGGGCTTCAAGTCAACATAAAGCCTGAGAAAAAGTCTTAAGTTTTCTTCGGTAGTCTTAAAAGCTTCGAGGTATTGATCAGGTTCGTGCTGTTCTTCTAGTGTTGCTAATCTTTTGAAAGACATGAAAGATACACCTGCCACCAATTTAAAACCAAATAGAAATTGATGTAAACAACAGAATTACGTTGAAGGGCATCTTTAGTCTAGCCCCATTTTAATTTATATCATGAGCTTCTTGCTCATATTTATTCCTGTAGATGGTTATTATCTGGGATATTGCTCATGAATTCTCAGTATTTCAACCTTTCACTCTTTTACCAAATGCTATAACACCTTTTTTAGGAAACTTGGAGGCAACATGTCACCAGAGGAAAACTCAGAGAAATAACGGAAGAGGCTAAAAGCTTTTCTATGGAAAATAAGTCCCTTGCTGCCCTCTTTGTGCATACTCCAGCTGGGGAGCTGCAGCGGCAGATTAGATCTTGGCTTGCAGAGAACTTCGAGTTCCTCTCTGTGACTGGAGATGATGCAATGGGAGGAACAGCTGGTCAGTTAGAACTTCTCTCCACTGCCATTATGGATGGTTGGATGGCTGGACTTGGCGCTGCTCTGCCTCCCAACACAGATGCTCTCGGTCAGCTTCTATCAGAGTATACCAAGAGAGTTTATACTTCTCAATTACAGCACCTGAAGGTTTTGATCAATGGTGGACTTCATCAATTGGATGCATCAAACATGTCGCTGCAGCATAATTGCATAATTTCGAACAAATGAGTGCAATTATCTGGCGATTTTAGGGATTGACCCTTGATGGGAGGTTGTGTGTTTTTCATTATTACCCGTTCATTATGCATGTGTTGTAGCTCCAGAAAAACATTACTTATGTTTAGATGCGCAAATTGCTAGCATCACGGATGCAATCGTGGGGTGCCTGTGTGAGGCAAGCAACCCTTGAAGGATATGAAATTTAAACAAATGACCTGTTGCTTTATAAGGAGAGTAGACGAATCCAGGAAAGAACAAAACTCACGATGTCTGGGTCGTCTAACGGAACTTATACTTCAACCAATAACCTAGTGTCTCTATTATTAAGATGATGCTAATTTCCATGGCTTACATCAGGATATTGCTGGAACCCTGGCAACAGAAGAGGCAGAAGACTTGACACATGTAGCAAAGCTTCGTTCAGCTCTTGAATCTGTTGATCATAAGAGAAGAAAGGTACTCCTCTCTTCCATATCACCGCTACTTGGGGCCTATTTATTCAAATTTAACATGATTATAGATGGATATATGAACTCTTAAATAGCAATTAATATTAAAAAGTGACATACTTACATATATATATTTATATATATATACATATATATGTATGTATTTCCGATGCTTGGAAATTTCGGGTGTTTCCATGGTCAAGTATGAAGTTATGCCATATTGGTGTACTAGTATAAGAGCTTCTCAATGCACAAACTGAAAATTTGCCGATTTTAGAGTACACTTTGGTTTCATAATATTGCATACCATTAATTGTGAATAGAGCAGTTGGATTTGCATGAACTTTTATCTAATTTTGAGCTGATTATTGAAAGAATTAAGTGATGTTTATGATTGCTTAATTGGTGGGGGCTATTTCCTCCCCCTTTCTGGCTGCAAATGCACATTTTCTTTTGCTTAACACCTAAAATACCTTTCAGATACAATTTTCCCACGCCTTAAATTGCCACACCTCTCTTTTTCTGTCGCTCTCTAGTCTACATGCTGTCATGTTCCTATTTCCATCTACAAAATGATGTTTCCTCCCGTTTGTGTTTCTTCAGTGCATAAGATGAAGAACATTGGCTTCCTCCACCCAAGAAAGGTTAAAAAAACATCAAACAACAATGAAACTATTATGTAGTGCCATTTTGTAGATATGGTAAGATTTTCTTTTGTTATGGTAAAAGACACGGTAAGTTATGCCCATAAATGCTGCCGAAATGTATCTTCTTGCAAGTCTTCGTCAAAATCAGAAATAGTAGTTTTATAAGTCTTAGTTTGAGGGGTTTGCATTTAAAGTCTTTGGATATGAATTGATCTACCGTGCTCACTCATCAAATCTATACATGGACATCATCCTGTGATATCTAAATTAACTTGATAAAGTTGAAAGTTGAGGACACTTTGCGAAAAAATTAAGATTTCTTGATATTTTAACACAAAAATGAAAGATTATATTCCACATGATAAAGTTGAAAGTTCATGACATTTTTAATAATAAGTGGAAAGTTTAAGATTCTCTTGAAGATTAGGCTAAAGAGAATTGGAAGATTCATTTTTCCAAAAAATTATTTTTTTAAAAGAAAATGAGAATTGTCTAGATTTCTACGCTTGTATAATATATATGTTCACAAATCTATTTATGCACTGGCTAAATGTTAAATTATGATTTGGTCATATTACTTAATATCGATTTTAGTATACTTATTAACATTACTCGTAAATAAACCAGAACTTTTTTTTTGTCAAACTTCAAATGATAAAGAGTGAATTCATACTGCATAGAGTTTTGCATTTTTTTTTTCTTTTAACAGAATTGAAAAAGAAAAATCCACATATTGCTAGCATTTTTAATATAAAAAACGCCATTAATTAGAATACTTTACATGAATCGGTGAAAGCACATCATCTTACAAATTCCCATTGACGATCCATGGAAAATATTGAAATTGTGGTCTTGAATCATTTATTAAACATTGTTGGCCAATAAAGAAAATGGTTAATATCACGAAAAACTCTAAACTAATTTTTTGATCACAAAAAACCCAAAATTGATACATTTGTGACAAACTTATCATCCGTTAAATTTTATCATCAAATTACTGAGTTGGATGACATGTGACAGTTAACGAATATACCAGTTTAGGATTTTACCTTTCGTTTATCATATGTGTGTTGATTTATGATTTTTTGTAGTATTAATCCAATTTAATGAAAATTAATGAAGGGTAAATTTGTCACAAGAATACCAATTTGGGGGGTTTTTTGTCAATAAATTAATTTATGATAAATTTGTCACAAATATATCAGTTTATGATTTTTATGATTAAAAATTAATTTAAGATAAATTTATTATAAATATATCAATTTGACTTTTTCGTGGCATTGACTCTAAATAAAATCATTTGTCAAATTGTGGCCAGAAGAATAATTTATCAAGCAAAATATCAAAATAATTAACCACATTGAGCGTCTCGGACTGCGTTGGAAAAAAAAATATAAGAGGAGAGGATTTTCCTGCCTTCGCATCGAAGCTGAGTGGGGAAGCTCCGCCCCGAAATGTCGTGCTTCCCTCCACGTTAGATTTCCTCGCTTTTTTAATCGGGGTATCCCGCTGTGGAAATTTGTCTTTTCGTTTAATTTTCTTTTTGTATGTATATTTTAGGATTTAAATGATACAAGGCTCGTTGTCATCGGTGGGTCGATTGATTGACCTAAAGTTTCCATGCGCGAAGAATTTACGTCTCAACCTCCTAATGGGATATTGGCTGTGTTTCTAGAGGCCGACTTGAGATTTTTCCACCCGAGACATGTCGGTGCGACATTAGGTAATTGATAGGAGCGTACAGTGAAAACCTTAGACAAACGCCACTTGATTCTAGAGCCGTGCCTTGCAAATCGGTGAGTGATCCGGTTTTTAAAGCGGAGACGAGACCATTTTCTGGCCCATTACGAATTCTAGCAATTTGAAACTGGTGATCGGACCAGTCTCTTGTAGAACAAACTAGTACCTAAGGATCGATATTTCCTTTTTTCTTGAAACTTCTAACTTGAAATTTCTATCAAATCTAGTATTCTAAATGATAACAATGCATTAAGTAATGAAATAACGGATTTCCATTAATATTGATAAATTTTACAAAGTTAAATCAATTTTTTCTCCAAAAAGTTTGTATCTTAGGTCCTATTGATCCAAAATAGTCGATTCTATCACGGGACCGGTTTGATGACAGCATAAAACCATTTCTTGGGGACCTCGACTTGTCGTTCACGGCGAAAATGGCACGAGAGAATCCGAGGAAAATTCTGCGAAAAAGCAAAAGTGCTGATGAAAAGGAAATAAAGCAAAAAAGCAAAGAAAAAGATGGTGGGTGGGTCATCCCGATGTGGAAAAGAAGTCCCGGTGATTTTTAGCGTGCGTTTTGTGTTGTCGGCAAGATTCTAGTCGAAACATTCCCTTACGGAGCCCTCAAGGAAAAAACCATGGCAATGCTTTGTAGGGGCTACAAATTTTTCATCATTGCTCCTTTGCCCTGTCTTTTCCCGTGCAAAGAGTTTCTTTTCAAAGTTAAATTTTATAAAAATTCGCCACTTAGATCCTATCACTCTTGTTCCAATTACAATTCATCAGGCTAGAGCCCAAATATTGGCACAGCCCGTTATTGCCCGGGCCTGGGACAACCCCTTGTGCTGAGCTCAAGCCCAAGACTAAGAGGGCCGGCTCGTGTGGTCTGGCACCACTCAATTACCATGTTTGGATAGGGGTTTATCAATATACATATTAGGAAAAGCAAAATGCTGAAATTCAAGCCTTTTGCAAATTTTGGCCTTTTGAAACTAAAGAGTTTGAAAAATAATGCATGAGTATAATGAGTTAAATTCAGATTTTGTGGGAGTAGGGGAATTTTCGATGTGCAGTTGCCGGTGTAGTATAGAGACTAAAGTTATGGTCTTGGTAATGAATAAAGAATATGTGATGCGAAGTACTTCATTAGAAAATAAACAAAGAGAAAAAAAGATATTCTAGAATTTGATGGAGAATTAAGAACGTTAGCTCTGATTTTAAAGTCAAATTGTCCGTGGAAAATCAGCAACATTATACAATCATGGCCAGCAAGAATGATGACCTCCACATGAGTAATTTCCCATTTCATTTTCCCCTTTTAAAACTCTTCTTTTTAGGTTCTCTCAGTTTGATTATCAAAGCCACCACAAGACAGTCTCAAATATTAATAATACTAAGGCAAGGCATCAACAGTGCTCGACATTGTCGAAGACTAAGGAATGTCGATGAACACCGATTGAGTTTAGTCGAAGGCCCACTTGTGTAAATAAAGATGGTTCGACCCCTTCCACTATACAAGGGTAAATTATGCACAACTTCTCTGAATTTTGGGTAACACAAGTTTGCCTCCAATTTTTCAATTGTTATACAATAACCTCTGAACTTTTATTTTGTTCAAGCAATTAACTCTTCATCATATTCTTATTAGCATGCACAATGCTTGTGAATTTTAAGAGGCAAAAGTATAATTTTATCTTATTCTTTTTTAAGGAAGCCTCTTTTTTACCCTTAATTAATCTAAAAGACTGAAATACCAATAATCAAAATAATAAATATCGATAATCATATTGAATGATGAGAATTTTTCAAAATTAAATAAATATAGCCACCTTAATATAAATAAGGAAGATATTTTAAAAAATAAATACAAATTTATTAGAAAGGGTAAAAGGCATCAATAACTAAAAGATCAAATAACAAAAATTGCTTAATCACTATGTACGTTTAAGGGGTAAATTACCATAATAATGATTGATTAACGAAAATATTTACAAGGAGAGCGATCAATCCCTTGCAAAATCTATCCCTTTAAGAGGCAATCCTCCAAGAAGAGCTTCTAGCATATTGAATAAAAACGCCCTTTGCATCGATAATTATTTAAAATTTTCTAGATCATTTTGGTTTTTAGATAAGTTTTCAAATTGGAACCTCCTCAGATGCAATGGCACATGAAACTCGCTTCAGTTTTGGCTCATACGCTAGTTTTTAGGTCCCCGTCATATTGTGTAATGAGGCATATCTTTCTTTGAGAAAGCTACCATCACTAAACAGTAACTTGTGCTATTTTGCTGGTCCCATGTGCTTGCTTTTTTGAGTTTGGGCTTGTATTATATCTTTCCTTCTTAGACAGTCCTTTGCCTTATATATTTCTTATTCAATTGTTATACGCATCAAAGAGCAACCAAAAGCATCCGATCCATTAATTAAACGTATGAACTCATATTCTAGTGGAGCTATTCATCAAATTTATGATATCAATGCTTTGACGCGTCCGTACCTATTGGGATCGTGCCTCAATTTTCAGTTTATGCTTCACACTCTTATGGTAGGATTTCGACATAACCACCTTACACTACTGGATTTGATTAATATCAAAGCGCTCTAACTGAGTCAGCTTCATTACTAAACTAAGTAGATCACCGAATCAATAAGCAACTCACCACCTCAATCAAAAATCAAACATGCTATTATAATGAACCACGCGGATGTCATGGAATATTGAGTGTAGAAATATGAGAAGCCAAACCTGTATTCTAACTAAACATCTCAACTTTTCCATCAAAGTCACCAAGGAACCATATAATGTAAGGTCCATTATTAGTGTGAGCCCATTACAATTTGTGGCCTGACAAAAATTGATGGACACCCGACTTCACAGCCTTGAGTAAGGACATTCATGAAAATCACAATTTAGTCCTAGCCGCATGGAAAACTGGTGATGTTTTCCCGCAGTGGATCCAAACCTGTAGAGCAGCAAACATCTTTCAGCAAACAACTCTCCCGGCGAATATTCTCTCACGAATTTTTGTTGGCAAGGCAAGACTGTCACGTCATTTCTCGAATCAAATAGAAACTGCATATCGCCATTTCCGCAGCCTTCAATTTATACACTATGCACAGCACGCATAATAACCGTTCAATCTCAGAGCTTTACCTCAAAGCAAAAAGGAGAGTCATGACGCGTCGCTCCTTCCATGCAATGGCTTCTTTTCAGCAAGATTGAATAGCAGCAACCCGTACAGCATGACAATAAGTGAAGGAGATTAACTTCAGTTCTTTCCATCACTATTTTTGCTGGCCTAAGTACCGGATAACTGAAGCTTACCGCATTCTCTCGTCCCACAATTCTGAGAAAGAAAATACAGTTGGACATGTATCAAACGCGCAACATCATTAACGACTAAGAAATGATGAAAGCAACATCCAGAAGCGGGGAACTCTGTATAAATTGAAATATAAATACCTAAAAGGAAACCAATAATCTTCTCCAAGGGTGATGATTGACAGAAAATGGGATGCATCTAGGAATTTTATCTAACATCCTCAAACTATTAGCTCGGGTCGTAGACTTATACTATATCTAATCATCTAGCCATTATTTGTGAAAAAGTTTTGGGTACTTTTGAAGAATGATGTTTTCATAATCTTTTTGACACTATTGCATATCACTGCTAATGGTGGCCATACCTGCAAATGCCACATCCATTGCAGCGATTCTGCTTCTTGGATGTCCGTAGAAAAAATAAAGATGTTAGGTCCATGTGATCATATCGTCTTCAACTGCAGGATACAACACCTAACACTTTTGAGAATATGTAAAATACAATTAACGAACTTTTTTCTTTCACATGTTTGCACGTCATGCAGCATTTTATGCTCAGGGTTTTGAAATATTTGCTAGGGGGATAGGGCGGACAGAGACTACTTCTGACAGAGACTACTTCTGACAGAGAGAGACTCGACCAATGCCACTGTCCAAGACACATGAAAGAAATTGAGCAGCGAGATGAGAAAGATTTGACGCACATCATCATCCAAAAACTTACGAGTCCAACAAAAGTACTTCCCCATGCAAACACCACCTGTGAACATGGAAACCAAAGGTTGAGAATCAACATCTGCACTGTAGTTTATTTTTGGCCAGTCTTTTTAAACAACTTCACATTTTTTGCCCTCCTTCGAAAAACTCTTTAGTGCAATCAAAGTAGGTAATGAAGGATAGAATGTTTAAAATTACCTCTTGAGCACTATCACAAATTGAACTTACAACCTGAAACAAAACATGTAGGTAAGTGGGAACATCAAGTAATTAGTCGGTCTATAAACATGCTAGAAATTCGATAGCATCCATCTGCTGAACTTGATGGCAAGGCGAGTCAATGCCCTGCTTTTGTTTACATTGATATGTTATTCTGGCCATAAGAGAGCGGTATGTCTTCTTATGAAAAGCATGTCCACAGGTTGAAGATTGAAGAATTGAATATTTGACATATTCACCAAACTGTGGACTACTCATCCTAACTCAAATGACATGGCAACTTCTGCACATATCCGTCATGCAGTAATGGCAAACTGCACATGCCAAAATATTAGAGCACACACTACAAAGTTAGCAACAGCTCAGAACGCAATCTCATCTTAAGATAACTCATGTCACAAGCGCCCAAAATTAAGAGGCAGCTGAAGCAGTGCCTTTATTTTGGTTGACAATCATCCTCTAACATATGGCAAGTAAAAACTTAAGTGCAGTCTATCAACTGAGCTTGCACGAAAGTATCTTGTAGATATCTAGTGCGTTCTTCATGTCATAACAAAAGGAAGTTCTCAAGCACACTTAAGTCTCTGAGGGGCACAAGGAATCACCTTTGCATCATCATGACAATGAAGGCAATAAAAAATGTTATTGCAACCGGGGTCTCTAATGCAGCACCTTCGACGGAGCAGCAGCAAAAACTTTGATATTACCTGAAAGTTGAGAAGGACAAAGCTTGAACTACTATTGCTCAAGAATGAGTCGAGACATTTTTTTGCACGGGAAGTACCGCTCTCTAACAAATCAGTAGCAATAGCATCTTCACGGTCAGAACAGAGCATGGTCGGAAACACGATTGGACAGCGCTGGAATTGTAACAACGGGAGGGAACCGAGTGGCGGCTGATGAGGAGGAACCGTGACGTTGGTTATGAGCAGGAAGTGTTGGTGATCGCCTGATCCGAAATGGAGCGGCAGTGGAACCGAGAGAACGTTTCTCTGTTTTCAGTTCCCCTTCTTGCCCGCGCGCGTGCCTTCTTTCGGGGGAGAGAGAGAGAGAGAGAGAGAGAGATAAAAGTAAGGAAGGAAAGAGGCCGGGCCTCCTCTCCGCATGGGCCATGGACCTAGGATGGGCTCCATTTTTCAGCTCCTTTCTGTTGCTGAGCCTTATTCGATGGGCTATTGGACAAATCTTAAGAGACCTGGGCTTAAGTCCGATATTGCCGGCAAAAATTTTGGTGTCAACGTCCACATTGCCAAGTCTGTTGATTGGATAAATACTGTCATCCTGTTTTCCAATGACCATAATTGGTTCTGTCAAAGTATGGAAGTCTGGTGGTGGATTAAGCCTCATAAACAACTGGACTAAGGTTGGTAGCCATAGAATAGGATCTTTTTAATCAAAAGTAAACAATACTTCAAAGTACAAGCAATGCAATTTTAATGCCAATTATTGAGATCAACAAACATTTCTTTTGTCAATTTCTAGTTCGACAAATATTGTCCAAAAAATGACATGAAACCAGTTGTTGGAGGGAGGAAGGGAGGAAGGGAGGGGTAAGGGATGATAAACATTTCTTTTGTCAATGTCTAGTTCGACAAACATTGTCCAAAAATGACATGAAACCAGTTGTTGGAGGGAGGGAGGGAGAGGTAAGAGATGATAAACATTTCTTTTGTCAATGTCTAGTTCGTCAAACATTGTCCAAAAATGACATGAAGCCAGTTGTTGGAGGGTGGGAGGGAGGGGTAAGGGATGATAAACATTTCTTTTGTCAATTTCTTGTTCAACAAACATTATCCAAAAATGACATGAAACCAGTTGTTAGAGAGAGGGAGGGAGGGAGGGAGGGAGGGGTAAGGGATGATAAACATTTTTGTCAATTTCTAGTTCGACAAACATTGTCCAAAAATAACATGAAACCAGTTGTTGGCTAGATGTGAGAGGGTTGTCAATTTCTAGTTGGACAAACATTTTTGAAAAATGACATGAAATCGGCTGTTGGGCACGCCCGAGCACGAGAGAGAGGTCTCTTGTCAATTTCTACTTCGACAAACATTGAAAGTGGGGGAAAGAGAGGTCTTTTGTCAATTTCTACTTGACGGACATTGTCCAAAAATCACATGAAACTGGCTGTTAGCAAAGGGGGGGAGGGAGGGAGAAAGTGGGAGAGATAGAGAGAGAGAGAGGTCTTTTGTTTGTTTCTAATTTGATGAACATTGTCAAAAAATCAGAGGGAGGGAGGGAGGGAGGGAGGGAGAGGTCTACTGTTGATTTCTACTTCAACGGACATTGTCCAAAAATCACAGGGAGGGAGGGAGGGAGGGAGGGAGGGAGAGAGAGATCAGTCTATTGTCAATTTCTACTTCAACAAACGCTGTCCAAAATCACATCAAACTGGCTGTTGGGAAGAGAGGGAGGAAGAGAGAGGAGATTGGTCCATTGTCAATTTCTACTTCAACAAACGCTGTCCAAAATCACATCAAACTGGCTGTTGGGAAGGGAGGGAGGAAGAGAGAGGAGATTGGTCCATTGTCAATTTCTACTTCGATAAACGTTGTCTAAAAATCACATGAAACCGGCCGTTGGCAATCGAGGGGGTGGGCGGGGTGGCGCGAGGAAGGGAGGAAAATCGGTCTATTGTCAATTGTCCAAAACCACATGAAACCGGCTGTTGGCAAAGAAACTGATAACATGGACGAGAATGGATAAGAGAAAGGTGTGGTCTATTTAACTAATAATATGGGTGTCTGAAATAGTTATTGGAATTAGTTGACTATTAATTTGCATTATGCGGTTATATTCAATCCAGTATCCGTTAGGTCAATTGTTAATCTCCTGAATCGCAAGTGAATCTGTCACTTGTGGATCTACGATTCTCTATGTATATATCAATTCAAGCGATTCCCTTTTTCTTTTTCTTTTTCTTTTTTTGGTGTAGGTTTACCTATAATCTAATGAAAATCTTGTCGTGTTTTAATCTGCAGGCTATATTTTGATAGTAACAAAATAATTGAATATATGCTTCTTTACAATAAAAGACTAAATAAAATGACAGAAATTTGTAATTTACATTTGAGTGTAATACTTATGTCAATTAAACGATGCAAAATTATCTTCTTATGCATAGGATCATAACACGTACTTGAATTTCAGTTTTCTTTGTCATGGATCATAAATCTTACTCATTTCATATTTTATAACATTGTTCACAAAATTGAAAAATGCCTAATGCATAATCCTACTTTTAGGAATAGTACCGAATCTTAAGATTAGATTCGATTCAATTCTCGATCCTAGATTCATAAATTTAAGATTTTGATTAACGATACATATCTTGATTTGACAATTATATTGAAGGTACTTTTGTTAATACCCAACAAAATGTGTTTTTGCATCCAAAGAAAGGTGTGCCAAAGCTGAACCATTGCTTAATTAGGAAAGTATAGGAGAATGACTTAAAACGATGTTTATTTGATAAATGCATAAACTAGAGGCAGTGGTGCTTTGACTCATCTCTATTACATGATATTGAGTGACTTTCCTTAATGGACATATTGTCCATCTTTAGATAACATTAATTTGCTGGTGGAGGTCTTGTGTTCTATTTTGGCGTTGCATTAGGTGCAGATCTATGCATATATCAGTGGTCACCAGACTTCAATAATTAGTAAGGTCCGAAATGATCAAAACATGGGTGGTATCAGAGTGGCTCTGCCTCGAGAGTATTCTCAATCATTGAAACACTAGGAACATTTTATTTGAGCGTGCTAGTGAAAGCAACAATAGGACATAAAAGCTTCTATCCTTTCTCTTTGTACGGGGACTAATTGGCATTTCTAATGGAATATACAACAACGACGACGACAAACCAAGCCTTATCCCACTGAGTGGGGTCAGCTATATAAATCCTTTCCTCACCATGTGTTAAAGCTTCTGTAAGTGTTAAATGCTGTATATCTTTTCTATCATGTCATGCTCCTCCTAGTTAGTGTCTCTTGATCACACTCCTCATTGAAGCATCCGCAGTTATTCGGTTAACTTGAGCAAATATTATTTCTAACTGGTAGTAAGAAGGCAGCAATGCTAGCATCTCTGGATGAACTGGCAGAGCGGATGCCTTCTCTCCGTGACATTGACCATCCTTGTGCCCAGAAACAAATCTTTGATGCCCGTAGTGCTGTTGAGGTTTGTCAACCTTGAAAAAAATCCTCAATCCTGCAGATTCTTTTTTTGGGTTACAGTGGAATTCATGTGCATCTATACCATATTGTAGAGAACCATGCAGGATCTCATAGAAACCGACAATCATTGTCAGTTATCAGTAAGTAAAATGTTGGATGATTAGGGAAATGTCCTATAGATCTGCATAACAATAACAGAAAGTCTTTGGGTAAAGAATTGGACCACGAGCTTTTGAAGGCAGAACTTTCTGATGGTCCAAGTGTTTGGTTGAGACGGTCTATCAAAGGTAATTGGAGACTTTCATGCTTCCTAAGACCTTGCTTTTGAACTTATAGTCACCCTCGCTCTAGACTTCTATCATATAGAGTAATCCCCCAATTGTTCCTGAAAGAAGTATTCAAAAAGACAAAAACAAGTAACGAGAATTTGATTAGGATTTGCACCTCCTCATTGATACAACATAATAGTTTTTTGCTGGGTCATTCCTTCTTTGATTTGCTGCTGCAGTCAATTCCCGAAGACGATAAGCAGGAACAGTTGCATGCTTCCAGACCTGCGGATTCAGGGCCTGCGGTAGACACGGATGTGGCTCAGTGGAATGTCCTGCAGGCTCAACGACTCCATTCATTATCAAATGTGGAGCCAACTTTAACTCAGAACTGGTTATCAAAGCAGATGCCCGTGTTCAAGAACCCAAAGGCGGAGAAATCGTGGGGGTGGTTCCCAGGCCATCTGTTCTGGAAAATAAGAGCTTGGAGGAGATCAAACAGCTCTACTCCCAACTACCCGAGGCTCTAAGCTTGCTTGCCCTCGCACGGACGGCAGATGGGACCCGTGCTCGGTATTCCGGGTTGTTGGACTTCAAGTCGGCGGAAGATGACTTACCTTTATCCAATGCGCAAATAACAATTAACCCTGGAACGAACGTTGAATTGCGGATGAATCACGAACAAAATTACTTCACATTGGTCTGAATGCAATTACGAGGAAAGCACCCGTTTTCCACAGCGTAAATGCCGATTGTTCTTGTAAAAGTGAAATGGAACGCCTTTGCTCTTTCTCTCAATGGAAATGGGATAAGACAAGGAGAGAATTTTGATCGTACGTTCTACCAACCGTTCCAACGGTTGTAGTCCCGGAGTCTTTTATATGATTTACTCACACCTTTTCAAAATGGTGTCTTTCCATCGTAGCATATCAAGGTGAAACGGTGCGGTCCAATCGCACCCCATCATGGACATACTAGCTAAAGTACAACAACTCCCACTCAGACATGATGGGCTTGATAGCGCTTTATCAAGAATATAAGGCATTCAACATCCATCAACTTTACAAAACAATTCATACTGGCAAGTAAGCTGTGCGACCAGTGAGTACACCTGCACTTAGGAGCTCAAATTATGCACCTGTTAGGGATGACATAATGGCTACAACCCCGAAAAGAAATAAACAATTGATGTCTCACAATGCCCCAGACATATTTTGTTACATCAATCCAAGTATACCTATCCCTTAAAGGCTATACTTGATTATTCTCAAAATACCATGTATTTACAATTATATCTACAACCACATAAGGCGATATAATTGGTCGACTAGTAAATACATGTGATAGATGTAAAACAACAATAGTCTTTCTTCGCACTCATGTCTCTCTCCATTTCAGAACAATTGCTTTCCTAGACATGTCCCATAAAGCCATATCTATTCATGACCGCCGGTAACACGCTAAAGTAGCAACATTGATCTTTCACTTCGAGAACATAATCAGAAGTAACATAGGGCACAGAATGAGGTAAATTATAAATTACCTTAAGGGCTCACACGATGAGTAAATATGGATAATTTTACTCACCTTCCCTTGTTGGTCGTACAATGCACATATAGTATGAATTACATGCTATAGTGGATTTCTCTTTCTATAAGAACATATATCATTTATTAAATATATCTACTATATGGATCTTAGCCTAAACATAGTCACGTGCCTCTCGCGTACTCATGTTCAGCTCAAGTGTTATATCAGCTCACTTTCTATAGCGCCAAATTAAGTACTCGCATTCGGCATTTTACAGGCATACATGATTGCAGGACTATCATGTTCGATCTTATTATAAACAAATCACAAACCTCATCTTGACTCCAATCAAGGTGACATATTTTATGTACCATACTTGCTTTTCAGCATTTATTTGTCTATAATGTCTCATTTTAACGTGCTAACTATAGCACTTGAAGCGATTGCTCGTGTGAGTGAGCCAATCATTGCCTGCTAACATACTTTCCAATAATATATGTGTGCTTGTGCTAGTCTCATAATGGATTTGTACTTCTTGATAAAACATCAAGTCATTAATAAACAAACAAGTACAATACATATGTCCACAAATACATAAAACAATGATCCTCTACAATAACATATATCACATTCTACGCAATCCTAGTGACATCCTATGGGTCAAGAATATGTCTCTAGGAATAGCCTTCGTAAATGGATCAGCAACCATTCTATTGGTTGAAATGTATTGTAGGATCACTTCTTTCTACGCTATAATATCTCTGATGAGGTTGTTCTTTATGTCAATGTGCTTCGTCTTTCTATGATACTTGTGATCTTTCACATAGACAATGGCTGCTTGACTATCACAATAAACTGTCACTGGTCTTAGAACCTTAGTGACAATGGCTAAATTTTCTAAGAAACGTTTTAGCCATACTGCTTCTTGCACTGCGCTAGAACATGCAATAAATTCAGCCTCCATCGTAGACAAGGCCGTGCATGTCTGTTTCTTGCTATTCCAAGAAATTGCACTTCCATTGAGCAAGAACGCATATCCAGAAGTCGATAGTTCATGATGCCTTTCAAGTATCTCAGGATTCCATTCACTACTTTCTAGTATGCTTGACTGGGATTTGATTGATATCGGCTCACCAATCCTACGGCATAACATATGTTGGGTCGAGTACACATCATAGCATCCATCAAACTTCCGACCGCACTAGCGTAAGGAACGGTTTCCATTACTTTAATTTATTCTGGAGTCTTATGACACATTTCAGTACTTAGGCCTTCATCTTGCATGATAGGGGTATCAATGGGATTACAGTGCTGCATATTGAAACATTTAAGAATCTTCATAATATAAGACTCTTGTGATAAAGTAAGGAGTTTCCTTGATTAATCTCTTTCGATCTTAACTCCTAATATATAAGTAGCTTCTCTCATGTCTTTCATTTCAAAATTAGAGGACAACTATTCTTTTATGGTGATAACCAAAATCTTGTCATTTCCAGTCAATAGAATATCGTCCACATAAAGTGATAAAATCACAAATTTATCTTCGAACCGCTTGACATATACACAGTGATCTTTTTCAATTATCGTGAAACCAAAATGTGTTATGGCTCGATAAAAACGAAGATACCACTGTCTAGATGATTGCTTAAGGCCATATATTAAACGATGAAGTTTGCAAACTTTTTGCTCTTGACCTTTAGCTATGAAACCTATTGGTTGGTTCATATAGATTTTCTTATCTAGTTCTCCATTGAGAAATGCCGTATTTACATCCATTTGATGTAATTTAAGGTCCAAATGTGCAACAATGGCTAGGATAAGGTGTATTGAGGCAAACCTTATAACTAGTGAATAGGTTTCCTCATAGTCTATACCCTCTTGTTGAGTATAATCTTTCGCCACAAGACGAGCCTTATACTTTTAAATAGATCCATTCGCCCTTTGCTTAATCTTAAAGACCCATTTGTTTCCAATGGCCTTACGATTGGGTGGTAGATCAACCAAGTCCCAGACTCGATTTGCCCTCATTGACTCCATCTCATCTTCCAAAACTTTTCTCCATTCTTCCTTATCAGAGGATGAGAGAGTCTCTTGAACAGTCTTAGGCCCGGCATTGTCTTTCTGAACAATCATAAATGCTCCCCCTTCAATCTCAAAACAACGATGAGGAATGCTTTTACGATTACTTTTACGTAACTGAATTTCTCTTGAATTCAATTTGCCAGACGATGCAACACTCCCACTAGGTCTTGCATGTTGAGGTAAATCTTCATTTCCCTCTACAACATTAGTGGGTGTGTTATTAGGATATTCCATCTCATATAATTGGAAGTCCTTATCAATTTCACCCCTACTAGGAAAATCGTTCTCCAAGAATGTGACATCTCGTGATTCCATTTCAGTCACACTCCCATCAGCTTGTTCACCTATGAACACATACCCTTTGGAGTGTTCAGAATATCTTATAAAGATACATTTCTTCTCTCTAGAGCCTAATTTACCATATTTATGAGAAGATTCATGAACATAAGCTGCACATCCCCATAGACGTAGAATACTCAAGTTTGGTTTTCTACCAGTCCATAATTCATAAGAGGTGGAGGTGACCGATTTTGAGGGCACTCGGTTAAGTACATAAGCAGCAGTCAATAATGCATCTCCCCAATAGGAGATAGATAAATTTGCTTGCACCATCATAGACCTAACATTTCCAATAGAGTTCTATTCCTTCTCTTAGCTACCCCATTTTGTTATGGAGTACTAGGAATAATCAATTGTCTTACAATTCCATTTTCATCACAAAGAGCCTTGAAATGCTCTGATAGATACTCACGTCCGCGATCGATTCTCAATGCTTTTATTGTTTTGTTCAACTAATTCTCTACTATCGTTATATATCGTCTAAAGCAGTCTAATGCTTCTGACTTATGGGAGATCAGAAAGACATAACCAAAACGCATGAAGTCATCTATAACAGTGATGAAATATGAGGCTCCATGCCTTGCCCTCACATTGAAAGGACCACAAATGTCAGAATGTATGAGTTGCAATGGAAATTCGGCTCTAGTCCCTTTACTGAATGGTTTTCTAGTTGTTTTTCCCGCTAGACAATATTCACATATGGGTAGATCAACATTAGTAAGTGACCCTAAAAGGCATTCTCTAGCTAATCTTTGCATTCTTTGCAACCCAATGTGACCTAATCTAGCATGCCAAGTACTTGCATCAATCTCAACATTACTAGAAGATGCAATTAAAGAAAAACAACCATCAACATTAACATTGTACTGATCATAGTCAATGTCTAATACCATAAAATCATTCGATACGTGACATAAACCATAATAAACTGTTCTATACATAACGTCAACACAATCACTATGAAAATTCAATACATAACTTAGGCTAAGAAGAACAACTACGGAGACCAAGTTTCGTCGAATATTCGGAGCATAGAGGACATCATGTAGGAATAGGTTTCGAGCACCACGTAAAATTAATTTATATGTGCCGATACCCTTCACTTCAACTCTTGAGTTATTCCCAACATATATCCATCTTTTTCCAGTCTGTATCCGACAATATTCCACAAATGCTTCTTGGTCTCTAGTTACGTGGTTTGTTGCTCCCAAGTCTTCAGTCCACATTGGATGAGATTCAGCAAGCATTACAGTGCTAGAAACAAAAGCATTACTTAAAGTAATGGAGTAATAGGGTACCTCTTTCGGCTAAGTACATTCACGAGCAAAGTGACCCATCTTGCCACAATTGTAGCACTTCATCTTGGCCTTGTCCTTCTTCCCACCACGCTTCTTGCGTTGGAAGGTCTTAGCCCTTTTAAGTGCCTGATCAGTCTTCTTCCCTTTGTTGTTGAATTGTGAATTCCTTTTACGCTTGAAGCCCGAAGCTTTGCGCGAACTCGATTCAGCAACATAAGCATGGGTAGAGGATCTCGCAACCTCTAGGCACTCATCCTCTAATTCCAAATGACGCGCTATATCATCAAAAGTGATAATATTCTCATTATGCATCATATTGATCTTCATATGCTCCCAATTGTCAGGAAGAGACTTTATAATAGCTTGAACTTGCTGTTCATCAGTAAGTGAGTGACCTGCCGACTTCAGCTCACGAATCATGTTTGACATCTCCCGAACATGCTGCCTCATCGTTACATTTGGGTGCTTTCGGTATGTGTCAAACTTGATGGTGAGTCTCCTCAGCTTAGTGGAAGATGTACCCCCAAACTTATCTTTCAAGGCAACCCACATTGTCTGAGCTTTATCATAACTTTCAAACTCACACATGAGATCATCTTGCATATAGCTCAGCAACGTGATGCGAGCAATGCTACTTTTCATTTTCCAAGCTTGATAAGTTTCTAGATCTCTCCTGTGTTGAGCTAAAGTTCCATGCTCAGGTTCATCCATGGTGTGATTGAGGGTTTCCAAAACCTCTTACTCCTCAATGATGTATTGAACCTTTCGGTGCCAAATATCATAATTGTCACCGTTTAGCTTCTCACCCATATTGAGGTCAACTACAATGGTCTTGGATGTCAAAGCCATAATCAATTGCTATAACATATTGATATAATAGACGCAAAATCAATACTAGCACCTTTTTTAGAGTAACACACATATTTAATTTGCAGCAAAGACAAACTAAATTAATGATAATTCAACAAAAGACACAGAAACAAAAGTTCACCATGTTCCCAATCAACTTCTATATACGATTGTTCTATTATCATTAATTAGTTTAATTTGCGCAAATTTTAAGTTCTAGGTGAGAACTCATTCGAATTCTACCAACCTTCAAGCTCCTACTAGGAAAAATAATTACATGACCTTATGTAATTTCTACATTTTTCCATTAACATAAAAACATAGCATGATATAAATCAATGTACAAAAAATAATCATGCTGCAACTATAATCAAATCCGCAATTCAACATCTAATGGAAAAACAAGGATTTCCTACCATTGTTCGAATTTTCATGGAACTAGTAAATTGCAAGTATATTAAACTAAATACATGCTATCATCGAACCAAGTTCTACACAACATATATGACACCATTTTCATATAAGCAAGCTATTGTATTTCTAAAACCACAAGAAAATACAAATTAAAAAAAAAAATAAACAGTGCTTTTAAAACCCCAAAATACGCGCACTTAGGGGTTCCCTACACATTTTCATACCTTTAAAAAATTCAACAATAAAAAATAATTATACCACAGTGTAGAGCACATCCATACGAACCCAACGCCTCCGACCACGCTCCAATCGGAGCTTGCACACGCCCACACGTGCTGCCTGAGTGAGCGGTGTGTGTGGCGCACGAGCCAGCGAGCCAACCGGCTCCTGGCCGGTTTGACCGGTCAACAGTCTAGTCGGGTTGGGTCAGCCGGTCGGGTCGCGGGTCAGCCTCGGGTCGGGTCGGGTCGGGTCACCGGCCGATGACCGGCTGGCTAACTGCCGTTGGCGGTGACGTCATCCCAGCGGTTACCGACCGTTGGATGACGTCATCCGTGACGTCAGCATGTGTTGCTTCGCCGACGCGCGCGTGACGCTCACACGTCAGTTTGCCGATCGGCGCATGTTGTGCATGTGCTGGCGTTTCCAGTACGTCAGGCGCGTGAGGCCCATGCGCAGTGGCTTCTGGCCGCGTGTGTAGGCGCGTTCGGCCTCCTTCGATCGCGCTCGAACCACCGTCGGACTCGTCTCGATGAGTACTTTTACCTGTATATTCAAAAGTTGATTTTGGCCGAAAAAATATTTCGAAAAATCGCCAAAACCGTACGAGTGTACACTACCCCGAACCCGTTCCTCGCTTCGATTTGTTTTCGACGATTCATATAGCAATTCTGATTAATAAACATCCAACCAGTGTAGATATCATACTCTTGATCTCGATATCAAAAGGTAAACAAGAAAAATTTGATGAAAAACAAGGTAGAAACCACAACCGGGCTCTGATACCAATGTTGGATTTCAAGTCGGCAGAAGATGACTTACCTTTATCCAATGCGCAAATAACAATTAACCCTGGAATGAACGTTGAATTGCGGATGAATCACGAACAAAATTACTTCATGTTGGTCTGAATGCAATCACGAGGAAAGCACCCGTTTTCCACAGCGTAAATGCCGATTGTTCTTGTAAAAGTGAAATGGAACGCCTTCACTCTTTCTCTCGATGGAAATGGGACAAGACAAAGAGAGAATTTTGATCGTACGTTTTGCCAACCGTTCCAACGGTTGTAATCCCGGAGTCTTTTATATGACTCACTCACACCCTTTGAAAATGGTGTCTTTTCATCGTAGCGTATCAAGGTGAAACGATGCAGTCCAATCACACCCCATCATGGACATACTAGCTAAAGTACAAGACAGGCTGTACAGGACCTTGGCCATGAAGGTGCTGTCGCTTCGGCATCTAGTGTTCGAGTTAGAGAAGGGCGGCGTGTTGAAGGATGTTAGACCTTGAAATCGGTGTTCCCTTGTGTATTCCCACTGGACTCGTTGTCACCGTGGTCTTTTTGTAAGGTTGACGAGAGGAGATTTTTCTTCTGTTCACTCGTCCGTTCTTGGGATAGGTTCTATCAGTTTTTGGTGGGTTTTGAGTGGTGAGCCGAAGTGTGTAAGAAACCGTAGGTATTGTAATTTTCTCTAGGGCTAAGCCGATGGCTTCTTCTATGTAAAGATGAGATTACTATATAGCTCGATTCTTAGGGGATTGGTTGGAGCGATAATTATGCGGCCTAAGCAGCTGTTTCACCCAATGTGCTAAATTCTAATGTCCCATGTCTCATGTCATGAGCATGTGACCTCTGCAAATTGAGAGATCACCTTGAGTGATTTTTCGTTCAGCAATTACATCAAATGGTTATCTTGTGTGGTTATTAAGAAAACAGCTTTTAGGGGCTTGGCCCATGTAGAGCATGTCTTATGGAATATGTGGTTTTTTTCTTGGAGAATTTGGTAGTTGAATGTATCAATACAAGATTCGTTTTCAAATCATAATGGCTGGCAGCAATTGAGGGGAAATTTAATGGTCCCGCAATCGAGGTGAAGGCCATCCACGCCTTACTATTCAAGCTGGATTTGGGGGATTGATCCTGCAAAACATTAGTGGAACCACTAATTGGTATGTTTAATGAGTCAATATACTTCTAGGTTGTGTTTGGCAGTCGAGATAAAATTCGGGATAGGATATGATTTATCCTATCCTATGTTTGGTGCTCACTTAGGGCAGGATAAAGTCTGATATAAGGGGGATATAGGCAGAATAAAATTATCTCATGAGGGAGGTGGGATAAATGTGGATAGGATTTCTAACGTCCATAATAGGAAAGTTATTTTTCTCGAATAACAAACTTATTAAATTAATGAAATTGAAATTATATTTCAATATAAATAATATTTGAATTCTAATTTAAGAAATTAAAAATAAAATAAAATTATTTTTAATTAATCTTATTTTAATTTATCTATTCAACTTTAATTCTATCATATAATAAACATTCAATCTATAAATTAAATATTTATATTTATTATATATTTAGGTATGTTAGTATAGTTTACTATTTGATAAAATTTTATTAAAGAATGATCAAAGGGGAAATTTTTTTAATAATATAAAAATAATATAAAAAAGAGGAAAGTAAAATAAAATAAAAATAATAATAAATTAAGAAATAGTTTTATGAGAGATTTTCATCATCTCCATTTATGAACATTTATGTTCATTTATAATGATATGTCGTTTATATCAAAAAAATGTACATGATATGATGTGAATATATCCGACTTTAATGCTGTGATTCCCTAAACAATGGATAGGATATAAAAAAAATCATAGATTTCATGTTCTATCCTATCCAGTCTTATCCCGATTAGAAATTCGGACGATCAAATGTAGAGTTCTTTAAGTTGGCTATGTTATGTGGATTCTAGATGCTGACAAGAGCTTGCTAAGATGTTGGGGAACCACTAAAAGTGCTTTTCTCAGGATTATCTCTATATTGTTGCCTGTGTCATTTGATGAGCTTATCCACTCCTTCATTTTCTAGAGTTAATTTCTACTTTTAATGTAGACAACTTTTGTCTTTTTGAAGACTAATGAGGACTTGTCGAACCATCAATGAAGCTTGAAGAAATGTTTGGTTGGGGTAGATTCTCGAGCATGGGTGAAGGGCTTTCACTGTCAAGGTCTAGATTGAGTGCAAATTGTAATTCATTATGGTGAAATTTCCAGATAGAAACTTTCTACGAGGAAAATTAACAATCAGCCTATTAATGTTTCCTTGCGTGGGGTTGTGCTCCTTGGCGGTCACATGTAAGTAGAGTCGGTAGTGGCGAGTGCAATTAGAGTTAAGGCAATGGCACGTGGGGGCGGAGGGAGTGGTTCTTATCGGTGCAAAAAGAAGACGTGCCACGATTATATAAGTATCTAACTCTAGACGATGATGCTTCATATTGGGAGGCTGAAATTGATAATCGCATTATGATAATATCCGTGTGATACATATGGATCTTTAGAACTAATTCTGATGTAGGGTTTGAAGGAGAATCGCGGGATTTTGATTGTAGGGTGATTCTTATTTGATTATTTCAAATTTATATTTTCACATGATGAAATTTTCTTTCTACTTGCAAAGAGCTCTTTTCTATGAGGAAACACAAGTTTGTCAATTTGTGAAATGAGCCAGCCACAAGCCAAATAGAAAAAAATTATGTATCTTTTAATTGACATCGGAAGAGCTATCTCCTGTCGCGAGAAATGTGTTCTTTGTAAAATGACGTGAATACTTGCGGGGAGGACAAAACATCTTCTAACTTTTCTTTTACAGCAAAATATCAAACAATTATATTGAGTTACTTTTGGACGCCACATTTTAAATCTTGTGGTTCCTTGAATTTTTGACCCATTTCAATTTTGGTTGGTTTTAGCGTGGGTACATTTTCCAAAGATTATGTATATAAGACCGAAACAGAGTAAAGGTAGAAAAGCACAATGGGTAATTCTAGATAGGGCAACGTGAATAAATTACCAAGAACTTTATATTGTTTAAATCGATTTTTACTTTTAGAATCTTTAGAGTGTGCTCAACATAATAGCGTGCTCAACATCACAATATTATGGTACATTCCTATTGTCAGGGTGGGAGTATTGTTAATGTCCTGTAATTATGTTAGGGACAAGAAAATATAGACATAAAATTTGCTAGACGTTGGCAATATTATCTTGTGATTATTGCTGGAATAATGTTCCTTTCCATGTTTGCAAAATCTTTTTGTAAATATGAAATTGGGGCAACTATGCTAATCTTGAGAGTACTATCGAAGTGATTTGCTTTTTCATGTTTACTTTTGCTGTTTGTGCATAAGGTTTAAGGGGTCCCCATTGGTAGTCCTATATGACTAGTGAGCTTCGTTTGGCAAGGTGTTGCATTTCAATATGCTCTTCCAAAGAATCTTGGGCCTCGAGGACCCTTGTGCTAACGCTGAGGTCCCAAAAGCCTTGAACCAAATCTAACATTTTTAAAGTCCCTTAGATTTTTTTCCCTCCAACTTTACCCTCACTTATACTTTTGTATACTTATTTTGCTCTCATCCTATTGTTCATCATCTCTCTTTGAACCAAACGGTCCTATTGTTCATCATCTCTCTTTGAACCGAACAGACTCATCATCACCCCAATTTTGGTCTATGCAAACCCAAAGTCGATGGTCGTCAAGGGTCGACTATCGCAAGTCTATTGAGCGAGATCTGGAGAGTCAAAGGTTGCACGAGGCTCACCTACCCTCGACCTATAATCTTTTACACTTCTTTTCATTAAGCATTTCTCCAGTTATTTCACAAATCATCAATTCACAACCTTCGGTAATAAATGCTCTATCCAAATTTATGCAATGAATATGCTCCATATCTCTTTTTTCATATAAATATGATGCCATGCTATGCATTTCATAACTAATAGTGGATATTTCCATCAAAGAAAAAAACTAATCTGTCACTGTCTAAAGACAAAAAAGGAACTTACTAATTCAAAGAAAATATGAGCAGCACTTACGTTTGATTGTAATACCAACAATAAAAGCTACTTCGAGCTAACAAACTCAACAACAAGGCTCAATTTAAACAACACAGTTTTCACAGTTGGAGAGACCTACGAAGCATCATTATTGACACGAAATAATCACTGGTCCATTGCGGACTCTTTATTAAAGGATGGGCATGCTCTTTTTCTGAGGATATATTAAGGAAGAAAAGCTAACAATTTCGACTTTCCACCCTTGGACTAACAGAAACAAAATCACTATTATACTCAACAATCCGAATTGAATTAGAGATCGGCTGCCCACAACAAAGCATTTTTGTGAAACCTCCCGTTCCACGGATAACGCACACTGCTGACGACACACAAGATGGCTGCATGGAACAAAAGTGGACCTCCCCCTCCTCATTAGACAAATTACTAGTAAATGTCCATCTGGTACATCTCCCAATCATCCACTGCGTTTGTGTTGGGCTGGTAGACTGCAGCATGGCTCTGCTGCTGCTACTCCTGCTCATCCAGTCTGCGCTGCCTCCACTTTTTCCATCTGTTCATTTTATGAGGAAAGAAGATTCAGCGTAAGCCTAGTAAAGTCAAAGATTACAATGTCTTGAATTCAACATGATACATAATATAGATACAAGTTTAGCAAATCCAAGGATACCAATTGACACCTTTCCAAGATAAATACTAATCCAGAAGAGTATCTTTGTCTGCAGGCAAGATCAATGACCATATGATCTTCTGTCATCTCGGTACTGGAAAATGTCATATCAGTCGATTCGATAATAGATGAGTACTATCAAAAAAAGGCTGCTAGCCCATGATCTAAGTTATAGACCCTAAAGCATAATCATGTCAACTATCCTATAATGAAATATGAGTCACGTGAAGCAGACTGTTTGTTTACAGATCAACACATAGATGAATGACAAGCATCAAAGGGAGATGAGCCACAATATCTTTTGGCAGGTAGGGGGGAAATAGTAAAATAATAGGACGTTGTGTAGATCACCCAAAAATTCATGAAATCACACAACAGGGGAACTCTTGGTGTCATGCGAAATGCAAAAACGGACTTCCAAATAGGCAATTCACTACATATTCACATCCTGCTATAAACCATGATCAAGATTAGAATGAATAAATTTGTACACATGTCGATTTATAGTAAAATAATATAGTGTACATGGGCAATAAGTCCACAAATGGAAAAAGAATCTCCTCAAGCAAGCATCAAGACTAATCCAATGTCCATCCATCACCATTAAAATGTAGATGGGAGGAAAACTCATAGAAAATAAGGAAAATCTTGACATGAACTGATCTCTGGAATTCATTTTGAAAAAGCAAAGGTCAACAGCATGGAAACAGTTTCCTAATGAAAGAATTTTCTTCCCTCATCAAGCAGTCCAACCTTAAAAAATAGAGGAACAAGCGCATCAAATCAGATACTTGTATCAAAGTAAATGCATGATTACAAAATTAAAGGAATCACAAGGTCTAGATAATCAGAAAAATCTCAAGGGGCAAGAAACATTGCAGTAAACCATATGCATTAAGTTTACATGTCGCAGACTTAAGGGGTGTTCATGACCAATAAGTGCCTAAAGGCATGTGTAAAGAGAAGCATTAATCGGCTGCAGTTGGTGACATAATGAGGTAAGAGGTAGATGATGCCTTGAACCATCCATGTTCACAACGACATAATCCACTGCTAGTTACCGACTGCCATCAATGACTACAAAAGGAACCTGCAGTCATACTAACAGATGTAAGCAAGTCCACCAACTAAAGTGTAAGCTAATAATTAACTGCTCTCTTCTGACACATCAAATCAAAGTTTCTTGTCGTTCATAGTTATGACCATCAAGATTCGGAAAAAGCGTTACAGAAAGTAATTTATAAAGACAATCTCAATAGGATGATAGTATAAAAACTTTTCTCGAGGAACCTTCAGTTCTGTCAGCCAACAAAAGAGGAATCTTTAACTTCAGAAATCTCAAATTTCCAACACACAATGTGTGTAAAGAAGAATAATAATTGAATTCTCAAGACTGAAAAGCGAAGCCTAGTAAAGTTGTCTCATATCTCTCAATATCTTTAGATTCGCCAACTCTACTTCTATTTATATGTGAGGAAAGCAATATACTCCCTTCTACCATGATAGAACACATCAACCTTAACTTGCTATCAAGAAACTCAGTTCTTCTAAAAGAATGGAACTCTCCCAGACATTTAATTTGGATAAAGTAAAGACTCTATCATGCACCATCCGGTGTTCAGGACACGAACACCATGCAACACCAATTTTGACATGTCTACCATCGCAATTATATGTACAGTCTCCCAGACATTTCTAGTGTCAAAGGCAAAAACAAAATGTGATATTACATCTTAAAACCATAAGGAGGCACATGGTTCCCAGCTGAAGACAAACATTATGTAATGTAATCCCACTCAAAGAACGAGTAACATAAGCTTTAACAGTAGCTTTCCAGTGAAATATAGCTTAAAAATAAGAACCAACTTCTGGAACAAATCTACTTACCATTCTTAGTGATGGGGATTTTTGTTCCTGCAAGGAACTGATAAGATAGCCCCTAGATCTGAAGTCCATCCGAAAAATCCCTTTGACTCATTGTGTATGCACTTCATAATGAAAACAGAAGATCAAGCTTATCCAAGGATCATGCAAGACTGAGGTAAACAGGAACGAATCCATTTCAGAAAAGCCATGATTGACAAAAGTAATTATAACTTCTAATGCATGAACTGCAATTTGCTCCATTATGCAGATTTCGCAAAACTAAGAGCGACCAACCTGTCCGATCATTGATGTTATAGTTTTCCAAAGAAAGAAGAAGTACAAAAGAGAAATTACAGCAAAGTCGCAGTGAGATCCATAGGGTAGATAACATGATATGTGGACCCACTCAATTGGAACTCACAATTAGGCGAGAGAAAAGTATAGGCACCCGATGCACGTAAAAGCCCCTCATATATGAGAGGACACCTAATAGCAGGGAGACCTCGAATCCTAGATTTCTTTCTCTACTTTCTAAACATTGATCTTCTCCTTGGTTCAAAAACTTTCTTCTTGCTTATTCTCAAGGTACGTAGACCAAATCAACATTGTGATCGTGTCTTTCCAAACTGGACTAGTATATCCTTCTTAAGGCCCAATGGCACTAGTGCATCCATCTCCACCGCCATTTAATTTCCCAAATAAGAATATCTCAAGAAGAAAGACGAAAGTGGCGCATCTATCCTACTGCAACAAGTTACTCTGTTAGACTTCTTTTTATTTATTTGTATATATATTTATATATATATATATATATATATATATTATTTCCTCCTTCCATCAAGACCAAAATTACACTAGGTACACTATGACAAAACACATCGCACCTACATAAGAAGAATTGAAGTAACACAACTATACCAGCAAATGCACTTACACCAGATAATGCAGCTAAGTCATCAATACAGCCTGCCAACGTATCATAAAATCCTCCATTGTCTCGACAACCACTTATATTGAGACCAACCATTCAAAAAAGAAGCTGTAACGAGACTAATTACATTGAATTCACAAGGGCTCCTTGATAGTTTAACAACCAAATTCGTTGGCAATACAAGACATGACTTGGTACGAACAAGCAACTCCAGTGTTGTACACCATAACCAAACATTGTTGAAATATGTTATCCCTTTTGAAAGACCAATGTCAACGATTATAGGAGCCTAAATGGCTCTCTCTTTCTTGAAGCAGAAAGCTGTCCGTGATTTCGAACACTCGTTTAGGCAAAGCTTCTGCAAAAAACTATGAAGAATCAAATTGTCTCTAAATTTGTCATTAGTAGGACTCAAACCTGTGAATATCTCCAATAACAGAATGCCGAAACTATGGATATCCCCTTCTCTTGAAATTTTGCATCCCATCGCATATTCTGCCACACATTTTGATTACAGTCCAAATCAAATCAAATCATAGTGTAATGTGTGTAAGACTATAAGAGTTGTCATGAGAGAGAGAGAGAGAGAGAGAGAGAGAGAGAGAGAGAGAGAGAGAGAGAGAGAGAGAGAGAGAGAACCTGGTGGAGCATAACCCAATGTCCCTCTAAGACCCATTGAGCTCATCTGATTATCTACAGTATCAAGGGATGATTCATGAAGGAATTTCACCAATCCAAAGTCGCCAACATGTGCGACCATCTTAGCATCTAAGAGGATATTGCTTGGCTTTAAATCACAATGAACGATGGGAATGTGGCACTAGTGATGAAGATAATCTAGTGTAGAAGCAACATCGATTGCAATATTTATCCTCCATATGAAATTCAACTTTTTCGGAAGCATATTCCCATGAGATGATGTTGCGTATGAGTGTAGCCACTGAGCTTCCATTGTCCATGAATTCGTAGACTAGGGCCTTAAAATCATTTCCTTGGTAATCCCTACTAGAGCAAACTGTAAGTATCTTCAAAAGATTTCGATGTTTGATGTTCTTTAATGCCTCACACTCAACTATAAAGCTATTTAGAGCACCACGACGGACTAAATGAAGCACCTTCACGGCAACAACCATTCCATTGTCCTTGAGTATCCCCCTATAAATAGAACCAAAGCCTCTAACACCGATCAAATTTGCCGAAGAAAAACCTTCAGTTGCTTTTAAGAGTATCTCATAAGATACATTATAATGTGAATCATCCATTGAACTTGAAACTGGTTCATTTACTTTCTTCTTCACCCAACAAAGATATATAAAAGCTGCAATAAGAGCCATTCCAACAACTCCAGAAATGATAGAAGCGACAACTATCACTACATTGATCTTTCTACTTTTGTGGCTTTTGGAAATGCAGTTGGGGAGATGAAATTCTGGCAATCCGCTGCAGAGCTCATTATTCCCAACAATGGAAGTACTGGTAGCATTCTTAAAGACTCCTTCACATGGTAGCATACCTTCAAACTTATTGTATGACAAATTCAGATGTTTTAAGGATCGAAATATTGTTAAGAATTCTGGAATTTGACCTGACAAATTGTTGCGTGAAAGATCTAGTTCTTCGATGCTTGCTAACGATTTGATTGATTGTGGAATCGACCCGTGGAAGAAGTTGCTTTCCATCCTCAATGATGCCAACGAAGTGCAATCACCTAAACTATTTGGGATTTCACCTACCAACAAATTGTCAGATATGTCCAACGCGGTCAAAGCTCTCAAGTTGCCAACTTCTGTGGGTAGAATCCTAGTCAGATCGTTATGAGACAAACACAAAAGGATGGCTAATGATGAGAGACCGACAATATATGGGGGTATGGCACCACTAAGATTATTATGAGATATATCAAGTCCATTAAGAGACTAGTAGTTTGATAGATGTGAAGGAATTTGCCCATGGAAGTTGTTCCTACTAAGATCTAATTTTATCATCTTGGTTATATTTCCCAATGAAGATGAGATAGTCCCTCTGAGGTTGTTATGACTCAATTGCAACATCTTTAGATTTTGTAGATTCCCCAAATTTGAGGGGATAACACCTAAAAGTTGGTTGAAATTCAAAAATAATACCTCAAGTTGACCAGATTCCCAATTTCTTCTGGAATCTCACCGGATATTTGATTCATGGTTGTAACAAATATTTTCAAAGTGGTGGATAAATTACCTAGGCAATTAAGTAACACCCCACCAAACTTGTTCAAGCCAAAATTCACTTCCTCTAATTTGGTGTTGTTAGTTAATGAGCAAAGGAAGCTCAAGTCTTCAGGTTTTCCACTTCCAACCTGATTTTCAAACATTTGAAGCCAACTAAGCTTATACAAATTTCCCAATGATGGTAATTTCCAAGAAAATCCGTTAATACCAATGTGAAGCCAACTTAGTTTTGTGCAATTCGATATTGAGGGAGGAATCGACCCCTCAAGTTGGTTGTCAGGAACATCAAAAATTTCGAATTTTGGGAGTTTGAGGCCCATACCTATTGGAAAAGTCCCCTGTATCTGGTTCATTCCAACCCAAAATTGAATTAGTGAAGAGAGGTTGAATAAGGAAGGTGGAATTGTACCTGACAATCTGTTAAATGCAAGGCCAATGTATTGCAAGTTTGTTAGGTGGCCTAGAACTTGGGGAATCCTCCCGCCCAGGTTGTTATATGTTAAAGAAAGTATCTCCAGGGAAGATAAATTGCCAATGAAGGAAGGCAAGTTCCCGGTTAAATTATTAAGATGCAAACTGAATTCCCGGAGCTTCGTTAATGAACTGAGCTTTCTAGGAATTTCTCCAGTTAGCTCATTACACCCAACCTTGAGTGCAAACAAGTCCAAGCAACCTGATATGTTTTTGGGAATTTCACCAACCAATGAATTGTTGTGTAGTAGTAAAATACGAAGGCAGCGCAACTGGCCGATTTGCGGAAGGATTGCATGATCGAGACTGTTGTTTTGGAGCTACATTACCTTCAAGAAGCTAAGATTCCCAATATGAGGAGAGATTGATAGAGTCCTTGTGATCGTAAGTCCAGGACCGTGACCCTCCTGTGTCTCTGGCCGCATGTAATGCCATACCATTGGCAAAACTCGATGCTATTGTTCCATGAGTTGAGCACACAAAAAGGATCTCTGGTTATACCTGCCTTAAATGCGAGAAGTGTGAGTTTATTTGTTTCATTGGCAGTGGAAGAGACTTGGTTAAAGCAAAGTGCAAGAGCAATACACAGAAGCACGGGGTATGATGAAAACTCTACAAAACTAATGCCCACGAGTTTCATGACTCGAAGCCCCAGAAAACGGGTAAATTTGAGAAACAAAGGGCGGGATGAGTGTTACTGGAAACTTTGAAGAGCTTTACAAGAGTGGGGTGTTGATTTTGAAGCATTATTCTTATCCTTTTATAGGATGGTGTTGATTCTTCTTTTATTTTTTTTCGGGACACCTTTTAGAAGCGTTTTTCTTCTTTTTTCTTTTGGACTTAGTAGCCATTGAAGCACTTTTCTTCTTTTGACAGTTTTTTCTGCCTTTGGAGAAGAGTTTGTTTGGCCATCTATGCGTATCGTGGGGGCTGGAGTGAATGGACGAAGGGAGTGAAAACTCACTTTAGTTGGAGGACATGGACATGGCAATTAGAGGCAACTGAATCGAAGGGGAGAAATGGATTGGGAGTTTCAGGGCCATATTCTTTTTTCTGATATGTGATGAGTTAGCTTTTTGCTTGGCTTGGTTTTCTCTTTGAGAATGAAGACTCTGTAAGATGATCTTGAAAATGTAAATTCTTTGTATATGAGAATGAAAATTCTTCCCATTGAAATGGCACTAGAGGCACATTTTTTTTCCTTTTTATTTAAATAATTTTAATGTTAGCTACTCACTTTGAAATCTAAACTCACTTCATCCATGCTCATTTGTCCTTTAGGAAGAAAGTAGTAAGTACAGTTAACAAATTTTGCCCATCTAATACTTTTGGATGTAATTGGTTTCAATATAATTGCTGGAAATGAATATTTGTTGTTACGGTCAGTGGATTTTTATAATTATAGTATAATTTCGCATAATTTTTGGGAGCAAAATGTTACTCTGTCAAGACATTGCATTCATATAATTTTCTCTCTCGGATGCAAATGTTGTTCCTAGTCGCTTTAATCCTCAACCATCAATATCAATGTATTAAGGGAAAACGAAAATAAAGGTGTAGGAACAAACTCAATTTAATTGTAAATTAGAGGGTGCTTATGTAATCTACAATATTCTATGAAAGATGACCTTACTGTAAGGACACTAGTGATGAGATGGCACTACTCCATAACATCAACGACATTAGATCCAAACGTGAAAATTAAAACTTAACTGGATGTTAAAATAAGAAATATGTTTGTCCCTTTTGTCCATATAAGCAATTTTATCCACCTCTATTATCTTATTATGATCAACATTGACTTGTTCTTTTCAAATTACTCTTAGTTGTTTGTCACCCATCTACTTATTAATTTGTCCTAAATAGGTAGCACGTGAGAAAGCCGATATGCATTGATTGAAAACTACAAAATTATGGCATTGTAGTATTTGTCATTCTTAATTGTTAATTTCATTTTTCACTTGTTGAAATGAGTAAAACGACATTATATCTAGGCGAGAAAATCAACTTAAACACGGAATATACATAGCTCAGCCTTAATCTTCACTTTCATCACATTCCAGGGAAAAAGTAACGAAAATTCAGTTATTTAGCAAGTACCAACAAAAACGTATTATGCACTAATGAGCCATGTGGATCTCCCAACAATCAGGGGCCAAGCCCTATTTTAATAAGGATTTTGTCTATAGGACACTCTTAAACACCTCATAAATATAAGTTTGTCATTTTTAGTATAAGTATCTTAAAGCACTCGTGAACAAAACCATTTTGATAACAGTCATTTTCTTTTCGGATAATCATAATGGCGACATTATATATTCAACAAAAAAAGTTAAATGATAAAATTGTTTCCCTTCATCCAGGGACAATGAATCGAGAAATTTAATATGTTTGTAATTGGGACTTTTACTGTCAACGATTTTTGAGGGAGGTGTAGACTTCTTCTGGCTATAAAATACTACAAGCATCTATATTCTGAGCCATGGAAAAATCCTAGCTAGCATTTTCCCTCTAATATTCATTAAGCATTCAGTAATTATATTTATTGGCAAAACTCTATTTAATGCACATATTATAGAATTGATTATTTTTCATACTATAATGATTAATAATTAAGTGATGCAATAACACAAAATACTTATATGTAATCATATATTACACCATATTCTCTATGTAATGAGCCAAATGAAATTTCACTAATGATCATTTGTCTTGTGGCAACATAGACATATGTGTCACACCCCATGATGCAACCACATGAATTCATGCTCAACCGTTGATGCATAGAAATCACACTTTTTTTTTTTTTTTCTAAAAGATTTTAGAGTTTCTATTATTAGTTAACATAAAAAGTTATGTAAGTACTTATTATTTAATATGTATAATTAGTTTATAATGACCTCTTTATGTATGACATAAATAAGCGAGAGAATTTTTATATATATTGCAAATCGTTTTCAAAACGTGTAAGGAAGAGACTTCATATACATATAACATTTAGTCAGCAAAACTACTGCTTGCCAAGTTCAAGACCCCAAACAGAAGTGGTTAGATATGATTATGAATGGAAAGTAAGGATAGACAGGAGATTGGAATATTAGCTTTGCAAACTGTGAATAAACTTATTAAGAAGGTTCCGATTTTTTAGATGATCTCTTGAAGGGCTTTTCTTCCATTCCTTTTTTTTTTTTTTTTTTTTTGGCAGACAAGTCACAACAATAAGTATCATTCATTCAGTGAACGAGAAACTATCAACCATCGATGGAGTCTCAAATGGTCACGACTTTGATACTTCCAAATGACAAGTAAAAATTATGCTCTGAATTGCAGTCAAGCCATGTGCAGAAATTAACTCTTGCATGAGATATGTTTTGCCATGATCAATGGCTATGATTGTGCAAGATTCATCATGGGCCATGATCAGTATAAGCATGTCCATTAATTTCGGGTGGAAATTTACGAGAAGCCCGTTGTTTGGGATGTTGATTTCTAAGTCAATTAGTGCTTTGTCCATGCCACTACTTTGATACTCCATAAAATAAAGTGGAGTCTCAAATGGTCACGACTTTGATACCCCCAAATGACAAGTAAAAATTAGGCTCCGAATTATAGTCAAGTCGTGTGCAAAAATTAACTCTTCCATGAGATATGTTTTGCCATGATCAATGGCTATGATTGTGCATGATTCATCATGGGCCATGATCTGTAAAAGCATGTCCCTTAATTTTGGGTGGAAATTTTAGAGAAGCCTGGCTATCGAGATGTTTATTTCTAAGTCAATCATTGATTTGCCCACACCACTACTTTAGTACTCCATAAATTAAAGTGGAGTCTCAAATGGTCATTAACTTTGATACTCCCCAATGACAAGTAAAAATTACGCTCGGAATTGCAACCAAGTCTTCTACAAAAATTAACTCTTGCATGAGATAAGTTTTGCCATGATCAATGGCTATGATTGTGTGTGATTCATCATGGGCCATGATTAGTATAAGTATGTGCCTTAATTTGAGGTGGAAATTTGAGAGAAGTTTGTCTGGTAGGACATTTATTTCCAAGTCAATCCGTGCTTTGCCCACACCTCTACTTTAGTACTCCATAAAATATAGTGGAGTCTCAAATGGTCACAATTTTGATACTCCCAAATGACAAGTAAGAATTATGCTCCAAATTACAGACAAGTCGTGTGCAAAAATTAACTCTTCCATGAGATGTATTTTGCCAATAAAACTCCCTGCTCCATTGATAGCACACAAAAGAAAGAAAAGAAAAATGGGAGAATAAGAGTTAAAGGTATAATCCTTGTATTGAAAAGTTGTTCCTTAGTAGTCCATTCATGCTACAATCTCCAGTACCAAGAGAAAATTATCCAAAAAGTCCTAAATCTATTGCACTTTTGCCAATTTAGTCTAAACCTTTCATTTTTGTTAATTGAATCCTCAAGCATTTCAATATATTGCCTGTTGAGTTCATTTGACTAATTTTGAACGGAAATCATTAGCGTAGATGCGAACGTTCTACATAACAAAGCGAGCGCCGATGTAAACAATTTTTAACAATATTTAAATATTTTTCTAGTATTTTTCTATTTATTTTTCTTTTCTCTTATTTCTTTTTTTTTTTTTTCTTTTTTCCCCTTTTTCCCTCCACCAGCCATCGTCGAACCTCAGTGTTGGCCAGCGGGAGGTCACTGCCCTTGCCAACCATAAACGTTTTTTTGTCTCATAAAAAAACCCTCATTTTTAAGTCTCATCTCAATTTTACCATAATTTTTTTTTTTTGTTCTGGGAAAACTCCCAATTTTAGGTGTTGTCCCAATTTTATTGTCCAATCCCAATTTTACCCAAAAAATTTTATAGTCTTATAAAAAATCACAACTTTTGCTTGAGTCACAAATTTGCCCGCATTAACCTCATCCAAAATTTCTCATTGACAATTGAGAAATGGAAAACTTCCAAGAACGAGTTGTTTGAGCGTTCTAAGCATGAGCTCTCCGATTACAAGAGTTGGGACATTCACAATCATGAGATATCGACGTGTACAAAATCCCTAAGGGAGATTTTGATGGCTGGTTAATGAAGAGCAAATTTGTGAGACTCAAGTAAAAGTTAGTGATTTCATGAGACAAAAAAATTATAGTGAAATCGAAATGATACTTAAAGCTAATTTCTTTTATGAAACAAAATAATTTTAGGATAAAATTGAGATTGGATCTAAAATTGAGAGTTTTTTATAATATAAAAAATGTTTAGAATAGAATTAAGACTGGGTTAAAGTTTTTTACGAGACAAGAGAATTTTAGGATAGAACTGACACATAGCCTAAAGTTAGAGGTTTTTTATGAGACCTCCAGTGCCTCGGCCTCTCCCTCTTCATCTTCGGCTTCTTCCCCACCAAGCCGGCTCTCTCTGGCGTCAGGTGCGTTCCTATACACCGAAAATTTGCCAGTAATTGCTATGCGCTCGGCTCGAGGTTGAAGATGATCCGAATGTGTCGACCCATTTTGCAATTTCTGAACTTTTTTCTGTTTTGCCTTCTGGCTCTCGCCGTCACCGTCGTTAGTGGACCGGAGGGCTTCCGTGCACCGTGGCCCAACGGCGTTGGAAATGATTCGGCAGTGGCATTGCCTCCTGAAGAGCTCAAGCGGTTGTATCAGGTTTGGTGTTTGTTTACCCCTGTTTTGAGATGGTGAATTGCGAGTCCTCCGCTTAAGGGCGGCTGGATTTTCTTGATTTTGATGATGCATTTGCTATTTTAGGAATTATCTGAGATCAGCCCTCCATTCGATCGGCTAATTCTAATGGTATGTGATCTTTCTCAAGCTTGAGATATGTGCTGATTGAAGATGCTCTTGGCATCGGGTTCTTTATTTTGCATAATGAATGCAACTCGATAGTAAGTACTAGCTGCCCACTGCAACCATGTCAATTTAGGTTGTTGATGGTCTTTCGGCAGAATTTGTGCTCAGAAGGGACAACAAGCCTCCCAGAGAGGCTTTTGTTGAAGCTATGCCTTATACACAGTCGTTATTAGCAAATGGATTTGTAGTTGGGTACCATGCAAAGGCTGCACCTCTTACTGTTAAAATGTCGCGCTTGAAGGTTGTTACTTTCCACTTCTATGTTTTAGGTTGATGTTTCCTCTTCTTATTAACGCTCTAAGTTTCTGTGGTTCCAGGCTATGGTTTCTAGGGCAATTGGAGGATTTCTGGACGCGGCATTCAACTTTAATACACAAGCTTTGCAAGATGATAACATTATCGACAGGTCAAGTTGGATTGTCATACTTATTATATAAAATGATCTTGTGGATCTGTACACATTGTGAAATTTGGTGGATCATTTCAACTGTTGCGAATGGTTAAACTATTAAACGATGACATGGTTTAATATATAAATGTTGTTGCAGTCCCACCCATGCATAGGTCGGGTTTTGCCGTTAGATCTAAGAATGGAGATATATAATTGGGAATTTATTACCCTCTACTTTGATACCTTGTAAAATTTTGTGGGAGTATTGCCAACTATTGTAAAAGTTTAAGCTATTAGATGACGGCAAGTTTTACTATTTAGAATTTATAACACACATCACTTGTATACTTCTTGTATGGTAGGTCAATTCTTTCGGACTGGTAGGAAGATGGTCAAGCATGGTGATGACACATGGCTTAAGTTATTTCCAGGATCATTTATTAGGCACGATGGAGTGAGTAGTTTTTTTGTGAGTGGTTTTTACCGACAAGTGTTCTTCATATGGTTCTGGGTATATGTTCTTCGGGTTAATTTGAATGGTGTCTTCTGCCATTCAATTGGAGTGTTATTTGATTATAGGTTAAAGATACTGTTCAAGTAGATCAAAATGTTTTTCTTTTGATACAGTGCTATAGTAGTGAACAGTAGCTGTTACACTACTGCTACGGTAGTGATTAGTGACTACTACTATATTGCAATGGCCAATTATACAAGCACGCTTTTTACAACATAGAATCAATAAAGACTAATCATTTAGCTTCATGTGTGATCTTCAATCAAATCCTCGGGCATGGAGCCACTGGTCTTCATCAGAGCTGTTAGAATTATATCCAATTTTCTTTAATTGGTACGTTTGATGAGTCAATATACTTCTAGTTCTTTAAGTTGGCTATGTTTTGTGGATTCTAGATGCTGATGAGAGCTTGCTAAGATGTTAGTGGAACCACTAAAAGTGCTTTTCTCCGGATTATCTCCATATTGTTACCTGTGTCATTTGATGAGCTTATCCACTCCTTCATTTTTTAGAGTTAATTTCTGCTTTTAATCTAGACAACTTTTGTCTTTTTGAAGACTAATGAGGACTTGTCGAACCATCAGTGAAGCTTGAAGAAATGTTTGGTTGGGGTAGATTCTCGAGCAGGAGTGACGGGCTTTCACTGTGGAGGCCTAGATTAAGTGCAAGTTGTAATTCATTATGGTGAAATTTGCATATAGTAACTTTCTACGAGGAAAATTAACATTCAACCTGTTAATAATTCTTCGCATGGGGTTGTGTTCCTTGGCGGTCACATGTAAGCGGAGTCGGCAATGGCGAGTGCAATCAGAGTTAAGGTAGTGGCACGTGGGGGTGGAGGGAGTGGTTCTTAACTATGCAAAAAAGGAGATGTGCCGCGACTATATAAGTATCTAACTCTAGACATGATGCTTCGTACTAGGAGACTGAAATTGATAATTGGGTGATGATAAAATCCGTGTGATACATATGGATATTTAGAACTGATTCTGATGTAGGGTTTGGAGGAGAATGGCGGGATTTTGATTATAGGGTGATTCTTATCTGATTATTTTGAATTGATATTTTCACATGAGAAATTTTCTTTCTACTTGCAAAGAGCTCTTTTCTATGAGGAAACACAAGTTTGTCAATTTGTGAATTGAGCCAGCCACATGCCAAATGGAAAAATTACGTATTTTTGAATTGACATTGGGAGAGCTATCTCCTGTCGCGAGAAATGTGTTCTTTGTAAAATGGTGTGGATACTTGCGGGAAGGACAAAACATCTTCAAACTTTTCTTTGACAGCAAAATATCAAACAATTATATTGTGTTATTTTTTAACGATGCCACATTTTAAATCCTGTGGTTCCTTGAATTTTTAACCCATTTCAATTTTGTTTGGTTTTAGCATGGGTACATTTTCCAAAGATTACGTATATAAGACCGAAATAGAGTAAAGGTAGAAAAGCACAATGGGTAATTGTACATAGGGCAACATGAATAAATTAGCTAGAACTTTATATTATTTAAATCGATTTTTACTTTTGGGATCTTTACAGCGCTCAACATCACAATATTATGGTACATTCCTATTGTCAGGGTGGAAGTATTGTTAATGTCTTGTAATTATGTTAGGGACGAGAAAATATAGATATAAAATTTGCCAGACATTGGCTATATTATCTTGTGATTACTGTTGCAATAATTTTCCTTTCCATGTCAGTGAAATCTTTTTGTAAATATGAAATTGGGGCAACTATGCTAATCTTGAGAGTACTATCGAAGTGATTTGTTTTTTCATGTTTACTTTTGCTGTTTGTGCATAACGTTTAAGGGGTCCCCATTGGTAGTCCTATATAACTAGTGAGCTATAACTAGTGAGCTTCGTTGGGCAAGGTGGTGCGTTTCAATATTCTCTTCCAAAGAATCTCAGGCCTGGAGGACCCTTGTGCCAACGCTAAGGTCCCAAAAGCCTTGAACCAAATTTAACATTTTTAAAGTCCTTAGCTTAATGATTTTTTTTCCTCCAACTTTACCCTCGCTTATACTTTTGTATACTTATTTTGCTCTCATCCTATTGTTCATCATACCTCTTTGAACCAAACACACTCATCATCACCCCAATTTCGGTCGATGCAAACCCAAAGTTGATGGTCGTCAAGGATTGACTATCGTAAGTCTATTGAGCGAGATCTGGAGAGTCAAAGGTTGCACGAGGCTCACCTACCCTCAACCTGTAATCTTTTACACTTCTTTTCATCAAGCATTTCTTAAGTTATTTCACAATTAATCAATTCACAAACTTGGGTAATAAATGATCCATCCAAATTTATGCAATGAATATGCTCCATATCTCTTTTTTCCTTTTTATAAATATGATGCCTTGCTATGCATTTCATAACTAATAGTGGATATTTCAACCAAAGAAAAAAACTAATTTGTCACTGTCTAAAGACAAAAAAGGAACTTACAAATTCAAAGAAAAGATAGCAGCACTCACGTTTAATTGTAATACCAACAATAAAAGCTACTTCGAGCTGACAAACTCAAAAAACAAGGCTCAATTTCCCAAACAACAAAGTTTTCACAGTTGGAGAGACCTATGAAGCATTGTTATTGACACAAAATAATAACTGGTCCATTGTGGACTCTCCATTAAAGGATGGGCATGCTTTTTTTTCTGAGGATATATTAAGGAAGAAAAGCTAACAATTTCGACTTTCCACCCTCAGACTAACAGAAACAAAATCACTATCATACTCAAGAATTCAGACTGAATTAGAGATCGGTTGCCTACAACAAAGCAATTTGGTGAAACCTCCCGTTCCACGGATAATGCACACCGCTAACGACCCACCAGATGGCCACATGGAACAAAAGTGGATCTCCCTCTCCTCATTAGACAAATTACAAGAAAATGTCCATCTGGTACATCTCCCAATCATCCACTGCGTTTGTGTTGGGCTGGTAGACCGTAGCATGGCTCTGCTGCTGCTGCTCCTACTCATCCCGTCTGCGCTGCCTCCACTTTTTCCTTCTGTTTCATTTTATGAGGAAAGAAGATTCAGCATAAGCCTAGTAAAGTCAAAGATTATAATGTCTTGAATTCAACAGCATATAGAATATGGTTACAAGTTTAGCAAATCCAAGGATACCAATTGACACCTTTCCAAGATAAATACTAATCCAGAAGAGTATCTTTGTTCGGCAGGCAAGATCAATGAGAATCGGATCTTCTGTCATCTCGGTACTGGAAAATGTCATATCAGTCGATTCGATAATAGACGAGTACTGTCAAAGAAGGGCTGCCTGCCCAAGATCTAAGTAGTAGACCCTAAAGCATAATCATGTCAACTATCCTAGAATGAAATATGAGATGGTTGATTCTTAACAACTTGAGTCACGTGAAGTAGACTGTTTGTTTACAGATCATCATATAGACAAATGGCAAACATCGAAGGGAGAGGAGCCACAATATCTTTTGACAGGTAGCAGGACAAATACTAAAATAATAGGAGGTTGTGCAGATCACCCAAAATTCATGAAATCACACAACGGGGGAACTCTCCGTGTCATGCGAAATGCAAAAACAGACTTCCAAATAGGCAATTCACTACATATTCACATCCTGATATAAACCATGATCAAGATTAGAGTGAATAAATTTGTACACATGTCAATTTATAGTAAAATAATATAGTGTACATGGGCAATAAGTCCACAAATGGAAAAAGAATCTCCTCAAGCAAGCATCAAGACTAATCCAATGTCCATCCATCACCATTAAAATGTAGACGAGAGGAAAACTCACAGAAAATAAGGAAAATCTTGGCATGAACTGATCTTTGGAATTCATTTTGAAAAAGCCAAGGTCAATAGCACGGACACAGTTTCCTAATGAAAGAATTTTCTTCCCTCATCAAGCAGTCCAACCTTCAAAAATAGAGGAACAAGAGCATCAAATTGGATATCAAAGTAAACGCATCATTACAAAATTAAAGGAATCGTAAGGTCTAGATAATCAAAAAAATCTCAAGGGGCAAGAAACACTGCAGTTAACCATATGCATTAAGTTTACATGTCACAGACTTACAGGGGTGTTCATGACCAATAAGTTTGTAAAGGCATGTGTAAGGAGAAGCATTAATTGGCTGTAGTTGGTGACATAATGGGGTAAGAGGTAGACGATGCTTTGAACCATCCATGTTCACAACGACATAATCCACTGCTGGCCACTGACTGCCAGTAATTACTACAAAATGAACCTGTGGTCATACTAACAGATGTAAGCAAGTCCGACAACTAAAGCATAAGCTAATAATTGATTGCTCTTTTCTGACACATCAAATCAAAGTTTCTTGTCGTGCATAGTTATGACCATCAAGATTTGGGAAAAAAATGTTATGGAAAGTAATTTATAAAGACAATCTCAATAAGATGATCGTATAAAAACTTTTCTCAAGGAACCATCAGTTCTGTCAGCCAACAAAAGAGGAATCTTTGACTTCAGAAATCTCAAATTTCCAACACACAATGTGTGTAAAGAAGAATAATAATTGAATTCTTAAGACTGAAAAGTGAAGCCTTGTAAAGTTGTCTCATATCTCTCAATATCTTTAGATTCGCCAACTCTACTTCTATTAATATGTGAGGAAAGCAGTAGACTCCCTTCTACCATAATAGAACACATCAACCTTAACCTGTTATCAAGAAACTCAGTTCTTCTGAAAGAATGGAACTCTCCCGGACTTTTAATTTGGATAAAGTACAGACTCTATCATGCACCATCCAGTGTTCAGGACACGAACACCGTGTGATGTCCCATGGCAACACCAATTTTGACATGTCTACCATCACAATTAGGTGAGAGAAAAGTATAGGCACCCGATGCATGTAAAAGCCCCTCATATATGAGAGGACACCAAACACCAGGGAGACCCCGAATCCTAGATTTCTTTCTCTACTTTAACATTGATCTTCACCTTGGTTCAAACACTTTCTTCTTGCTTATTCTCTAGGTATGTAGACCAAATCAACATTGTGATCATGTCTTTCCAAACCGGACTAGTACATCCTTCTTAAGGCCCAAAGGCACTAGTGCATCCATCTCCAGCGCCATTTAATTTCCCAAATAAGAATATCTCAAGAAGAAAGATGAAAGTGGCGCATCTATCCTACTGCAACAAGTTACTCTGTTAGACTTCTTCTTATATATATATATATTTCCTCCTTCCATCAAGACCAAAATTACACTAGGTACACTATGACAAAACACATCGCACCTGCATAAGAAGGAATTCATGTGCTAAACCAACAGTATTTGCTACAAGCTAGAAAACTCTTGACTTTCAAAGTATCAGGTTTACTTCATATCACAAAAGAAGAATTGAAGTAACACAACTATACCAGCAAATGCACTTATACCAGATGATGTGGTTAAGTCATAAATGCAGCCTGCCTACGAATCATAAAATCCTCCATTGTCTCAATAGGCACTTATATTGAGACCAACCATTCAAAAAAGAAGCAGTAACGAGACTAATTACACAAAATTGACAAGGGCTCCTTGATACTTCAACAATCAAATTCGTTGGCAATACAAGACACAAATTACTTACATTGATGCAAAGCACACAAACATAACATCCGAACACGAGACATACATGTAGCCCATGTAAACACCAAGTGAACACATAATTATAGTAAGTCAATCATCACACGCAACTGAAAGTATATCAAATTACGTAGCATACTTGAGTAAAACCAATCCATAGCATTGCGTGTACACTTACTTACAATTTTGAGTCCTTTGTACAATCACCGCTCCATCGCAGAGAGCGGAGGAGTTGGACTGAACTTGACGATTGTGTGGGATGGCCATGTCAGCAAGGGTCAGGCCGAGGACGACGCCGTCAAATAGGAGTTAAGGCGGTGGTGGCGTGGGGGCGGATGGAGTGGCTCTCGATGGTGACGGTTCACAATAGGGAGACTGAAACCGATAATTGGGCTGATGGGCCGATCCTAGGCTAAGCCCAATTTCAGACAATTCTTCGCGTTAGAAGAGTTGCGTCCTGTACAATAGCTATTTAAGCTATCGGGGGTTCATCTTGTTCATGAATACCCCATGCAAAGAGTCTCTTCCTAATCCGGTGCAACTGATTTGCAGCTTCATTGATGCTCATCCGTATTCCTGGCATTTGGTACGAACAAGCAACTCCAGTGTTATACGCCATAACCAAACATTCTTGAAATATATTATCCCTTTCGGAAGACCAATGTCGACGACTATAGGAGCCTAAATGGCTCTCTCTTTCTTGAAGCAAAAAGCTGTCTGTGATTTCTAACACTTGTTCAGGCAAAGCTTGTGCAACAAAACTATGAATAGTCAAATTGTCTCTGAATTTGTCATCAGTGGGACTCAAACCTGTGAATATCTCCAATAACAGAATGCCAAAACTATAGACATCTCCTTCTCTTGAAACTTTGCATCTCGTTGCATATTCTGCCACACATTTTGATCACAATCCAAATCAAATTAAATCAGAGTGTAATGTGTGTAAGACTATAAGATTTGTCATGAGAGAGAGAGAGAGAGAGAGAGAGAGAGAGAGAGAGAGAGAGAGAGAGGAGAGAGAGAGAGAGGGAGAGAACCTGGTGGAGCATAACCCAGTGTCCCTCTAAGACCCATTGAGCTCATTTGATTATCTACAGTATCAAGGGATGATTCATGAAGGAATTTCACCAATCCAAAGTCGCCAACATGTGCGACCATCTCAGCATCTAAAAGGATATTGCTTGGCTTTAAATCACAATGAATGATTGGAATATGGCATTGGTGATGAAGATAATCTAGTGCAGAAGCAACATCGATTGCAATATTTATCCTCCATATGAAATTCAACTTTTTCGGAAGCATACTCCCATGAGATGATGTTACGTATGAGTGTAGCCACTGTTCCAAGCTTCCATTGTCCATGAATTCGTAGACTAGGGCCTTAAAATCATTTCCTTGGTAATCACTACTAGAGCAAACCGTAATTATCTTCAAGAGATTTCGATGTTTGATGTTCTTTAATGCCTCACACTCAACTATAAAGCTATTCAGAGCACCACGACGAACTAAATGAAGCACCTTCACGGCAACAACCGTTCCATCATCCTTGAGTATCCCCCTATAAACAGAACCAAAGCCTCCAACACCGATCAAATTTGTCGAAGAAAAACCTTCGGTTGCTTTTAAGAGTGTCCCGTAAGATACATTCAAATGTGAATCATCTCTTGAACTTGAAACTGGTTCATTTACTTTCTTCTTCACCCAACAAAGATATATAAAATCCACAACAAAAGCCATTCCAACAACTCCAGAAATGATAGAAGCGACAACTATCACTATATTAATCTTTATGCTTTTGTGGCTTTTGGAAATGCAGTTGGGGAGATGAAATTCTGGTAATCCGCCGCAGAGCTGATTGTTCCCCACAATGGAAGTATTGGTAGGATTCTTAAAGACTCCTTCACATGGTAGCATCCCTTCAAACTTATTGTATGACAAATTTAGACGTTCTAAGGATCGAAATACTGCTAAGAATTCTGGAATCTGACCTGACAAATTGTTGCGTGAAAGATCTAGTTCTTCGATGCCTCCTAACGATTTGATTGATTGTGGAATCGACCCGTGGAAAAAGTTGCCTTCCATCCTCAATGATGCCAACGAAGTGCAATCACCTAAACTATTTGGGATTTCACCTACCAACAAATTGTCAGATATGTCCAATGCGGTCAAAGCTCTCAAGTTGCCAACTTCTGTGGGTAGAATCCCAGTCAGATAGTTATGAGACAAATACAAAAGGATGGCTAATGATGAGAGACCAATAAGATGTGGGGGTATGGCACCACTAAGATTATTATGAGATAGATCAAGACCATCAAGAGACTGGCAGTTTGATAGATGTGAAGGAATTTGCCCATGAAAGTTGTTCTCACTAAGATCTAACCATAAAACCTTGGTTAGATTTCCCAATGAAGATGGGATAGTCCCTCTGAAGTTGTTATCCCTCAACTGCAATATCTTTAGATTTTGTAGATTCCCCAAAGTTATGGGGATAAAACCTGAAAGTTGGTTGAAATTCAGAAATAATACCTCCAAGTTGACAAGATTCCCAATTTCTTCTAGAATCTCACCGGATATTTGATTCATGGTTGTAACAAATGTTTGCAAAGTGGTGGATAAATTACCTAGGCAATTAGGTAACACCCCGCCAAACTTGTTCCGACCGATATTCACTGTCTTTAATTTGGTGATGTTAGTTAATGAGCAAAGGAAGCTCAAGTCTTCAGGTTTTCCACTTCCAACCTGATTTTTATATATTGAAAGCAAACTAAGCTTATACAAATTTCCCAATGATGGTAATTTCCCAGAAAATCCATTAGTATTAATGCAAAGCAAACTTAGTTTTGTGCAATTCGATATCGAGGGAGGAATCGGCCCCTCAAGTTGGTTGTCACCAACATTAAAAACTTCGAGTTTTGGGAGTTTGAGGCCCATACCTGTTGGAAGAGTCCCCTGTATCTGGTTGAATCCAACCCAAAATTGAATTAGTGAAGAGACGTTGAATAAGGAAGGTGGAATTGTACCCGACAATCTGTTCACCTCAAGGTTAATGTATTGCAAATTTGTTAGGTGGCCTAGAACTTGGGGAATGCTCCCGCCCAAGTTGTTATATTTTAAAGAAAGCATCTCCAGGGAAGATAAATTGCCAATGAAGGAGGGCAAGTTCCCAATTAAATTATTATCATGCAAACCAAATTCTCGGAGCTTCACCAATGAACTGAGCTTCCTAGGAATTTCTCCAGTTAGCTCATTACACCCAACCCAGAGTGTGAACAAGTCCAAGCAACCTGATATGTTCTTGGGAATTTCACCAATCAATGAATTGTTGTGTAGTAGTAAGATACGAAGGCGGCGCAACTGGCCGATTTGCGAAGGGATTGCATGATCGAGACTGTTGTTTTGGAGCCGCATTTTCTTCAAGAAGCTAAGATTCCCAATATAAGGAGAGATTGATCCGGAGAGTCCTTGTGATTGTAAGTCCAGGACCGTGACCCTCTTGTGTCTCCGGCCGCATGTAACGCCATACCACTGGCAAAACTCAATGCTATTGTTCCATGAGTTGAGCACGCAAAAAGGATCTCTGGTTATACCAGCCTTAAATGCGAGAAGTGCCAGTTTATCTGTTTCATTGGTTGTGGAAGAGACTTGGTTAAAGCAAAGTGCAAGACCAAAACAGAGAAGCACGGGGCATGATGGATACTTTGCAAAACTAATGCCCGCGGGTTTCATGACTCGAAGCCCCAGAAAGCGGGTAAATTTGAGAAACAAATGGCAGGATGAGTGCTACTGGAAACTTTGAAGAGCTTTACAGAGTGGGGTGTCGATTTTGAAGCGTTATTCTTATCCTTTTATAGGAAGGTGTCGATTCTTCTTTAATTTTTTAGCTTTTATTAGCGTTTTTCTTCTTTTTTGTTTTTGACTCAGTAGCCATTGAAGCGCTTTTCTTCTTTTTGATGAATTTTTTTGCCTTTGGAGAAGAGTTTGCTTGGTCATTTATGCGTATCGTGGGGGCTAAAGTGAATGGAAAAAGGGAATGAAAACTCACTTTAGTTGGAGGGCATGGACGTGGCAATTAGAGGCAACTTAAAGGAAGGGGGGAAATGGACTGGGAGTTTCAAGGGCATATTCTTTTTTTTGATATGTGACGAGTCAGCTTTTTGCTTGGCTTGGTTTTCTCTTTGAGAATGAAGACTCTGCAAGATGATCTTGAAAATGTAAATTCTTTGTATAGGGGAATGAAAATTCTTCCCATTAAAATGGCATTAGAGGCACATTTTTTTCCTTTTTATTTTAAATAATTTTAATGTTAGCTACTCACTTTGAAATCTAAATTCACTTCATCCATGTTCATTTATCCTTTAGGAAGAAAGTAGTAAGTACAGTTATTGAATTTTACCCATCTAATATTTTCGGATGTAATTGGTTTCCATATAATTGCTGGAAATGAATATTTGTTGTTTTGGTCAATGGATTTTTATTATTATAGTATAATTTCGCATAATTTTTGGGAGCAAAATGTTACTCTCTCAAGACATTGCATTCATATAATTTTCTCTCTCGCATGCAAATGTTGTTCCTAGTCGCTTTAATCCTCATCCATCAATATCAATGTATTAAGGGAAAACGAAAATAAAGGTGTAGGGACAAACTCAATTTAATTGTAAATTAGAGGGTGCATATGTAATCTACAACATTCTATGAAAGATGACCTTACTGTAAGGACACTAGTGATGAGATGGCACTACTCCATAACATCAATGACATTAGATCCAAATGCGAAAAAAAAACTTAACTAGATGTTAAAATAAGAAATTATGTAAGTACTTATCATTTAATATGTATACTTAATTTATAATGACCTCTTTATGTATGACATAGATAAGCGAGAGAATTTATATATATTGCAAGTCTTTTTCAAAATGTGTAAGAAAGAGACTTGATATACATATAACATTTAGTCAGCAAAACTACCACTTGCCAGGTTCAAGACCCCAAGTAGAAGTGGGTAGACATGATTATGAATGGAAAGTAAGGATAGACAAGTGACTGGAATATTAGCTTTGCAAACCGTGAAGAAACTTATTAAGAAGTTTCCCATTTTTTAGACGATCTTTTGAAGGGCTTTTGTTCCATTCCTTTTTTTTTTTTGGTAGACAAGTCACAACAATAAGTATCATCCATTCAGTGAACGAGAAACTATGAACCATCAATGGAGTCTCAAATAATCACGACTTTGATACTCCCAAATGACAAGTAAAAATTACGCTCCGAATTGTAGTCAAGGCAGTGTGCAAAAATTAACTCTTCCATGAGATATGTTTTGCCATGATCTTTATGTAATGAGCCAAGTGAAATTTCACTAATGATCATATGTTTTGTGGCAACACGGACATATGTGTCACACCACATGACGCAACCACTTGAATTCTTGCTCAATTGCTGATGCATAGAAATCACACTTTTTTTTTCTAAAATATTTTAGAGTTTCTATTATTAGTTAACATAAAAAATTATGTAAGTACTTATTATTTAATATGTATAATTAATTTATAATGACCTCTTTATGTATGACATAGATAAGCGAGAGAATTTATATATATTGCAAATCTTTTTCAAAACGTGTAAGGAAGAGACTTCATATACATATAACATTTAGTCAGCAAAACTACCACTTGCCGAGTTCAAGACCCCAAGCAGAAGTGGGTAGACATGATTATGAATGGAAAGTAAGGATAGACAGGAGACTGGAATATTAGCTTTGCAAACTGTGAAGAAACTTATTAAGAAGGTTCCGATTTTTTAGACAATCTCTTAAAGGGCTTTTCTTCTGAAGCCTTTTTTTTTTTTTGGTAGACAAGTCAAAACAATAAGTATCATTCATTCAGTCAACAAGAAATTATCAACCATCGATGGAGTCTCAAATGGTCACGACCTTGATACTTCCAAATGACAAGTCAAAATTATGCTCCGAATTGGAGTCAAGCCATGTGCAAAAAATAAACTCTTGCAAGAGATATGTTTTGGCATGATCAATGGCTATGATTCTGCATGATTCATCGTGGGCCATGATCAGTATAAGCATGTCCCTTAATTTGGGGTGGAAATTTGCGAGAAGCCTGGTTGTTGGGGCGTTGATTTCTAAGCCAATTAGTGCTTTGTCCATGCCACTACTTTGACACTCCATAAAATAAAGTGGAGTCTAAAATGGTCATGACTTTGATACTCCCAAATGACAAGTATAAATTACGCTCCAAATTGCAGTCAAGTCAATGTGCAAAATTTAACTCTTCTAGGAGATATGTTTTCCCATGATCTTTATGTAATGAGCCAAATGAAATTTCACTACTGATCATTTGTTTTGTGGCAACATGGACATATGTGTCACACCACATGACGCAACCACCTGAATTCTTGCTCAATTGCTAATGCATAGAAATCACACTTAAAAAAAAAAAAAAAGATTTTAGAGTTTCTATTATTAGTTAACATAAAAAATTATGTAAATACTTATTATTTAATATGTACAATTAATTTATAATGACCAATTTATGTATGACATAGATAAGCGAGAGAATTTATATATATTGCAAATCTTTTTCAAAACATGTAAGGAAGAGACTTCATATACATATAACATTTAGTCAGCAAAACTACCGCTTGCCAGGTTCAAGAACCCAAGCAGAATTGGGTAGACATGATTATGAATGGAAAGTAAGGATAGACAGGAGATTGGAATATTAGCTTTGCAAACTGTGAAGAAACTTATTAAGAAGGTTTCGATTTTTTAGACGATCTCTTGAAGGGCTTTTGTTCCATTCCTTTTTTTTTTTTTTTGGTAGACAAGTCAAAACAATAAGTATCATTCATTCAGTGAACGAGAAACTATCAACCGTTGATGGAGTCTCAAATGGTCACGACTTTGATACTTCCAAATGACAGTAAAAATAATGATCCGAATTGCAGTCAAGCCATGTGCAAAAATTAACTCTTGCATGAGATATGTTTTGCCATGATCAATGGCTATAATTATGCATGATTCATCATGGGCCATGATCAGTATAAGCATGTCCCTTAATTTGGGGTGGAAATTTGCGAGAAGCCCGGTTGTCAAGGCATTGATTTCTAAGTCAATTCATGCTTTGGCCATGCCACTACTTTGATACTTCATAAAACAAAGTGGAGTCTCAAATGGTTACGACTTTCATGCTCCGAAATGACAAGTAAATATTACGTTCCGAATTGCAATCAAGTTAGTGTACAAAAATTAACTTTTCCATGAGATATGTTTTGCCATGATCAATGACTATGATTGTGCATGATTTATCATGGGCCTTGATTCGTATAAGCATGTCCCTTAATTTGGGGTGGAAATTTGCGAGAAGCCTGGTTGTTGGGGCATTGATTTCTAAGCCAATTAGTGCTTTGTCCATGCCACTACTTTGACACTCCATAAAATAAAGTGGAGTCTAAAATGGTCATGACTTTGATACTCCCAAATGACAAGTATAAATTACGCTCCGAATTGCAGTCAAGTCAATGTGCAAAATTTAACTCTTCTAGGAGATATGTTCTCCCATGATCTTTATGTAATGAGCCAAATGAAATTTCACTACTGATCATTTGTTTTGTGGCAACACGGACATATGTGTCACACCACATGACGCAACCACCTGAATTCTTGCTCAATTGCTAATGCAAAGAAATCACACTTTAAAAAAAAAAAGATTTTAGAGTTTCTATTATTAGTTAACATAAAAAATTATGTAAATACTTATTATTTAATATGTACAATTAATTTATAATGACCAATTTATGTATGACATAGATAAGCGAGAGAATTTATATATATTGCAAATCTTTTTCAAAACATGTAAGGAAGAGACTTCATATACATATAACATTTAGTCAACAAAACTATCGCTTGCCAGGTTCAAGAACCCAAGCAGAATTGGGTAGACATGATTATGAATGGAAAGTAAGGATAGACAGGAGATTGGAATATTAGCTTTGCAAACTGTGAAGAAACTTATTAAGAAGGTTTCGATTTTTTAGACGATTTCTTGAAGGGCTTTTGTTCCATTCCTTTTTTTTTTTTGGTAGACAAGTCAAAACAATAAGTATCATTCATTCAGTGAACGAGAAACTATCAACCGTTGATGGAGTCTCAAATGGTCACGACTTTGATACTTCCAAATGACAAGTAAAAATAATGATCCGAATTGCAGTCAAGCCATGTGCAAAAATTAACTCTTGCATGAGATATGTTTTGCCATGATCAATGGCTATAATTATGCATGATTCATCATGGGCCATGATCAGTATAAGCATGTCCCTTAATTTGGGGTGGAAATTTGCGAGAAGCCCGGTTGTCAAGGCATTGATTTCTAAGTCAATTCATGCTTTGGCCATGCCACTACTTTGATACTTCATAAAACAAAGTGGAGTCTCAAATGGTTACGACTTTCATGCTCCGAAATGACAAATAAATATTACGTTCCGAATTGCAATCAAGTTAGTGTACAAAAATTAACTCTTCCATGAGATATGTTTTGCCATGATCAGTGACTATGATTGTGCATGATTTATCATGGGCCTTGATTCGTATAAGTATGTCCCTTAATTTTGGGTGGAAATTTGAGAGAAGCCTGGTAGATGTTTATTTCTAAGTCAAGTAGGATGTGTTTGGTAATATTTCTGTTCCGAGGAACAATTTTTGAAGATATATATATATATATATATATATATATATTTATTTGTTTATGTTCCCGAGAACAATTTCTAAGTATAAGATTGCGCTTGATAAAATTGTATAATTTTGTTGTTTCTTTTAGTTTTTTTAATATTTTTATTATATTTTCCTTCTTTCTTCATTCTTTTTCTTTTCTCTCCTTCTTCCTTTTTGTGGCCGGTCGCTAGTGATTAGCGATCGGCTGGGCGAGGTTCGGCAAGCTCGCCGGAGCCTCACCTAACCACCGGTGAGGTTGAGCCTCGCATGGGCTTGGCGAGCTCAAGGCCGACCTTGCGCCGGCCGGCGAGGCTCGACCTCGCTTGGGCTAGGCGAGGTCGGCCTCGCCCAAGCCCAGCCACGGCGAGGCTCGAGTAGACAAGCCTCGACCTGACGCAGCATCTCTAGGGGCCGGCGACCCTCCGGCAAGGTCGCCAGCCCTCGTCTGGCCGGTCGCCGACGCCGTCCATGGCCAAGGCCGGCGATTGGTCAAAAGAAAAAAGAAAAAGAAGAAAAGAAAGAGGAGAAGAAAAGAGAAGAGAGAGAAAAATTGTTTCTCGAGATTGTTCCCGGGAACAAAAAGTAACTTTTTTCTACTTCTTGTTTCTATTCCGAATCTGTTCCCGAGAACCAAAATAATAGATTTTTTGTTCCTGAGAACAAGTTTTTTTTTACCAAACACGTTTTCGTTATCTTTTTGTTCCTAGAACAAAAGAACAAAAATTTTTGTTCCGGGGAATAGAAACATTTTTTACCAAACAGGGCCTTAGTAGTTTGCCCACACCACTACTTTAGTACTCCATAAAATAAAGTGGAGTCTTAAATGGTCATAACTTTGATACTCCCCAATGACAAGTAAAAATTACGCTCCAAATTGCAATCAAGTCTTCTACAAAAATTAACTCTTGCATGAGATAAGTTTTGTCATGACCAATGGCTATGATTGTGTGTGATTCATCATGGGCGATGATCAATATAAGCATGTCCCTAAATTTCAGGTGGAAATTTGAGAAAAGTTTGGTTGTTAGGATATTTATTTCCAAGTCAATCAGTGCTTTGCCCACACCACTACTTTAGTACTCCATAAAATAAAGTTGAGTCTCAAATGGTCACAACTTTGATACTCCCAAATGACAAGTAATAATTATGCTCCAAATTATAGCTAAGTCATGGGCAAAAATTAACTCTTGCATGAGATATATTTTGCCAATAAAACTCCCTGCTCCATTGATAGGAACAAAAGAAAGAAAAGAAAAATGGGAGAATAAGAGGCAAAGGCAGAATTCTTGTATTGAAAAGTTGTTCCTTAGTAGTCCATTCATGCTACAATCTCTAGTACTAGGAGAAAATTATCCAAAAAGTGCTAAACCTATTACATTTTTGCCAATTTAGTCTAAACCTTTCATTTTTGTCAATTGAATCCTCAAGCATTTCAATATATTACCAATTGAGTTCGTTTGGTTAATTTTGAACGGAAATTGCTAGCGTAGACGTCGACATTCTACATAACACGGCCGGCGCTGATGTGGATAACTTTTAACAATATTTTAATATTTTTCGAGTATTTATCTATTTATTTTTTTCTTTTTTCCTTTTCTCTTATTTCATTTTTTTTCTTTTTTTTTTTCCTTTTTCCCTCCACTAGCCATTGTCAAGCCTCAATGTTGGCCAGCGGAGGTCACCGCCCCTGCTGACCATAAACTTTTTTTTCTTTCATAAAAAACCCTCAATTTTAAGTCTCGTCTCAATTTTACTATAAACTTTTTTTTTTGTTCTGAGAAAAACCCTCAATTTTAGATATTGTTCAAATTTTATTGTCCAATACCAATTTTACCCAAAAAATTTTATAGTCTTATAAAAAATCACAACTTTTGCTTGAGTCACAAATTTGCTCACATTAACCTCATCCAAAATTTCTCATTGACAATTGAGAAATGGAAAACTTCCAAGAATGAGTTGTTTGAGCATTCTAAGCATGAGCTCTCCAATTATAAGAGTTGGAACATTCCCAATCATGAGACATCGATGAGTACAAAATCCCTAAGGGGGATATTGACGGCTAATTAATGAAGAACAGATTTATGAGACTCAAGTAAAAGTTAGTGATCTTATGAGACAAAAAAATTGTAGTGAAATTGAAACGACACTTAAAGTTAATTTTTTTATGAAACAAAATAATTTTAGGACAAAATTGACATTGGATCTAAAGTTGAGAGTTTTTTATTGTGCAAAAAATGTTTAGGATAGAATTAAGACTGGACTTAAAGTTAAAGCTTTTTATGAGACAAAAGAATTTTAGGATAGAATTGAGACATAACCTAAAGTTAGAAGTTTTTTATGAGACAAAAAGTAGAATTTGGAGGAGAATTAAAATTAGAGGTTTTTTTGGTTATATTTTATGCCCATATAAGGCTTTTTTTCTTTATAATGATAAACGAATCAAATTAAAGGTCCTTCTTAAACTCAAGAGAAAATAAATTTAATGATAAATATATTCCTAAACTCTCACAGCGGAGGAGGATTGGTAGATTGTTACATCAACATGACAAAGTCAGTAAAACAAAAAACAAAAAACTCATCGAGAAATATGAATTCTTTCCCCTTTTCTCTTCTCTCGAGCTAGCGGCCACTAGAGTGCTTCAAGAACTTGCTAATGAACGGTGGTGGTCGGACGGGACTTAGGCGGTGTAGGCTTTAGGCGATCCGTCTGAAAAGTACAGCCAAAAACTCGTTGCAAAAACAAACACGAAATGGAAGACCGAAGAGGACGTTCCCAGAAGCAAACAACGCATTTGTCAGCACGAATGTCCCCTTCTTCGATTACGTGCTCCAGATTCGCCATAATCGCCGCAGCTGCAGTTCTCCTCCAGTCCCTCGGCCTCTCCCTCTTCATCTTCGGCTTCTTCCCCACCAAGCCGGCTCTCTCTGGCGTCAGGTGCGTTCTTATACACCGAAAATTCGCCAGTAATTGCTACGCGCTCGGTTTGAGGTTGAAGATGATCCGGATGCGTTGACCCATTTTGCAATTTCTGAACTTTTTCTGTTTTGCCTTCTGGGTCTCGCCGTCGCCGTCGTCAGTGGACCGGAGAGCTTCCGTGCGCCGTGGCCCAACGGCGTTGGAAATGATTCGGCGGCGGCATTGCCTCTTGAAGAGCTCAAGCGGTTGTATCAGGTTCGGTATTTGCGAGTCCTCTGCTTGGGGGCGGCTGGATTTTCTTGATTTTGATGATGCATCTGCTATTTTAGGAATTATCTGAGATCATCCCTCCGTTCGATCGGCTAATTCTAATGCTATGTAATCTTGCTCGTGCTTGAGATATGTGCCGATTGAAGATGCTCTTGGCACCAGCTCTTTATTTTGCATTATGAATGTAACTCGATAGTAAGTACTAGCTGCCCACTGCACCCATGTCAGTTTAGGTTGTTGATGGTCTTCCAGCAGAATTTGCGCTTGGAAGGGACAATAAGCCTCTGAAAGAGGCTTCTGTCAAAGCCATGCCTTATACTCAGTCGTTACTAGCAAGTGGATTTGCAGTTGGATACCATGCAAAGGCTGCACCTCTTACTGTTACAATGATTTGTATGATAAAGAGAAAGAATTACAAGATGTTAAACAAGAGGTTTTGGGGCTAAAACAAGCGCTGAAAGATGCAAATGATCAATGTGTCCACCTTTTCAATGAAGTTCATAAGGCATGGAAGGTCTCCTATACTCTGCAGTCAGATTTGAAGGTGCGCAACTTCATAGTGGCATTTCTCCAAGTTTTGCGTGGAACTTGTATGATGATCAATTACTTCGGTTGGTAGTTATGTCATTTGCACTCCTGATTAATGCTGGCTTCTCTGAGGAAAAATGTGTCCCAGATTTATTTGAGCAACCTCTTTGAACAAATGACTTTGTTTGGGGCAAGATTTCCATGTAGTTTTCCTCCAAATGACCGCCTTTTCCCAAGCAAATTAAATACTATTCTCCAAAGAAAACTATTTCTTGTATCATTAGTTCAATGGATGCTAATGGTTGATAGACACATTGTTCTCTATCTACATCTTTTATCCTCTGTGAAATACATTTTTAATGATGGATTCCCATGCAGTGTTGCATTTGGTTTTTAGTGAGTGTTGTAGTGTGAAATTTTTATCAAATTTGTAGTTATGATGAAGTTTCTGGGAAATATTTAATGATGTTAACACCCATAATTAACTTCTTCCTTGTCTGTAGTATGTGCATAAGCAGTTCAATATAAATCGAGGAAAATGTTGTGTTTTAATTTCGAAATGATTTCCATCTGTGGTTTTCATTAGGATTATTTACTGAAATCATAACTTTTTCCGATGCAGTCTGAGAACATAATGCTGGCAGATAAGCATAAGATTGAGAAGGAGCAGAATGTGCAGCTCAGAAATCAACTTGCTCAACTGGCACAGCTGGAGCAGGCTCAAAAGCTGCAGATACAGCAGTAAGATTCAACTATTCAGTCTTTGCAAGTTCGTCTTATTTGAAACTTAATGCTTTTCAGCCTGTGCTTTATCCATCTATTTCACCACTAAGTTGATCATATGCTATGCCATTCTTTTATGGATCTTGGATTCTTGGAATTTGACTCTTTGAACTCTTGAAACATGCTTTTTATGGTTATAGTTGCTCCTGGAAAGTTTTGATGATGGTCCTATTTGTGTGAAATAAACCACCAAGTATTACTAAAAAAAGTTGATGTAATTTTAGTTTGTACATGATGGGAGACAATTGATATGGCTCCAAAGTTTTGTTGAAGTACAGAGATGTTGGTGTCTGCATGCGGTCCTTGTGTGCCTTTAAGTATGAGCATATGCTTGTGTGCCTGTGCTTTCTCATTGGTGTATGTGTCCATGGGTTTGCAAATGCCTTCTCAACATCCACAAAACTGCATGGGGGCGTTCATATGTACCTCAATTTGGTACACATAGTTCTGCTGCAATAACATATAATGGGAATGCATTAGACAATTCGTATCTGTTAAGTATGCTGATTGCTTTTCATTCTTATGTCATGATCTGTACGCCCTACCTGTGTTTCAGGTTATCTGGTCACTTAGTTACTGATTTAACAAGGCATAGTGCAGTCAAGTCATTTGGAAGCTAGTCTTTGCATCTCCTTGTCCTGCCATGAATTGTTTTCCCTCCTTTTCGGTTTAATTAGTATGTGACTTCACTTAGATGTAGAAATATATGCATGCGATAAAGAAATATGCGCATGGTGCAAGTCTCGTCTGTGATAATGCTTTAGGTTTATGGTCATGCGATACTAGAAAGTCAGATATGTGATATGACATCTTCTGCTTCTAGCTTCAAATGCAACTCTGTAATGAAGTTTTTCTCTTGCCCTTATTTTCATAATGCAGGCCAAGATTAGAAGTCTTGAGCATGAGCTTAATGAAGCCCTTCATTCAAGTGAAACTAAGTCAAAATCAGATGTAGATTCAGGCCTTGAAGTACAATCACTTCCCAAAGCTATTAGTGATACAATGGATTCTTCCATAGTGATCAAGAAACTTGAAGAAGAGCTAAAAAAACGCGATGCCTTAATTGAGGTATGTTCATTCACATGGGTATTTTGTTGTATGATCAATTCTATATACCTTGCTGCTTGTTTCCCCCTTCTCCAAATACTCGTTCTCCTTCCCTCGAGTGCACATGAGAAAATAGAAAAATCCGCAGTCTCTTTTCCGCTCTTAGGTGTTACTTTCTTTTGATGCAAGTAACAATTACTAGAGTCGGTGCGTCTATAGCCTAATTGCTTTATGCTGATCCTGTAATTCTTTCAATTATTTTCCATGAGAAAATTATCCCACCAGAAAAGGATATGTTTGGTATTTTGCCTTCTCTTTTTTGGTTAAAGGTCGTCAACCTGTTCAGTTGGTGGTTTCCTTTGCTGTGATGTGTCAGGTAGAGTCATTGAAAGAGTTATGTTGTTTATCTTTCTTCTCTTTCATTTGCACTCTTTGCGTTTTTGTTGTGATTTATTTTGGTGGAGATGGATGTGTTGTGAGAGGGTAAAAATTGGGCATTGCACTTGTGTTGCTCACATATTGACAAGGAAGATGCTAACAACCAATAGAATTTGAAATCAGAACTAGGGCCAGTGGCTTCCAGTGTTTGTGAGTGTAGTGAATCCAAATTATTTTATAAAAGCATGGAATATCTTGATTATACTTTTTTCAGCAAAAGGAGCAGCTGTAACTATTCTATATGGAACAATTTTTTTGTCAGCTAGGCAGATCAGTTGTGAATGTTGGAAACTAACATAAAAACATAAGTTGATCTGGTGGATCCTTTGGGTTGGTGATAATCATATTTTTGACATGTTCTGTTTCTTTTTTATAGGCTTGTGTAGTATGATAGCTGTGATTGTTTGCCAAACAATGGGCTTCTTTGTTTTCAACATGTCTAAATTTTATGTGGGCAATATATTGGAAAAATTGTAGTTTCATAGCAGGCAAATTTAGAGAGTAGTTAATTTCTTATAAAATGGTGTATATGCAGTCTCTATCTAGATGTCAATAAGACTTGATGCGTGTAATAATGAATTACTCTTGCAGAGATTGCATAAGGAGAATGAGAAATTATTTGACAGACTCACGGAAACAGCTTCATTGACCAGTTCACCCCAGATAAAGTCTTCTTCCTGTTAATACTATAATTTTACCTGGCAGTGCCATGATGCAGGGGAAAAACTGCGGATGGACTTTGCTAGTACCTCAGTTTCTTTGACTGCTATATTCAGTTCATGTCTAGAGCTATTGGTCTCGTTATCCTCTTCCTTGACTTTTTTTGAGAGCTGCAATGGCTCTTGGGTCGCGTAGCATTTGTAGACAACTGTGAGGTCCCACCTGGGGCTTGAGTGGATCCACAGTTGTTCAGACTTTGGATTGGAGTGGCACAGTTGTGCCTAATCTGCACAGCCTCAGTTATCAGTCTATCATTCCAGTGCAAGTCTGTAGGTTTGCTTATAGTCATTGTTCTGCAAAGATATTGGTGAACCTTTACTTGACTCTTCTGCTATCAGCAGCATTTCATTGTGGTGAGATGAGTTCTATGTTAGTAACTCGGTTGTGACTTGTTTGTAAGTTGTAGAGTTCTCATGGGTGCTGAATTTTACACAGTCCAATTTATATGAGTTGGGGGAGTATAATTTGGGTCATAAAGGGGAATGTAATTTGGGTCATCCTTAGGTTAGAGCTGCACTGACAATGAATTTGGCAAATAATATGTTTAGGGAAAATAAAATTCATTTAGATTAAACCTTTGAACTTGCAGTAAATTTCATTTGAGGTCATCCATGCTTACTAAGAATCAACTCGGCCTCTTTTTACTCATGGGCTAAAGTGAAAGGCATTTGACTTGTCTGCTTCCTCTATTGTTTTCATGGGCTGTATTGGCTTTTCATATTTGGAGGCTTCTACTCCTTTGACTAAGTTTTTTTATATTTTTGGGTGATTATGCAAGGTGCTCTTCAGTTTACTTCTTTCTTCTAGTAAGACTACTTTCTTGGATTTCTGACATGCTTGTTATTCTTTTTAGATAATCAAGTCCATTATCAAATGGGACTGCAAACATGCCATCTCGGTTTCTGAGATGAAACTTGCTTTTTGGTGATTCTAGCCTACACCATCTTTCTCGTTGTCCATTCTTCCATTGTCAGTTTTTCCTGGACAAGTAATGGAGTGTTGGATGTACTCTGGATGTTGTTCCTTCGCCATTAAGTGCTGAAAAGTCTGCCGGTTCAGTTGCTCTGGTCAAAGCAAGTTATGAGAAAGTTAAAACTACACCAGTGGGAGAATACCTGACTGCAGCATTGAATGACTTCGATCCGGATCAGTATGACAGTCTTGCTGCCATTTCTGATGGAGTAAACAAACTCTTGATGTTGGTATGCTCACTTAATGATATTCACATGCATTTGAAAAATAAAGAGGGGTGTTCATTAAGTGGAAAAGAAAAAAAAAATCTGATGAATGTCTCATCACTGGTTTGTCATTCAACATGTATAAAGTTTTATCTTTTTGTGGTAGTAGTTTCATGATCGAATTGCTATCAATCGGTGTGCTTTGTCTTTGGTAAAGAACAATAGTGATTGGCGATAGTTGGTTACTTCGTCTTGTATTTTATCTCAAAATTGTTCATTTGCACTTCTCATTGGGTGTGTTTCATTCATTTTTGAAAGACCAAAAAGCAGCTTTTGGTTTTCTCTTCTGAACAGTTTGTTTTTGTAATTTTTAAATGATTCTACATGCTAATTTTGTCTTTAAACATTTAACATGTTCAATGTCAAAGAAATCTCAAACGTTCAAGTGCTAGAAACTGAAGCACGAGCAAAGAGCTAAAAAGAAGTAATTGCAAGTACTGTATGTTTCATGAATATACAATTTCTGGTCTCCACATAATTGGGCCTGAATGATAATTTTTTTTCCTATTTTAGAAAGAATTACAGCATGCTGGTGAATGAATGTTTCAAAAATAGAAAAATACTGCGGTCGTTTATGACATGTTATTCGTCTAATTTAGTATTTACTCCATTCTGCATAATTTTGTTATTTCTGTTGATAATGGTGAACTTCCTAAAATATATCATAGTTAATTGCCAATATTATGGTAGTGCAGGTTTTGGCCGCTGTCATCAAGGCAGGTGCTTCCAGAGAGCATGAGATTCTTGCAGAGATGCTGTTTTAACGTTTATTCGTAAAATGGAACTGAGAAGAGTTATGGATACCATGCTCATCTCACGTGTCAGGATATTGTATATTCGGTCTTTGCTTGCTAGATCACCAGAGCTGCAGTCTATCAAGGTAACAATTTTGGATATCTCCTTTAGGCTTCAATTTTTGCTGTCAGCATTTAATAATATGCATGTTATGGCTAGACAGGTAGATTATTTGCTGGAGGAGTATGCTGCGCTATATGTTAAATAAATAGTACGACTGCATGGTGTCCCCGTAACTATAACATTGGATCGAGGCCCATGATTCACATCGAATTTCTGGAGGAGCCTCCAAGTTGCTTTAGGGACCACGCTCTAGTGAAGTACTGCCTTTCACCCAAAGACTCCTGACCAACAATGACCAATAATCTTTACATGTTCTTGTTTTTTACATTGATAGACTTATAACACAATTTTTCTTTTGATACAGTGCTATAGTAGTGAACAGTAGCTGTTACACTACTGTTACGGTAGTGATTAGTGACTACTACTATATTGCAATGGCCAATTATACAAGCACACTTTTTACAACATAGAATCAATAAAGACTAATAATTTAGCTTCATGTGTGATCTTCAATCAAATCCTAGGGCATGGAGCCACTGGTCTTCGAGCATGGATCAGTCCCGGTCAAGCGGGATCGATTCCTGAACCATGCGGATCGATCATGGATTGATCTCACTCGACCGGGATTGATCGTGGTTGAGGGCCTCGGCCGTGCGGATCGATTGGTGCATGGATCGATCATGGATCGGTCCCGGTCGAGTGGGATCGATCCCGCTCGATCGGGATCGATCGGGGCCGACCGCCTCGGCCGTGTGGATCGATCCATCAGAGCTGTTAGAATTATATCCAATTTTCTCGAATTGGTATGTTTGATGAGTCAATATACTTCCAGTTCTTTAAGTTGGCTATGTTTTGTGGATTCTAGATGCTGACGAGAGCTTGCTAAGATGTTAGTGGAACCACTAAAAGTCCTTTTCTCAGGATTATCTCCATATTGTTACTTGTGTCATTTGATGAGCTTATCCACTCCTTCATTTTCTAGAGTTAATTTCTGCTTTTAATGTAGACAACTTTTGTCTTTTTGAAGACTAATGAGGACTTGTCGAACCATCAGTGAAGCTTGAAGAAATGTTTGGTTGGGGTAGATTCTCAAGCAGGAGTGACGGGCTTTCACTGTCGAGGCCTAGATTGAGTGCAAGTTGTAATTCAATTATGGTGAAATTTGCAGATAGTAACTTTCTACAAGGAAAATTAACATTTAGCCTATTAATAGTTCTTCGCATGGGATTGTGTTCCTTGGCGGTCACATGTAAGTGGAGTCGGCAGCGGTGAGTGTAATCAGAGTTAAGGCAGTGGCACGTGGGGGCGGAGGGAGTGGTTCTTTGCTATGCAAAAAGAAGACGCACCATGACTATATAAGTATCTAACTCTAGACGATGATGCTTTATACTGGGAGACTGAATTTGATAATTGGGTTATGATAAAATCAGTGTGATACATATGGATCTTTAGAACTAATTCTGATGTAGGGTTTGAAGGAGAATGGCGGGATTTTGATTATAGGGTGATTCTTATCTGATTATTTTGAATTGATATTTTCACATGAGAAATTTTCTTTCTACATGCAAAGAGCTCTTTTCTATGAGGAAACACAAGTTTGTCAATTTGTGAAATGAGCCAGCCACATGCCAAATGGAAAAATTATGTATCTTTCAATTGACATCGGGAGAGCTATCTCCTGTCGCGAGAAATGTGTTCTTTGTAAAATGACGTGAATACTTGCAGAAGGACAAAACATCTCCTAACTTTTCTTTTATTGCAAAATATCAAACACTTATATTAAGTTTTTTTTTAACGACGCCACATTTTAAATCTTGTAGTTCCTTGAATTTTTAACCCATTTCAATTTTGTTTGGTTTTAGCATGGGTACGTTTTCCAAAGATTACGTATATAAGACCGAAATAGAGTAAAGGTAGAAAAGCACAATGGGTAATTCTAGATAGGGCAACATGAATAAATTACCTAGAACTTTATATTATTTGAATCGATTTTTAATTTTAGGATCTTTAGAGCATGCGCAACATCACAATATTCTTACCAAAAAAAAAAAAAAACATCACAATATTATGGTACATTCCTATTGTCAGGGTGGGAGTATTGTTAATGTCCTGTAATTATGTTAGGGACGAGAAAATATAGACATAAAATTTGCTAGACGTTGGCTATAATATCTTGTGATTACTGCTGCAATAATTTTCCTTTCCATGTTTACGAAATCTTTTTGTAAATACAAAATTGGGGCAACTATGCTAATCTTGAGAGTACTATCAAAGTGATTTGCCTTTTCATATTTACTTTTGCAGTTTGTGCATGAGGTTTAAGGGGTCCTTGTTGGTAGTCCTATATGGGCAAGGTGGTGCATTTCAATTTGCTCTTCCAAAGAATCTCGGGCCTCGGGGACCCTTGTGCCAATGCTAAGGTCCCAAAAGCCTTGAACCAAATTTAACATTTTTAAAGTTCCTTAGCTTAATGATTTTTTTTTTCCTCCAACTTTACCCTCGCTTATACTTTTGTATACTTATTTTGCCCTCATCCTATTGTTCATCATCTCTCTTTGAACCAAACACACTCATCACCACCCCAATTTTGGTCAATGCAAACCCATAGTTGATGGTCGTCAAGGGTCGACTAATGCAAGTCTATTGAGTGAGATCTGGAGAGTCAAAGGTTGCACGAGGCTCACCTACCCTCGACCTATAATCTTTTACACTTTTTTTGTTAGGCATTTCTTAAGTTATTTTACAATTAATCAATTCACAAACTTGGGTAATAAATGCTCTATTCAAATTTATGCAATGAATATGCTCCATATCTCTTTTTTCCTTTTTATAAATATGATGACATGCTATGCATTTCATAACTAATAGTGGATATTTCAACCAAAGAAAAAAAACTAATCCGTCATTGTCTAAAGACAAAAAAGGAACTAATAAATTCAAAGAAAAGATGAGCAACAGTCACGTTTGATTGTAATACCAACAATAAAAGCTACTTCGAGCTGACAAACTCAACAACAAGGCTCAATTGACCAAACAACATAGTTTTCACAGTTGGAGAGACCTACGAAGCATCGTTATTGACATGAAATAATCACTGCTCCATTGTGGACTCTCCATTAAAGGATGGGCATGCTCTTTTTCCGAGGATATATTAAGGAAGAAAAGCTAACAATTTCGACTTTCCACCCTCAGACTAATAGAAACAAAATCACTATTATACTCAAGAATCCAGACTGAATTAGAGATCGGCTGCCTACAATAGAGAATTTTGGTGAAACCTCCCATTCCACGGATAACGCCCATCGTTGACGACACACAAGATGGCCGCATGGAACAAAAGTGGATCTCCCCCTCCTCATTAGACAAATTACAAGTAAATGAACAAAAGTGGATCTCCCCCTCCTCATTAGACAAATTACAAGTAAATGTCCATCCGGTACATCTCCTAATCATCCATCGCGTTTGTGTTGGGCTAGTAGACTGCAGCATGGCTTTGCTGCTCCTGCTACTGCTCATCCCGTCTGCACTGCCTCCATTTTTCCATCTGTTTCATTTTGTGAGGAAAGAAGATTCAACATAAGCCCAGTAAAGTCAAAGATTATAATGTCTTGAATTCAACAGCATACAGAATATGGTTACAAGTTTAGCAAACCCAAGGATACTAATTAACACCTTTCCAAGATAAATACTAATCCAGAAGTGTATCTTTGTCCGGCAAGCAAGATCAATGACCATCTGATCTTTTTTCATCTCGGTACTAGAAAATGTCATATCAGTCGATTTGATAATAGACGAGTACTATCAAAAAAGGGCTGCCTGCCCAAGATCTAAGTAGTAGACCCTAAAGCATAATCATGTCAACTATCCTAGAATGAAATATGAGATGGTTGATTCTTAACAACTTGAGTCAAGTGAAGCAGACCGTTTGTTTACAATTCATCACATAGACAAATGACAAGCATCAAAGGGAGAGGAGCCACAATATCTTTTGACAGGTAGGGGGACAAATACTAAAATATTAGGAGGTTGTGCAGATCACCCAAAAATTCATGAAATCACACAACAGGGGAACTCTCCATGTCATGCGAAATGCAAAAACAAACTTCCAAATTGGCAATTCACTACATATTCACATCCTGCTATAAACCATGATCAAGATTAGAGTGAATAAATTTGTACACATGTCGATTTATAGTAAAAGAAAATAGTGTACATGGGCAATAAGTCCACAAATGGAAAAAGAATCTCCTCAAGCAAGCATCAAGACTAATCCAATATCCATCCATGACCATTAAAATGTAGATGAGAGGAAAACTCACAGAAAATAAGGAAAATCTTGCCATGAACTGATCTCTGGAATTCATTTTGAAAAAGCAAAGGTCAACAGCACGGACACAGTTTCGTAATGAAAGAATTTTCTTCCCTCATCAAGCAGTCCAACCTTCAAAAATAGAGGAACAAGAGCATCAAATCAGATACTTGTATCAAAGTAAATGCGTCATTACAAAATTAAAGGAACCACAAGGTCTAGATAATCAGAAACATCTCAAGGGGCAAGAAACATTGCAGTTAACCATATGCATTAAGTTTACATGTCACAGACTTATAAGGGTGTTCATGACCAATAAGTGCCCAAAGGCATGTGTAAGGAGAAGCATTAATCGGCTGCAGTTGGTGACATAATGAGGTAAAAGGTAGATGATACCTTGAACCATCCATGTTGATAACGACATAATCCACTGCTGGCCACTAACTGCCATCAATGACTATAAAAGGAACCTGCAGTCATACTAACAGATATAAGCAAGTACGACAACTAAAGCGTAAGCTAATAATTAACTGCTCTCTTTTGACACATCAAATCAAAGTTTCTTGTCGTGCATAGTTTTGACCATCAAGATTCATAAAAAGTGTTATAGAAAGTAATGTATAAAGACAATCTCAATAAGATGATCATATAAAAAATTTTCTCGAGGAACCTTTAGTTCTGTCAGCCAACAAAAGAGGAATCTTTGACTTCAGAAATCTCAAATTTCCAACACACAATGTGAGTAAAGAAGAATAATAATTGAATTCTCGAGACTGAAAAGTGAAGCCTTGTAAAGTTGTCTCATATCTCTCAATATCTTTAGATTCGCTAACTCTACTTCTATTTATATGTGAGGAAAGTAGTAGACTCCCTTCTACCATGATAGGACACATCAACCTTAACCTGCTATCAAGAAACTCGGTTCTTCTGAAAGAATGGAACTCTCCCAGACTTTTAATTTGGATAAAGTACAAACTCTATCATGCACCATCCGGTGTTCAGGACACGAACACCATGTGATATCCCATGGCAACACCAATTTTGACATGTCTACCATCACAATTATATGTACAGTCTCCCAGACATTTTTAGTGCCAAAGGCAAAAATAAAATGAGATATTACATCTTAAAACTAGAAGGAGGCACATGGTTCCTAGCTGAAGACAAACATTATGTAATGTAATCCCACTCAAAGAACGAGTAACATAAGCTTTGACAGCAGCTTTCCTGTGAAATATAGCTTAAAAATGAGAACCAACTTCCGGAACAAATCTACTGACCATTCTTAGTGATGGGGATTTTTGTTCCTGCAAGGAATTGACAAGATAGCCCCAACATCTGAAGTCCATTTGAAAAATCCTTTTGATCATTGTATATGCACTTCATAATGAAAACAGAAGATCAAACTTATCAAAGGATCATGCAAGACTAAGGTAAATATGAACGAATCCATTTCAGAAAAAGCAATGATTGACAAAAGTAATTATAACTTCTAATGCATGAACTGCAATTTGCTCCATTACGCAGATTTTGCAAAACTAAGAGCGACCAACCTGTCCGATCATTGATGTTATAGTTTTCCAAAGAAAGAAGAAGTACAAAAGAGAAATTACTGCAAAGTGGCAGTGAGATCCATAGGGCAGATAACATGATATGCGGACCCATTCAGTTGGAACTACAATTAAGCGAGAGAAAAGTTTAGGCACCCGATGCATGTAAAAGCCCCTCATATATGAGAGGACACCTAACAGTAGGGAGACCCCGAATCTTAGATTTCTTTCTCTACTTTCTAAACATTGATCTTCTCCTTGGTTCAAACACTTTCTTCTTGCTTATTCTCTAGGTACGTAGACCAAATTAACATTGTGATCGTGTCTTTCCAAACCAGACTAGTATATCCTTCTTAAGGCCCAAAGGCACTAGTGCATCCATCTCCATCAACATTTAATTTCCCAAATAAGAATATCTCAAGAAGAAAGATGAAAGTGGCGCATCTATCCTATTGCAACAAGTTACTCTGTTAGACTTCTTTTTTAAATATTTCCTCCTTCCATCAAGACCAAAATTACACTAGGTACACTATGACAAAACACATCGCACTTGCATAAGATGGAATTCATGTGCTAAACCAACAATATTTGCTACAAGCTAGAAAACTCTCGACTTTCAAAATGTCAGGTTTACTTCACAACACAAAAGAAGAATTGAAGTAACACAACTATACCAGCAAATGCACTTATACCAGATGATGCAGCTAAGTTATCAATGGAGCTTGCCTACGAATCATAAAATCCTCCATTGTCTCGACAGCCACTTATATTGAGACCAACCATTCAAAAAAGAAGCAGTAACGAGACTAATTACACCGAATTCACAAGGGCTCCTCGATACTTTAACAATCAAATTCGTTGGCAATACAAGACATGACTTACTTACACTGACGCAAAGCACACAAACAGAACATTCGAACAAGAGACATACATTTAGCCCATGTAAACACCAAGTGAACACATAATTATAGTAAGTCAATCACACAAGCAACAGAAAGTATATCAAATTACGTAGCATACTCGAGTAAAACCAATCCATAGCATTGCGTGTACACACACTTATAGTTTTGAGTCCTTTGTACAATCACCGCCCCATCGCGGAGAGCGGAGGAGCTGGAGTGAACTTGACGATTGTGTGGGACGGCCGCGTCAGCAAGGGTCAGGCCGAGGACGGCGCCGTCGAATAGGAGTTAAGGTGGTGGTGGCGTGGGGGTGGATGGAGTGGCTCTCGACGATGACGATTCACAACTAGGAGACTGAAACCGATAATTGGGTTGATGAGCCGATCCTGGGCTAAGCCTAATTTCGGACAATTCTTCACGTTAGAAGAGTTGCGTCCTGTACGATATCTATTTAAGCTATCGGTGGTTCATCCCGTTCATGTAAACCCAATGCAAAGAGTTTCTTCCTTATCCGGTGCAACTGATTTGCAACTTCATTGATGCTCATCCGTATTCCTAGCACTTGGTACGAACAAGCATCTCCAGTGTTATACACCATAACCAAACATTCTTGAAATATGTTATCCCTTTCAGAAGACCAATGCCGACGACTATAGGAGCCTAAATGGCTCTCTCTTTCTTGAAGCAAAAAGCTATCCGTGATTTCTAACACTCGTTCAGGCAAAGCTTGTGCAGCAAAACTATGAAGAGTCAAATTGTCTCTGAATTTGTCATCAGTGGGACTCAAACCTATGAATATCTCCAATAACAGTATGCCGGAACTATAGACATCCCCTTCTCTTGAAACTTTGCATCCCATAGCATATTCTGCCACACATTTTGATCACAGTCCAAATCAAATTAAATCAAAGTGTAATGTGTGTAAGACTATAAGAGTTGTCATGAGAGAGAGAGAGAGAGAGAGAGAGAGAGAACCTGGTGGAGCATACCCCACAGACCTATTGAGCTCATCTGATTATCTATAGTAGCAAGGGATGATTCATGAAGGAATTTCACCAATCCAAAGTCGCCAACATGTGCAACCATCTCAGCATTTAAGAGGATATTGCTTGGCTTTAAATTACAATGAACAATGGGAATGTGGCATTGGTGATGAAAATAATCTAGTGCAGAAGCAACATCGATTGCAATATTTATCCTCCATATGAAATTCAACTTTTTCGGAAGCATATTCCCATGAGATGATGTTGCGTATGAGTATAGCCACCGTTCCAAGCTTCCATTGTCCATGCATTCGTAGACTAGGGCCTTAAAATCATTTCCTTGGTAATCACTACTAGAGCAAACTGTAAGTATCTTCAAAAGATTTCGATGTTTGATGTTCTTTAATACCTCGCACTCAACTATAAAGCTATTCGGAGCACCACGACAAACTAAATGAAGCACCTTCACGACAACAACCGTTCCATTGTCCTTGAGTATCTCCCTATAAACAGAACCAAAGCCTCCAACACCGATCAAATTTGCCGAAGAAAAACCTTAAGTTGCTTTTAAGAGTGTCCCGTAAGATACATTCAAATGTGAATCATCCATTGAACTTGGAACTGGTTCATTTACTTTCTTCTTCACCCAACAAAGATATATAAAAGCTGCAATAAGAGCCATTCCAACAACTCTAGAAATGATAGAAGCAACAACTATCACTATATTGATCTTTCCGCTTTTTTGGCTTTTGGAAATGTAGTTGGGGAGATGAAATTCCGGCAATCCGCCACAGAGCTCATTATTCCCAACAATGGAAGTTTCGGTAGCCTTCTTAAAGACTCCTTCACATGGTAGCATACCTTCAAACTTATTGTATGACAAATTCAGACGTTTTAAGGATCGAAATACTGCTAAGAATTCTGGAATCTGACCTGACAAATTGTTGCGTGAAAGATCTAGTTCTTCAATGCCTCCTAACGATTTGATTGATTGTGGAATTGACCCGTGGAAGAAGTTTCCTTCCATCCTCAATGATGCCAACGAAGTGCAATCACCTAAACTATTTGGGATTTCACCTACCAACAAATTGTCAGATATGTCCAACTTAGTCAAAGCTCTCAAGTTGCCAACTTCTGTGGGTAGAATCCCAGTCAGATGGTTATGAGACAAATGCAAAAGGATGGCTAATGATGAGAGAACAATAAGAAGTGGGGGTATGGCACCACTAAGATTATTATGAGATAGATCAAGTGCATGAAGAGACCTGCAGTTTGATAGACATGAAGGAATTTGCCCATGAAAGTTGTTCCTACTAAGATCTAATTGTATCATCTTGGTTAGATTTCCCAATGAAGATGGGATAGTCCCTCTAAGGTTGTTACGACTCAATTGCAAAATCTTTAGATTTTGTAGATTCCCCAAATTTGAGGGGATAACACTTGAAAGTTGGTTGAAATTCAGATCTAATGCCTCCAAGTTGACAAGATTCCCAATTTCTTCTGGAATCTCACCAGATATTTGAATCATGTTTGTAAGAAATCTTTTCAAAGTGGTGGATAAATTACCTAGGCATTTAGGTAACACTCCATCAAACTTGTTCATGCCAATATTCACTTTCTCTAATCTGGTGTTGTTAGTTAATGAGCAAAGGAAGCTCAAGTCTTTAGGTTTTCCACTTCCAAGTTGATTATCAAATATGGCAAGCCAACGAAGCTTATACAAATTTCCCATTGATGGTAATTTCCCAGAAAATCCATTAATAGCAATGGCAAGCCCACTTAAATTTGTGCAATTCGACATCAAGGGAGGAATTGGCCCCTCAAGTTGGTTGTAAGGAACATCAAAATACTCAAGTTTTGGGAGTTTGAGGCCCATACCTATTGGAAGAGTCCCTTGTATCTCGTTGAATCCAATAAAAAATACAATTAGTGAAGAGAGGTTGAATAAGGAAGGTGGAATTGTACCCCACAATCTGTTAAATTCAAGGTCAATGGATTGCAAGTTTGTTAGGTGGCCTAGAACTTGGGGAATGCTCCCGCCCAAGTTGTTATCTCCAAAAGAAAGTATCTCCAGGGAAGATAAATTGCCAATGAAGGAGGGCAAGTTCCCGGTTAAATTATTTTGATCCAACTCGAATCCTTGGAGCTTCGTCAATGAACTGAGCTTCCTAGGAATTTCTCCAGTTAGCTCATTATGCCCAACATGGAGTAAGAACAAGTTCAAGCTACCTGATATGTTTTTGGGAATTTCACCAACCAATGAATTGTTGTGTAGTCGTAAGATATGAAGGCGGTGCAATTGGTCAATTTGCGGAGGGATTGCATGATCGAGACTGTTGTTTTGGAGCCGCATTTTCTTCAAGAAGCTAAGATTCCCAATATAAGGAGAGATTGATCCGGAGAGTCCTTGTGATTGTAAGTCTAGGACCGTGACCCTCTTGTATCTCCGACCGCATGTAACGCCATACCACTGGCAAAACTCGATGCTATTGTTCCATGAGTTGAGCACGCAGAAAGGATCTCTGATTATACCAGCCTTAAATGCGAGAAGTGCCAGTTTATCTGTTTCATTGGTAGTGGAAGAGACTTGGTTAAAGCAAAGTGCAAGAGCAATACAAAGAAGCATTGGGCATGATGGAAACTCTGCAAAACTAATGCCCGCGAGTTTCATGACTCAAAGCTCCAAAAAGCGGGTAAATTTGAGAAACAAAGGGCGGGATGAGTGCTACTGGAAACTTTAAAGAGCTTTACAAGAGTGGGGTGTCGATTTTGAAGCATTATTCTTATCCTTTTATAGGAAGGTGTCGATTCTTCTTTTATTTTTTTTCAAGACAGCTTTTAGAAGTGTTTTTCTTCTTTTTTCTTTTTGACTCAGTAGCCAATGAAGCGCTTCTCTTCTTTTTGACAGGTTTTTCTGTCTTTGGAGAAGAGTTTGCTTGGCCATTTGTGCGTATCGTGGGGGCTGGAGTGAGTGGAAGAAGGGAATGAAAACTCACTTTAGTTGGAGGACATGGACGTGGCAATTGGAGGCAACTTAAACGAAAGGGAGAAATGGACTGGGAGTTTCCGGGCCATATTCTTTTTTCTGATATGTGATGAGTCAGCTTTTTGCTTGGCTTGGTTTTCTCTTTGAGAATGAAGACTCTGCAAGATGATCTTGAAAATGTAAATTCTATGTATAGGGGAATGAAAATTCTTCCTATTAAAATGGCACTAGAGGCACAGTTTTTTTCCTTTTTATTTTAAATTATTTTAATGTTAGCTACACACTTTGAAATCTAAACTCACTTCATCCATGTTCATTTATCCTCTGAGAAGAAAGTAGTGATTACAGTTAATGAATTTTGCCCATATAATACTTTTGGATGTAATTGGTTTCAATATAATTGCTGGAAATGAATATTTGTTGTTATGGTCAGTGGATTTTTATTATTATAGTATAATTTCGCATAATTTTTGGGAGCAAAATGTTACTCTCTCAAGACATTGCATTCATATAATTTTCTCTCTCGGATGCAAATGTTGTTCCTAGTTGCTTTAATCCTCAACCATCAACATCAATGTATTAAGGGAAACTGAAAGTAAAGGTGCAGGAACAAACTCAATTTGATTGTAAATTAGAGAGTGTATATGTAATCTACAATATTCTATGAAAGATGACCTTACTATAAGGACATTAGTGATGAGATGGCACTACTCCATAACATTAACGACATTAGATCCAAATGCGAAAATTAAAACTTAACTGGATGTTAAAATAAGAAATATGTCTATCCCTATTGTCCATATAAGCAATTCTATCCACCTCTATTATCTTATTATGATCAACATTGACTTGTTCTTTCCAAATTACTCTTAGTTGTTTGTCACCCATCTACTTATTAATTTGATCAAAATAGGTAGTACGTGAGAAAGCCGATGTGCATTGATTGAAAACTACAACATTATGGCATTGTAGTATTTGTCATTCTTAATTGTTAATTTCATTTTTCACTTGTTGAAATGAGTAAAACGCCATTATATCTAGGCAAGAAAACCAACTTAAACATAGAATATACATAGCTCGGCATTAATCTTCACTTTCATCACATTCTAGGTAAAAAGTAACGAAAATTCAGTTATTTAGCAAGTACCAAAAAAATGTATTATGCACTAATGAGCCATGTGGATCCAACAACAATCAGGGGCCAAGCCCTATTTTAATAAGGATTTTGTCTATAGGACACTCTTAAACACCTCATAAATATAAGTTTGTCATTTTTAGCTTAAGTATCTTAAAGTACTCATGCACAAAACCATTTTGATAACAGTCGTTTTCTTTTCGGATAATCATAATGGCGACATTATATATTCCTCTAAAATATATTGAACAAAAAAAGTTAAATGATAAAATTGTTTCCCTTCATCTACGAACAATGAATCGAGAAATTTAATAGGTTCGTAATTGGGACTTTTACTCTCAACGATTTTTGAGGGAGGTGTAGAATTCTTCTAGCCGTAAGATACTACAAGCATCTATATTCTTAGCCATGGACAAAACCTAGCTAGCATTTTCCCTCTAATATTCATTAAGCATTCAGTAATCATATTTATTGGCAAAACTCTATTTAATGCACGTATTATAGAATTAATTATTTTTCATACCATAAAGATTAATAATTAATTGATGCAATAACACAAAGTACTTATATGTAATCACATATTACACCATATTCTTTATGTAATGAGCCAAATGAAATTTCACTAATGATCATCTGTTTTGTGCCAACATAAACTTATGTGTCACACCGCATGACGCAACCGCCTGAATTCTTGCTCAACCGTTGATGAATAGAAATCACACTTTTTTTTTCTAAAAGATTTTAGAGTTTCTATTATTAGTTAACATAAAAAATTATGTAAGTACTTATTATTTAATAGGTATAATTAATTTATAATGACCTCTTTATGTATGACATAGATAAGCGAGAGAGTTTATATATAGTCCAAATCTTTTTCAAAACATGTAAGGAAGAGACTTCATATACATATAACATTTAGTCAGCAAAACTACCGCTTGCCAGGTTCAAGACCCCAAGAAGAGTGGGTGGACATGATTATGAATGGAAAGGAAGGATAGATAGGAGACTGGAATATTAGCTTTGCAAACTGTGAAGAAACTTATTAAGAAGGTTCCAATTTTTCAGACGATCTCTTGAAGGGCTTTTCTTCCATTCCTTTTTTTTTTTTGGCAGACAAGTCACAACAATAAGTATCATTCATTCAGTGAACGAGAAACTATCAACCATCGATGGAGTCTCAAATGGTCACGACTTTGATACTTCCAAATGACAAGTAAAAATTACACTCCGAATTGTAGTCAAGCCATGTGCGAAAATTAACTCTTGTATGAGATATATTTTTCCATGATCAATGGCTATGATTGTGCATGATTCATTGTGGGCCATGATCAGTACAAGCATGGCCCTTAATTTGGGGTGGAAATTTGCTAGAAGCCTAGTTGTCAGGGCGTTGATTTCTAAGTCAATTAGTGCTTTGTCCATGCCACTACTTTGATACAAAATAAAATAAAGTGGAGTCTCGAATGGTCACAACTTTGATACTCCCAAATAACAAGTAAAAATTACGCTCCGAATTGCAGTCAAGTGAGTGTGCAAAAATTAACTCTTCCATGAGATATGTTTTGCCATGATCTTTATGTAATGAGCCAAATGAAATTTTACTAATGATCATATGTTTTGTGGCAACGTAGACGTATGTGTCACACCACATGACACAATCACCTAAATTCTTGCTCAACCGTTGATGCATAGAAATCACACTTTTTTTTTTCTAAAAGATTTTAGAGTGTCTATTATTAGTTAACATTAAAAATTATGTAAGTACTTATTATTTAATATGTATAATTAATTTATAATGACCTCTTTATGTATGACATAGATAAGTGACAAAATTTATATATATTGCAAATCTTTTTCAAAATGTGTAAGGAAGAGACTTCATATACATATAACATTTAGTCAGCAAAACTACCGCTTGCCAGGTTCAAGACCCCAAGTAGAAGTGGGTAGACAAGATTATGCATGGAATGTAAAGACTGGAATATTAGCTTTGCAAATTGTGAAGAAACTTGTTAAGAAGGTTTCGATTTTTCAGACGATCTCTTGAAGGGCTTTTCTTCCATTCCTTTTTTTGGTTTTTTTTTTGGCAGACAAGTCACAACAATAAGTATCATTCATTCAGTGAACGAGAAACTATCAACCATTGATAGAGTCTCAAATGGTCATGACTTAGATACTTCTAAATGACAAGTAAAAATTACACTCTTAATTGCAGTCAAGCCATGTGCAAAAATTAGCTCTTGCATGAGATATGTTTTGCCATGATCAATGGCTATAATTGTGCATGATTCATCGTGGGCCATGATCAATACAAGCATGTCCCTTAATTTGGAGTGGAAATTTGCGAGGAGCCTGGTTGTTGGGGCGTTGATTTCTAAGTCAATAAGTGCTTTGTCCATGCCACTACTTTCATACTCCATAAAATAAAGTGAAGTCTCAAATGGTCACGACTTTCATACTCCCAAATGACAAGTAAAAATTACACTCCGAATTGTAGTCAAGCCATGTGCGAAAATTAACTCTTGCATGAGATATGTTTTGCCATGATCAATGGTTATGATTGTGCATGATTCATCATGGGCCACGATTAGTACAACCATGTCCCTTAATTTGGGGTGGAAATTTGCAAGAAGCCTAGTTGTCGGGGCATTGATTTCTAAGTCAATTGGTGCTATGTCCATGCCACTACTTTGATACTCCATAAAAAAAAAAAAAAAAAAAAAAAAAAGTGGAGTCTCAAATGGTCACAACTTTGATACTCCCAAATAACAAGTAAAAATTACACTTCAAATTGCAGTCAAGTCAGTGTGCAAAAATTAACTCTTCCATGAGATATGTTTTGCCATGATCTTTATGTAATGGGCCAAATGAAATTTTACTAATGATCATCTGTTTTGTGGCAACATAGACATATGTGTCACACCACATGACCCAACCACATGAATTCTTGCTCAACCACTGATGTATAGAAATCACACTCTTTTTTTTTCTTTTCTAAAAGATTTTAGAGTTTCTATTTTAAGTTAACATAAAAAATTATGTAAGTACTTATTATTTAATTTGTATAATTAATTTATAATGACCTCTTTATGTATGACATAGATAAGAGACAGAATTTATATATATTGCAAATCTTTTTCAAAACGTGTAAGGAAGAGACTTCATATACATATAACATTTAGTCAGCAAAACTACCGCTTGCCAGGTTCAAAACCCCAAGCATAAGTGGGTAGACATGATTATGCATGGAAAGTAAAGACTGGAATATTAGCTTTGCAAACTATGAAGAAACTCGTTAAGAAGGTTATGATTTTTCACATGATCTCTTGAAGGGCTTTTCTTCCATTCCTTTTTTTGTTTTTTTGTTTTTTTTGGCAGACAAGTCACAACAATAAGTATCATTCATTCAGTGAACGAGAAACTATCAACCATCGATAGAGTCTCAAATGGTCATGACTTAGATACTTCCAAATGACAAGTAAAAATTACGCTCCTAATTCCAGCAGAATTTGTGCTCGGAAGGGACGACAAGCGTCCAAGAGAGGCTTTTGTTGAAGCCATGCCTTATACTCAGTCGTTACTAGCGAATGGATCTGCAGTTGGGTACCATGCAAAGGCTGCACCTCCTACTGTTACAATGCCGTGCTTAAAGGTTGTTACTTTGGGCTACTTCTATGTTTTAGGTTGATGTTTCCTCTTCTTATTAACGGTCTAAGTTTCTGTGGTTCCAGGCTATGGTTTCTGGGGCAATTGGAGGATTTCTGGACGTGGCAGTCAACTTTAATACACAAGCTTTGCAAGGTAATAATATTATTGGTAGGTCAAGTCGGATTGTCATACTTACTATATAAAATGATCTTGTGGATCTGTACACATTGTGAAATTTGGTGGATCATTTCAACTGTTGTGATTGGTTAAACTATTAAATGATGACATGGTTTAATATATAAGTGTTTTTGTATTCCCACCCATGCATAGGTTGGGCTTTGCCGTTAGATCTAAGAATGGAAATATATAATTGGTAATTTATTACCCTCTACCTTGATACCATGTAAAATTTTTTGAGAGCACTGCCAACTATTGCTAGTACCTCAGTTTCTTTGACTGCTGTATTCAGTTCATGTCTAGAGCTGTTGGTCTCATTATCCTCTTCCTTGACTTTTTTTTTAGAGCTGCAATGCCTCTTGGGTCGTGTAGCATCTGTAGACAACTGTGAGGTCCCACCTGGGGCTTGAGTGGATCCACAGTTGTTCAGACTTTGATTGGAGTAGCACAGTTGTGCCCAATCTGCACAGCCTCAGTTATCAGTCTATCATTTCCAGTGCAAGTCTGTAGGTTTGCTTATAGTCATTGTTCTGCAAAGATATTGGTGAACCTTTACTCAACTCTTCTGCTATCAGCAGCATTTCATTGAGATGAGATGAGTTCTATGTTAGTAACTGGGTTGTGACTTGTTTGTAAGTTGTAGAGTTCTCACGGGTACTGAATTTTACACGGTCCAATTTATATGAGTTGGGGGAGTATAATTTGGGTCATAAAGGGGGATGTAATTTGGGTCATACTTAGGTTAGAGCTGCATTGACAATGAATTTGGCAAATAATATGTTTAGGGAAATAAAAATTCGTTTAGATTAAACCTTTGAACTTGTAGTAAATTTCATTTGAGGTCATCCATGCTTACTAAGAATCAACTCGGCCTCTTTTTACTCATGGGCTAAAGTGAAAGGCATTTGACTTGTCTGCTTCCTCTATTGTTTTCATGGGCTGTATTGGCTTTTCATATTTGGAGGCTTCTACTCCATTGACTAAGTTTTTTTATATTTTTGGGTGGTTATGCAAGGTGCTCTTCAGTTTACTTCTTTCTTCTGGTAAGATTACTTTCTCAGATTTCTGACATGCTTGTTATTCTTTTTAGATATCAAGTCCATTATCAAAAGGAACTGCAAACATGCCATCTCGGTACGTTTCTGAGATGAAACTTGCTTTTTGTGATTCTAGCCTACACCATGTTTCACATTGTCCATTCTTCCATTGTCGGTTTTTCCAAGACAAGTAACGACAATGTTGGATGTACTCTGGATGTTGTTCCTTCGCCATTAAATGCTGAAAAGTCTGCCGGTTCAGTTGCTCTGGTCAAAGCAAGTTCTGAGAAAGTTAAAACTACAGCAGCAGGAGAATACCTGACTGCAGCATTGACTGACTTCAATCTGGATCAGTATGACAGTCTTGCTGCTGTTTCTGATGGAGCAAACAAATTCTTGATGTTGGTATGCTCACTTAATGATATTCACGTGCATTTGAAAAATAATGAGGGGTGTTCATTAAGTGGAAAAGAAAAAAAAAAATTCTGATGAATGTTTCATCACTGGTTTGTCATTCAACATGTTTAAAGTGTTATCTTTTTGTGGGTAGTAATTTCATGATCGAATCGCTATCAATCGGTGTGCTTTGTCTTTGGTAAAGAAAAATAGTGAGTGGCGATAGTTTCTTACTTCGTCTTGTAATTTTTATTTCAAAGTTGTTCATTTGCACTTCTCATTGATTGTGTTTCATTCATTTTGTGAAAGACCAAAAAGCAGCTTTTGGTTTTCTCTTCTGATCAGTTCGTTTTCATAATTTTTAAATGATTCTACATGACTTCTAATGAATCTACATGCTAATTTTATGTCTTTAAACATTTGACATGTTCAATGTCAAAGAAAACTCAACGTTCAAGTGCTAGAAACAGAAGCACAAGCAAAGACCTAAAAATAAGTAATTGCAAGTACAGTGTGTTTCATGAATATACAATTTCTGGTCTCCACATAATTGGGCCTGAATGATAATTTTTTTCCTATTTTAGAAAGAATTATAGCATGCTGGTGAATGGATGTTTCAAAAATAGAAAAATACTGCTGTCATTTATGACATGTTATTTGTCTAATTTAGTATTTACTCCTATCTGCATAATTTCGTTATTTCTGTTGATAATGGTGAACTTCTTAAAATATATCATAGTTAATTGCCAATATTATGGTAGTGCAGGTTTTGGCCGCTGTCATCAAGGCAGGTGCTTCCAGAGAACATAAGATTCTTGTGGAAATTAGAGATGCTGTTTTTATGTTTACTCGTAAAATGGAACCGAAGAGAGTTATGGATACCATGTTAGAGATTGCATATAAACAAAACTTGGAGATCTTGCATATAAACAAAACTTGGAGATCCCGATTTATCCATAACAGGAAAATTCATACAGAATTCGGGATCGAATCGCGGAAACATAAATATCAACATACCTCCAGCCATTGATGAAATCTAGAAGTGGGAAACCTCAAAATCTTTGATGGATCCACACAGCACGAGCGATCTGCAATATAGAAAATGCACATCCTGTTCTACTAGTCAATCCCCTTCACAAAACCTGATGGTGTGTTTTTCTGTATCGTTAGGGTTTGAACCAGATGACCTGACGTTTTTATTCCGTTGGTTACGTTACCGGTATCTCCCATCAAGACCATTATGGTAATATAATAACGGACAGATATCACTTAATACACGTGGGTAATAAATTGGGCAATAATTGGAATTTATATAGGGAATTTATTGGGTATTTATTGGGAATATAATATTGGAATCATATTTAGAATAATAAAATATATTACATATTTTAACATTCTCCCACTTGATCCCAATATTCCTTCAAATGAATTATTAACCAAACCCACAAAACTTCATACTGAAATAAAACACATAAAATAATGGCGATGAGTCCTCTTAGAACGAGTATTGTCTTCCGTGTATCACAATGTATTTCATCAGCCCATATGTGATCAAATAACTTAATGAATAAACCTTATGTTTACTCCAAGTCAAACGTAATTATTTTTCTCATAATAACTGAATGTATACAACTATATTGAGAAAAAACATTATAAATGAATAAAAGTCTTATAAATTCTTCCATATAAAGAAAAATTTACGTGATTGGACCAATGCCCATTCTAGAAACATGATCCTTATAACTCATTGGCGGCATGCCTTTAGTTAAAGAATCAGCTATCATCAATCCAGTGCTTATGTGTTCTATGACCACTTTCTTCTCTTTAACACGTTCTCTGATGGCTAAATACTTGATGTCGATGTGCTTGCTTCGACTACCACTTTTGTGGTTCTTAGCCATAAAAACTGCAGCTGAATTATCGCAAAATATTCTTAATGGCCTAGCAATGGAATCCATAACTCTAAGCCCCGATATGAAACCTTTTAACCACACACCATGTGAGGTGGCCTCAAAACAAGAAACGAACTCTGCCTCCATAGTGGAAGTGGCAACCAAGGTTTGTTTTGCACTCCTCCAGGATACAGCTCCGCCAGCGAACATAAAAATATATCCCGATGTTGATTTACGAGAATCAATGCAGCCAGCAAAGTTTGAGTCCGAGTAAGCAACTACCTCCAAGTTGTCCGCCCGTTTGTACATAAGCATGTGTCCCTTTGTTCCTTGAAGGTACCTCATCACCTTCTTTGCAGCTCTCCAGTGGTCTATACCTGGATTACTTTGGTATCTTCCCAACATTCCCACAGCAAAGGCTATGTCGGTCGAGTGCAAACCTGAGCATACATTAAGCTTCCAACAGCAGAAGCATATGGGATGTTCTTCATTTGTTCCCTTTCAAAATCATTCTTCGGGCATTGGTTTAAATTAAACCTATCACCCTTCACTATGGGTGCTATACTTGGTGAACAATCTTTCATCCGAAACCTCTCTAAGACCTTATTGATATAGATTTCTTGAGACAATCCTAATATACCTCGAGGTCTATCTCTATGGATCTTAATGCCAATGACATAAGATGCTTCACCTATATCTTTCATATCAAAACTCTTAGAGAGAAATTGTTTCACTTCATATAACAATCCCTTGTCATTGGTTGCAAGTAAAATATCATCTACATATAGCACAAGGAAACAAATTTTGCTCCCACTAACCTTCTGGTATATACATTGATCCATGATATTCTCTTTAAAACCGAATGAAGAGATGGCCTCATGGAATCTTAAGTACCATTGGCGGGATGCTTGTTTCAAGCCATATAGAGACCTTTTAAGCTTGCATACCAAATGCTCACCAGCATTAGAGAAGAATCCTTCCGGTTGTTTCATGTAAACCACTTCTTCTAATTTTCCATTGAGGAACGCCGTTTTCACATCCATTTGATGTAACTCCATATCATAATGAGCTACCAATGCCAAAATAGTACGAAGAGAATCTTTCTTGGATACGGGAGAAAACGTCTCCGTGTAATCGATTCCCTCCTTTTGAGTAAATCCCTTGGCAACGAGTCTGGCTTTATATCTCTCTATATTGCCTAATGAATCCTTCTTAGTTTTAAAGACCCATTTACAACCAATGGCCTTTACACCATCAGGCAACTCAACTAAATCCCAGACTTCGTTTGATGCCATAGAATTCATCTCTTCCTTCATGCCATTGTACCATAAATTAGACTTATCACAACTCATGGCTTGTGAAAACAACTCGGATCACTTTCAGCTCCAACATTATAGTCGATTCTTGTAGATACACAATGTAGTCATTAGGAATTGCTGATTTCTTCATTCTAGTAGACCTTCTTAATGTCGCATCAACATTCTCCTGAGGAGTATGCTGTTCTACTGGAAGTTCAACAATAACTGGTAATTGCTGAACAGTTTGGTCTACTGGATCAATATCAGCAGGTTGTGGATCTTCAATGATTGGTTGCTTAGCGACCGGTTGAACTGAAGGGGTGCTGTAAGCAACAACCAATCCAGTATTTGAGGTGGAAGGTTGAGTATCTGAATAATCTTCTTCGGGAACAAAGTCCTTGAATTGATCACTCCCACTAATCAGATCATTTTCAAGAAATTTAGCATTTCTTAATTCCACAAACCTAGTGGTGTGAGATGGACAATAAAATCTGTATCATTTGGACTTTTCGGCATATCCAATGAAATACCCACTCATAGTCCTTAGATCTAACTTCTTTTCCTGTGGATTGTAGACTCTTACCTCAGATGGGCATCCCCAAACACGTACATGTCGCAAACTTGGTTTCCAACCCTTGAATAATTCAAAAGGGGTCCTTGGAATAGCCTTGGTTGGAACTCGGTTTAATATGTACACAGCCGTTTTAAGAGCCTCATTCCACAAAAACTTAGGAAGTTTGGAGTTGCTAAGCATACTCCGCACCATGTCCAATAATGTTTGGTTTCTTCTTTCTGTGACACCATTTTGGTCTGGTGAACCAGGCATAGTGTATTTGGCAATAATCCTATGCTCTTCAAGAAACTTCGCAAATGGACCAGGTGCTTGTCCATCTTCAGTGTATCTACCATAGTATTCTCCACCTCTATCCGATCTCACGATCTTAATTTGCTTGTCGCATTGTTTCTCTACTTCGGTTTTAAATACCTTAAAGGCATCCAAAGTGCTTCGTGCTTATTACGAAGCAAGTAGAGATACATAAATCGTGAATAATCATCTATGAAAGAAATGAAGTATCTCTGACCATTTGAGTCCATATCTAGACTACAAATATCTATATGTATGATTTCTAATATTTCTGTACTCCTCTTAGCACCTTTCTTTGACTTGTTGGTCTGTTTTCCCTTTATACAGTCCACACAAGTGTCATAATCAATAAAATCCAGAGTATTAAGTACTCCATCATTTACTAGTCTCTTAATTCTATCCATGGAGATATGTCCCAACCTCCGGTGCCACAACATAAACGAATTCTCATTCACAACACATCGTTTTATCCCAGCATTATCATGAACGTGCATCGCATTATTAACGGCATTGTCTTGTAAATTAATTTGAAAGAGACCGTCAGAAAAAATACCACTTCCAACAATTTCAGATTTATACGATAAATTGAATGTTAAATCTGAAAATTCAAAGGAATATCCCAAAGATACAAGTTTTGAAACTGAAATTAAATTCCTAGAAAAACTAGGAATATAAAAGGTCTTTTCCAAAATTAAAACAAAACCACTACTGAGAACTAATCTGCATGTCCCAATAGCGTCCACACGCGAGCGCATCTTGTTTCCCGAATAAATGTCTTGTTCACTTCCCACTGGTTTCCGCTGGTTCTGAAAACCCTGCAAGGAATTCGCAATGTGGATTGTAGAACCAGAATCAATCCACCAAGTGTTGTGACTCACATCAACCATATTAGTTTCATAACATACACATGTGAGTTGGTTACCTTTCTTTTTGAGCCACGCCTTAAATTTGGCGCAATCCTTCTTCATGTGCCCCTTCTTTTTACAGAAGAAGCACTTGGATTCCTTCTTAATGCCAGCTTGGGGAGGTAAAGGCATCTTACCCTTTCCCTTTTGCTTGCCTTGCCCTTTATACTTATCCTGTGTTGCCATATGAGCACTTTCTCCTTTCTCCATTAGTAGCCTCTCTTCCTCTTGAACACACATGGTCATGAGTTCATTAATTGACCATTTAGTGTTATGTGTGTTGTAAGAGATCTTGAAGGGAGCATACTCTTTTGGGAGAGTATTTAGGATATAGTATACAAGAAAGGATTCGATATCCCAACCTCAAGATTCTTCAGCTGAGCAGCAATGTCCCTCATCTTCATGATGTGCTCACGCACACCTCTTACACCGGTAAGCTTCAATGATGAGAACTTCATAATTAGGGTCATGGCATGCGCCTTTTCTGAAGACTCAAATTGTGCATCAATAGCCTTCAGCAATTCCTTGGCATTGTTATGCTGAATGACCGAACCACGAATGCTAGCGAGAGTTTTGTCTTTATGTACATCACACTGAGACGGTTGGACCGCTCCCATTGAGCATAATGAGTATGCTCAGCATGAGTACTATTCTCAGTAGGTTCAGGTGGTTCGTCTGACCTAAGAGCATAATCAAGATCCATGCACCCCAATTGAAGAAGAACTAATTCTCTCCATTCTTTAAAGTTATTTCCATTAAGCTCGGGAACAATTATACTAGAACTAATCGTAGGCGGTAAAACTGCATCATAATCAAAGGAAACTTATGTATCAATATATTTGAGGCAGATAAACTTAAATCATATTTTACCAATGTAAAACATGTTTTAAAATATGAATCACATAACATCAAAAACTACCTGTAGGTTAAGTTTCTAATTTAAATTGATTCATAATTATTTCATGATGAAACTATCAAATTATATTCCCTTCCTTAATCCCTGTGGGTAAATTAAGAAAGATAAAATAATATTTCATCCTAATTAATCACATTAATATATTGAAAATTCCTGTGGGATAAAATTCATAATATTAATGTGAATAATTACAATTGTTGTCTTTAACTATATGTGATCCAAAGGCTCTTAATGTATATAATTTAATATAATCAAAGATGCTGTGGCTAATCCTTAATTAATTAAATATATACGGATCACTAGACATTTAATTTTATTCATAGAATTGCACTTTAGGGTAGAACAGTAAAATCACGTGCAAAAGGAGTAAAACTGAATTTTGCACGCAAGGCCAGAATTGGAATTTTACTTTTAAGGGGTAAAACAAGAATTTTACGCCCAAAGGGCAAAATCGTAAGTTTACACACCCAGTGGGGCAAAATGGGGCAAAATCGGAATTTTGCGCAGGCAAGGGCAGAATCGCAATTTTCATAAAGGCGGATGGGCAAAATTGAGAATTTTGCGCGAGCAAGGGCAGAATCGCAATTTTCCTAAAGGTGGAGGGGCAAAATTGAGAAACCATAGGCACGCGCGCTTTTCTCATTCGGGCGCCCGCTGCAGCCCTTCGGGCCCGTGCGTTGCACACGCCTGCTGCTGCGCTCGGGCGCATGCGTCGCACGCCCCCGAGGTCTTCTTTCGGGCTCTCTTCCGCCGCTTCTTCCGCCGCGACCGCCTCTGTTCCGCCGTCTGGGTCTTCTCCCACAGCCCATGTCCGACCAAATTGGTTGATGGGTTTCGAAGAGAACGCCGGGACAAATGAATAGATTCGAGATCCGACAAAAATGACCATGTATGGACCAGAATTAAGCCAAAAAACAATCTGCCCTATAAAACCCTAACCACCAAAATTTCACCGCTCGATTAACCTTCGAAGATCAGTAATATATCGAAAAATTTAGGGGTTTCTCTTCCTAATGGCGGTGTGATCATTCAGATCCATTATCGCATGGTGGGTAGCCTGAACTTGGTCGGAATTCTTAATTCTGATCCAAGCCATATACAAATCCGAAATTTATCCACATATAATTCAATAAAAATAAATTCCAAAAGGTTTCACCAAAGCAGAGATTGCAAATAAGGGCTCTGATAGCAACTGTTAGAGATTGCATATAAACAAAACTTGGAGATCTTGCATATAAACAAAACTTGGAGATCTTGCATATAAACAAAACTTGAGATCCCGATTTATCCATAACAGGTAAATTCATACAGAATTCGGGATCGAATAGCGGAAACATAAATATCAACATACCTCCAGCCATTGATGAAATCTAGAAGTGGGAAACCTCAAAATCTTTGATGGATCCACACAGCACGAGCGATCTGCAATATAGAAAATGCACGTCCCGTTCTACTAGTCAATCCCCTTCACAAAACCCGATGGTGTGTTTTTCTGTATCGTTAGGGTTTGAACAACGACCTGACGTTTTTATTCCGTTGGTTACGTTACCGGTATCTCCCATCAAGACCATTATGGTAATATAATAACGGACAAATATCACTTAATACACGTGGGTAATAAATTGGGCAATAATTGGAATTTATATAGGGAATTTATTGGGTATTTATTGGGAATATAATATTGGAATCATATTTAGAATAATAAAATATATTACATATTTTAACATACCATGCTCGTCTCATGTGTCAGGATATTGAATATTCGGTCTTTGCTTGCTAGATCACCAAAGCTGCAGTCTATCAAGGTAACAATTTCGGATATCTCCTTTAGGCTTCAATTTCTGCTGTCAGCATTCAGCATTTAATAATATGCATGTTATTTGCATTTTTCTATATCTGACTAAATTTTACCCCTGGTGTTTGTTGTCACTCTTTCAACTGTAGGTTTTGCCTGTTGATTGCTTCTTAGAAAAAGCAAATTCTGGACGGAGTAGAAGCTCTAGCCGAGGTAACAGCCGTGGGAGATCACCTGTACGGTGTGTTGACGAGCAGATCCAGGGCTTCAAAGTCAACATAAAGCCTGAGAAAAAGTCTAAGTTTTCTTCAGTAGTCTTAAAGCTTCAAGGTATCGATCAGGTTCGTGCTGTTCTTCTAGTGTTGCTAATCTTTTGAAAGATACACCTGCCACCAATTTTAAACCAAATAGAAATTGATGTAAACAACAGAACTACGTTGAAGGGCATCTTTAGTCTAGCCCCATTTTAATTTATATCATGAGCTTCTTGCTCATATTTATTCCTGTAGATGGTTATTATCTGGGATATTGCTCATGAATTCTCGGTATTTCAACCTTTCACTCTTTTACCAAATGCTCTAACACCTTTTTTAGGAAACTTGGAGGCAACATGTCACCGGAGGAAAACTCAGAGAAATAATGGAAGAGGCTAAAAGCTTTTCTATTGGAAATAAGTCCCTTGCTGCCCTCTTTGTGCATACTCCAGCTGGGGAGCTGCAGCGGCAGATTAGATCTTGGCTTGCAGAAAACTTCGAGTTCCTCTCTGTGACTGGAGATGATGCAATGGGAGGAACAGCTGGTCAGTTAGAACTTCTCTCCACTGCCATTATGGATGGTTGGATGGCTGGACTTGGCGCTGCTGTGCCTCCCAACACAGATGCTCTTGGTCAGCTTCTATCAGAGTATACCAAGAGAGTTTATACTTTTCAATTACAGCACCTGAAGGTAGGTTTTGATCAATGGTGGACTTCATCAATTGGATGCATCAAACATGTCTCTACTGCATAATTGCATAATTTTGAACAAATGAGTGCAATTATCTGGCGATCTTAGGGATTGATTCTTGATGGGCGGTTGTGTGTTTTTCATTATTACCCGTTCCTTATGCATGTGTTGTAGCTCCAGAGAAACATTACTTATGTTTAGATGCGCAAATTGCTAGCATCACGGATGCAATCACGGGGTGCCTGTGTGAGGCAAGCAAACCTACCTATAATCCACCCCTTGAAGGATATGAAACTTAAACAAATGACCTGTTGCTTTATAAGGAGAGTAGACGAATCCAGGAAAGAACACAACTCGCCATGTCTGGGTCGTCTAACGGAACTTATACTTCAACCAATAACCTAGTGTCTTTATTATTAAGATGATGCTAATTTCCATGGCTTACATTAGGATATTGCTGGAACCCTGGCAACAGAAGAGGCAGAAGACTTGGCACATGTAGCAAAGCTTCGTTCAGTTCTTGAATCTGTTGATCATAGGAGAAGAAAGGTACTCCTCTCTTCCATATCACCGCTACTTGGGGCCTATTTATTCGAATTTAACATGATTATAGATGGATATATGAACTCATAAATAGCAGTTAATATTAAAAAGTGACATACTTACATATATATATTTATATATATACATATATATGTATATATTTCCAATGCTTGGAAATTTCGGGTGTTTCCATGGTCAAGTATGAAGTTATGCCATAATGGTGTACTAGTATAAGAACTTCTCAATGCACAAGCTGAAAATTTGCCGATTTTAGAGTACACTTTGGTTTCATAATATTGCATACCATTAATTGTGAATAGAGCAGTTGGATTTGCATGAATTTTATCTAATTTTGAGCTGATTATTGAAAGAATTAAGTGATGTTTATGATTGCTTAATTGGTGGGGCTATTTCCTCCCCCTTTCTGTCTGCAAATGCACATTTTCTTTTGCTTAACACCTAAAATTCCTTTCAGATACAATTTTCCCAAGCCTTAAATTGCCACACCTCTCTTTTTCTGTCGCTTTCTAGTCTACATGCTGTCATGTTCCTATTTCCATCTACAAAATGATGTTTCCTCCCGTTTTGTGTTTCTTCAGTGCATAAGATGGAGAACATTGGCTTCCTCCACCCAAGAAAGGTTAAAAAAAAAAACCAATTGGAACAGATTATTTTGGTAGAAACTGTTGTATATGTAACATGTTTGATCTTCTTAAGATCAAGGAAAGATGAACAAAATAAGAGAGGGAAAAAATGGTACTGAAAGGGCCCATAGATGGACCTCAAACAAGAAATTCCTGAGAGAGGGAGGGAGAGAAAGAAGGGGGTGGGGGGAATCTATCCCCGGTGAAAGAGAGAATGATGGTTTTATTAGCTGATCTCCTCTGCCCTTGCTGGTGGATCTTTATCTTTCCTTACTGAGAAAGTTATGTGATGGTAAAGGGGCAAAGCTGCGATGCAGAGTGTGACTCAGTCCCTCTTCTTGTTAGTGAAGATAATAGGATTGATGCAATCAGAGGAGCTTTTTGGTTGGAGGGATGATAAACATTTCTTTTGTCAATTTCTAGTTTGACAAACATTGTCCAAAAATGACATGACAGTTGTTGGCTAGATGTGAGAGGGTTGTCAATTTCTAGTTGGACAAACATTGTCGAAAAATGACATGAAATCGGCTGTTGGGCGTGCGTGAGCATGAGAGAGAGAGAGGTCTCTTATCAATTTCTACTTTGACAAACATTGAAAGTGGGGGAAAGAGAGGTCTTTTGTCAATTTCTACTTTGACGAACATTGTCCAAAAATCACATGAAACTGGCTGTTGGCAAGGGGGGAGAGGGAGGGAGATCTGTCTATTGTCAATTTCTACTTCGACAGATGTTGTCCAAAATCACATGAAACTGGCTGTTAGCAAGGGAGGGAGGGAGGGAGAGGGGATTGGTCCATTGTCAATTTCTACTTCGACAAACGTTGTCCAAAAATCACATGAAACTGGCTGTTGGCAAGGGAGAAAGGAAGGGAAGGGAGGGGGGTGGGGGGAGATCTCTATTGTCAATTGTCAATAACCTCATGAAACTGGCTGTTGGCAAGGGAGGGAGGGAGGGAGATCGGTCTGTTGCCAATTTCTACTTTGACAAACATCGTCCAAAAATCACATGAAACTGGCTGTTGGCAAAGAAACTGATAATATGGGCGAGAAGGGATAAGAGAAAGGTGTGGTCCATTTAACTAATAATATGGGTGTCTGAAATAGTTATGGGAATTAGTTGACTGTTAATTTGCATTATGCGGTTCTATTCAATTCAGTATCCGTTAGGTCAATTGTTAATCTCTTGAATCGCAAGTGAATCTGTCACTTGTGGATCTACGATTCTCCATGTATATATCAATTCAAGTGATTCTTTTTTTTCTTTTTTGGGTGTAGGTTTACCTATAATCTAATCTAAATCTTGTCGTGTTTTAATCTGCAGGTTATATTTTGATAGTAACAAAATAATTGAATATATGCTTCTTTACAATGAAAGACTAAATAAAATGAAAGAAATTTGTAATTTACTTTTGATTGTAATACTTATGTTAATTAAACAATGTGAAATTATCTTCTTATGCATTTGATCATAACACGTACTTGAATTTCAGTTTTCTTTGTCATGGATCGTAAATCTTACTCATTTCATATTTTATAACATTGTTAAAAAAAATTGAAAAATGCCTAACACAAAATCCTACTTTTAGGAACTGTACCAAATCTTATGATTAGATTTCATTCAATTCTCGATCCTAGATTCAAAAATCTAAGATTTTGATTAATAGTACGTATCTTGATTTGACAATTATGTTGAAGGTACTTTTGTTAATACACAACAAAATGTGTGTTTGCATCCAAAGAAAGGTGTGCCAAAGCTGAACCCTTGCTTAATTAGGAAAGTATAGGAGAATGACTTAAAACGATGTTTATTTGATAAATGCATAAACTAGAGGCAGTGGCGCATTTACTCATCTCTATTACATGATATTGAGTGACTTTCCTTAAGGGACATATTGTCCATCTTTAGATAATATTAATTTGCTGGTGGAGGTCGTGTTCTATTTTGGCGTTGCATTAGGTGCAGATCTATGCATATATCAGTGGTCCCCAGACTTCAATAATAGTAAGGTCTGAAGTGATCAAAACATGGGTGGGTATCAGAGTGGCTCTGCCTTGAGAGTATTCTCAATCATTGAAACACTAGGAACATCTTATTTGAGCGTGCTAGTGAAAGCAACAATAGGACATAAAAGCTTCCATCCTTTCTCTTTGTACAGGGACTGATTGATATTTCTAATGGAATATACAGCGACAACGACGACAAACCAAGCCTTATCCCACTGAGTAGGGTCAGCTATATAAATCCTTTCCTCACCATGTGTTAAAGCTTCTGTAAGTGTTAAATGCTGTGTATCTTTTCTATCATGTCATGCTCCTCCTAGTTAGTGTCCCTTGATCACACTCCTCATTGAAGCATCCACAGTTATTCGGTTAACTTGAGCAAATATTATTTCTAACTCGTATACTGGAAATAATAAATAATCCGGGCTGTTAGGCAGTGTAATTATATATGTGCATCTATCATGCATTTATAAGTTAAAATAGATATTAAAGAAAAAAAGCTAATACATATACATACATACATACATACATATATATATGTATATACATATACACATATATGTCTATATATAACTTGTGCATTTGCTGTGACTCTTACTCAAAATCGTTGATGATACACATATTCCTAAAATGATGTTGAGTATATATGATATTATCAACCTTAATGGTTGTCAAATCCATAGTAAAGTTAGTTCTTTGATGCTTTGACTTGATTGACTTAGTTCTTTCTTTTTGCTCCTTATGTTTCTAACAAAATCAGATTTTGCAACAAATGAGAAGTGATGTGGCCCTATTAACACTGGAAGGTGGTGGTTCACCCATTCACAATCCTTCCACTGCTGCTGAAGATGCGAGATTAGCATCTCCTATTTCTCTTGATGGCATATTGAAGCAAGTCAAGGTTTTAAGACTGTTCTTTGTACTTATTTCCCATTGTGTGTGCCTAGCCTATGTACAAAGTAAGGAGGCTGGTTGTTTATGAGCAGGATATAACGAGACAATCATCTGTCAACACCTTGAGCAGAAGTAAGAAGGCAGCAATGCTAGCATCTCTGGATGAACTGGCAGAGCGGATGCCTTCTCTCCTCGACATTGACCATCCTTGTGCCCAAAAACAAATCTCTGATGCCTGTTATGCTGTTGAGGTTTGTCCCCCTTGAAAAAATTCCTCAATCCTGCAGATTCTTTTTTCGGGTTACAGTGGAATTCTTGTGTATCTATACCATATTGTAAAGAACCATGCAGGATCTCATAGAAACCGACAATCATTGTCAGTTATCAGTAAGTAAAATGTTGGATGATTAGGGAAATGTCCTATGGATCTGCATAACAATAACGGCAAAGTCTTTGGGCAAAGAATCAGACCACGAGGTTTTGATGGCAGAACTTTCTGATGGTCCAAGTGTTTGGTTGAGACGGTCTATCAAAGGTCATTGTGGAGACTTTCATGCTTCCTAAGACCTTGCTTTTGAACTTATAGTCACCCTCGCTCTAGACTTCTATCATATAGAGTAATCCCCCAATTGTTCCTGAAAGAAGTATTCAAAAAGACAAAAACAAGTAACGAGAATTTGATTAGGATTTGCACCTCCTCATTGATACAACATAATAGTTTTTTGCTGGGTCATTTGTTCTTTGATTTGCTGCTGCAGTCAATTCCTGAAGACAATAAGCAGGAACAGTTGCATGCTTCCAGACCTGCGGATTCGGGGCCTGCAGTAGACATGGATGTGGCTCAGTGGAATGTCCTGCAGTTCAACATGGGCTCATTGACTCCATTCATCATCAAATGTGGAGCCAACTCTAAGTCAGAACTGGTTATCAAAGCAGATGCCCGTGTTCAAGAGAAGAACCCAGAGGCGGTGAAATCGTGAGGGTGGTTCCCAGGCCATCTGTTCTGGAAAATAAGAGCTTGGAGGAGATCAAACAGCTCTTCTCCCAACTACCCGAGGCTCTAAGCTTGCTCACCCTCGCATGGACGGCAGATGGGACCCGTGCTCGGTTCCAGGCTGTACAGGACCTTGGCCATGAAGGTGCCGTCGCTTCAGGATCTAGTGGTCGAGTTGGAGAAGGGCGGCATTTTGAAGGATGTTAGACATTGAAATCGGTGTTCCCTTGTGTATTCCCACTGGACTCGCTGTCGCTGAGGTCTTTTCGTAAGGCTGACTAGGGGAGATTTTTCTTCTGTTCGCTCTGTTCTTGGGATAGCTTCTATCATTTTTTGGTGGGTTTTGAGTGGTGAGCAGAAGTGTGTAAGAAACCGAAGGTACTGTAATTTTGTCCAGGGCTAAGCCGATGGCTTCTTCAATGTAAATATGAGATTACTGTATAGCTCGATTCTTGGGGGATCGGTTGGAGTGATAATTATGCGGCCTAAGCAGCTGTTTCACCCAATGTGCTAAATTCTAATGTCCCCTGTCTCATGTCATGAGCGTGTGACCTTTGCAAATTGAGAGATCACCTTGAGTGATTTGTCGTTCACCAATTACATTCAAATGGTTATCTTGTGTGGTTATTTAGAAAACAGCCTTTTGGGGCTTGGCCCATGTAGAGCGTGTCTTTTGGAATATGTGGTTCTTGGAGAATTTGGTAGTTGAATTTATCAATACAAGATTCGTTTTCAAATCATGATGGCCGGCAGCAATTGATGGGAAATTTTATGGTCCCACGGTCGAGGTGAAGGCCATCCACGCCTTACGATTCGAGCTGGACTTGGGGGATTGATCCCGTAAAATCCATAAATTGTTAATCTTCGGTTTTGTTGTTTGGAAGCTGTAAACCTTTTAAAATCTGAATGCAATTGTTGATCTAGGGTGAAATTAGAAAGTAGTTGTTGGCAGTTTGATTGGCATCTTACCGCCAACCAACTAGGCCTATTATTAGTTAGATTTGGAAGTAGTTAATGATGTTAATAATATTTTATCTTTTGTGACTTATCAATGACTGACAGGGACGACTAGTTGTCAAGCAATTTTTTCACTTTGAAATTTAACAGCAATTGGTTAAGGAGCAATGACATCATAAGTACATGAAACTTTGCATTTTTACATGGGTATACAAACTAATATTTGTTCAATCAAGTATCTCAATTTTCCCAATCTTGCTCAATGTGAGGTACTTGTTACATAAGTAGTCATATCATGTGATTTTATTGAAATGACTTGCTTGCTGGATAAAAATTAAGTACAATTGGTGCTGTGGCTCCTCTCCTTAGCCAAAATCGTCTCATCTCTATTTAGGTGTCTGGTGATGAGAAAAGAGAGATAATACCAACTAGAATGATCTTAGCTATCAAATATGCCTCTATTTACTTGGCGTTATCTCCAAAGGTCACTATTGGACATTAATGTGGATTATTACCGTCTCTTTGACGACATTGGTGTCCATTTTAGCATTTCCCTGTCGCTAATTTTAATGGAGGTTTCGAATCTGACTCATATTTGAAAATTTGAGATAAAGACCAACAATGAAATTTAGATACTCAACTGTAAAACAAGCAAAAGTTAAAATATTTACTTTATCACCACCTTAATTTTATGAACATGTGAAACTGTTTCGATTTTTGGTGTGCCTAACAATGAAATTTTACTATTTATTTAGAGTCCGATTGTTTGAAGGAAAACTATTTTTAAAAGATTTTTAGACTTCCTAGTGCTTGGATGATGGAAGACTAATTGATTTATGAAAAACATCTTCCATGATATTCTCTTATGATAAAAAGAAATCATATTTTCTAAACTCAAAACATTACATGTCACATAGTCGTTTTTTTTTCTTTTCTTTTATTTACTCAAACAAAGCTGGTGATTTGACATGAGTCTCAGTAAGTAATTAAATCGTAACTAGTAGCCTGGAATTGGTCAAGTACGTGTCATCAGTAAGCGGTGGATAAAAAAAAAAAGAGTTGACAACTAATCCAATCAGAGAAAAATTGGTAAGTTGCTCTGATTAAGCTTGGTAATTAATTTGCGTAAGAGCTAGTAATATGTTTGACGAGTCGGGTAAAAGCTACGCAAACAAAATGTTAGTGATTTAATACGAAAGTCAATAATTTGCAACAAAATTACAGACAAAAACAATTTATGGGTTTTCTTATTACCATATATAACCCCAAAACGATTTTAGATTCACGAAAAATATTTATCTAAACCCCACCCTGAAAGTCTCCCAAGCGGAGTAGGGTTTTCCTTCCGTTCCCTAGCTCTAACGGCTACATTTTCAAACTCATCGTAGTTGCCTTGGTCATCTTCCTCTTCCTCCTCTGTATCTGGATGAGAGAGAGAGAGGGCATGTCTCCTTCTTCGATCGTACACGAGAGTTGCCTCAATCGCCGTAGTTGCAGTTCTCCTTCAATCCCCTCGGCCTCTCCCTCTTTCCATCTTCGGCTTCTTCCCCACCAAACCGGCTCTCTCTGGTGTGAGGTGCGTTCCGAGACACCCTTAATTCCCCAGTAATTGAAACGTGCTCGATTTTGGGTTTGAAGATGATCTGGATGCGAGGACCCATCTTGCATTTTCTGAACTTTTTTCTGTTTTGTCTCTTGGGTTTCGCGTTCGCATGGTCAGTGAGCCGGAGAGCTTCCGTGCACCACGGCCTGACGGCGGTGGAAATGATTCGGTGGCGGGCATTGCCTCCTGAAAAGCTCAAGTAGGCGAGCCTCCGTTCACCTGTTCTGACATGGTCATTTGTGAGTCCCCTTCTTCGGAGGAACCTCAAGGCACGGCTGGATTTCTTCGATTTTAATGATATGCTATTTGTTGCGGGCTTGTGGAGTACTTGTTCGACATTAAATTAATATTAAAGTAAATGCATGAAGCAGCAAACGTTGAAAACTCTCTCTTCAAAACTTCTCCATGGAAAGCGACATTGTGCAAACAAAAAAGCACAAAATCTTCTGAACGATGACTTGTCAAACAAGCAGTTGATCACTTTTATGGATATCTAGAGTAAGCGCGAAAAAATGAACTTGACCCTGAAATGAAAATTTGCCAATTCGAAAAATAAAGTTAGAGCCAAGGGGGAAGAGATTTAATTTTCTGATTGTTATAATTTTCATGGGATAAGTATCAAAAATCCTAAAATTTATCATGAAAGTGCGATTCAAATTCTAAAAATTTCAAAAAGTATAATTAAATCTTAAAAATTATTATAAAAGTACAATCAATTTCTAAAATTTTTAAAAAGTGCAATCGAGTTTTAAAACTTGTTATGAAAGTACAATTGCATCCTAAAATTTTCAAAAAGCGTAATCAACTAAGGACTTGATCGAATCATTTTGATGAGTTTTCAAATTTAATTGTACTTTTTAAAAGTTTCAGAACTTAACTGCACTTTCATGATAAGTCTCAAGACTTAATTATATTTTTGAAAGTTTTAAAATTCAATTATACTTTAAAATTTCCAATGCACTTATCCCAATTTTTAATTATCAATTGCTCAGTGCCTATCTTTGACTCTCCTCCCAAGCTCCCACAGTTGGGCTGATTACATTAACACAAATTGTTCGTCGACTTATTCTCATTAGTGATTGAACATCGACTACTGTTTTACTAGAAATCTCTGGCAGATTTTCTAGCGACCTACAAGCTTGTTGCTTTGTTCTGTTCTAATTTAAGGAATTTCATATAATAAGAGCCATTGACATTGGTCCTGTAGATCTTGCTGACCTGTAATCGAGTCTAGGGTAACACGTTTGAACAGCTTCTCTAACCTGAGGTTGTTAAGCTATTCTGTAGCAAGTCTACTTTTGCCTCATAGGCATCTATATAAATCTGATTTCAACCTGCATTAGGTCCAAGTGACTGCATCTTTTAAATCAAATAATGGCGAGGTTACTTTTCTGCCCAAAGACCGATGAAGAGCAAAAACAATATCTTTCTCATTTCTGTTTGTTGCTAGCAAAACTGTTTTCAAAGGACTGTACCAGGGTCATCAAAATATGTTATTTTGTGATTTCCTCATTTATTTTATTGGTTTTCCTTACAATCCTGTGATTTTAATGTTTTTAATATTTATGACCAACTTATAGTTCAACAACCTTCGACTCTTCACTTATTCTCCGCGATGCAGATTGACATTGCAGCCACTGTAGCTCTCCTCTTCAATGTACCAATACCCAAAAAAGATAAAAAAAATATCGGAGTTGTCATCCCACATGCTCCTTCCTCTCTCTGTCCCCCGCCCCCACCCCCCTCCCCTCTCCCCCCCTCTCTCTCTCGTTGGGATTTATCGTCTGTGTAAATAAATATTGCTGACAGGCCCCGTTTGGTTTGGCTTTGTAAATGGGCTTTAGGACTCTAAAAGTTCCTTGGCTAAATGCAAACGCGTTTGGTTGGATTTTTTGGACAATTTTGGCAAGATGCGATTACATCTCCAAATGACTTTAAGGGCATTTAGCCCAATGTAGTTCTTGAGGTCCTTTGGGAAGTTGCATCTTCGGAATGCAAGTTCGGTACTGTTCATCTTCTCCGCGGTACTATTCATCTTCTTGAGAGACGAACGGAGGCCGACAACTGTTGGCCAAGGAGAGGCCCGCACCGGCGACCATCGCCTGAGGTGTCACCGACCCCGACGACCACCGCCCGAGGTCGCGCGACCTTGGGTGTCGCCTGGTCGCGCGGCCTAGTCGCCGGACCTCAGGCATTGCGCGACCCAGGTGACGGTTGCACAACCTTAGGTGGTGGTTGCCTGGGTTCGCGCGACCCAGGCGACGGAGGCTTGAGGTCACCGAACCTCAGGCGTCACCTGAGGTCCGGCGACCTTCGGCGGTGGTCGCCCGGGTTCGCATGAACCCGGGCAACCCCGCTTGAGGTTGCCGGACCTTAGGTGATCCGGCCGTCGGTGGCCGGAGCGGTGGCTACACTTAAAAAAAAAAAAATTAAAAACTTCTTTTATATATAAAATTTAGCAAAAATCCTTTACAAAATATAGTTTTTACTAAATGGTGTTTAAGCTAAAGTTCTTTCACAATGCACTTTAAAACTATAATTTACCAACCGCTATTTGTATTTGCACAAACCCCTTTAGTTCAAAGGTATTTGTATTTTCCCAATGACATTTGCCCAAAGCCGAACCAAACGGGGCCTAAGCATAATGCGGCTTCACTGGGTCAGTCTTTGTTTCTGCATTGGTTGTGGCCCATTAAGACTATTGGAGATGCACTGATTTATTTTCTTCTTGACCTAAGTCTACCCTGTCATGGACATGCATGGCTCAACAAGTAAAACAATTTTCAGATACTACGAATTTCAATAATCACAATATTTACTAATCAACTGCTGGATGATCAGGTCAAGCATTTCTCCCCATATTGGCTGTGTCCAATGGGATTTTCCTTGGTGCAGATAGATGAACTGATCTCAAGTCTTTCAAATTTAAGAAGGCTATTTTCAACTTACCCATCAAATGATAAATTGTGTATTCACATCCACATCCTTATGCTGTGTAATCCCGCAAAGTAGAGCGAAGGATGGCCAGCGGCCGATGATGGAGCTCCAGTGATGAGGAGAAGTAATTGATAGTGTAGTACCGGGATGTTCTTTGCATAAGGTTTAGGCCTATAATTGCTTAATTCATCCATTACAAGCATTTAGTTAGAAGATTGAAAGTGAATAGAAAGAAACATTGACCAAAAAGAGGTGAGGGTTCGAGTTTTGGGTAAGGGGGGACTGACAGACGATGGGCTAAAGAAAGAAGATAAAAAATAAAAGGGATAAGTTCTTTAGGAGTCCGAAAACTTGTTATAAAAATGTAATTGAGTCATAAAACTTGCAAAAAAACTGTAATAAGATCCTAAAACTTGTCAAATAAGTATAATCAAGTCCTAAAGTGAACACCATCAATTTATTTAACGGAAAGAGCTAATGTGGCATTTTAAAATTAATTTCTTTCTCCTAGTTGGCATTTTTTATTGTTTTATTTTTAAAATCTTATTTAAATATGATTAAAAAACTAAAAAAAGCTAAAAATTTTATTAACAAAAAAACTAGAGAGGGAGAGAGAGAGAGAGAGAGAGAGAGAGAGAGAAGTGCAGGGCGGGGCCACGTTGGTGAGTGCCACTACTACTGCCACCCATTGCCGGCCCTAGGCAAGGGTGGCCGGCCCTCACTAGTCTTGGGAGGCCTTGCCAACCCCAAGTGAGGGCTGGCGACCCTTGCTCGGGCTCGAGCACAAGCTCGGGCTCGGGCTCGGTCACCTAGATTTGGGTGATGCTCGAGCTCGCCCGAGCCTAACGAGCGTTGCCAGCCCTCGCCTGGGGTCGGCGAGGCTCATTGACGATAGCCGATGTTGCCTAGATTTGGGTGGATATTAAGATTGGCCTCTCCGATGATGGGTGGAGGCGGTGGTAGTGCCCATCGGCGTGGCCTTACCTTGCCCTTCTTACTCTCTCTCTCTCTCTCTCTCTTCCAATTTTGTTTTTCAATAAAATTTTAGTTTTTTTTTTATTTATTTTTTAATTTGATTTGAATAAGATTTAACAAAGAAAACAATAAAAATATCAACGAAGAGAGAGAAATTAATTTTAAAATGCCACTTTAACATTTTCTGTTAAATAAATTGACGATGTTAACTTTAAGACTTGATTGTACTTATTTGATAAATTTTAGGATTTAATTACACTTTTTAGTTGTAGGACTTAATTGCACTTTCATGACAAGTTTTATGACTCCTAGTGAACTTATCCCAAAATAAAAACATAAAAAATAATTAACAAATAGAAAATTGAAAATTTGGTTAAAGAAATTGGCCTTAATTTTTTTTTTTTTTTTGGGTTAGAGAAATTGGCATTGATCAGGTTGTTAGATTGTAGTATTACAATTAGTTTAGCTTCATTTAGATAGTACACACATGATTCAGGATAAGTCATGATTTTCTCTAGTTTAGATAAAAAAAAATTAGTTTCTATTTGAATTAAGCTCATGTGGAATTAATTATGTATACACAAGCTGTCATGATTAGAAAATTGAAAATATAATTTCACAAATTAAAATTGACAACATTTTTCAAGCAAAGTTACAGTAAGGTGCATGATAAAATGATATTTTGTTGGGTGAGCATCTATAATGTGAAATTGATGGGAGAGATGATAAATATAAAAGTAGTTTTGTCACACCCTGGACATTCCCTTGCCACGGGAACGCAAAATCCGCGGGATTAATTTGCGATGTCCCGGGAGGCATTATTGTCCCGTTACTTTTATCTTTCAATTAAGCATATATGGAAGCATTAACTATAACACCCAATCGACAAACTCTAAATAGATAGTAAGGAAAACACATATACAAACATGTTTCATTAGGATCGGAAAGTTGTATTTACAAGCCTGCTTAGTTGGGTCATTCCGATTATATCCAAAATGGGGTAGAGGGTTAGTTCTAACTTCTCTATTTGGGCGACTTCCAAAATGGTTTCCATCGAAAGGCCGGCTTTCCATGGCTTGGGCTTGGGATTGTAGTCGGGATTGGATTAAAGGTCATCCACGGTGCCATCAAGAGGATTCACCACCGTGGGGTCTGGTGGGGATCCATCGGAGCCACTGGGTTGTCTGTCAAATCCGCAGATTGGCCCAAAGACCTCCTTGTCGATCCAAACGAACCACGGCTTGTACCAATGCGGAACCAAATATCCTAAGCCATTATCCACCCATACTAGTGCTTCTGGTACGTGATATCAGTCGTCATGTCCACTATATCCATAATAACCATCTCCATCTATACAGGCAAACCCAAATGGATTGGATGGAGACTCATACCTATGGGTCTAAAAGGGTAAAACAATAACAAATGAGTGAACACTTAATAAGTAAATTGCCTAAATCTCCTATAGGCGAATGCCTCATATTGGAATCGTACGAATACTTGACGCCAATAAGTCGATGGTAGATTAATAGCAAAGCCCTTGCTTTGCTTTAACTATGTACATGAAAGGGGTTCTCAAGTACTTAAAATGCTCACATGAACAAGGACCCACAAAATGTTCCATAAGCATAAAAATTATAGACGTACCAAATAATAGTTTCTAAAGTATTCACGTGACTCTTGAGTCCCAAATAATGGCATATATAAAATATGCACGTCGTGCCTAATAATAGTTTCTAAAATATGTACGTGACTCTTAAGTCCCAAATAATGACGCATAAAATGTGTACATGTCAATAATAGCTTCTAAAAATATATATGTGACTCTCAAGTCCCCAATTAATGACATAATATATGGACGAATATTCACGTGACTCTCGAATCCCAAATAATGACACAATATATGCACGTGCCTCTCAAATCCCAAATAATATCATATAAAAATATGCAGGTGCCAAAATAATGACTTCTAAAATATGTACGTGACTCTCAAATGCTTAAAATGCAATCACGCTCAAGGGCCACATAATGTTCCATAATTTATGCACACGAGCATTATTCACACATCACATGGCAAACCAAAATCCATCGGTTCTTTCCGAATCCACTTAACATTGTCCCGCCCCATCAGGCATGGCAACATTTGAAATCCATCGGTGATGGCATCCGAAATCCATTGGGCTTCGTTCCAAAATCCTATCCGCAAATGGCATCCAAATCTATTAGAAATCGTCCCAAAATCCATTAGTGACGGCATTGTCCTGAAATCCATCTATGACAGCTTCCCTTGTGTGACCACACATGCAAGCAAGCATACAACTAGTTCTTATCTTTACTTTAGTCTGATGCAAGAGTGCCTCAAAGGTGTGCCGAGCGAAGTGTGTGTCGTGACTTATCAAAACCACATTGTTACAATATGCCAAGCATGAAGTGAGAACTGTGGCTTGACTTGTTATGTTTGAGCATTGACCTATGCTAAACTTGGTTTGGAAACGATACACCTCAATATTGCCAAATCAAGAGAGAGACCTGGCTTGGCATGCTTCCACGCACATTCAAGACCAACGCAATCTCTTTTCGGAGGCTTGGGGTGTGCTTTCAAGCATCGACAATAATATATAGACAAATGGCATCCACTAAACAACAACAAATCCTTATAACCAAGCATAGACAATAGCATATAGACAAACTGCATCTACTAAGCAATAAAAAAATCCTTGTAACCTCAACAATCACATAGCAAGATCTTGACCTAGTCTCGAACCTCATAACCCAAGCAAAACATGAGCAAATCATACAAAATTAGAACATGTGTCTAATCTACCTAGGATGGCATGATCCTATTCAACAACAAAAACACAAACCTAATCTATGTCTGAACTACGCAACACATCAGCCTAGCCAATGTTTAGGGGATCTACTTACGAAACCGAAACAAGAATGATGACAAATGGTGGGCGGCTCAAAGTGAGCGCGCGGCGACGACGGCAATGGCAGGCAACAATGACAGTGGCTCATTGTGGGCGGCAGAGAGAGAGAGAGAGAGAGAGAGAGAGAGATGTTCTATGCCTTTATAAGGGAAACTCAATAATTGGATAGGTAATGATGGCTAATGATGATTTTCCTTGGCTTGGTCTGCAAAATTAAAAACTATCTATCCAAGTGTCAAATTAAGGACTAATCTTGGCTAGTCTTATCCTCCAAGGTTCAAAGGTTTAATCATTATTTAGTTTCAAGGGCAACTAACTTAGTTACACTAACTGGACTTGTTTTTCTCCTTACCTCCTTCAAATGTAGTGCCCTCTCCCTTTGCAAGGCCACCAAACGTTAGTCTCTCCTCAACTTATCCTCGAGAAGCCCTTTAAGTCTCACCTTTAGGGTAATTATGACCTAAATTCCTAAATAAACACATGACTCAACTATTGCACTTATGGACTACCTTCCAAAATGCAAGGATAGGTTTAAACTTTGCAAGACAACTCGATCCTCAAGTTCTCTCCCATCTTAGTCGTGTGGGCGCTTACCTAGCTTCCAATAATTGTTCACTTTTAATTGATTTAAATTGAATAGGACAAAATATAATTATGATGACTAGCTAAATATTGTCTTAACTAGACATGAATATCTTGCAATCACCCATGATCGATAATTGTAATTAGACCAAGGTTTGTGGCTAAGTTTTGACCGGAAGCGGCCCTAATGCGGCCTACATGTATTGAGTGGCTTTGGCGGTGCTCGAGCGGCCAGACCTGAATTGAATTCGGCACCTGTTCAAGGTTCCACGTGTGACCCATGGTTTGTTTAGAACCAACTTATGTTTGAGTCTGGTTGATCCATGAATGATCTTTGGTTGTCATGTAATCGTGTAGGATCCATTGACTTGTCTTGGTTCACGGTCACTCGAAATTGGATTAGGGTCATTCATTAACAGTATAGTGATCATGCAGAGTTACTCGCGATTGGTACTTACTCAAGTTGAATCGATTCATACCCGTCCGTTGATCGACTCGTGATGGCACCTGATTATCTACATTGATCCATGTGGTCGAGCAGTCTTTTCATGGTTGAACACTTTGATCTAAAGTCTATGCAGCACGGACATGTTGCCCGTGCTTTCGTGTCATGTCCGACACGTGTCGAATGCGTCGGACATGTTGACACACTCAGACACAGTCGGACACGCGGTCAACACGTGTCGGATTTTCCGACACGTGGTCAACTTTTCATGACACGTTTCGACATGCGTGTTCGGAAGATGATGGAGGGTGGAGATGAGGGCTAGGGAGTAGAGATGAGGCTACAAGCGACAGTGAGCTCGTGATGGCGAGAGATAGCCAGAGAAAGAGCATAGACTGAGGCGAGGGCCGCCACTGTGATGTTGTGATGGATCAGCGATGAGGCTGCAGCTGCGAGGGAGAAAGGGCCGAAGGCGAGATGGTAAACGATTGTGATGAGGACCAAGAGAAAATAGAGATCGAGAGGAAAAGGAGAGGAAGGGGGCCGTGCAACGAGGAGGAAGAGAAGGATCGAGAGGAAGAGGAGAGGGAGGGGGTTGTGTGGCGAGCGACGAGGAGGAGGAAGAAAAAGAGGGTGCTAGCTAGGGTTTTTGATAAGGAAACTCAAATATAATAAAAAAAAAAAAAAAAAGGGACTCGATGGCGTGACTTTTAATTTTAGGGGGAGGGGAAGTAACAGCCTGTCTATCGGTGGTGGGGGAAGGAAAGAAAAGCGAAGTAAAATTTTGGGGGTGGGGGAAATGGACGAGGGAAAGAAGGGAGTGGGGTGGACCCTAGTAGAGACCTTTTTTTTAATCAAAATAAATAAATAAATAAGATTAAAAAATAATTTCGAAAAATAAAAATACTGAATTTTGAATAAAGATAAATTTTGGTCGTAGAAGATCGTTGATTTATTTAAATAAATTGATTCTAATTTCTTATTAGTCATTATTTTCATCAATAACTTTTGTTAAAGTTAAAAACATGTTTCCAAACATGGATATGCATGAATATGTCTTTCGAATTTCCAATGAATTGATTTATTAATATTATTAGCATAAATTCATTGTAGGCTCTTTTTATAATTAATTAATTATTTATGAATTTGAATCAAATTAATTAAAAATAAAATATTCATTTAATATACAATGTGTCCCAACGTGTTTGAATTCTCTATTTTTGAGAAATGATGTGTTGATGTGTTATGTCGTGTCATGTCACATGTCCGTGTCGCTTATCGGTGCTACTTAGTTGTTGACACCTAATTTTTATCTTTCAAGTAGTATATATATATATATAAAGAGAGAGTAAAATCAAAATCAAATCAAAAATCAAAATCAAAAATTTTAATTATTAATTTTCCTTTAAAAAAAAAAAAGAGTGCGTGGGGTCCGGGTCGGGTTGGATCTGGCTTTCGCCCGACCCACCCCTTTTTCCCTTTATTTACCCCCCGCATGGGCCTGGGCCCAATCCCTCTCCTCTCCTCTTTCTTTTTTCTTTTCCCTCGCACGGCCCAGCCCTCTTCTTCCCTCCGGCCCGGCCCACCCCGTTGTCTTCTCCCTTAGCCGCTTTCTGCACGGGGAACCGGCAAAGATGAAAGCAGAAAGCAGCCGTTCGCCTAGGGAAATGGCGAAGCCGAAAGCAAGGGCAGCCAGGGTAGAGGAGACAACATCATCTCGCGGGGCAGGCGAGTGTGGGAGTGGTGAAGAGAGGTCAGAGTCGGCTGGCAGAGTTGGCGGGTTGGGGGGAAGCCGAGGGCACGCGCGCATGAGCCGAACGATCGAGAAAGGGAGATATTCTCGAGAGGGGAAGGCAAGAAGAAAAAACACAGAGGGGGGAGGAACAAAAGAAGAGGAGATCGGAAAAAAAAAAAAGAACAAAGAAAAAAACAGGGGGAGGGGCGGGGGCGAGAGAAACAGAGAGCAAAAGGAGGGGGAACTCACCGAGGCCAGGGCCGTCGACGCGTCTCCCGACCGCTGCAACCGCCGCCGACGCATCTCCGGGCCGCCATCACCGCCGCCATAGCCATAGATGCTTCTCCAAGCTACCATCCCCGTTGGAACTCAGGTTGGCATTTCATCAAATACCTGGTGTGTATTTTTAAGCTTGAGCTGGCCGAAGCTTGTTCCATCCGTTTTGAGCGAGCTCCGGCCTCCGTAGGTTCCCTCTTAGATCCTCGTTTATTGCTGTTTATTTGTTGGTCACCACTGCCGCCGCCTCGAAGCCCCATTTAGGTCGGAAGCCGCTCGGTTTGTCATGCCTATCACTTGTTCGCCGTAATGCCCAAGCAAGCTCTCCCTCCCCGGTTCCTCTATGTAGAGTCCAGCTAGTCCCTTAGTCACTGGAATGCTGCCGCCATCTGCCGGAAAGACAGACCGTGTCCCTCCGAAATGAGGCGGCACCGTCGCGCCCCCAATCAGATCGTCGGACCCCTTCGCCCCTATCTTCCCCACCGTCGTAGCTCCCCGGTTGCGACCGAGCGCTTGCTGACCAAGGGAGCGCGGACCGAGCTGGGCTAGGTCTATGACTTGGCCCGCGCTCCGCCTCTTCGAGCTGCGCAGCCCACCGTCCGGAATCAACCTGGATCGTGGGCATGCGAGTGATTTAAAAAAAAAAAAAAGAAGACTTGGGCCCTCCAGATTGGGCCCAAGTCCGGTCTGCCCTCAAGTAGGCCTGGTCGGGCGGACCCGACCCGTCTTGCTTGGGCTGAGCCCGGGTCGGGTCGAACCCGACCCGGTCCGGTTAAAAAAAAAAAAAAAATCATAAAAAAAACAATTTTTAAAAAAAAATCCAAAAACATTAAATATTAATTTAAATTTTTTTTAAAAAAAGCAATTTCGAAAAATCCAAAAAAAAATTATTAAAATATAAAAAATTATTAAAATATTTTTTTTTTTAAAAATTAATTAATTATTTTTAAAAAAATTAATTAAATTATTAAAAAAATTAAAAAATTTCGAAAATTAAAAAAAATGGGGTTTGATTAGGAATTGCTATGTATTATTTTTTTTTAGTGTAATTAGACCTTTATTTGCTCGTATTTTGATTATATCGTATGTTTAATTTGCATATTTGATTATGTTTATTTGTACGTGTTTAATTTTACTGCAATTAGGGTCTTGGTAGCTATGGTTGTTACTTTAATGGTTGTGCACCCGCATTATCACCTCATATGTTAGTGGATAGGTATAAAATCAATCCAAACTGCCTACCAAAAAAATTATTTTGATAAAATGAACAAAATTAGGTACTGAAAGGGCACTAATTAATCGATTAGTGTAATTAAGTCTCCGATCCTAGTTTCTCTTGTTGTGTAGGAAGTGAGGTACACTCCCATACCTCACTTGGTTTCTAGCCGACCTCAATAGGCTAGTGCCAACTCCTTTTGTGCAAAAATTCTAAAGAATATCCCAATGTCATGCGAGGTATGGACTTGGGAGAGCCCGCGCTTAATCATGGGCCTTAGGCCCGTCTTTTAGGCAACACCCCTAAACCTGTTCCCTCCTCCCGAGGGTAGGTCACGACAACTTGGCGACTCCACTGGGGACTGGTAAAGAACTTTAGAGGACTTAGGCCAATATTAATCTTGTTCATAAATATTTTTGTTTGGCAGAGAGGATTTCAGGTACGTCCCTAACATTAAAGGTGTTAAATGTTTTTGTAGAATGGGAGATATAAGGGGAAGTGTTTGCTCACCTTTGTCTTGTAGGGAGGTGAAGGAATGTATGGTTTATTTTTCATGTATGAAGTGTTGATTGCTTATGAATTGTCATGCCTGCATCCCCTTCATTGCATTACACTTTAGCACACACAACCTGCCGCTGGACTTGGGCCGCATAGGATCACTTAGGATGGTGTTGAGGTGGATACCACTCCGACTACAAGCATGTAGTACAAGTTGCCCATCTCAACCCTGAAATTTCTTTCTTGATGTCAGAGGTCCCCACCCTGGTCTACGAGCATGCGACAGCCGGAGTCATGGGTAACACAACCTAGCCACGAGCTTGTTGGTTCGGTCTTGTGATCCCATGGCTTCATTTTGGGCCATCTAGAGTAGAAATTGAACCACTGTCCATGCGCATGTCTATGACCTTTACATTGCTGCTCAATGAGTAGAGTAAGTTTTTCTTGAATTCTTTTCTTCGCAATTTACTTATTAGCTTTCATTTTGGCCGGTTTGCGACAAATTAGGTTGATCATACGATGGGGGTATTCGACCTTTGCATCATCTCTGTCCCGAAAGCCGAGCTTTGCGCGTGGTGGGATAGATTAGATCCAACTGGCCGTGATTGGGTGCAATCATATGTTGGACGTTTACTTCCCCTATTGGAGATAGAAACTCATTCTGGTGTCGTGCAAGCGTTAGCGCATTTTTGGTGCCCCGCAACTTGCACGTTCGTACTCGGTGATCACAAACTCACTCCAACCCTGGAAGAATACGGCGTTGCCATTGGAAAGCCCTTGGTGTCAAAGTTAGTTAGCCCACCTATAGGGACTGAGCATGCATCGACCTTATTTGATTTCCTTAAAATTAAAGAAGATGACGTGAAGAAAGTTTTAAAAGCTAATTGCAAGACTTGCCCGTTTTCATTCTTATATGAGCTTTTTCAAAATGCTCAATCTTTTCAAAAGAATAGGATTTTCCTCTTAGCTTTCTTCGGGTTTGTATTATTCCCACATTGTAGGAATGCTATTAACCCTTCCATGGCATAAGTAGTTCGTGAGGTATGTATGGGAAAGGGCTTTGTTAATGCCGTCCTAACCGAAACCTTTCTTTCCCTTACTCGTTTTAAAGAAAACAAAAACAAAGCTTTCTATGCTCCCCCTGAACTCTTGCAAATTTGGTTCTTTTCTCACATTAAGGGGTTCGGTAGCTTGATGTCCGTGAGTGACATTTCTAACTCTAGCCACCCTATCCTAAAGTTTAGAGATAGGAAAATATTTGCCCCTGATTATCATTATTCTGAGTGGTTAGTTTTCATGACCAACCCCGGACCTGAGGATTTCTAATGGCATGCCAAATGGCTCCGAGTTCAAAAAGCGCGGTTCGTGTGTGGGCTTACTGGACCTATTCCTTTGTTGGGAATCACTGGAGTCATCGAATATTACCCAACGTGAGTCACCCATCAGCTTCAAGAGGTTCAACAGCTTTCGCCGGCGGTCCAGGAAGACCCGCTCAGGATAGACTTCCCTGACGGATGCCAAGATCACGAGGACTTCGTCACGTTGGTCAAGTTGATGTGGGATATGTGCCACCCCTGGAAGCTAATTTGGCCCGAAGAAGAGTTGGAAGGGCAAGAGAAGACTTACTTAGACACAAGATCCCAGAGAGCCTTCGCTCGAAGATTCCCGAAGTGCCATTGAAGATCACCCACCGAGCCGAGATCAAGCGCCTCAAGAGGGAGCTCGAGGAAGCCGAGGAGCGTGCTTCGAAGTTAACCAGAGTTAGTGGAGCTGCCACAAGTGGAAGCCATCCTCATTAGTTAGATTGAGTCGAGCGCAATATGTAATAGGACCATATTCGCATACGTTGCAATATTAAGGAGTTTGTCTCGAGTCTCGATGTTAAAAATTGGGAGTTAGGAGAATTTCTTTTCGTCTTTGAAATAGCTTCGTTGTTTAAGGGTTTTCCTTTGCGTTTTTTCTTGTATTATGTGGCAACTTGGCTTTCAATGAAACGAGCAAATTGGGGCGATTAGATCTTTGTCATGGGCCGACCGCCTAATTATTACTTGTACTTATATATGCTTGTCTACCTTTGCTTTAGGTACTAACATATCGATTGTCTTCTACTGATCGTCGACACGGCCAAGCGGAGATCCCCGATTCGCACTCGCGCAAAAGTCAGAATGGAGAACGATGAAACCAACGTGCACATGGCCAAGATGGAGGACCGGTTGGCCTAACTCACTGCAATGATGCTTGAAATAAGCCAGAAGCTTAAGGAGCCCCCCGCTGTAGCCGTCACTGGAACATCCACTCTTACGTTATGAGGACACGCTTCCCCGTAAATGGAAGGCACGCACGTTGCTGATCTCCCCGGGAAAGAAATTGCCGGAGAAGCTCCTTCTGTCACGCCAATCGTCGTTAATTTGGATCCTCCTCCGAAGGAAAACCCAACACCTCACCTAAGTGAAGAGAGTGAAAAACGTTTGGCAAAGATGGATGAGCGACTATGTGTCTTGCAAGGTTACGAGCTGAAAGGAGCTGATAGGTTGTCTCCATACACCAAGACGAGCTTTCCTGAGAATTTCCAAGAGCCTGAGTTCAAAAGAAAGCATGACGGGGATGCCCAAGGACTCACCTTAGATATTACATGAGGAAAATGGCTCGTTACGCTGACAACATGCCATTTCTCATACACACATTCCAAGATAGCTTGGAAGGCATTGCTTTGACGTGGTTCATTGCACTAGACATTGAAGAATTCACTAGTTGGGAAGACTTAACCAATGAGTTCTTGCAGCAATACCGGTTTAACACCGAGCTCGCCCCCACGAGAGAAGAGTTGACTCGTGTTGAGAAGAAGATGAATGAGTCATTCAAGGCATTTGCGCAAAGGTGGAGGACCATGGCCTCACAAGTGAAGCCAACCTTGAATGAGAGGGAGATGAAGCAACTATTCCTCAAGACATTGCCCTCTGAATACTTCCAAAGGTTAGTGTTCTCGGGTTGCCAGACATTTTCACAGCTAGTTGAGGTAGGTGAAGGAGTTGAATGGGCAATGGTTGAGGGAAAGATTTCAACCAGAGGCACGAATAAATTCCCAGCAAGAAAAGATAAGGAGGCCACAATTGAAGTAGCGCTTGTGCAAGAGCCATATTTCCCTCGGCCAGCCACAACACCCGCGCACAAGCCTATGATGGTTCCAGGTAGTTCGTCACAAGCATACGATAATGGCAAGAGGCCCTTTCGAAAGGGGTTTTCTCCACTACCGCGCCCGTTGTTAAAGTTATTGCCCATGCTTCTCGAAAAAAGGATGGTCGCAAAGGAGGTACCTAGAGATAACCCCCCGAGGTTCGCCGGGTTCGATATGACCAAGACCTGCGAATACCACATGGGAGAAATGGGGGCATGATGTAGATAATTGCAAAGATAAAAACATCTTGACAAGAACATCTTAACCTTTAGGGAGGCTCAGCCCAACGTGCAACAGAACCCCCTACCAAATCATGCAGGGGGAGTGAACTCAATTTCCGAGGACACGCGGGCGAGTCAACAGCCTCTAGTGTTGGATGCTTCCGAGTTGTATGAATCCCTAGTGCTAGCGGGATACTATGAAGGCCAGAAGGATGTGACCCTATAAGAGAAATTGAACCGCATTTGTAGGATGGTAGCCATGGGAGTAATCAGACGCGGAGAAGAGGAAGAGAGGGTCATATCCGTGACAATGCCATCATCATTCCACTCATCTTTCTACAACTTTGCTGGTATGTCTCGGGCGAGGAAGGTTATGCTTGGAATTTTGAAGACCCTAGCTTTGTATGAGGAAGGGGTGATAGCTATGATAACCCCGATAGTGATTGAACTATTCGATGAGGAGCTCGCCGGTGATATCGAGATGGAAATCTGAACCCATAGTGATCGACCTTATGGTCGAAGAGATGTCGGCAATCGAAGTCACGGGAGGAAATGCAATGCCGGTCACGATTGAATTGCCTCCCCAGGAGGAAGATGGAATGATAATGCTGGAGTATCCTCCCAAATTCGATCCCAAAGCTGTACTTTGGGGTTACGGAACAAATGAGGTAGATGCTGTCACGCGATCAGGCCGCTGTTACGCACTTGATAAGGGAATAGAAAAGAAGGCCGTGACCAAGGAGGAGGCAAAACAATTTTTGGCTGTAATAAAGTCTAGTGAGTTCAATGTGGTTGATCAACTGCGGAAGTTGTCGGCTCAAATCTCCCTCCTGGAATTATTCAAATCTTCCGAGAAGCATAGGGACATCTTGCTAAAAGTCCTTAATGAAGTGCATGTGCCAGAGTCAATCGATGAAGTCCAATTGGAGGAGTTCGTTGGGGCCGTTCTACTGAAAGACCAAATTTCCTTTACTGATGAAGATCTTTCCCCCGATGGTCCTAATCATACCAAAGCGCTACATATCTCAGTGAATCATGAGAGTACTCTTGTTTGCATAGTATTGATTGATAACGGTTCGGCGCTCAATATATGCCCGTTGGCTACTCTCCACCGTCTTGGCATTGATCTCGGGAGAATCCGTACTGGCAAGACAACTGTGCGGGCCTTTGACGGGATGAAGAAGGAGGTGATAGAGAAAATTGAACTTGAGCTACTAATTGGCCTTGTACATTTCCAAGCCTTGTTCAAGGTATTAGATATACCAAGCGCTTTTAATTTTCTGCTAGGGAGGCCATGGATCCACACGGTGGGTGTTGTTACCTCTAGTCTCCATCAGAAGGTACGATTTGTGGTGGACAACAGGCTTATCACGGTCCATGGAGAATCCGACTTCAAGATCTACCACGAGACAGCCATCCCCTATGTGGAACCTGAGTGTACCGAGGAATCCAACTTTCAAACCCTCGAGCTGGTATCCATGGTTCATGTGCTTGTAGGGTCTTTCACAAAGGCTCCTGAATTGTCTAAGCCGGCCATAGCTGCGGGAAAGATTATGCTGGCAAGCGGGTATAATCCTGGAGAGGGCCTTGGATCACACGGTCAAGGTGTGCGAAGGCCCATTGAAGCTCATAAAAACTCGAAGAGGAGAGGCCTAGGATATGTTGAGGGGCGAGAAGGTCGTAGTGAGCAAGGTGGTCGTGGCAACCGAGGGGGCCGTGGAAGGCAGAGAGGCCGAAATGCCCGAGGAGGCCGAGGTGGGTATAGAGATTGGAGTGAACGTATTGCCCAAACCGAGGAGGGTGAGGGCGATCAAGGCCCGTTTCATCCGTTGTTGGAAGAAACGTTTCCAGGACCTCCAAGGATGTTATTCGAGGAAGAGGGGACATCTATGGTGTGACCGAGCTATTCAAGGAAGATGTCATATGCACCATCCTGGCATGCTAGGAAGCTGAGTCCTCTGAAGTCGTGGATGTCCCTCCAGAGTAGGGCGGTTCTCATTTAGCCTAGTCTTTCATTCTATGTTTTCTCCCCTGCGTGGGATCTCAAAGTTTTTCTTTCTTTATTTCCTGTTTATGTCATTTGTAATGTGAACTATGGTCAACCCCGATCTTGAGCCGTTGGTCGAGGGTGGTGTGTGTTAAAATACGGCCTTATCTTTCCTCATTCAATAAAATAGACACATGTTTTATTAAGGACATGTTGAGGCACATCGAACTAGTCCTATGATGGTCGTTGAGGCCTAGGTCTCCATATGCTCCCTTCTTTGACTGCCTTACAAGGACGAGGAACTCCGAGGATATGAGGATGAGTTCTTGAAACTTTTACAAAAATACTTCAAAAATTCTTCGAAAAACGACATGCATCATCTTTATTGTTGACATTGCTCTAACTCATCTCATTGCATCTCAGGCATTACATTATGCATAATCATAATAATGACGCATATGACTCGAACGTGCATGAAGAAAGTCTCTCGGGTTCCGATGACACCGACAATGACGATCGGAAGGGGATTGAACGCGAATGGAATCAACATGAAAGATCGAAGCCATTGACAGAAGAGCGAACAATCACCATAAATTTAGGCGATGCAGAGAATGTCAGGGAAGTAAGGATCGGGGCATGTCTCTTAGAGTCAGAGGTGAAAAAGATGACTAATCTTTTGAAAGAATATCAAGATGTGTTCGCTTGGACATATTCCGACATGCCGGGATTGGACCCCGAAATTGTGGAACATGCTCTGCCAATAGATCTTGATATGCCACCCAAGAAGCAAAGACTCAGGAGAACTAAACCAGAGTTGTCCAAGAAGATCGAAGAAGAAGTAATGAAGCTGCTGAAAGTAGATTTTATCGAAGTGACATGTTATCCTGATTGGGTAGCAAATATCGTGCCTGTAATGAAGAAAGATGGGTGAATCAGGGTATGTGTTGACTATCGTGATCTAAATTGAGCAAGCCCTAAAGACGATTTTCCACTCCCGCATATCGATGTCTTGGTTGACAGCATGGTGGGATTTGAGTTATTCTCCTTCATGGACGGTTTTTCTGGATATAATCAAATCCGTATGAAGAAGGAGGATAGGAGCAAAACATCATTCATAACTCCTTGGGGAACTTTCTGCTACAAAGTAATGCCTTTCGGTCTAAAGAATCAGGGACAACGTATCAAAGGGCCATAGTCACGTTGTTTCATGACATGATGCACAAGGAGATCGAGGTATACGTGGATGATATGATTGCAAAGTCAAGACGAGGTGAGGATCATGTTGGAGTCTTGCAAAAACTGTTCAAACGTCTTCGGAAATTCAAGCTACACCTCAATCCCACAAAATGTGTTCTTGGGACGAGATTAGGGAAGCTGTTAAGGTTCATGGTTAGTAACAAGGGCATAGAGATTGATCCATTAAAGGTTAAGGCTATATGTGATTTACGATCCCCGACCACTACTAGGGAAGTCCGCAGCTTGATGCGGCGGCTCAATTATGTGGCAAGGTTCATTTGTCAGTTGTCTGAAACCACGAGGCCATTTTTCAAGCTCCTAAAAAAGAATGCAAAGATTGAATGGGATATCGAGTGCCAAGGTGTCTTCAAGAAGATAAAACACAATCTCACTCACGCACTGGTCTTGATACCCCCTCTCCCTAAAATTCCCCTAATTTTGTACTTGACCATACATGATGAATCATTGGGAGCCATGTTAGCACAGAAAAGACCAAATGACGGGAGAGAATGCGCGATAAACTACTTGAGCAAGAAGTTTACTGTTTCCGAGATGAACTACACAGAAGCTGAGAGAACTTGTGTGGCCTTGATTTAGGTTTTGCACAGGCTGCGGCAATACACACTCCATCACCGAATCCTATTGGTGACCGAAAAATGATCCCACCAGGTACCTCCTGGAAAAGCCGGCACTGGTTGGCAAGTTGGCCAAGTGGCAAATCTTAATTTCAGAGTTTGACATTCAAAGCCTGGGGTAGAAGTCCGTTAAAGGTCGCGCCATAGCAGACATGTTGGCGGAAAGTTCCGAGAGGTCCAGGGCATCTGATGAGGGTAGTGATGTAGATGAGCGAATTTTACTTGTATCAAGATGTAGATGAGCGAATTTTACTTGTATCAAGGATAAATGGACAATGTACTTCGATGGTGCAGTTTCATCAAATCTCAATGTTGGATAATATGCTTAATTTAGCAAATAGCACAGTTTTAGTAACAATTTCGGAACTCAGAAAATGGGTCGGGTACCGGGGGTTTGAAGTCCAATTCTATCTATAAAATTACAGAAAATTCACGGAATCGGTCAAGCTAACCTCTACGAAACAGTTCACTGTTTTCAATATGTTCACTTCTACCTTCATATTTTTACATTCATATGTTCTTATCTCCCCCAGCTAAAGCGTATATACCACATCTTTCGAGACATGCAAGACCCTAATACAACATTTCCTCACCGGTACAGCGGCACTACCCAACGTTGCCGCTAAATTGACGTTCCCTTGCACGAATAATATTGCCGAATATGAAGCATGCATTATCGGCCTCCAAGCTGCTATTGACATGAAGATTTGAAAGATGCAAGTTTATGGTGATTCGGCCCTTATCATCTTACAGACTAAAGACGAATGGCGAACACAGGATTCTAAATGGATTTCATATCATGAGTTCCTAAGGGAGTTGACGGAAGAATTCCAAGAAATAGCATTTGAACACTTGCCAAGGTCTCAAAATCAGTTTGTGGATGCCCTAGCTACCTTGTCTTCAATGTTACAAGTAGCTGGAGGCTTGGACATTGAACCATTAAGAATTGAAATCTTTAGGTGCCCAGCTTATTGCATGACAATTGAAGAGGAACCGAACCGACAGCCTTGGTATCACGACATCTTGAAGTATCTGCAGAAGGGTGAATTCCTCGAAGGAAGTGAAGCAGCAGACAGAAAGCATTTAATAAAGTTAGCATCGAAATTCTTCGCCAGTGGAGATGTCCTCTACAAAAGGTCCTTCGACTTGACATTACTAAGGTGTGTCGACACTAAAGAAGCCGACCGTTTGATGAAGGAGATACATGAAGGGGAGTGTGGCCCCCATATGAATGGACACTTCTTGGTGAGAAAGATCATGCGACTCGGTTATTATTGGCTGACCATGGAGTCCGACTGCATTCAACACGTACGACGGTGTCACCAATGCTAGATTTATGGAGATAGGATAAATGCCCCTCCAAATGAACTTCACCAAATGTCTCAACCTTGGCCCTTTTCAATGTGGGGAATTGACGTGATTGGGTCCATTAACCCCAAAGCTTCAAATGGGCATCGATTTATCCTGGTGGTGATAGACTATTTTACCAAGTGGATCGAGGCCAATTCATATGTTAATGTTATTGCTAAGAATGTGGCGAAGTTCATTTGTCGCGACATTGTCACTCGTTACGGGGTGCCGGAGGCGATCATTACCGACAATGGCACTAATTTGAACAACAAAGTTGTGGATGGTTTGCTTAGTGAGTTTTGAATTAAGCATTTGAACTCGTCACCCTACCGTTCTCAGATGAATGGAGCAGTGGAGGCGGCAAACAAGAACATAAAGAAAATCTTGTCAAAGACTGCTAAAAATTATCGTGATTAGCACAATAGGCTCCCTTACACGCTAATGGCATACCGAACTTCTATCCGCACCTCCACAGGGGCAACTCCTTTTTCACTCGTGTACGGGATGGAGGCAGTCTTACCTGTTGAAGTTGAAGTCCCTTCTCTAAGGATCCTTTCCCAATCTATGCTCAAAGAGAATGAGTGGATGCAACGGAGGCATGAACAGTTAAACTTGATTGATGAGAAGAGATTGCAAGCTGTGTGTTATGGCCAATGCTATCAGAGACTTGTTGCAAAAGCCTTCAATCGAAGGGTGCATCATAGATACTTTGAAGTCAACGACCTAGTGCTGAGGAAAGTGCTTCCGATTATACTAGACCCTCATGGCAAATTCACCCCGAACTATGAAGGGTCGTATGTCATTGAGAAGATTCTACATGGTGGTGCTATGATTTTAGTTGAAATGGATGGCAGTAAATTGCCTAGACCTGTAAACTCAGATGCAGTCAAGAAATATTTTCCATGATTGAAATCAAGGTTGAGGAACCACTTCATGCGCAATCTGAGTCACATGGCATTATGCATAGCATCATAGATATCATACATATATCACATACACACATATCTATTTGTGTTTCAGGCACCTTACCGTTCGATGAGGAAATGGCGGAGGGAAGAGTCGATTCAAAAGACCCATCAAGTCTCCGTACAAATGGTTGAATATCTCTTTTTCTTAAATGAGAGGTAAAAAAAAAAGGGGACATGGCATCATTCGTACAACCTATTTTCTGGTGTCACTATACGTGCTTCATATCGGTAATCCTCGGAGAGGGGAGCTCGTAAAAATGATTTTATTCGGATAAAAGGTGAAACATTAATCATGCCAAACAAGGAGTGCTTAGGATGAAGAAAGGTAAGCCATTTCCAAACACATCCTTCAAATACTTTCAAGAGTTGAGTGAAAAACAGCCTTCTCTTAGGACGAAGGATCCATTCGCATTGAGCGCGAAGATCGAAATGATAAAGGCATTTTCTTCATCAATCCCAAGCGCCAAGATGACATATTGCTAGCCCTTCGGGCCAAATAGAGATGATCCTCCAAAGTACCCCTGTCGAGAACGACCCAACATTGGGGTAGCATAGGAGGTTACAGTCATGTTGTAGAGCAAATGATTGGGAAAGATCCTATTACTTTCACTTGCATCAATCTTCTGGTGATAGCTTCAAAGGAATTCTCATTAGATCTTGACTCATCCCAATGTGAAGAAGAGCATTTCATTCTCCACCCAAACACCGATACCCATTGCTTTAACCAATTTGGGCCTGATTATTCATTTCTGAACCCCGAGCGGTGATCATCTCCCTTCAATGGGGCAAAGCATAAGAATTGACCAAATATAATTGATAGTCATGAGAAAATGTGAAAAGCATCTCGAAAGTCATAAGAGCTACAAGAGTTCAAAGAGCAAAAAGTTCTACAAACTAGGGGGCATGAAAAATCAGTGTGCTTGGTAAAAGCAAGGCCAATGCCCCCTTTTTTTTTTAAAAAAAAAAGAAGCCAAAAGTTGCATCTTATGTGAAAAAAATTATCAAGGTCCAAGTGCTTGCGCAAAAAAAAAAAATTCATCACAAGAGTAAAGGACATTAGAGAAAGGAGCAAAGCTCTCATGCATAAAAGATTAGTCAAGGGAATTTCAAAAGCCAAATGATTTGGAAAGATCGAGTGACCTGGTCATGATGCCATGATGATCACCGATTCTTAAAAACCCTCTTGAAAATTTTAAGCCTTTCGAGCCTCGCTCAAGCCAACATCACAATCCTCTTCCGAAGTCTCTTCTAATTGGGATGGTTTGAGTGAAAATGAGAATGCCACAAAGAAACTACTGCTTGAAGGAGTGGAAATAATTCTATCTTGTCTCATCTTCCAAGCTCTCGACGTGTAAAGCTGATGAAGATAGTGACAAATGTTCCTTTGTTGGCCTCAAAGCAATAATTTCTTTGTGTAAGCCCTAACTTAGGCTATATCGCGGTCCTTTCAAAAGACCTTTTTGATCGATTAGATTGTGCTCATTGCAAATGTTTCCGGAAGCCTTCAACATAGGTTATGTGAGATACCTTCAGCAACCAATTATCTCCCACATGAATGGATGGGGTCAAGTAGCCATTTTATTGAGAGTGTGTGAGAAACCCTTTTTGACTAAGAAGCTCTAGTTTGGCATGCTTAATGAGCCTTTTTTTCCGAGTCGTAGCCGTTCTTAGGAGAACTTGCCTCCTAGAGAATTTGATGATTAATGATATATCCACGAGCAAGATGATAGTTTTGCGCCACATGATGTTGATGGACATCAAATGTTTTTCTAAAGCAGTCGAACTTAGCTTGATTATTTTGTTCAATTAGTGCTACAATATTGCCAAAACGTCTTTTGATGATGTCTCTAATGACATTTGCTCAAGTTGAGTTTGACAAGATTCATTAGTGGAAGCCATGCAATTTTCTAAGGGGTTAGCGGGTGCTTCCTTAAAAAAAAAACCAAAGGTTCATGGTTAACCTTAAACCATGTCATTTCCAAGATGGGTGGGTTCATCTGTAAACCACGTTTGTCCGCCTCCAAGTCGAAACCCGTTTTTACACGGTGAAACTATCATACCCGGTCAAAACTCGTTTTTACACAATGAGACCTCAGTCATTTCCCTTCTTATGACCTAGAGAGCCTTGTATCCTGGAGTCTTCCTCATTTCTTATGACCCGGAGAGCTTGGTATCCTGGAGTCTTCCTCCCTTTTTATGACCCAAAGAGCCTTGTATCCTGGAGTCTTTCTCCCTTCTTATGACCTGGAGAGCCTTGTATCCTAGAGTCTTCCTCACTTCTTATGACCCGGAGAGCTTCGTATCCTGGAGTCTTCCTCCCTTCTTATGACCCGGAGAGCCTTGTATCCTGGAGTCTTTCTCACTTCTTATGACCTGAAAAGCCTTGTATCCTGGAGTCTTTCTCACTTCTTATGACTCGGAGAGCCTTGTATCCTAGAGTCTTTCTCACTTCTTATGACCCGGAGAGCTTTGTATCCTGGAGTCTTCCTCACTTTTTATGACCCGGAGAGCCTTGTATCTTGGAGTCTTCCTCACTTCTTATGACCCGGAGAGCTTTGTATCCTGGAGTCTTCCTCACTTTTTATGACCCGGAGAACCTTGTATCCTGGAGTCTTCATCACTTCTTATGACCCGGAGAGCCTTGTATCTTGGAGTCTTCCTCACTTTTTATGACTTGGTGGGCTTCTGTAGCCCGAAGTCTTTCTTCATCTTATTGACAAGATGCGTTTCCATAGTTATGAGTCCTTTTCGTCAACCTAATACGTGTATATGCACCTAGGGTCTTTCTATTGCCAAAATAATTTAGATGTCTTCTGTCTTTGATTGCAACCTCTTCGAGGCTACATTCAAAGAGGGGCAACTGTTGACACCTAATTTTTATCTTTCATATATATATATTAAAAAAAAGAGAGAGAAAAATCAAAATCAAATAAAAAATCAAAATCAAAAATTTTAATTATTAATTTTCCTTTTGAAAAAAAAGAGTTGTGTGGGTCCGGGTCGGGTCGGATCCGGCTTTGGCCCGACCCGCCCCTTTTTCCCTTTATTTCCCCCTCGCATGGGCCTGTGCCTAATCCCTCTCCTCTCCTTTCTCTTTCTTTTTATTTTTTTTCTTTCTTTTCCCTCGCACGGCCCAGCCCTCTTCTCCCTCAGCCGCTTTCTGCACGGGGAACCGCAAAGACAAAAGCAGAAAGCAGCCGTTCACCTAGGGAAATGGCGAAGCCAAAAGCAGGGGTAGCCAAGGCAGAGGAAACAACATCATCTCGCGGGGCAGGCGAGCGTGGGAATGGTGAAGAGAGGTCAGAGATGGCTAGCAAAGTCGGCGGGTTGGGAGGAAGCCAAGGGCACGCGCGTGCAAGCCGAACGATCGAGAAAAGGAGAGATCTCGAGAGGGGAAGGCAAGAAGAAAAAACACAGAGGGGGGAGGAACAAAAGAAGAAGAGAGTTGGAAAACAAAAAAGAAGAACGAGGAAAGAAAAATAGGGGAGAGGGCGGGGGCGGGAGAAACAGAGAGCAAAAGGAGAGGGAACTCACCAAGGCCACGGCTGTCGACGTGTCTCCCGACCGTTGCAACCGCTGTCGATGCATCTCTGGGCCGCCATCGCCGCCGCCACCGCCGCAGACACGTCTCTAAGCTACCATCCCCGTTGGAACTCAGGTTGGCATTTCATCGAATACCTGGTGTGTATTTTCGAGCTTGAGCTGGCCGGAGCTCATTCCGTCCGTTTTGAGCGAGCTCCGGTCCCCTCTTAGATCCTCGTTTATTGCTGTTTATTTGTTGGTCACCACCGCCGCCGCCTCGAAGCCCCATTTAGGTCGGAAGCCGCTCGGTTCGTCATGCCCATCACCTGTTCGCCGTAATGCCCAAGCGGGCTCTCCCTCCCCGGTTCCTCTGTGTAGAGTCCAGCTAGTCCCTTAGTCACCGTAATGCTGCCGTTGTCTGCCGGAAAGCTAGACCGTGTCCCTCCAAAATGAGGCGGCACCGTCGCGCCCCCAATCAGATTGTCGGCCCCCTTCGCCCCTGTCTTCCCCACCGTCGCAGCTCCTTGGTTGCGACTGAGCAGTCGCTGACTAGGGGAGCGCGGGCCGAGCTGGGCCAAGTCTGCAACCTGGCCCGCTCGGCCTCTCCAGGCCTGCAGGCCCACTGTCCGGAATCGACCCGGACCGTGGGCTGCGAGTGATTTAAAAAAAAAAAAAAAAAAAAAAGACTTGGGCCCTCCGGATTGGGCCCAAGTCCGGTTTGCCCTCAAGCAGGCTTGGTCGGGCGGACCTGACCCGTCTTGCTCGGGCTTAGCCGGGCCGGGTCGACCCGACCCGGTCCGATTAAAAAAAAAAAATCAAATCATAAAAAAAAAATTTTAAAAAATCCAAAAAAAACATTAAATTTTAAAAAATTTTAAAATTTTTAATTAAAAAAAAAAAAAAGAAATTTCGAAAAATCCCAAAAAATTAAAATATCAAAAAAATTTTAAAAAAATTTTTTTTAAAATTTTTAAAAAAGTTAATTAATTATTTTTTAAAAAATTAAAATTTTTAAAATTAAAAAATAATGGGGTTTGATTAGGAATTGCTATGTATTATTTTTTTTTAGTGTAATTAGACATTTATTTGCTCGTATTTTGATTATATCGTATGTTTAATTTGCATATTTTATTATGTTTAATTGTATGTGTTTAATTTTACTGCAATTAGGGTCTTGGTAGCTATGGTTGTTACTTTAATGGTTGTGCACCTGCATTATCACCTCACATGTTAGTGGATAGGTATAAAATCAATCCAAACTGCCTGCCAAAAAAATTATTTTGATAAAATGAATAAGATTAGATACCGAAATGGCACTAATTAATCGATTAGTGTAATTAAGTCCCCGATCCTAGTTTCTCTCGTTGCGTAGGAAGTGAGGTATACTCCCATACCTCACTTGGTTTCTAGCCGACCTCAATAAGCTAGTGGCGACTCCTTTTGTGCAAAAATTCTAAAGAATATCCCAATGTCACGTGGGGTATGGGCTTGGGAGAGCCCGCGCCTAATCATGGGCCTTAGGCCCATCTTTTAGGCAATACCCCTAAACCCGTTCCCTCCTCCTGAGGGTAGATCGCGACATTAGTCTAACGTAACCCCGATTCTGAGTTGTCTTGTCCCAATTAGCTAGTTGGCTCGTGAACGATCCCTAGCATTGACTCGCGGTCCATTCTCATTATTGGCATATCGATCCTTAGTCCATTTCTCGTGTCCGAGATAGGGATCCGAATCTCAGATGTCACAAGTTTTGTCAATTAGCTCGATAAAAATAATAATTTAAAGAGAGAAAGAAGGGTATTTCAGTAAGTTAAGTGGAAAAAAAGAATGTTTTAGCCAAAATAGGAGTGGAAATAGTGTCGCCCTAAATAAAATTTAAAATTTTATTTTATTGTTATTTTGAATATTTTATATTAGAATTCAATTATTTTTTAATTTTATTAATTTAACTAGTTTGTTATTCGAGAAAAATAAATTTTATATTTTGGATATTATAAATTCTATCCACTTTTATCCCACCTCTCCTATGAGAAATATCATCCAGGGTATATTGCTTTTATATCTTAACCACTTGGAATCTGGAACCTACTTGTTGGAACAAATTCTTCATTTTTTAGAACCTGCAAGTTATCATGCATACCATGAAACTCAGAACCCATCATGTCACAGGTTTCAAGGTCTACTCAGGTTCTGCTTGTATTATTAATTAAACAATTGCAGTGAATTATCGCTTTTAATAATCACCACTTGCTACTACAATTCACTGATTATAATTTATATTTACACACACAAAAAATATGAAACATTGATAAAGTAAAAGCCTTAGTCATAAAATGAAATCTCAGATTAGTGGTTTCAAATTATATATTCATCATTGAATACTATGGAATACCGTGGGATCGCGTGAAGACATAAACTAAGAGAAACACAAAAACTTGTTTCACATTCTAGATTATGGGCTTCCAACTCGTTAAAATAGGTTCTCTAATTTTTGGAACTTGGAACCTACCTTGGAACTTACCTTAGAACCTAGAACCAAATAGGTTCCTATTGATTTGGTTCTTAGCTTCGGTTCTTAGGCTTTGGATTCTACCCTAGAACCATGCTCACTTCAAGCAGGCACCAAATACAGAATATGATAAATTTTATCCCATCTTAAATTTTATCCTAACTATCAAATGTAGCATATGCTCTCAAGGAGGGAAAAACCCCCTCGAGATCTAATTATTATAGAGCCATCACCGTGAACAGAATTTGGCGACTAATGATCGTGAACTGATGTTATAGCAGACCGAAGATCTTATATCCTTTCGCATAAATCAGTTGGTGAAAGAGATGAGGTTTTCCAAAAACCAAAATATCAAATTCAAGATTGGATAATAGTTAAAGAGTGTGGATTAAATGGAGAATATGTGGCCTATGCATCTACCACTTTCACAGTATGTCCACGAAGAAAGCCGATAAATAGGCAGATCTCCTCCCCAACTGCAGTAACAAAGAGAGGAGAGAAAAGAAGAGAGTGGAGAGAAGCAAATGTGGGAGAGTTATTCTCCATTTGTGAGAAAAGGGAGGTGTGTGTGGGAGTGAAGCGAGGAAATTGTGAGTGAGCGAGCGAGTAAAATGAGTGAGTATCCTCATTTATATTTCATATAAATAGTGAAGGAATTTTGCTACTTTGAGGAATAGCAAGACGAGTCTCACTCAAAATTGACTGATGGTTCTTGTTGCCTTTTAACCGTCCTTCTTCAGAGCCTCTTCGCCCCCTCGGTTCGAGATTATCTGCGTGCAAAACATCCTCCTCAGCTTGTTTGTGAGCTCCACCACATCCGCATCCCTGATCACCGTCAGCATTTGGTCCTCCATGTTTAGCACACTCAAATGGACCCCTGCACATTTGCAGCGAAATTTGCACTCTGTTTGGACTCGGTTTTCTGGACTACAGAAATTAAGGGATCTGGGGTTGTTCCTTTTGTAGAAGTAGAGAGACAGAGGCGAGAAGAAAGGTTAATTTGATTGATACCTGCAGTTGTGGAGAGCGTCTTCGTGGCCTTCTTCCTGTCCTCGTCATCGTGCAAGTTCACCTTCAACACCCCATACTGTCACCACAAAAACGAAGGCAGCAACGTCAAAATAAACCCCTTTCAGCCCAACTAAGGACCCCTTTCTCTTCAACCACTGCAAGTCAACGTCCTAGATCGCTAAAGAAAGGTGAAAATTGAATAAAAGTTAGATCCTCGATTCCGTATATATACGGGAACACCTTTTTTTTTTTTTTTTTGGGGGGGTGTTACCAGCCTGTTTTCGTAAATGTGTTGAATTTGATAGAACTGATGTTCGTATAATTCAAGTCAATGGAAATGTCGAAGAGAAAGGTCTAAGTCTCCTCGTATAATTACAGAGAGAGAGAGAGAGAGGTGAAGAAGTCGAGCAGAGGAAGAAGCAAACAAGTGCGTGGGGGGAGAATCTTGGTGACGATGTGGAATCAGAATTACGTAGGAGTTCCAGTCAACCAGCGTCAATTTCGCCATTGTCAAAGTTATGCAGCCGCTAGTCGTCTCGTATTACCAAACATTAAATCTCGTAGTATCATCTAAACACAGTCGTTTCAACCTATTTTTTTGAAATCTATAATCTGTTATCCATCATCTAATATCTTATCTGCAAAATCTATAAAAGGCAGACATTGTGTGGCTGAGGAAAGGAAGCAAAGCTTCATCTGATATACAAGACTTTCTTTTAAATTTTACTCCTTCCTTTACTAGCAAGAGAGCGCATATCCATGTTCCAGTTTTTTTTCTTTTTTTGGTTTAGTTACCAAAAAAAAATACAAGAATCTGTATTCCCCATACGTTTTACTGTTCATTAAGGATTTTCTTTTTTGCCAGGTAATTAAGTAACTAGTCCTAGCGCTTTGAGGACTTCAGAATGCTTACAGATAATATTAGGTTATCTATTACTGAAAGTTCCAAATCAAACGAAGTCCTTATTTATCTAGTTAATACATGAACTGTTAACTTCTACGGTTAGCCTTACATTAAAAATTAGGGGTAATTGCTCAAAGTCCTATTGAACATTAAGCTCCCTTGCACAACAGTTCTGCACTTTGAAAATATCAAATTAACCTCCTAAACTTTGGCCATGCTCAAAGTAGCAAGCAAACTTGGAAAAGTTATAGATTACTCCCAAAACTTCCATTTTTGTTTCAACCAGTACTTTTTTTCAAATTGTACGGCCGTAAAATGTTAATTGAAATGGATTAACTCATTATGAACAGACTAACATCTGTGACATGCCTAACCAAAAATAAAATAAAATCTGTGACATGGTTTATGAAGTTAAAAACAAATAGAGAATGATGCACGGTTAATAAAATTGGTTAAGGAAATCCGATCAAGAAAAATGAATTGGACCATTTTAGGTAATCCTTAGCGGCTATGCAGACTAAAAAACTAATGGATGCAACATAAATCAAATTTATTTCTTTAGGTGGGGGCGAAGGTGGGAGGGTAATTATAACTTTTTAGATTTTGTCGACTATTGAACAACTGTGTCAAAGTCCAAGAGGGCAATTATTGTAAATGTTATGATATCAAAATTGACACATATCATACATAATACTCAACACTCAATTACATGCAAGAAATCAATTTAAAAACTACACTTTAAAAAACTTTGTGTATTTATATAATTCATACAAAGCAACATTGCAAATTAAAAAGAACATGTGGAAGGAACACCAATTACTTATTATTAGTTAAAGATCATCTCTGGTAAATTTTCTTCTTGTGATTAAAAAATATATTTGTTCATCCATGTGAAGTTTAAAATAATATTTAACTTTTTACGGTTTGTTTAGTTTTACCGAATTATAGCATCAAACAGAAATTAGAACCAATCGATTTCCAAACCCATGAAGTCACACTAGTAAAGAAGATGTCGTACCTGGTCTGATGGATCCAGAAGACTTTTTTCTCTGGAACACTGCAAAAAGATTGCACGCCCCCTCAATGATGCGTCCTCGATGATGTCCCAGGACTCTAACTCGTGAAGTCCCTCAACAACAGTCTGTTCGTTGCACAATAGGATTGTGAAATTCTCCGGATTCTTCAAGTACGATAACCCACTTAATCTTATCACAGATTTACACTTATTAATCCATAAGGATTCCAATGATTTCAAAAGACCATTTCTATCTCAACTAGCTTTGGACAAGACAACACTCTTACTCGCCGTAGCTTTCTTAATTCCAAAGGAATGGATAACCTCTTCAGCAATTTACAACTTTGAACGATTAACTTCTCCAGTTGTGGAAGTCCATTAAGTGGAATGTCTTCCACTTGACCATCACTTAAATCTTGACAAATTTCTCAATCTCAAACACAAGGGAAGCTACTCTGCCCTCCTGATGCTAAAGAATTGAAAATCCAATCTCAGCAGGGAAGACGGAAGCTGCACAGAGGTTTCTAAGTCTAGGTGTCTTTAAAAAAAAAAAAAAGCAAAAAAGAAAGAGAAGCCAAATCTGGAGGTATAGGGACATTTAGAGCGCGTTTGGCAATGCTTCCGTTTTCGGGAACAATTTCTTATCAGAAATGATTCCTTTTATTTTGTTCACGGGAACAATTTCTAAGTATTTTAAACCGTTGGGTAACTGTCCAAAATTTTAATCCCTAGAATAGAATTGTGTTTGGCACCATTCTCAAAATTTCAACTTCAAATCTTTTTTTTTTAATTTTTAAATTTTATTACTTTTTTCCTTTTTTTTTTCTTCTTTTTTTTTTTCCTTTTCTTTCTCCTCTTCTTCTTCTTTTTCAAGGTGGCCAGTCACCAGCCTTGGGATGATCGGCGATTGGCCAGATGAGGGTTAGCAACCTCACTGGAGTGTTGTCGGCTGTCACGTCCCGATCCTCCGAGCACGTGCCCATCCCCGCTTGGTTGATAAATTAGCGATGTCTCAAGACGCATCGTCGACTCATTCATTTTAATGCATATGCGGAAGCGAATAATAAATTCCCAGACAACAACAAAATGTGATAGAAAAGTAGGGCCAAATTTTCTCAAAATAGCTTTTTATAAACACACATGTTTATACATAGAAGCCTACAAAAATGAATTGACTTTCATCAAAAGAGAAATGTCGTAGGACTATCTAGTCGGACATTTTCGCCGATTCATCGGGCTTCACCTTCTAAACCTCGGGCTTCGAGTCCTCCACTACCGTCAACTGGGGACCTGAAAATGTTATCCCACAACAGGGTAAGATTACGTCTCAGCAAGTTTGACTCCCTAAGACACGACTAGAAAGAAAATACGCTCAAAGGGCCACCTAAGCACAATCATGAGTGAGAGCGCTTACCTTGGTCTCAAGTTAGTACAATTGACATTTTCAACCAAGCATTTCAACACATCAAGACAAATCGATTCATCGATCAATCGATTCAGTCGATTACATATCAGCAAGACCATTCTCTGGTCATCTCAATCAATACTATCTATAAAGTTCGACAACCCTGTGGATAGCTTACTTTAAGCCGATAATAGATAGTATAGCTCACCAAAAGCTGCCTCACTATATATATGCTCACCAGAAGCTACCTCAAATACTGATATACTATATTATATATGCTCGCCAGAAGCTGCTGGATATACTTTCATAGTATACTGATAATAATTATGCTCACCAGAAGCTGCTAGCCATATTCTCATAGTATGCTTAAAATAATATATGCTCACCGTAAAATTCTCGGCCATATTTTCATAGTATGCTGAAAATAAATTCTAGAGTTTGTCTAGGCTCTAACTATACTACTCTAACCACCTAACATGCATCGATAAATAACTAATTTACTAAACCATTCTAATTATCCACTAAACCAAGCTTAGTTTAACTAAACAACCCTTAAACGTCATTAACTTACTAAGCGAGGATTAGTGAGTTAAACTCACCTGATTAACGATCTGCTCAGATCAAAATAGCGAGGACACGACGAGGAACGGAAAGCTCCAAAGTGGCAACTCCAACGGGGCACGTATTGGGCCCGAAAAATGGCCTGCAAAGGCTCACGGGGCTGCTGGTTTTCCTTGACTAAAGGGGATGATTGAGCGGCTGATTTGGTGAAAAAAAAAAAAAAAAACAGCAAGGCTGCTTCGGTGAAACAAAAAAAAAAAAAAAAAAAACAGCAAAGGGGGAGAATTCACGGGGATGCTCGGGTCTTCGACCGAGAAATGAAAAGCAGAAAAATTAAAGAAAAGATGGGCTGATGGAGGGGAACCGAACGAAAGAAAGGAAGAAAAAGGGGGTGGGGTGTGTCGGCCAAAGCAAAAGAAAAGGGGAGGGGATAAGAATAAAAAGTCAAAGGAAAATGGAACACGGCAACAGAAGGAAAAAGGGGAAAAGGAAAACGGAAAGGGGACGTCGGCGTGGGGAGGGGTTCGCGTGAGAGAGAAAGGAAAAAGGGGAAAAGGAAAATGGAAAGGGGACGTCGGCGTGGGGAGGGGTTCGCGTGAGAGAGAGAGAGAGAGAGAGAGAAAGAGAAACAGGGGGAAGAACGTGCGCGGCTAGGGGGAAAGGAAATAGGGAAAAACAATAAAGAAAACTAAAAAGAATTTCCTATAACTGAAAATTCTTGTCTCACTTATTCTTATTTAGTCCAATTTGGTCCCAAAAAATCTCCATGTACTTGATCCTCACTTGCTTTCTTGCACAAAATTTCCCTCAAATAACAAGTTTTGGGCAACAAAAACGGCAATTTCCATCCATTCCGAATTTTAATTCATTATTTTTTCAGAATCTAATTTTTTAAACAAACAAATCCGGTTGAGGTCCAATTTGAATGCAGAAAAAGCCCAAAAAACTTCCATTCGCTCAGTAACTCACACCAGGTGCCAAAAATTTCTTCCATTTGGCCAATCCGAATTTCCGTTCGTTTTCTGAATCGTCCGAAACGATTTTTCGTAAAAATCCCGAACTCAACGGAAAATCCTCGAAAAATGAGTCGACATTTCTAAAATGACCTGTGACATGAGAGGACTTTGAATTTCTGAAATTGGGTTCAAATTTGTGGTTAATTTAATCGAGGCGATTTTAGCGTGACCTAACCTACCGGGTAATTTTCAGAAATTTTTAGTACAAATGACTCGTGGTTGATATTCTTCGAGCCACATTGAACCCATTCGATACATTGGCGACTCTTGGTTGTCGTGAAAATCTCGAGGTTTCGATTTCGGACATAAGGAACCAAAACGATAGAAAAATCAATTTATTGCCGATCGACGAGAATTTTGCAATTAAGTGGTATCACCCACATTTAATCACATATCTCAGTTAAACCGATTTATCTCTAATTTTTAATTGATCTTATTGTGTCGTAATGATCTCGACAGATGAGCATGGTCGAGTAGCAGATTCCTAGTCGAATCTTCAAGTTTATTGCATTAAAATCTTTTAATGACTTCCCCGATAATCTAGTTATCTCTAGAGTGATCAGCTCTGAGAATAGCACCATAGGCGTGTCGATGAAATGCCTAATTTATTCAACTGAAAATAGGATTGAAAATCCAGGATGTCACAACTCTTCTCCTCAGTTCTATCAACTATTGTTGTAGGTGAACTCCATGCTAATTGAGTGGCTGATTTGGTGAGAAAAAAAAACAGCAAAGGCTTGGCTTCAAACTGTTGCTTCGGTGAAACAAAAAAAAACGGCAAAGGGGGAGAATTCACGGGGGACGCTCGGGTCTTCGACCGAGAAATGAAGAGCAGAAAAATTGAAGAAAAGATGGGCTGATGGAGGGGAATTGAACTAAAGAAAGGAAGAAAAAGAGGGTGGGGGTGTGTCGGCCAAAGCAAAAGAAAAGGGGGAGGGGATAAGAATAAAAAGTCAAAGGAAAATGGGACACGGCAAGAGAAGGAAGAAAGGGAAAAGGAAAAAGGTAAAGGGGACGTCGGCGTGGGGAGGGGTTCGCGTGAGAGAGAGAGAGAGAGGGGAGAAAAGAGAAAAAAAAAGGGGGAAGAACGTGCGCGGCTAGGGGGAAAGGAAATAGGGAAAAAAATAAAGAAAACTAAAAAGAATTTCCTATAACTGAAAATTCTTGTCCCACTTGCTCTTGTTTAGTCCAATTTGGTCCCAAAAAATCTCCGTGCTAAAGTACTTGATCATCACTTGCTTTCTTGCACAAAATTTCCCTCAAATAATAAGTTTTGGGCAACAAAAACGGCAATTTCCTTCAATTCCGAATTTGAATTCATTTTTTTTTTCGAATCCGATTTTTTGAACAAACAAATCCGGTTGAGGTCCAATTTGAATGCAGTAAAAAACCACAGAACTTCCATTCGCCCAATAGCTCACAGCAGGTGCCAAAAATCTCTTCCATTTGGCCAATTCGAATGTCCGTTCATTTTCTGAATCATTCGAAACGATTTTCCGTAAAAATCCCGAACTCACCGAAAAATCCTCGAAAAATGAGTCGACGTTTCTAAAATGACCTCATGCTTCCTCTACAAGTGAGTTTGTGCAATGATGTGAAGAATTTTGTCAATTTCCAACCACTATGTTTTACAACTCAAATGGGCAGGCAAAAAGCAAAAAAAAAAAAAAAAAGATAGGTCCTAAAATAAAAAGGAATTCTAAACCTCAGGATATACAACTTCTCTTTGAAAATGAAGACTTTCTTACTTACCTCTTGGGTTTTTATGATTTCAAGAGCCTCTTCTACAATCCATAACCTATTTTGCTTTCCAAGGTCGCCTAGATTGTCTTCATGAACAATTTGCTGGCCTAGTGCTATTAGTTGATCATGCATCCAGAACTTATTATTGTCCAATATCTTTAACAAACACCTATCTATAGGACCTTAATTCCTCCTTTGGAATAAAATTGAGAATCGGTCCACATGTAAATTGCATCATTTTTATTCCCATTGAAAAAGAAGCATGCTATATCGAGAAAAAATTGCTTATGATATTGCTCTAGGTCATCATAGCTAATCCTCAACTTCTCTAGAATATTTTTCTGAGGTACTTTCCTTAACTTTTCCAACGCCTCTTCCCAAATTTCTTGGTCTTTCCCATTAAGCAATGAACCTAGCACTTCAATAGCCAAGGGAAGTCCTCCCATAGTTGAGACAATGTCAATTGAAAGCCGATGATAATCATCCGAAGGAAAGTCTCCACTAAAGGCACATCGACCAAAAAGCTGAAGTGCGGGATCATCATCCATCTTTAGCATCTCATATTGTAGAATTTCACCTTTAAATCCCTCAACTTTTAGAACAATTGTGTCTCTTGTTGTAATGATTATCAATGAACAATGCTCTATACATTCTTTATGTGATGACATTCATGTGAGCTTGCACTTGTATTTCCAAAATCATAGAAAAATATGCAAAAATACCCTAAAAATACCCAAAAAACACACATATTTAAGGTTTCATAAGTATTTTCACATCTATAAAATTATCAAAAATAAAAAATAATTATATCACAGTGTAGAGCATCTCTATACAAGCACATAAACTCTAAGAACGCCCCAATTAGAGCTCGGAAGCGCAGTCATGCACCTCCGCAGTGCACACGCGGGCCACCTGGATCGATCTGATTACCGGTTTGATCAATTCAATTAGTTAGACTGGTCAAGGATCAGTCTGATCGGTTGACCGATTTGGTAAACGGAGAACCGGGTCGGGTCAATGATCAACTGGGTCAAGTTAACGGGTCGGGTTAAGGGGTCAATGGGTCGGATTGAACCTGCGACCGTGGTGGTTGATGTCATTATGACGTTAGCCTTAGCACGTGTATACGTGCGCTAGTCGTTGCCGCAAGTAGCTAGCATGAGGGCCCATGGGAATGTGTAGCAACGCATGGCCTAGCGTGGGGGCACGTGCGGCCACCCCGAGTGGCATTAAAATTGATTTTTATTGAACAAAAAATCACGAAAATAGGCAAAAAATTATGCGTTTGTGTTCTAATCTATGGGGGCTCTAATACCACATATAAGACACGAAAGTGCGACCTAAGATCTCCATAAGTAGAACCAAGAACACATATATAATCATATAAAGAGAAAAATTATGCACATGATTTGGACCACCGTTTTTTATGCGGAATAGTGATGATCCAAACTCAAGAACTTATCATATATTGCCCTTTGTATCACTGGCTCAATGAAATGACCCCTCACCTTTAGCGCTTGGTAAACGCTCCTTTTTGAGGATGATTGTGTGTGTTAAGATTAGATGAGAGACTTGAGCACTATTTACAGAATTTCCAATCAGGCCCTCTCATTACGGGTCGAGCTTAACTTGGCCCACACTAGCTAGCACTATATTAGACTAATTAAGAAATATTCTATCTCATCTTAGACCAATCTCGTAAAGCGATAAATTACAATATCAATTAATGTAATCCACATTAGGAAAACTATTACAGTTAGGTCCCTAGAAAGTCAGAAGCTCTTTCTGTCGCATGGTTTCCAATTGAATAAGTTTTATGATATGGTCTCTGTCTGATCAGGTGTGTGAGTGGAGAGAGAAACACCGCATGACATGAAAACCGTATGCATGTATCTACACTATATTTAAGTGTTACACGACAGGAAATCCAAAATTGCAAAATATTACACAATCAATATACACATCTAATATGATCCTACTTCCTAGTTTCTAACCGTTAGAATATCTAATTATGAAAGTCAAATCTTCGTCTAATGGCTTGATTTCGTAAAACCGTTGAGAGTTGTCTCACAAAATTTTACATGGTATCAAAGTAGAAAGTTCCGAATTTAAATCTTTCAGGACCCTTTTTGTAGTTTAGTTGGAGCAGTCTCACAAAATTCTGACCTAAAAGAGTGAAATCTAGTATTATATACTCCTGTTTCAGCTTTTATTTGGAGAAGAAATGGTGTCACGTGTATATTTTTAAAGCTTCTAAACAATCACATTCCATTTCTTGTATTTTCTAAGCTAGCGTGCTCTTTGGGGTGCAAGAATTCTAAGTCAAGAGACATCTCTGTCCATGCCTTCTAAAGTAACGTCCCCCAACGATACGGCCTAAACAAAGTTTGAAAGAAATCTAAAGAATGACTTGGAAATTAGGAGGACAATTGCGACACGTAAGGCTTCAATTCATTATTTTGTTGTCCACCATTGGAAGAGTCAAGCAGTCCATATCTTGAGGTTTATCAATAACGGAGTAATCGAGTTTCGTGTCGGTCTCGGGACTAACTATGTGACATCCTGGATTTTTCACTTTTGCTTTCAATTAAATTAATCGGGCATTTCATCGACACACCTATAGGGTTGTTCTCAGAGCTGATCACTCTCAAGATAACTAGACTATTTGGGGAGGCCATTAAGGAATTTTAAAGCAATAGACTTGAGAATTCGACCAGGAATCGGTTACTCGACTGCGCTCATCTTTAGAGGCCATTATGGCACAGTTAAAAATCGATCAGGGATCAGAGATAGGTCGGTTCGACTGAGATGTGTGGCTAATTGTGGGTGACTCCACTAAATTGGAAAATTCTCGTCGGCCGGCACTAGTTTGATTTTCCTATCGTTTTCGTACCCTATGTCTGTATTTGAATCCTCGAGATTTTCATAATAACCGAGAGTCGCCAATGTGTCGAGTGGGTTCATTGTGACTCGAAGAAAATCGACCACGGGTCATTTGCGCTAGAAATTTCTGAAAGCTACCCGGTAGCCTAGGTCACGCTAAAAACGTGCCGGATTGAAATTAACTGTGAATTTGAATCCGATTTCAGAAATTGAAAGTGCTATCATGTCACAATGAATTCTAGGAGTGTCGACTCAGTTTTAGAAGATTTTTCTGCAAACCGAGACTTTTTGGGAAAAAATCGAGGTAGGGCCATTTTTGTTCAGGAAATGCCGGGGACCGTTTTTTATCGTAAATTTGGGAAACAAGTGGGATCAATTGGTGAGGAAAAATACCAATTGGACTGGTGAGGGGTCGATCGATCTTAATGAGGCCGGTTTGACTTGAATCAAGCAAGGATAAGTGTCCAATTGGAGGAAATTCTAAGCAAATTCGTATGCCCCCCTTTCCTATAGCCTTTGGACCATTTCAAAGGTTGTAGATGGAGCATGGGTGGCTGATTTGAGGCCAAGGGATGCAGCTGTGGATGGGAATGGTATTGGGGGACAAATGAGGAGAAACTAAGGCTTGGTGGCCCCCTTTGGCCCCTCCTCCTTATCACTTCCGTCGGCCATCTCTTCCCCTTTCTTTATTGTGCAATTTTCGGAACCAAGCAACCTAGAGGAGCAGCCTAGCCACCCGTCCACGCCGCACGCTGCCATGACCGCCGACTGCCCCGCTCGAGCATCACCATTGCCCTGCCGCGCCACCACCTAGCCTAACGTCCCCTGCTGCTTCCAACCTTCTGTTCTGCCATCCTAGCCTCTATTTTAGCTCGTGCCAAAGTTGTTTGGCCCGCCTCCGACCTCCGTGAGTCCCCGCTTGAACCTGATTTGGTCTCTTTAGCCTTTCCCGGTCCGTTGTCGCTTCACCTGAGCCTTTGGCTTGTCTTTTCCAGCCAAGATCAGAACAGAAAAGAGTGGGTCTTGTGGCTGCTGTTAGGCCCATTTTGAGGTCGTTCCGAACCCCGAAAGTTAGGCCCGCTTTGAAGAGAATCGTCCCCGGTCGCGTCCCTGTTGATTTGAACCAACCGGCTAGCCAAACAAGTGAGTTTAACTCACTAATCCTTGCTTAGTAGGTTAATGATGCTTATGGGTTGATTAGTTTAGGCTAAGCATGGTTTAGGTGGTTAGATTAGATTAGATTAGTGAATTTAATTAGTTACCGATGCATGTTAGGTGGATAGTTAGTGCAATTAGAGCCAAGACAAACTCTAGTATTTAATTAGAGTGGTTCAATAATTTTCCGGGCCCATCTCGGCTTCCAATTAGGCATTTACAGGCCTAAGTTGGATTTATTGCATTTATTTAATATTTTCCGTAATTATTTAATTAATTAATTATTTTCCGGAAATTAGACTGGAATGGCCGGTGACCGGAAAATTATGCTGATTACAGTGGTGTGATTTGTTTATTTAATTGAGCCTTAAATTGTACTGATTGTGTATGAATTGCATTTTTGGAATTTATTCTTAAATTGATTAAATTTCTGTAATTGATTGGAAAATAACCGAGCGTCGGTTTACAATGCCAAAAATATTTTGGTAGACCATATGGAATGGTGGGATTTACGGAAATGAAATTATTATATTTTTGGCTAAGGCCAACCGTGTACTTACACACAACTATTTTATCGGGTATGATAAAAGGTGAGAAAGAACGCTATATTATGTCAGCTCAATGACTACGTATGTCATCTCAGAGAAAGACGTTATATTATATTGGCTTGATAACTTGGTATATCATCTTGGAGAATGCACGTGGGCTCGGTGACTAGGTATGTCATCTTGGAGAATGCACATTGGCTCGGTGATTAGGTATGCCATCTTGGAGAATGCACATGGGCTCGGTGACTAGGTATGTCATCTTGGAGAATGCACGTGGGCTCGGTGACTAGTTATGTCATCTTGGGGAATGCATGGTATTGATTAAAATGACCAAAGAATGGTCTGATTGACATGTAATCGATTAGGTCGATTAACCGATAAGTTGATCTGAGTAAATTATTTGATGTGTTGATGTGACTTGATGAGATTATGAATTGTGTTGAATTGCAAGGAGGAACTGAGGCCAAGGTAAGCCCTCTGACTCGTGATTATGCTTAGGCAGCCCTTAGGGCATATTTGTTTCCTAATCGAGTCTTAGGGGGTAGAACTCGTTGAGATATTGTCTCACTGGTTATTGTATAACCATTTTTAGGTCAGTAGATGGTGTTGGTAAAGGACCAAGAGCCTCGGAGTTCATGAGGTGAAGCCCGAAGAATCGGTGACCATGTCCGACTAGCTAGTCGTAGGACAATTCTTTTTTGTAGGGAGCCGATTCCTTTTGTAAACCTTTGTGTATAGACCTGTGTGTTTATAAAAAATGTATTTTGTGAAAAATTAATCCTATTTTCCTATCCTATTTTCCTATCCTATTGTTTTATTGTCTGGAGATTATTTATATGCTTCCGTATGCGTATTAAAATGAATGGGTCGGCGATACGTCTTGGGACGTCGCTATTAATCGACCAGGTGAGGGATGGGTGCATACCGAGGATCGGGGCATGACAAACTAGGTGAAATCAGTTTCAGGATTCTTTTCAAAAATAGTTTGCAGTGATCTCACAAAATTTTAAACTAATTAGGTGAAATCAAGTATTATATACTTATGTTTCAGCTTTTGTTTGGGGAAGAAACGGTGTTTGGTGTGTATTTTTAAAGTGCCTAAACAATGAAGTTATGTACCTTGCATTTTCTAAGCTACCGTGCTCTTTGGGCTGCAAAAATTCCAAAGCAAGAGACATCCCTGTACATGCCTACTAAAATTAACGTGGTAACAGGATCCATTGACTATAGTCAACTCACTGCATTAGATTAAAGCATGAAAATGACATCCGAGAAGAACTTGGCTATATAACATCTCCATCGTCAGGCCTCATGTACCCCCGAGTCGACAGAGAGAGTTTGAGAGTATCACTAGATTTGTTTAGGTAACCATGAAAAAAGAGTCACTTCACTTCAGCTATATGATACTCTTGCTTACTATTGTCGCTTCACACTCTCTTGCTTCAACCCAACCGCGTTGCCATGAAGACGAGAGATCTGCGTTGTTGGAGTTCAAGACAACCTTCTTCACCAGAAAGCGTCTGTGTTGTCACACTATGTACACCGGAACTCCAGTTGAGCAAGCAAAGGTCGAATCTTGGAACGCATCAGAAGGGATAACTCAAAGCGATTGCTGTTCTTGGACTGGCGTTGAGTGTGATAAGGTAAGTGGTCACGTGATCGGCCTCGACCTCAGTTGCAGTTGTCTCTATGGTAAAATCAACTCCAACACCAGTATTTTCCGTCTTCTTCACCTAAGAAGCCTTAACCTTGCTTTCAATGACTTCAATTGTCCGATTCCTCTGACAGTTGGAAATCTGAGTTCCTTGAGGGATTTGAACTTCTCCAAGTCCAACTTCATGGGCCACATCTCACATTCGCTCCGTAACTTGACCCGACTGGTCCATCTAGACTTGAGTTTCAATGATCTAAATGGTACGATTCCAACTTATTTTGGCAGCATCTTGAATCTGGAGAATTTAGATCTAGGCTTTAATTCTTTAACGGGCGAAATCCCATCCTCTCTCGGGAACCTCATCCAGCTTACTACTTTATCTTTAGGAGGTAATCAGTTAACGGGCGAAATCCCATCTTCTATTGGAGACCTAATTCAACTTACCTATATAGATCTTCAACGCAATCAATTAGTTGGTGAGATTCCACTCTCTTTCCAAAACCTCTTGGAGCTTAGGGTCTTATACCTTGTGTCAAATCGATTGAGCGGTGAAATTCCATCCTTTTTGGGAAGACTCACCCAATTGGTTAACATTAATCTTTCACTCAACCAATTTCATGGTGCAATTCCAAGCACGATTTTCCAACTACAGGGTCTCCAGATTCTTCGTTTGACTTCAAATAAATTGAGTGGCACAGTGAAGTTGGATATGTTCTCAGAGGCTAAAAACCTTCAAGAACTTGTGTTATCCTCTAACAAACTGTCGTTGATTGTTGAAACCAACATAACTCAGCAGTTCCAATGTCTAGGTTTAGGTTCATGCAACTTAAATAGTTTCCCTGAGTTTCTACAAGACCAAAATGACTTGTCAGTGCTCGATCTATCCTATAATAACATTTCCGGTCAAGTTCCTAAATGGTTTTTGAATGTGAGCACAAAAAACCTAGGACTATTGAACCTTTCTGGCAACTTCCTAACAAGTTTTGCTCAAGATCCCGTTATTTTCAAGTGGAAAGAACTCTTTGAAGTAGATCTTGGTTTCAACGAGTTGCAAGGATCAGTTCCTATTCCCCCTCCTATAATTGAGTTCTACTTCATCTCAAATAACAGGCTCTCAGGAGGAATATCGCCATTCTTATGCAATCTAAGCTATATCTCTATGATTGATTTTTCTGATAATAATCTAACTGGGTTTCTCCCACAATGTTTTAGTAATTTGAGTGGTTTGAAAGTACTGAATCTACGGAGCAACAACTTTATCGGAAAAATTCCTAAGTTGAATGGGAACTTCAGTATGATTGATCTGAGTTACAATAAATTGGAAGGGCCATTGCCAAGATCGCTCCGTAACTGTAATAGATTGCAATTCCTGAATTTCGCGAACAATCATATTAGAGATGTTTTCCCTTCATGGTTGGGCTCACTTCTAAGTTTGAGGGTACTAATATTGCGGGACAATAGATTTCACGGATTTATTGAGGAACCGACTAATAGAATTGAGTTCCCTATGCTGCAAATCATAGACCTATCTCAGAACAGCTTTTATGGTAGCTTGCCATCCAAATACTTCAAGCATTGGACTGCTATGAAGGTTCCTGAGACACATTCGTCAAGCTACATGGGGGATAATTTGGGAACGGTGTGGCTATCCCTTCCATTATGGACCTTTGATTACTCTATGAGTGTATTTGCCAAAGGCAACCAAATGAATTACTCAAAGATCCACGGGCACCTCACATTGCTTGATCTCTCGAGCAACAACTTCAGCGGAGCGATCCCCGAGACTATTGGAAGCCTAAAGCAGCTAAAATTGCTCAATCTTTCCAACAACATGCTCTCCGGTCCTCTGCCTCCATTCTTGGCAAACCTAACGAATTTGGAAGCATTGGACCTTTCTCAAAACCAGCTCTCCGGGGAGATATCTCAGGACTTGACACAACTCACTTCGCTTGAGGTCTTCGACGTATCTTACAATTGTCTGATCGGGCCAATACCGAAGTCGCAGCAGTTTGCTACATTCGAAAACAACTCCTACAAGGGAAACTCAGGGCTATGTGGCGCTCCTCTATCTAAAAAATGCGGATATCTCGAAGCGTTGCCACCATCATTTCCGACATCCGAAGAAGATCAAGATTCGGGGAGTGCAATGGAATTGGACTGGAAGATCGTGTGCATGGGGTATGCAAGTGGGTTAGTGATTGGAGTAGTCCTCGGGAACTGCTTGATCACAAGAAGAAGGGCTGAAAGTCTTGTGAAGAACTTTGGGAGAAGAAAACAAAGGCGAAGAAGGTAGAAGAGATGGTCCGAAATCAAGGAAAATCTATTGTCTTCTGTGTTGGAGTACCTGTAAATTTCTCTTAAGTTTTTCTGCTGTGTATTCTGAATAAAGCATTCTGTAATCATACGTGTTTGGGACAAACTCCATCCCCTGCTACTTCCTTTCCCAAAACCATTATATTTTACAGCAATCTATTGAAAAGAAACTTAATTTTTTGTTTATCTGACATTGATATCCCTAAAAAAAAATTCTTGAAAGTGATTCATGTGATAAATAAAAGGGGTCATTACTAATTGATTATATGTGTTGAATGATAAGCAATCATTTAATTATACATATTGGCTCATGAAAAGAACACAAAACGTGAATTTTTTTTAATATAAAAGATAAAGAAACAGTTATTCCTATTTCTTATATGTATTGATCAAATAGTTTGCAATATACAATGGCACAAAGTCTTAACGATGCCACTTTCAAACAACTGCCTGAGCCATCACCACTGCATATTTAGAGTTCACAAGCCCAATCATATATCAATTTAATCAAGGATTTCACATTTTCTATCTATTTCAGAAAGCAATTATGAAACTAAGTTCATATTGCTTTACTATTAAAAGCAACGCAAATCACAATGCAAATCTTAATGAAAGTGTAGCCGATGTCTGATCCGGGTTCTATAAAACAAATGCTCCAAACGCTTTCGCTTTCTTCCCAAGATACCACGTCATCCGTGCGTTGCTTACTCAACGTTAAGAGATTGAGGTCCTGGGATAGGAGTCCACAACAGAAGCTGAGTGGATTTCGGGGCGTTACACTGGCCAAGTACCAAAGTGGTTCTTAGATGTGAGTAAAGAAAAGCCATTGGTTCTGAACCATTCTATTAATACCCTGACGGGCTTTTTGCAACCCCTGATGTTTTCAAATGGACAGCGCTTCAGACTTTAGACAACGGCTTCAACAAGCAGCAAGGACTGCCTGAACTCCATCCGACAACCGTCTTGCACTATCTTGTCTCAATTTGCAAATTGAGCTCCATACATTCCCTCAATTTGTCTTACAACGCCTTAAACCATTGTACTTCAATCAATGTTTGAGCAATCTGAGTGACACTCAGGAAGTGATTAGTCTATCAAGCAACAACTTCCAAGGGAGAATTCCTCGAGTCAAGAAAACGAGTGTGCAATTGATGATTGATTTCAGTTATAATCAATTTAAGGCGATTACCCAGGTACTTACAGGCTATGAAGAGTAGGAGTTTCTAAATGTGCAAGATGACCAAATCAATGATACTTTTCCGTCCTGGTTGGCCTCACTTGTCATCATGCTGATCTTGCAAGCTAACAGATTCCATGGGTGATTGGGGAACTCGTAAGTAACTATAGTTTTCCGAGGGTTCAGATCATCGACCTATCCCAGAGCAATTGCTGGTAGCTTGCCATCTAAGTACTACTGATATATAGTTTCCCGAGGGTTCAGATCATGGGACTGCCACGAAAGTTGAAGCGGTGGATCAAGCAGACTATTTGGGCTACACAGATCTGTAAATCGTAAATCCCATCAAGAACTACTGAAACAGGTTCTGCCCGCGATACATGCCCTTCAAGTATTCTATGGTAATGATCAACAAAGGCTCGCACAACTAAAGCATTCAAGGATCTGCAAATATGTCACATTGACCGATCTTTCAAGCAACAGTTCCGGTGGAGAGTTGTCCGAGTCTCTTGGAAGCCTAAAGCAGCTTCAGTTGCTCAACCTTTCCAATAACATTCTGGGCAGTCCCAATCCTCAGTCCTTGGCCAACCCTTCAAATTTGAAAGCATTGGACCACTCTCGGAACCAGCTATCAGGAGAGATCCCGCAAGAGTTGACTTGACTATCATCGCTTGCATTCTTCAATGTGCCTTAAAACCATTTGACTGGTCCCCACCATGGACGCAACAGTTCCAATACATTTGTAAACCACACATACTGAGGGAACGCGGGGGTTGTGCGATACTCCTTTGTCTAGGAAATGCAGAGAGCTCGGTGCATTGCCACCACCGGCTTCAACACTGGTGGAAGAGATAAAAAAAGTCAAGGATTCCGACTGAAATAGACTGGGACATTGTCTCGATGGGGTATGCCAGTGGACTAGTGATTGGAGTGGTGATCACGCACAGGTGGATCACGGAAGAAAGGGCTTGACAGAGGTGGAATAATTTTCGCTTGAAGAAGAATCAACGGCGTGGAAACTAGAAAGAACGGGCACAAGAACAATCTTCATTTCGGAACAACCTTCTTTGGTGGTCTTTTCAGATTGAATTAGTCTTCTGTTAAGTTCCAGTTGTTTCACGATTTCTAGAACGTAGTGTGCATGTAACGACTAAGAAATACACGATTCCATCTCTGTTTTGCCTGTTGACATCTCTTTCTGGATTAGAGGCAATTTTCTGATTTATTTCCTAGTTTTGGATGAATGTTTCATATCAATAGGATCTGAAACCATTAGGCTAATTTGACAAATAGGCGATTTGAGAAAAATAAAAGAAAAACTTGTTTTCTAGCTCTAGCTCGATCGCAAAGCAATCAAACTCCTGCAAAACAAGATATTACAGTGGATAGAAAAATGAATTCTTGGAAGACTTTAATCTATAGATGTCTTTTTTTTGTTACATACATATCTCATGGCCATAAATTTCGTTTAATCTCACTGAAAGCTAGAATATCGATCAATAGACTATTACGTGGAAGCACTAAAATCTTATCAAACGCAGTTTATATTGTTTCTGCTTGTGTGCATAAGGGGTACAGGAAAGCGAATTGAATATCCACTAATTCGCTTGACATTTTAGCATTATTGTGCACATCAAGGGTAATTTCTACTATTTAACAATATG